>JAUMJJ010000221.1:0-600000 GCA_033556795.1 Tapera naevia
GCCCCGGCCTGGCCACGCCCACACCGGACAGGCCACGCCCCCCGCACCGGACTCGTCCCGGGATTGGCCCCGGCACGGCCCGGCCTGGCCACGCCCCGCGAACGAGAACGCGCCAACACGGCCCTGGCCACGCCCCCACTGGACAGGCCCCGCCCCCCCCCGCCGGGCCCCGCCCTGCGGACGTGAACGCGCTGAGAGCGGCCCTCGCAGGCCACGCCCATCCTGAGACCCCGCTCCTCCATTGGCCACCCCTCTCGTTAGGACACGCCTCCCGCCCGGGCCCCGCCCCTCGCCTGGCAGGCGCGGCCTTTCGACACCTCGTCTGGCCCCGCCCCTCTCCCGGACCTGCCCCTGGGGCGGTGAACGTGTCCATCCTGCCCCGTGCCCCGCCCGGTGGACGTGTCCGCCACGCCCGGCCCGGCCCCCTCCCCTCGCCTGGCGGACGTGCCCGCTCCGCTCCTGGCATGGCTACGCCCCCTAGAACGGCCCCGTCCAGCCCATGGCCTGGCCCCTCCCCTCACCCGGTCACGCCTCCGGTATGGCCCCGCCCCTCAGCCGTGCCCGCCCCAACGCGCCCTCTGGCGGCCGCGGTGGGTAGCGCCCACGCCGGACCGCAGCATCCTCTCGCTGGGAGCCCCGGGGGAGCGGGGATGGGGAGGAACCCCCCCTTCGGTTAAAGGTCTGGGTTTACTGGAGGATACTGACAGCGGCACCGGGTACAGCACCATGAAGGACACTGCTGCAGGTTTCCCAATGGATGAGAAGCCAACCGCCATGGGTCCTCGTCATAGCATCACGGAGTGGTTTGAGGTGGAAGGGACCTCAAAGCCCATCCAGTTCCTCCCCCTTGCCCTGGGCAGGGACACCTCCCACAGGTTCACGGTGCTCCAAGCCCCATCCAGCCTGCCCTTGAACACCGCCAGGGATGGGGCAGCCACCACTTCTCTGGGCAACCTGGGCCAGGGCCTCCCCACCCCCCTGGTGAAGAATGTCTAATCTGAATCTTTCCCCTTCCAATTTAAAGCCATTCCCCCTTGTCCCATCGCTACTTGCCTTTGCAAAAAGTCCCTCCCCAGCTTTCCTGCAGGCCCCCAGTAGTAGAACTTAGAATCATAGAGCAGTTGTGGTTGGAAAGAACCATGAATGGCATCCAGTCCAACTCCTGCAGTGTGCAGGGGCATCTTCAACCAGACCAAGTTGCTCAGCTCCCCAGAGCTGAGATGCATTCCCTGTCAAAGGAATTCTGGCCAGCAGAGAGAGGGGCAGAATGCATCCCAGCAGTGCATGAGCTCACTGGGGACACGGCCAGGCAGCACAGCCATGCCCACACACAGTAACTGAGGAGTAACTTTTTTCAAGGAGAGAACAGCATCCCTGCACCTACACCAGTCAGCTTTAATTCTGACCACTGCTTCTGCCCCGTCTGTCCCAAAACAGACCCAAACCAGCCCCCAGCTACGTCCATGGCAAGCAGTTGCAGTGCAGGACCAGTCCCAACAGCCAGTAGGCAACAAAGAATCCGAGAAGGCCCTTGCTGAGCGGAGTAATTAACTTAAAGTTCAGCAGCAACCTCACAACAGGGTTTTCAGGAGTCCCTTTCCCACCAGGTTTATCTAGGAGAGACTTCTCAGACTGAGGTGCCATGGTTTGGTTATTGGTCCCTTCGCTCCAGAGCAAAGGTTCGTATTCCTGAAGCAGGTGAGCAGAGAACCAGTACAGGACGGGAGAAGAGGAACCCAGGAACCGGGTCAGCACCTAAAGATGACAGAGCAGAACATCCCATCAAGCCCAGGTCTCCGATGGTGACCAACCCTGATACCAAAGCACAGAAGGAGTCATCTCAAAGGAGATAACGGGGCTGAAACATGGCCCCAGTCCACAGTGCTGGATTATTACATAAAATGAAATGCTGGCTTTACTTATGGCATCCATTTCCAGGTTTTGGGGAAGCATGAAAACAAACCATCACCCCCTCACCAAATTCATGGTCACATCCAGCTCAGGGGCAGCAGCTCCCAGGGAGATTTGAATCTCACTCCTCAATCATTTTTCCACTAGAACCCTAAACAGACCCTCAGACACTTTCTAGGGACTGGTAACAGGCTCTGCATCCTTTCCCTGCCATCCATGAAGCTCAGCCCAACATAACAACCCAAAATCCTTGTCTTCCAGCAGATGATAAGTGAGGCTGGGCCAGCCTGGCCGTAAGCACACATCACATGGCATCCAATACCAGCTGGATCCACTGATCCCCCATCCCAGTGTCCTCACGCCAAGCACCTGGCAAGCTCTCTGTGGGAACACTCCAGCAGAACAGAGGAAGTGGCTTTGAATCATAGAATCATGGAATCACTGACTTTGGAAGAGACCTCTGAACTCATCCAGTCCAACCATCAGCCCAACCCCACTGTGCCCACTAAACCATGTCCCACACTGCCACCTGTACAAGTTTTCTGAACATCTCCAGGGATGGAGACTCCACCACTGCCCTGGGCAGCCTCTGCCAGGGCCTCACTGCTCTGTCTGTAAAGAAATTTTTCCTAATATCCAATCTAAACCTCTACTGGTGCAGCTTGAGGCCATTACCTATCATTCTACACTTGTTACCTGGGAGAAGAGACCAGCCTAACTAAGTGGCCTTGGAAACTCTGCAGAAGGAGCTCCAAAAGGCAGAAGGTAAAGCTTTGGCTTTGCATTGCCCTGTGCTGCCTGGCAGCTGCGACAGCTTCCAGCTGTGCCCATTCCCACCACATCTGCATGCCCCTGTGGAAACTCCTCCCATGCACTGCTATCAACATCCTACCTGCACGTGCATGCAGAAGAATCCAAACACCAGCAGGACAGTGGCATGGACCACGTAGACGAAGACAGCGGGGCAGCAAAATCCAGCTCTTGGCTTACCCTCCTCTTCACTCTTTCTTCTCTCTAGACCAAGAGTCAGGCAGTGCCGGGGGTTGGCGGTGCTGTAGGTCCAGGCAGCCCAGGAGCCAAGGATTGTGACAGGCAAAGCAAGCAGGAAATTTGGTATCTGCCTGAGCTCAAAATACCTCAGAAATCCCACATTCCAGTAAACATCTTGGACATAGGAATAGACCACAGGGAATCGCTGGGAGCACCAAGGGGGTTTAACCACATCCATGGCCACCAGGTGATAGCCCTTATCCAGAGCCAGCTGCTGCAGTGCCTTGGGAATAGCTGGCTCCGGGCTGGTGCCAGGATTACAGAACCTCATGTAGGCATAATACTGAAACAAAGCAAACGGCAGGAAAATCTCAGCACACATCAGGATTGCTGAAGCTGCCACGCTAAGGAGTTGCTTCCACAACTTCCTTACCGATCCTGCACCCACCTGTAGCTGGAGGACAAAGCTTTTACCACGGGAGTAGAGCAAGAAGCCAGCATTAACAATCCCATTGGCACGCACCCCAGAAGCGAGGGAGAAGAGCAGCCCGCTGAGCCAGCTCTGCCCCTTCTCCAGTTGCCACATGGCACGGAATGCCAGGAAGGCAAACATGCTCTCTGAGTAAGCAGCTGCCATAAATACGTTGGCAGGGCTGACTGGGAAAAGAAGAGCAGCGAGGAAAGCCACCCTGCGACAGCGCAGCACGACACAGCCCAGCTCGTACAGGGCAGCGGCTGCCAGGGTGGAAAAGAGGGAATTAAGAAGCACTGCTGAGAGCAGGAGGCGGCTCCGCAGCCGCAGCGTCCACTGCAGGGGCCACAGGGCACCCTCGGCCAGGGCACGAAGGCACAGGGGGTACAGCGGGAAGAAAGCGCAGTTGTGCTCGTACAGGTAACCCCGCTCGGCGATGAAGAGGAAATGCTCCGCATCCCAGCGCGAGAGGCCTCCCAGCAGCCGCTCCAGGAGCAGGTCCCACGGGCCAGGCTCAGAGAGGCGAGGGGGAGAGAAGGCATCTGCAGCGTGGTCTGGGATCAGGAGGTTGAAGAGAGCCTGTGGAGAGAAGAGAGGATTGAAGAGATTGCCTTGTCACCCACCGACAGCAGGAGGGGGGCTCCTGGGTTTCAAAGGGGACAAGAGTAGCACAGAAGCCAGGCCAAGGGGCTTTGCAGCAAGGATGTAAGCCCCCTAAGGGGGCAAACAGAGTCTTCTGGGGCATGAACTAGAGCATTTATGCCTGAAATGAATAAAACTCTGGAGCATATCCAACACGAGTCCCCAAGGAACCAAACAGGGAAATGCCACTCATCCCTGTGCTCACATAACTGAGCTGCAGGTACATCCGATTGTGACACTCACCCTGCAGCACTGGCAACTCTCCTGTCCTACTGGATTTGGCATTTATTGTCCCAGCTGATGCACAAGGGAGAGGAAACAGAAGTAGAGAAAAACATTTTCCAAGAGAAAACAGGTGCGAAAGGCAGTAGTGGACTCCCAGGCCCCCTCTCTAGGTCATTCCATCACCTCTTCAGCTCAGGAAGCACTAAAGGATTCACTTTCGGAGGTGAGCAAGCAGAATACTCCTACCTCTGCCTCCTGTGGTGCTGACCACGTTGTAAAAGGAAAGAGAAAAACCCAGAAAGCTCACAAGATAGGAGATATGCAACGACATGCATCATAATGTAATTACAAATAATAACATGTTTTTAAAAACCTCAAAACCTAGGGTGGTTTAATTGTGTCCCTTAACTACAGGTGGATTGGGATGAGTCCCCTGCAATGAACTCAAGCGCTGGCAGAGAAAAGGCCTTGCTGAACAAATTAGGACTAAATGCAGTCCAAAGGCACCGCTTTACCACGAAGCACACATCTGGTCTAGGCAGGCCTCTGGCATTTGGAACACGGAGTCTTTCATCCCAGCTGAGGGTTCCGCTCAGCCCTGCCCAGCGCTGACCAGGGCTGCCACCAGCTGCCAGCTGGCCGGTGGCCTGCCTGCTGCTGAAGGGCTTTCCTGGGCTGATTCCCTTCCTGGAGGGCCATGGCTGCAGTGGGATTCTCTGCTGGCTGTCTCTGTACATGCTCGTAGGGTGAAGCAAGCAACCAAGCCCTCCCTGTGCTCAGAGGACTTGGAAATGAGACTTGGGAGGAATGCACAGGAGGGGATAATTGTTCCTTTTCTGGGGACAAAAAACACATTTCAGCCTCCTGTGCTGCCAAACAAGGCGTGAAAACTGTAGGTAACAAGGAACAGATGGAAGTTTACTTAACAGCGACCTGCCCTCTGGATGCTGCTGGTCTGCTGGTTCTCCAAAGGAGAAGGTGATTCCCCAACCAAGCTGGACTGAGAAGAGAAACCTCAGAGCAGCAACCAACCAATATCACAGCTAACAACCAATATCATCACAGCTAACAACTGATGTCGCAGCATCTTCGGTTCAGGACTTGCCTGCAGCAGAAGTGTCAGGGCTCTGCAGCGCAGCGCAAACCACACCACCTCTCGGAGGTAAGGGTCTTGCCCGCTCACCAGCTCCATTCCAAGCACAGAGGCTGTCTCAGTAGGTCACCATGAAATTCTCCCTCCAGTTTTGGAAACCTGAACTGATAAACAGAGAGAACAGACTCACAAAGGTGTTTCTAGCTTCAGCCACCTTGGTAAATGATGTGCCTTTAGTTACTATCGGGCACTTCAAAGGGCCGCAAATCTCTATGAACAAGAAAGTCACTGATGAAAGAGACCACAGAGCTGGGAGGTAACGCAGGACACTTCTTTGATAATGTTTCTGTTAAAAAAACCCCTCCCCTGACTCTTTAACCTTGGCCAGGGCACAGAGGAGGAGCGGCTGTAACGTGTGCTCTCAGCCCATTTCTGCCCGGGTCAGTGTAAATTCCAGACAGAGCCAGGCTCAGCGGCCTCCGCAGCAACGCCAGCAGCTCCAGCCAGGACTCCAAGCATCCACACTCACATTCAAGTTCCCATGCACTGAATGGCACTCAAACCCTTTTTTATTTTTGGAATAGAGACAGAATCCAAGTGTGGACTCCAAGTGTGGACTCCAAGCGTAACATCCGTATGGAGCAGTTTGCTGGCTGGGGCTCGCAGCCAGCCAGACACTGCCAGGGATGCTCTCTCTCTCCTGCTCCCTGCCCAGCCTTTTCCCCTGGGAAGAAGAATGGCTTTGTTCAGCTGCCTCCGTGGCACCAACCCCACAGCTCCATCGGAGCAAGGCTCAGGTTCCTTCCCAGATATGCTGGCTTGCCCCAACGCCTTCAAGCAATTGGAGGCAGCATCCCCAGAATGTGACTCTTGCACCATTCCTTTTCCCAGTATTCTGGCAGGGGTCCTGGTCTCCAGAGCGAGGGCACCTGTCATGGAGCAAACTGGGGATGCTAAGGTGCCTCTCTTCCACATCTTCCCTGCAAACCCACAAGGCTTAAACCGCTTGGTGGAGTCTGACTGCTTTCTTCCCTGTGCATTCTGGCTTGAAGCTCCAGGACCAGCCATGAAAACTGCTGGCCTGGAGCCACAGAGGGCAGGCAGTTTCTGTCACGCAGTGTTTGAAGATAACGCTTTTCTTCCGTTGGTTCCCCAGCCACCAACTGCCTTTTGGTTTGAGAAACAGAAGGCTCACGGCTCTTGCTGGGTCCCAGTGACACCACATCCTGCGTTGTTCCCCACCTGCCAGATTCCTGATCCAGCAACAAGTACAGATCCCCAAACCGACCATCTAACGACCTAAAAAACAGGCTGAGGTTTTCTTATTCCCATTTTACTGGCAGAGAAAAAATCTGGCAGGTTAAAAACTGCGTGAGAGAGCAGAAAGCAAGTCACCAGCAAAGCAAAAAACCAAGATCCAAACAGGCTCACTGATACTTCCAGTCCCCAACTGCAGGATTGTGCTTCCTATTGAGCCACACGCAAATGTTTTGGGTTTGCTTGTATTCTCCTCTGGCTCCAGAGAATCCACAGCTCCAGATAAAACAGCAGGTGGGAAGCACGTTCTCCTGAATCACGAAGCTGCAATGTTATTTTAAGAGAGCGGATACTTCAGCCCAGCTGTAAATTCTATTAAAGCGCATTCACAGCTGCAAATCCTATTAAAGCACCACAGCAAAAACGGTCCCAGCGCTTTAAATATTCTTTAAAAAGGAGAGAAAAAACCTCGTGTGAATGTGCCAAGGAGGCTGAAAGCAAACAGCTTTGAAAAGCCTGTTCCTGTCACGACGCAGCGCACCTTGTAACGGAAAGCAGCGAGGTCTACAAAGAGCTCAGCACAAAACCACTGCTTGGGTAGAGAACCCAGCGTCAGGGTTGGAACAACTCCACCCCGGAAAGCACCTGCACGAACGGAAAAAGGACACGAAAAAGCAGAAGTGGCTTAAAAATATTGCACTAGAAAAAGATGGAAAGACTTCATTAATATTAAAATGTCCTTCTCTCTGTGTTCTGTGTTTTTCTTTGCTTTTAGGTGTGAATTCTGTCTGGTTTCGCTCTAGAAACCAGGCTAAAAAAAGGCCGCGAATGCAAACAAAAAAGATCTGGGTGAAGATCATGTGAACGAGAACACAAACTGGGCAAGGTTGAACAAACGCAGTGGAGAGCCGTTACCAGCCGGTGGCAGCAGGCGCTCGCCACAAAGGTCCTGTCTGTGCTCTACAAGCTGCTGGTGAACAGTATTTGTACTGGGAAACCTGCTCCACCTGCACCTCAGAAACTCCTGGAGAGCAAGGGTCTGGGCATCTCTTAGTGCTTCTCCAACCTCCTGTCAGGTGCAGTGCTCCAGAAATATTTAAAACCCTGATCTAATCAGGAAGCCAAAGAAATCAGTGGGAATTTTGGAAGCCTAGCGCTGTTCCTGTGGGTTCGGGAGCACTCAGACTTGCAATTGCTTTCGCTCCTGCTTGGTCTCAGCTGCTTCACCTGTACCTGAGCCGAAACTGGGACATTTCCACCCCTTGTGACAAATAGGTTGTGAACCAAACCTACACTGGATCCAAGCACAACCTGACGGACAGAGCCATCGGAGCTGGGGAATCCAGATCAGGTCCCAGCACATAGCCATGAGTCCAGCACAAGGATGTGCCATGGTCACTGCCTTTGCTATCACCATGATAAATTCTGCTGTGGGAAGCACAGCCCAAAGCCTGCTGAAGTGCTGGGGATTTCCTCACCAGCTCTGCTACTTCTTTTGCATGGGCACGGCCCTCACAACCTTGACAAGCTGGAGAACTGGGCTTGTGAAAACCTCCTGAGGTTCAACAAGGAGTGCAAGGTCCTGCAGTCAAGTCAGGACAACCTTCAGTATCGATATAGGCTGGGGGGTGAAGAGATTGGAAGCAGCCTTGAGCAGAAGGACTTGGGGGCCCTGGTTGATAAGAAGCTCTACATGAGCCAGCAATGTGCACTCACAGCCCAGGAAGCCACCTGTGTCCTGAGCTGCACCCACAGTAGTGGGACCAGCAGGGTGAGCGAGGGAGGGAATTCTCCCTCTCTGCTCAGGCCTCACCTGGAGCCCTGCATTTAGCTCTGCAGTGCTCTGCACAGGAAAGACACAGACCTGTTAAAGCAATTCCAGAAAAGGCTACGGAGATGATCTGAGAGCTGGAGCATCTGTGCTACGAGGACAGGCTGAGAGAGTTGGGGTTGCTCAGCCTGGAGAAGAGAAGGCTCCAGGGAGACCTTAGAGCAGCCTCCCAGGACTGAAAGGGCTCCAGGAAAGCTGGGGAGGGGCTCTTGATCAGGGAGTGCAGCGATGGGACGAGGGGGAACGGTTTTCAGCTGAAAAAAGGGAGATTGAGATGAGATCTCAGGGAGAAATGTTTTCCTGGGAGGGTGGTAAGGTTCTGGCACAGGCTGCCCTGTCCCTGGAGGTGTTCAAGGCCAGGTTGGATGGGGCTTTGAGCCCCCTGATCCAGTGGGAGGTGTCCCTGCCCATGGCAGGGGGGTGGAACTGGATGGGCTTTGAGGTCCCTTCCAACCCAAACCATTCCATGACTCTATGAAACAGCCAGGAGCGAGGCAGGAGCTTCCCCAGGGAACTGGGTTGGACAGCCTGCAGCAGAGCCTGGATGAGGGCTGAGGTGAATAACAAGGATGGTTTTGAGACTGGGGACAATTAGTATCACACAGTATCACAGTATTACAAGGTTGGAAAGGACCTCTGAGATCATCAAGTCCAACCTATAACCCTACACTAACACCAACCCATTATCTAAACCATGGCACTCAGTGCCTCATCCAGTCTCCCCTTAAACCCCTCCAGGGTCGGTGACTCCACCCCCTCCCTGGGCAGCCCAGTCCAGTGGCCAATCAACCTTTCAGTGAAGAAATTTTTCCTCACATCAAGTCTAAACTTTCCCTGACCAAGCTTGAGTCCCTGCCCTCCAGTTCTGTCCCTGGTCACCTGAGAGAAGAGACCAACCCCTGCCCGACTACAACCTCCTTTTAGGGAGTTGTAGAGAGCAATGAGGTCTCCCCTGAGCCTCCTCTTCTCCAGACTAAACAGCCCCAGCTCCCTCAGTCTCTCCTCGTAGGGCTTGTGCTCCAGCCCCTTCACCATCTTCGTTGCCCTCCTCTGGACACTCTCCAGCATCCTGACATCTTTCCCAAACTGGGGGGCCCAGAACTGCACACAATATTGAAGATGAGGCCTGACCAGTGCCGAGCACAGGGGGACGATAACGTGATCATGCGTGGGCGCTCGGGAGCAGCTGCAGGGAAGCACAGCAACAGAACCGAAGCTGAAATCAAAGCCGGTCCCACACGACGCCCTCTCGTTCACAGCCCCCCCCCCCCCCCCCCCCCCCTCCCGCCGCCTCCTTCCCGCCCTGCGCTTCCCGCCCTTTCGGGACCCCGCGCTCCCCCCCTCCCCTCAGGCAGTGGGCGGGGCACCCCCCGCGCGAGCGGCCCCTCCCACCTGAGCGCGCGGCTCCCGCTCCGGCTCCATCCCCGCCGCCGCCGCTTCCGGCCGCGCCTCCTTCCCGCGGCTGCGCGCTCTGCATCACGTGGCGGCCGCGTGTGCGTGTGGGAGGAAGGAAGGGGCGGGCGGCGCCATCTTTGCGATGGGCAGCGGCATCTTTGTTGCGGGCACGGGTGGTGGCGGCGACCAAACACATTGAGCAACGACAGCCAACGATAGCCCGTTAATAACGACATTAATTACTTACTCTGATGGGTTTTGCGTCCAAGGCTCCTCCACCTGACGAGGGAGGCAGAAAGCTCTGCATTGCCCCCCCCCCGCCCCAAGGCATTGCCCAAACAGCCCTGCGTGGCACCAGCTCAGCCACTGCCAACCACGGGGCGAGGCAGAAACCTCCAGCAAAGCCTCCCCGAACGCTGCTGACCCAAGGACCTGGCTTGGGGCCAGCTCCAGTTTTCTCCCTTGCTGGTTAAAGCAGGGAGCAGGATCAGAGGGAGGAGGTGTGAGGAATGTCCGAAGAAAGGGAGAAGCTGGGGGTACAGATCAGGTCAAGAGAATCAAGGATGGAGGTTGAGGGACTTGGATGGAGATGCTTAGCCTGGAGAAGAGGGGACTGAGAGGACCTCATTGCTCTCTGGAAAGGACGTTGTAGTTGGTCTCTTCTCTGGAGGAACAGGTGATAGGACAAGAGGAAATGGCCTTGAGTTGTGCCAGTGGAGGTTTAGATTGGACACTAGCAAGAATTTCTTTGCTGACAGAGTGGTGAAGCCTTGGAATCAGAGAAGTGGTGGAGTCTCCAACCCTGGAAGTGTTCAAGGCCAGGTTTTGATCCAGTGGGAGGTGTCCCTACGCATGGCAGGGGGGTTGGAACTGGAGGGGTTTAAGATCCCTTCCAACCCAATTCTGTGATTCTCCAGCCTTGCTGCTGAGGTTCCTTCTATTGAAAAAACACAAGATTTTTACAATATCAGACCACCCAAAGCTCCTCGAATACAGACCTAAATGATGAGAGAAGCGGTGCTTAAAATCAACAACACTGCTGCAGAATGGTACAATCCAGCACAATTTCTATCTCCCAACTTGGTTTCCGTTCAACAGTTTGAAGGCAAAAAATCCCAGCTCCATTCCTGCCTCTTCAGAAAGCCATTTTAAGGACTCTCCTTTACCAGACAAAGAGCTCCTGCAATTCCTGCTGCTAAACAGAACTCTTTAGAAAGAGATCATGACTTCCAAGAACCTGAGGAGATGAAAGGGAACCGCCTCCCTTCTTTCCACCCTGTGCACCACACGTCTCTGCCACAGCTTCACCTTCTACTGCAAATCCACTCCTACCTCACCCTACAGAGCACAAAGCAAAACCTCCATCACCAAAACAAGCCAAAGGGATGAAAGCAAAGCCAGACCATGCAGCACCAGGGCCTCCAGAGCTGCCAGAACACACAGGACCTTGAAGGTCTCCGTGGAGTGCAGCGAGGAACTGACCTACACCATCACAGTGCCAAGACCTGCCCGCACCGAAGTCACCTCCCTGTCCTGCTCATAAAAAAAACCCTTACAAACATCTTACCAAGATTTAATGTACATTTATTCTTAACACGTGGAACATATAGTATAAAGATTTCATACTGAATAAATGATATTCATTAAGCCAAAAAAGGAAAAAAGGGAGGAATTTACATCAAGTTTTTAGCTACATCGTCTGAAATACAAATATGCAGAATTCATCACTGAAAAATCTCAATTGTGTTTCTTCATCAGGAACTTCAACTGAACCTAGAACTTTTTCACACCTCGATTAGAAAGAAAACAAAAACAGGAAAAAAATAAACTATAAGTTGATTGGCTGCTGAGACAGCAATGACTTTATACACAGAGACCTGTACAGCATCCTTCAGGGAGGGATGTCTGGCAAGAGATTAAATAATTGTGTCTCGCTTTTGCAGGTCATCAACTCGGTAACTCGTCATACTATAAAGGGGGAGGGAGAGGGGGACAAAACTGCAGGGGGATCTCAGGGTATGTGCAATGTACAACGTCATATATATATACACACGTGGCAGCGCTCGGGCTGCGGCTAAAGGTTAAAACCAGTTCTAAGAGGTGATCTCAGGGTTATTCATACAATCAAGGAGGAAGAGAGAAAGAGGTCAGGGTGTTGTAGGTTCACACATGATACTTTGGGGGAAAAGCCTTTTTTTTCTTTTTTTTTCTCCTCAACATTAACTAAAAACATCTTTAAAAACTACAGCTTGCTGCTGATCCAGCGGTTTTTGTTTTGTTTTTTGTTTTTTCCATGTGAGACATTATTACAGTATGTTTACAGTTTAAGGTGTACAGTACATGGAGTTCTACACGCTACTGCACAGGCCTCCCTTGGACAAGGTCTGTTCACCACCGGTAACGTCTTGGTTCCTGCAAGATTGTGAATGTACAGCGATAAAACCCCACCGAGTTCAGCAGTCACTTTTGTCCTTCAGAGTTTACCATTAAAAACAGTTATGAAAGCGGTGCCTGTCAATGTGATAACACGGCAAGTCGTTTGTTTTTCCCCAAACTCACTGTAAACGACAGTAACTTTGGTTAAAATAAAAAAAAGTCTTCTATGTAGGCAGAACTTTGTCTCCTTTAATAAGGGATTCAGGACAAATTTGAAGGGCAGGGGAAAGGGAGAGGGAAGGGGAGGTCTTTCCCCAAAGGAGAAGCAGGACAGCGCAGGGCAGACAGTGGATTCTGAGGTGGTTTTGCATAAATAAAGGGCAACAGTCAGTTTTCTAAGTTCTCCACTCACGCACACGCACACAGGGTCTCGGATCCCACAGCTGTCATGACTGGCCAATTAAAAACAGTACTTCACAAATAACTTGTGAAACCAAGGAGTTCATCAAAGGCGACACGGAGATGTCCAACAGCCGCGACTCGTATAACGTGAACTCCGAGTGGTTCTCGTCCACCTTGGCCAGGGCGAGCAGCGCCCGAGCAGCTCGGCGCATCATGTCCACGCTCGTTGACTCAAAGGGTGGGTTCTGCATGTGCATCAGGCCGGCCTGGCTCTGCTGGAACTGAGTGGCGGCCAGGCTGTCCTCCAAGAAGCCCAACAAGTTGCCAATGCTGCCCTTCTGCACAGCAATCGCTCTTGCTGCCAGGCTGTCCCCCTGTGCCAAGTTGGCCAGTAGTACCACAGCCATCTCTCGACACACCGGGTTCTTTCTGTCACTGAGGAACCGCACCAGGGTGCTGTACAGCTTCTCCAATCGACTGAAGGGGGGAGTTGCAAGAATCAAATCCACGTTGTTGTCCTGGATGCTGAGTTTGCTGAGTGTTTCCAAAACCAGTCTCTGAGGGGACAGGACCGCGTTGGGCCCCAGTGTTGGGAAGGGATCCTGGGCCTCTGCGGATGGACACACCGCCCAATGGAGGAGTCCATCCAGGATAGGCAAGCAGATGCTTTCCGGGTAAGGGGAGAGGTCCAGTTGGCCAGAAATGTTGGCCAGCGTGACCAGTGTGTTTTCACGCAGCATCTCCAAGCAGTCCCACCACCACTCCACCTTGTTGCAGCTCACCCCTTGGTCCTGCTCCTCCTCTTTCTCGTAGGTCAGGGGTGCCTGTTTGCGTTCCGGATGCTTGTGGTGTAAGAGAATCAATTTCCCCAGAATCAGCAGCAGCCCAGGATGTTTGGACATTTCAAAGTCGTTGCCCGGCACGAACGATAAACTCCTGATGATGTTAGAGACGCAGATGCAGCGCTTTGCAAGAGAGTCCTGCCAGTCCATGATGGTGCAGAGGGGCGTCTCGTCCTTACTATGGGGTTCGTCCTCTAGAATTTTGATGTTTCTGTGGCTCTGAGCCGGATTAATGCCAAAGGGAAACTTGCTGCTTTCCTTTTCTGTTTCCAGAGCTTTGACTTCTTCCTCCTCCCCTGACAGGGAGCCTGGACGTGCCGAAAGCATGTCGTCCATGGTGGCAGTTATCCTCTTCTCCGACGAACTGTCGGATGGAGGAGTCTCTCCTTCCCTAGAACCTGGATTGCTCTCAGGTGCTGAACGTTTCCTTGAGTTCGAGTTGCAGGAAGGTCGTTTGTGAATCAAAGGTAGCTCCATCTTGCTCTCAAAGTGGGTCTGGATGTGCTCAGTGGTATCTCCACCGCCGATCCGCCAGTGCAGCAGCCCACTTTCAAACTCCTGCACTCGCCCCAGCTTGTCTGAATAATCTACTACAAATGGGTCGTTTTTCTGCACGACCTTGATTGGAAGCTTGTCAAATTTACTCACTAGTTTCTCCTCATTGATCTCTAGAGGGGCTTTGTCCTTGCTGGAAAAGGCAGCCTCCTCCTCTTCCTCATCATCTTCTTCCTCTTCACAGTTCAGGCTCCGTGGTTCATCATCCTCCTCCCCTTCTTCGTGAGAGGAAGGTGAAGATTTGCAGAACCTTTCAGGATCTAATAGTGTTCTTTGTCCTGGGTCTCCCACCTCATATTCCTTCAGGATTCCAAAGATCTCAATCAGGCAGCGTCGGAAATATTCCACCAAGAGTTCCAGCAAGCCTGGCAGCTATGAGGGAGGAGAAAGGGAGGAGAGGAAGGAAGGAAGGGAACAGTGATCAGAAAACAACTTAGGCCAACATGAGCAACTGGGAAAGCAGGGCATAAAGGGCTAAGGATTTATACAGTGATGGGTTGTGTCCTCTCAGAAAAGGAACAGAGGCAAACCCAGCTATCCCAGCTGCCCCCATCCACACACACACATTGCTGGACACACACACGCGCTCCCCTCTGGTTAACACACAGGGAGGCAAAGGGCAGGATGAAGCAAATCAGTCGTTACCGCATGGCCCAGCAGTTTTTACAACAGCCAGAGGCACGTGGCAGCCAAGTGAGACAGGATTGGCATCCCAGCCTCACTGCACACCATCCCGGGGGAAGGACACAGCCAGAGATGCACCAGTGCTAACGCCACCCCAAAACACAAGCAGCATCCAGCACTCTCACTGAAAAATCCCTTACAGCCTCCCCACCATTACCCACTTCCTCTGTTGCAGAGGCAACACATCTCACAAGAGAGGAGAACACACACACCAACTCACACATAAATTGCACGGGGCAGTGTGTAACCAACGTGCAACCATCCAGACCCCGTGCTCTCTCAGCCCTGATGTGCTCCACAGGCACAGGGAGGTCTGGGATTCCGGCCCTACGAGGGCACGAGCTGTTTGTTGCCATCGTGCTGACAGAAAGCCCTACAGAATTCACACTTCAAAGACCTGCATCAGAGAGCATCTGCACCCACCTGGCTGAGGTTGAAGGTCATTATGCTGTTGTCATCATAGAGCAGGATGTTTATGGTATCTAAGGCCCACGTACTTTCAGCTAACAGCCCCGACTTCAGAGACATCATCACTCTCCAGGCTTCAGGAGTTCCTGTAACACAAACACATGATCCTTGCAGCTTCTGGAGTTGAAAAACAAAAAAGGAGACACTTGATACTGCTTTTTGGACCCGCAAAGAGCGGAGCCTGTTGAAGATAATGCACAGACTGCACGCGCTGGCAACCCCTCTGCAGACAATGCCAAAACGATGGCTGAAAACACAACTAACCTGCAAAAATCTAATTCTTTCCAAGGCAGCAGAGCCCTTCCTTTTGCCCAAATGCAGCACAGCACCCACCCCCTCGACAGGCACAAGGAGAAAAGCAGGAGTTTCCTCTTACCGATATCTTTTGCTGTCAGCCGTCTCCTCTGCTTCAGCACAGGTTGCGTCGCTTCTACAGATCCCGGAGGGAAGGTGATGTCTCGTCGGATCATGGGAGGCTGTACAGCTGCTGGTGTTATATGTGAGGCGGGAACTGGCGGTCCTGCCTTCTGCATTTTCATCCCCGAGTGCAGGAATGGAGTTTTACTGGGAGAAGTGCGATTCTCCAGAGGTCTGGGCAGAGGTGCTGGGTTGGATACCTGAGGAATGTGATTCTGCATGCTGGGGGGAGCCTGGTAGTTAGACTGGGGGGGCCTGGTCATGGGAGGCACGGCAGCAGAAGGCCCATACGGAGGCTGCCGGTTCCCGTGGGAAGGCCATGGTCCCTCATGGTTGACCCTCTGGTCTGAATGCAGAATTTCATCTGTTCGAGTCACTCCGTGATAGGCAGGGCCCTGGGGCGCAGAGCCGGTGCTCTGCCGGTTGGCGTAGCTGTACCCTATTTCGCTGCGCCCCTGCCACATGGCACCTTGCTGCGGGCCCTCCGGAGCAGACTGGATGGGACCTCCCATCAGCTGAGGGGGGATGTTTTGCTGAGCAGCAGAACCTGGAGGAGCCGAGACCCTGTCTCTGCCGAATTGGAACGGGAACTGGTTCTGCGGCCCTGCGGCAGCGCGGCGGTCGGCAGCGGGGTAGGTGCTCCCGTACTGGTTGTACAGGTCCTGCTGCGGGGAGGGCTGCGCCGGTTGCTGCTGGCTCGGCTGCTGGCTCTGTGCTGCAGGCAGCTGCTGCGGCGTCTGGCCCTGCCCGGCGCTGTAGGGCACGTTGTACATCTCCCCTTCGTGCCGCTTGGCCGGAGGGCCGTAGCTGCCGTCCATCGGCCGCTTGTAATTCTACAGGGTAAAGAAAAGCACCACGGATAGGAGATTATCTACTTGGCAATGGACAACCCAAACCTCGGCGGGCAGAGCTGCTCGGAGCCAGAGGCTACGCCCCACGGCAAGGCCTGGCAGAGGGCAAGACTCATCTCGTCGTTAGTCATGTCCAAAGGAAAGCTGGATCGGTCTTTCAGTGCCACAAGCCAAGAGCAGTTCCTTGCGGCTAGTGGTTCCTTTGCGGATTCTACAGGGAAGCCTTGGGGGCAGGAGTCTGCCCGCAGAAAGGACCTTCCTGTAGGAAAGACTCAGCTCTACTGTACGTTCACCACAAACTCTGCACAGGCCCTCGTCTCTGTTCACATCCAGGAATTTTATCAGACCCCATTTTTCTCGTATTTCCCAGAAACCAGCGGTTTCTGCTGAAGCATTAACCAAGAAGCACAAAACACTTGTACTTCCTGCTTCTTCCTTTCCTGTACATTCCAAACACATCCCTGAAACGAGCAAGAACGATGCTCCCCCCTGCTTTTTTTTAAGTGCAAATGGAGAAAACAGTCAATGCCCAGACAGAATTAAAACCTGAGCTCTTTCTTGCCTCCAAGGGTCGACTGAGCTGCTCCACGGCCATGACTGGCTTCAGATGGAGCTCCAGGGCTTCAAAGCTGCCGAGTGCCAGAGTAACTCGAACTCTTGGCTCGCAGCCCCGGGGCTCTGGTTGCAGAGCCAAACTGCAGAGCAGTTGGAATTATTCTTAGCACAGCTCAGCGAGTGCCCTCTCCATGCTCTCCTAAACCAGAGGACTCAAAATTATCAGGAAAACATTACGGGTCTTGGCACGGATACAAAGAGCAAGTCATATATAAGGATTATTGAAAGAGATTTATGTTCATTTGAACTCTGTCCTGAAACAAACCTGCTGGTTTTGGGAACAAGGAGGAGGAGGCAGCAGGGCAGAGGAGTGGAGGCAGGTCTGGAGCCTCTGTCTGCAGGCTCAGCAAGATGAAGACAAGAAAAAGCCCTGGGTTGTGGTGCAGAATGCTCAACCTAAAGCAGCTCCCTGGAACAATCAAGGACTGACTCCAACCTCATCTCAAAGTGTTACAGAAATGTGATGGGGTTCAGAAAGTTCTAGAGGGGCAGAGAAGCCCAATAAAGCTTCCTGATCTCCATCTGCCTGACCAGAGCATGCACGCCTGGGAACCACACAGCCTGCATTCTCAGAACATTGCTTTGCTAACACAGCCTGGAAATGCCAATTAAAACTCAGTTAAACTATCTGGAAACCAGGAAAAAAGTCTCCTGTATAAAGTATGCAATTCTACAATTCATAAAGCAAGCAGAGAGCCCCAAGTGTTTTCATTTTCCCCTTTTCACAAGCTGAGCTGGACATGGAGAGGCTGGAGAGCATCTGGAGAAGGGGAAGAGAGCTGGGAAGGGTCAGGAGCCCAGGGGTTCTGGGAGCAGCTGAGGGACCTGGGGCTGTTTAGTCTGGAGAAGAGGAGGCTGAGGGGAGACCTCATTGCTCTCTACAGCTCTGAGAAAGGAGGCTGTGGGGAGGTGGGCGTTGATCTCTTCTCCCAAGTAACAAGCAATAGGACAAGACGAAATGGCCTCAAGTTGTGCCAGAGGACGTTCAGATTGGATATGAGGAAAAATTTCTTTACTGACAGTGGTGGAAGCAATGGGAGAGGCTGCTCAGGGCCGTGATGGGATCTCCATCCCTGGATGGGTTCAAACAGCACGTGGCCGTGGCACTTTGGGACATGCTTTAGTGGGCACGGTGAGGTTGGGCTGATGGTTGGACTGGATGAGCTTAGAGATCTTTTCCACTCTTAATGATTCTATGAAGTTTCACAGACAAAACACTCCTGTCCCTCAGTGCAACAAATCAGAAGCTTTGCAATAACTCACCTGCTGCTGCTGTTGATACATGGTGGTTTGCTGGCTAGGGAAGGGGCTGCCCGAGGATGTGCCTTGAGTGGAGAACTGATTGCCATAGGAATCATGTCTGGAGAAGAGAGAGATGCATCATTTGTCTGATGAGCTGCATGCTGCGCTCCCACAGCCACAGAACTGCCAAACCAGGCAGAGCTGTTGGTGGCAACACCTCACACAGACCTTTGCTGCTGCTGCTGCTGCTGCGGGTAGCGGCTGGGAGAGTACATCCCGGACTCTGGGGTGGAAGGCATGATGTTGGCCTGCGGAGTTCCGCTTGCTAAGCTGCCCTCGGGTCCCATGCCAGGCTCCGTCCTACATGGAAGCAAACAAAACCCCCACGTGTCCACTTAGATTCACCCTTGCTCCTCAAATGGAAAAGAGATGATTGGAAAGAGTCGCAATGCGAAGCGAAAGCGATCGTTTCACTTGAGTCAAGGAAATCAGGATCTCACAAGGTTCAAGCACCCACCTCACTCTGTCGTAAGGACCTCCGTAGGAGTAGTGTTGCCGCTGTCCCATGGCCATGTTACCCATCCCTGGACCTGCAGCACGATTGTAAGTGTCACCCATACCACTGTTGGGGCCCTGCCCTGAGGACATGAAGGGATCACTTCCTGGAGCTGAAACATGGAAAAAAGGACCGATAAACACATTGCAGAGGTAGATGGGTCCTGTCTTCTGAGGCAGAAAGGCAAGTGGGTCTCCTATGGCACGTTCCAGCATACAGCCAGGTACAGGGATTAGCACTGAAGGAGAAGAGGGACACACGAAGACCTCCTCACCTTTCCTCATACTGCTGTAAGGATCTTTATTTGGCTCGTAAGACATGCGACCCATCATGTCAGAGGTATTCATGCTGGGCTGGTACCCTGGATTTGGAGTCATGGAGTTCCGCTTTTGGAACGTAGGATCACTGCCATCTGCAAAGGCATCCTGAAGGCCCACCGAGTTACTCCTGATCCAAAAAAAAACATCACCACACACAAAACACAGGATTAGAGAAGTCCACGATGCTCCTGAGGATACCTTTCCCCACACGTTCCCCTAGGACCACAGCCTCCTCCAACAGCAGCACAAAGAACTGCCCTTCTACTGTCCTCTACTGAGGACAATGTTGTCCTTAACCACAACCCCCAAAGGAATCATTATTCACACACAGATCCAGAATCAATGGTGTTGCTGTGAGACATTAAGAGAGGAGCAAAGCCATGGAGCCCCACCAAAGCACTCATATGTGGTGGGGACCCAGCAACACCCTCGCAGTCACACTGCGTCCAGTGCAGAGGAAGATGGTGCAACAGTTTCATACCTGATGCCTGGCAAAGGAGGCATCTGGCTGTGTGGCGTAGATGCTGGAGTTGGTGGCTTCAAGTCTCCTCCTTCTGCCATGGAGCTGCTGGTGGACTGAGGCGTCTGAGGGCCCTGCATTGAGCCTGAACCCGCTGCAAGAACCAAAACGTTGTGTGAGCAGCTTTGCACCCTATGGATGCAACCCAGAACATCAGCATCAAGAACAGAGAGGAGAGTCCTTCAAGAAAATGAAACGTGGCCAAGAAAGTACAAGGACCTCAACACTGTGAGGACAACCTGGGCCAGACTTCCCAGAAGAACCACACACAGTAACGTAAGGCTGAGAAGATGTGTTTGCTTTCATTTTGCCTTCATCCTTAACCACGTTCCCTTTTGCACACCACGTCACGGCTGTCTCGCTTCAAAGGCCGATGCTCTATGGTCCTCCATGCAGCACAGAACACAGTGCTTCTTGCCAAGTGACCACCACTGACCCATTACCTTCATGTTCTCCTTCTACCCAGAAAGGAGGTGGGTCTGAGCCCTCCTGGAAACCCGAGCCCTCTCCTGGAAGCCTCACCATCTTTCTAGTGAGGGAAACTCCAGGATATCAGCTGAAGTCACGAAGTTAACTCTCAGCAAGGCTCCTCTGCCCTTTGAGAGGGGTTAATTCAAGCACCACTCCCAAGGATTCCTGGAACAGGGAATGCTGGAGATGCTGGATCTTTCACTGAACAACCAAACCTGTCCAGCAAGTTCCCTGGCTCCCCATGGGCTGCTTTACACTCAGCTTTCATGAAAAATCCCAAGCCATCATGTGTGATCCAGCTGTGCCATCGGCTCAGGGAGCTCTCCCTGCCCCAGGATCGCTGTGACACTCTTGGCTCTCAGGTTCATAGACTCCTCGCAGCTGGCAAGAGCTGAACTCTTAATTAATGTTTCCATTAGTTACCATCCCCAGCACCCGATATCCCTCGGCTTCAGCCCTGCTGGTTGATGAGTCATTTCAGCTATTCATTAAAATCCGCTGAGGTCACGGCCAGGCCACGTTTGTTTACACCCCACCTTCCTGGCACCCTGTCCTCTTCTCCACAATTCCCTCCCAGCCCGGGGAGGTCTGGGGAGAAGGAAGAGCAGAGGCAAGCTCAGCAGGGAGTTTCATTCATGGGCCCTCATTCTCCTCCATCCCTCATCCATCGGCAGCGGTTCAGCTCCACTCTCTTCCCCCAGGAATTCGCTGTTTGGAACGCTGGCATCGGCAGGAAGAGGCCTCGAGACATTCCCCGCGTCGCTGCCATTTGGTGTTTGTCCCCACCCCCTGCTGTCCCTCCCACTCACAAATTCACACACAGTTGGAGCCAGGCCAGTTCCACGCTCTGGGAATTAAAACCCAACGGCAGACTGATCGTGCCTCCCCCAGGGCCGTGCAGCAGAGTGGGAACCCCAGCCCGGCTGCAGGAAACCCGCGCCACGTGCCCGTGCGGCAGCGCCCGGCACAGACAAGGCCTTTCCATAAACACTTCTGGTTTGGGAGGATTATGAACTCACACCGCATGGAAAACAGCTCCAGTGCCAAGAGCTCTACCTAGAGGATTGTCCTACAAGGCCTTTAGATGCTCCGCAGCCTCAAAAAGCGGCCAATACAGAATCACACAGCACAACCCTCATCATTCACAAAGTTCAAGTGCCAGATCCGGCTGGAAGGAAGCAGAAGCCAACGCCAACAGGATATGAAGTCTGCAAGGAGCACAAAGCTGAGTCTACGGGGGATAACTGAGCTCTTCATCCAAATGATGTGACTTCAAAATCAGAGAATCACAGAACGGTTTGGGTTGGAAGGGACCTTAAAGCCCACTCAGTTCCAACACCCCTGCCCCTGGGTAAAGAACCTCTTCCTAATGCCCAACCTAACCCTCCCCTGGCACAATCTCCCTGCCATTCCCTCAGGTCCAGGTCACCACAGAACAGCTCAGCGCCTGCTCCTCCTTCCCTTGCAAGGAAACAGTAAACAGGCTGTGAGATCCCCCCTCAGTCTCCTCCAGGCTGAACAGACCAAGTGCCTTCAGCCTCTCCTTGTGATTTCTCCTCTGAAACCCTCACCAGCTTTGTGGCCTTCTCTGGACACTCTCCAGTAGCTTGATGTCCTTTTTATACTGTGGTGTCCAAAACTGAACACAATATTCAAGGTGGGGCCTCACCAGAGGGACAATCCCTCTCACAAGGCAGTGATGTACTGGTAAGCACAGAGGTGCAAGTGGATCAACATTGGTCTTCCCTATGGAGGTGGGACACACAAACTGAACTATTCCAAAAGGCCTGACTTATTCCCAAGTATCATTCACTCCCACCTGTGCAGATATTTGATCTACACAACAAGAGCACATCTAATTAGCAACAGAAATGAGGTCTTTGAGAAGTCTGGAACAGGTCTGGCCCACAGCATGCGTGTTGGGTGGACGTCCCCTTTGCACACCTTAAACCTGAGTCTGAACCCACCTGGAGATGGAGGTTGGATCTTTGTCTGAGACTTCTTTGAATCAACAGCTGCAAAGATATCTGGAGGGGGGTCTTCACCTCGCTCAATCTTGCACTCGAAGGCATAGAGACACTGGATGTACTGCTTCTTCAAAGAACTGGCTGCACTGCTGGACGTGCCCACGTTGAGATTGGTGGCCAGCTCACGCCATTTCTTGTTTTTGTTGACCTGCACAACCAAACAAGAAGCTCTAAACTCAACATCCCAGCTCCTTCTCCTCCAGTACATCTTCGGGGAAGAAATCAACACTTTCCAGCCAAAAAAACCCATACCCTAAGGACTAAGCAGGGCAGATGCAGTCATGATCCAACCCAAAATTAGTAGTAAACTCTCTTCCTCACCTAGAGAACACTTTTTGAACATGGACAGACTGCAAAGCAAATTAGCCACAAGGTCAGTGGAGAGCCAGGTGCAAAGACAAAGACAGTGTCACCAAGCTTTGCACAGTACAGAGCACAGAAAAAAGCACTTGAATTGAACCTCACCACAGCCTGTTCTCAATCGCTTAAACTATAAAATCACAGACTGGTTTGGGTTAGAGTAGACCTCAAAGCCCATCCAGTTCCTGCTCTCCTGCCATGGGCAGGGACACCTCCCAATGGATCAGGGGCTCAAAGCCCCACCCAAACTGGCCTTGGACACCTCCAGGGATGGGGCAGCCACCACTGCTCTGGGCAACCTGGGCCAGGGCCTCCCCACCCTCACAGCAAAACATTTCTTCCTAAGAACTCACCTCAATCTCCCCTCTTTCAACTGAAAACCTTTCCCGCTTGTCCTCTCCCTGCACTCCCTGATCAAAAGCCCCTCCTCAGCTTTCCTGGAGCCCCTTTCAGTACTGGGAGACTGCTCTAAGGTCTCCCCACAGCTTTTTTTTTTTTCTTTAGGTTGAATAACCCCAACTCTCTCAGCCCGTCAAGGAAGCATTAAGAAGTATTTTTAAAATTATAATGATTATTCGCATTATTTCAAAAAGGAAAAGGAAAAGAAACCCAGATAAATAAAAAGCCATGGAGTACATCTAGCGACAAAGTCAACTTTGAACTAGACTTGTGAATGCCAGACAGTGGGCAGCTTGGAATTCCAACACCCAGTCACCCACCTGAGTCAATCCTCCAATCTCCTTCACTGAGATGTAGAGCCGGTAAAGGTCCAAGGGTTTCCTGCCCACTGCTGGGAGATTTGTCATGCCCATGGCCTTCTCTTCAGTGAAGGCCAGGTAACGATCTACCCAGAGCTTCCTCTCGGGCTCACCACCCAACTCGTAGAGTTTGGTGATCTTCTCATTGGTTGTAGTAGAGGAACTGGACTTCTAGGAGAAGGAAAGAGATACCAGGACTGAGCAGCACAAATGCAGTTGGTTCACAGCAGGCAGGGTTTCAAAAAAGCAGTCAGGGAAGAGCTCCAAGTTGTGCCTGAGAACAGCCTTATATTAGACCTACACTTGTATCAGATCAAAGTCAGGCAAGTCTTATTCGACAAAGGTATCGCAAAACCAGCCGCTACTCAAGGAATTCACAGAACGTCTGTTTTTCAAAAGTGAAAGGTTTCAGGAATGCCACAGAAACCAAAGAAACCTCAAGGAGGCTTTGCAGAGCCATCTCTTTGAGACATCCTTTGTTGGCTCATTTTCTAAATATAGGAGAAAACATTTAATTCAACTGCAAATGAGATTCTCCCTGGCTACTGCATCCTGATGGGGTGAGTGCTGCCTCTGGTCAGCCTCTTCTCCTACCTGAGGGGCAGATGCCAGGTTGAACTGACACCAAGCACTGCAAAGGAATGAAAACACCCCTCCAAGAAACACAAAGATTCAAGGGACCTCTTTGAGGAACGCGTGCAAGGGGTTCTCCCAAAGACCATCGCTCTTCCCTTGCCTTCTCACTGATAGAAGGGCAGGAACCTTCCTTCTACCCAGAGAGGATGCTGGGTTGGAGGGAACAGATGCTTGGCTTACTTAAATCACAGAATCATGGAATGGTTTGGGTTGGAAGGGACCTCAAAGCCCCCATGGTAGGGGGCTGGAACTGGATGGGCTTTGAGGTCCCATCCAGCCCAAATCACTCCATGATTCTGTGATGGGCAGATGCCAGAACACACAAGCAGAAGTGACAGATCTTCTGAATCTTCTTGCAGACTGCTGGTGGCACAGGTATGAAACTTGTGGAGCGTTTATTCTCCTTTGAGTAAAAAAGGGGAGACTACAAGCTCAGAAACTGCCTTTTTCGTGGTTCTTTTGAAACCAGTAGCAGTAATGAAAAGAAAAACACTCCCTGAAGAACTTGTTTGCCTCCCTCTTTTGGCTTTAATACAGGATTAGTAAGAGGTTTGTTTAGGAAACAACTGTAACACTTTAGCATCCCAGCTGAGAGGTGATAACTGAGTAGCTCCGAGCCTACACCAGAAACAAACCCCGGCTGTTTACGCTCCTTTCGGCAGTTTCACTCTGGCAGATGATAATTCCTAATACTGAATCATTTTGCAAGTGTAATTGATTACTCCCAAAGGACTGGGAAATGCTCCTCTTCATTTCTGAATGATTTGTGAACTCCAGAAGTAAAACCTTCAATTATTGCCTGATAAATCCTGAAGAACTTCTTGGAACCACAGTTCCAAGATGGATCTGTTCTTGGTACAGTTCAAGCCGGGCGGTGGCCGGTGGCCACATCAAGTGTAATTCATGTTGAATCTGCTTACACTGCGCACTTCAACGATGTGGTCTTTACCTTTACAGTTCAGATTCAAGCAACAGGCTAATTATTATGATCTGAGGACTTGGATGCATTTCTTTAATTATGCTCCAAAAGAGAAGGGCCGACTCGCTCTCCACACTTAGTTTGAACCATGGTTGCAAGGAGTGGTCAGATCCCACACCACAAGTACAACTTCTCTACAGTGAGAAGTCTGTCCAGGGTAGGGAGGAAGATACCACGCTCACTACGACACAGATGCACTTTTCCAGTTAACATGCCATGATTTTATCTCCTTGGATGCTGAAAAGTATGAAAGTCACTAAAAAAAGAAACCAAAACATTTTACCTTTGACTTGGATTCTGGTTTTGGTGTCCCATCTGCTTTGTTGTTCATTTTCGTTGCAGGAGTTAATTTGACATCCGCAAGGCCTATCATTTCAGGGCTTGCTGCCATCCCTAGGAAGTAAAAAGAATCTTTAATAGTGAATTTCAATCCAGGACAATGAAATCAATGCAACGCCCAACAGTTGGCACCAGCTTACCTGCGGAGTTGTTTGCCATATTCCCACCCATCGGATAGGGTGGGCCCTGGGGGTTCATCATCCCAGCCATACTGTTGATTCCCTGTCCATAAGGAGGTCCAGTGGCCATCATTCCCCCTTGGTTCATGTTGGGATAACCAGGAGGCCTAGAGAAAGCAAGGAAGGAACAGATGCTTACTCCAAATTACTGAGTATCGAGATCTTGTCCTTGAAGGAAATGGGTTTGCCAAAAGAAACCTTCTACAAAGGAAGCAGAGAAGATACTTTCCCTGGCTCACTTCTCCAACAAAGGGCTGGTGCTCTTTGAAAGCTCAGCTACCCTGGAGGCTGAGTCTCGTTCTCAACGGAAAAGGGGATGCAAACCAGTTTGAAAGAGCCAGTTTGGTTCTGAACACTTGCGCCCTTGATCTCGTTCTACTATCAAACTTCGTTCCAGTTTTTGCCTTTACGGGGAAGAAGGGAACTGAAAATACTCCAGTATTTAAAGTCAGAATATGTTATTTGTAGAGATGCACAGTGTGGAGCTCCAGCCACAGTTAATGATCTTTATTTCATGCCTTTTTGTCACCCATTACTTTACATGTATCAGAAAACCTCACACACACCTGTCAGTCCAACTTATCACTCAACAGGACAGGCTTCAATGCTTTATTGCCATCTGTGCACTCGACTGCTTGGCAGGCACAGGTAACACAGGACAGTTTGCAGAAGCAGAAGGAAGTCAGGATAAAGAGCACAAGGCCCAGATGGATAACTAATATATCCAACCTAATCTATATCAAGTTCATGTCATTCTGGGGGGCCACATACACCTAACTCTGAAATGTGCAATAAAACACTGAACCACCACAAAAAATAGCTGCAAAGTTCAGTGCTGAATCCCAGCTTCTCTTCCCACAGCTGCCCATCAAAGCCCTAAGAGGAGGAAATCCCTAACACTGGACAAGTAACGCCTTGGCTGGGACACACGCAGCTCAGTGGCTGCTGCTGGATTCATGGGCTTTACCCACACACGTAGTGCCTTTTAAGTCATGAACGTAACAAAGACAACCAGAAAGGCAAAACAACTGAAGGGATCTCTGAGTTAAACAGGTCAGCTATGAATATTAAGAATTCCCTAGGCATGTCATCAATGATGGATTCCAACACCCTGCTTTCCAAGCTTTAACACTTAAGATTGATGAGCCAGTCCCCGAGAAGGGCAAGCCTTCAAGGAAATCTATGTACAGACTCACTCCAGCTTTAGGTTATTCCATCCACATCTCAGCAAGAGATGTGACACAGGGAAGGGACATTGGGAAATCTCGTTCCTCACCTGGTCTGGATGGAGTTGGCAGCCACGTGCATGGCGGCAGCGGCCACTTCTTGTGCTTTGCGGTTCATGCCGGCGGGCGGGGGGCACATCCCTGTGCCCACCTGCGGTGGGATATTGGCCATGTTGGGGCCGTAGGGCCTGTTGCCCATGGCAGCGTGGCTCATCCTGCCCGGGGGAAGCCCGCTGTACGGTGGCACACCCGTCTGCCCGTGCATCTGGCTCCCTGCTCCCATCGGGTTCATGCTTCCTCCCATTCCTGGGCTGGGATAGTTGGCGTTGGACATTGCGTTGTAGTTTGGCTGCCTGGGGTAGCCTCCTGAGGAGATAAAAAAGAGAGGAAGACAACGTTGTTCTACCAGTTAGTTTATGAATCACCATAAAAATTTCTATCGGCAAATATTTAAAGATCACTAACAGAGATGAGGGGGAGTGTTAACACCTCAACAAAAAGTCGAAGTACTTGGATATAAGCCACATAAAATGTGTTTTGACATAGCCAAGTAACAGTATCGATTCAAAAGCTGCCTGAAACTCTCCCAAACCTCAACCAAGCAGAAGGAGCTAAATGGTCCAGCATGGGATGTAAGAACTCACTCAAGCCTTTCCAAAATATACACCACTCGATTTCCTTCCTCTCCAAAGAAAACCGGCCCTTCTTCTCTATTACACTGGATGCACAATCTCCTCTTTTTAAACAAAGAGGAAGGCTCCTACGTTTAGAACTTAACTAGCCCTGAAATTGCTATATTTCATCAGCCACAACATGAACAAAGCACAGTTCCTTCCAGTTCAGAGTGGATTCTTTTGTATTATCCACACGTGAAGAGGGGCCAAATAAAACCAGTTTAATCAAAGACAAGATCGCAATATAGAGGCTTTTTGTATTTGCTGAGCTCAGTTCCCAGCTTGAGGAGCTGACTGTGCCTCACCTTGAGGTCCGTACTGCCCACCCTGGGGTCCATAGCTTCCCATGGAGTTCTGCTGATACGGCCCCATTCCGGCATGCATCTGTCCTCCAGAAGACTGACGAGGAGATAAGGCTGAGCCGGGCTGGGGTGAGCTGTACTGGGGCATCTGAGGGTTCCTCTGCATGTAACCTGGTCACCCAGACAGAGGAAGAGACCGTTATTAGTGCAAAGTATCCAGAGGTGTCACTGGACCAACACATTCTTAGGTAACAGCAGTTCCCGGGACCCACTCACAAAGCCCTTTCAGCAGCAGCCAAAACAGATTTTTACAGCAGTTGCTATTAAGGAGCCAGCGTTATCTGCTAAGATAACAGATCCAATTTCCTGTTTTAACCAGACAAAAAAAACCCTTAGTGTCACAGGAGTAGACAGCACGACTCTGCAAATCCTAGGGGCTTCTTGTCGCCATTGATTTGCATTTGCTTGTTTGCCTTCTCAGGGCAACAACCTTCAGCCAGGAGAGCTGAACCTTTACCTGCCTTTCCCCCCCACACCAACCTTATTCTCTTAGGGGGAAAATGCACACAATATTGTTGTGAGCATCCCTCATTTTGAAGCTTAAGGTCACTCACAAACAATGTTCATAGAAAAGCTTGTCAGAAGCCAGAGAAAAACATCTCAGGAGCCACCCTGTGTGCTTGGATGAACAGGAAGATGCCAAGAAATCAGCAACAGTTGAGTTTACTGCAACATGCTTGAACTCTCAGAGCTTATAAACCTGAGGCAGCTTTTAAATGCTATCTCACCATGGAAGCCGTGTTATCAGGCCAGGGAGTTCTTAGTTACACATCTGGCTTTACAATTAAATCTTTCAACTCATGTCACACACCTCGATCTTGCGCTATGCTCGACTGGTTCATGGAAGGATGCATGATACTGTCCGACTGGCCGCTGGGCGGTCGGGGCGGCATCTGATTGCCTACACCACAAACAAGAGAGGGGTTAATCACCAAAATTGCACACCACAAACCCCAGAACGCAAGAATATTAAATACCAGAACAACAAACAACTTGGAGAAGGGTATGTTAGCCACAGTGAAGAAAACAAGAGCAAGACCAGCCACGTTAACCCAGCGAGATGATAGTGCTGGTTCACCAGCCATCCCACCCATCTTGCTGCATCCTTTAGCAGTTACAGGCGTTTTAAAGCAAACAAATGAGATCACAGGACCTCAGTAACCACACAGCACTGGAATCAGCCAATTCCTTCCCCACGGGCCATTGTAATTCACTCTCCAGCTGCCTAAGGCAGCCCCACCAGAAGACCAACCTGTGCTGAGTAGCGTTACCTGGTACTGCAGCGGGTGAAAGTGGACCAGAGCGGGACTGAGCAACGCTGGCTGGAGACCCAACCGGAGATGGGGAGGGTCCTCTGATGCCTGGCAGGTGAGGAGAGGTATGTGGAGAGAAAGGAGACTGAGCTGGGTTACTCTGCTCTCCTTGACTGCTGGAAATCCCTGACGTGCTTACTCCAGGACTCAGGGCTCCTTCTGTACCCATGGGGAGATCATCTATCGAGCCAGACAGGTCCTGCAACACACAGAGAAACACATCAGGACAAAATAAAAACACATGGGACTGTGCTCTCCCATATCACTAAGAAAAAGTGCAATTCTCCCTTAGGGATGCTACAAATAGAAACCACTGAACTCCATTCGTGCTATTGTCACTAACAAAGGCTGCAGCAGATGCAGGTAACTGCCAAGGGTGCCTTATCCTGCTGCCTGTCTCCAAATCCAGGAGCTCCCTAGCCGGTTTGCCGAGCGCTTCCTGATGGTCCCGACAACCAGCTGATTCTCCTACTTGCTTCTTTTAATTCAGTTTAGAAACAAGAAATTAAAGAATGCACAACACTACAGGTAAAACTGCACATAGAGGAGATGGTCCACGTGATGACGGCTTGGAAACAAAACATGGCTCAGGCTCTGAAAGACAGAAAACTCCTGCCTCACCATAATTAGCTCATAAACCTCCTATGAGCTGGGAAACTATTCACTGGAGATGGATAAAAACAAACTAAACAGAGATTTAAAAGAAAACCATAAAATATTCTTCAGGGTTCCCATTTCCCTTTCTTCAAAGACAGCAAAAATTAGGAGTTGCAGCACCAGTTCAGTGTTTCTTGAAGACAAGGCTAGAAAACACCGCTCCTACCAGACTCCTAAGTCAAAAGCTCCAACTGCCACAGCAGCAACTGCAATGTGATAGCACCAAAAATCAGCTGGGAAGTCTGAAAAACAGGGATGCTTCCCAGATGATGATATGCAGATCCAACACGTGCAATAATGAAGTGCATCAGCTCTTCAGGCTTGGCCAAGACAGAGGAAACTATGTAGGATTTGAAAGTTGGGAAATTACAACTATTCCAGTGATGCAATAAAAATCCCTGCCAGAGATTCAAAAGATGAAGGAGTGGGAGACCAACACTTCCGAAGACTTCACCTAAGTCTTTTGGAGTGATCAACCCAGGATCAGAATTGTTCCAGACCGAGCCCTGAGTTTCAGATGAACCCCCTCCACACACAATCCAGTCGACCAGCACCAACAGAGCCAAACTCATTTAAACCACCACACAGAAAGGCCGAGCCAGTTGATAAATAGCTTGGACACCTCGGTCTCATTTACACAGACTGGATGATGCCTCGTTCAGCAGCAGTTCAGGTAACATTTTCTCAACTCTGTGCAGAGCGGAAGGACCTGGGACACAAGATACTGCAAACTTATCAGCCTTCAGAAGCAAGAGCCCTATCGCTCTGCAACACCTGCCTGCCAGGTGATGTGTGAAAAGGCCCTGGCAGCACATCCACAGCATCTAAGCTGGAGAACAGCACCTTGCCACATCCTAGAAAGTGGAGATGTGGGGTTATGGAAGAATGAATCATGACCTGAGAGATATCCAAGCACCTCATCACACTTATTGGACAGACAGCGACATTCAGAAGGACAAAGGGGAGAGCTGGGTATCAGCTGCACCACGTTCAGTTGTCAGCTGCAGCAGAGTGATCTTGTCTGTTTTAACAGTGGAATTTGATCAAAATGCTTCTAACAAACGCTGGCAAATGCTGCATTTGAGCTGAAAATGCCAGTCCATCAGTGGGATGACTTAGTGCATCGCCTGTCCTTCCTCCCCATCCATTACTGCTTCTGTTAGAGAGATCATTTCCTGCACAACCGTCTCAGAGCTTACTGCTAAGTATTGCCTTCCTGAAAGAAGAGCTTTGTTTTATTTCAATGAAAGCTAAAAAACTGCAGAAAAAGCCTAAAAATAGTGTCTAAGATATCTTGCCATTTTCCCTGCCTTTCCCTTGTAACATCAAATGTGTTGCTCATTTACACAGCTCCGTGTTTTTTCCTCCCGGTCAACTTTGACAAAACCCACATTCCTCCTGCAGAAACCATCGGAAGTGGGAGTGAAGAGACAGCATTTCCAACATTTTGCATTAAGAAGTATCAACCAACACAAACAATCAAGAGCAAAACACTTCTCTCCCTGAGACTCACTACATCTAACTACAGCCACTGATGTGAGATCCATCTCTCTATTCCCCTCTAAGTCAGTGAAGGGAATCAAAATGTCCAGAAGCCTATTCAGTTCAACCTAAAATTAGATGGAAAAAAACAGTTATTTCCCTTAAATACATGGAATTATTTTTAGTCTGAATCACCAAACGCATCCAAACACAGTCTTCATCATCACCGAAACAAAGCTGGAGACCAAACCCTTTTGCAGCAGATTTTAAAGTCACCACCACCACAAGCTCATGGTGTTTCAGAGCAGTTAAACCCTCAGCCCAGAGGGGAAGAGCCCTCAGCTACTGAGATTTCTGGGCTCAAAGGAAAAAAAAACACGTTATAAATGTACATTTGAGACAAAATACCAGCATGAAAGACCAGATACAGAGCAAGGGTGCAAGGTGAAATGTGACCGTTCCCTTCCGTTCGCAGGAGGGAGTCATCTGCTTCTCCAAGAGGCAAAGGAGAAGGTGCCTCCAGGACCTCAGGGGGTCACTGGAACCAGGAATGGTCATAAGTGAACCAGGCAGAGCGAGGGGATATGGCTTGGTTACACCAGGCAGGGAAAGACCTGCAAGACGTAAAGCACAGCGATGTTAAAAACTGTTTGAAAATTAACTCCTAACTCACCAGAAAATGACCTTTAAAGCCGATCCCTTCAACCTCTCCAATGCAAAGTTCAACCTCAGTGCTGTGAGTCATTTAAAAACATTCTGTTTCCATTAAGCAGGTTAATACAGGGTTCCTTTAGACATGTGAGCAGGGACCCTTGCTTTTCTAGCGCACCATCACGGCCCTCACACCCAGCAAACACCACCCTTCCAGCTACGAGACTGCAGATCTGACTGCGGATCATCAGTTTAAAGAATTCAAAAGTGAATTATGTGTCAACCTTTCTGGGATATTAGGAAATGAATTGAAAAAGGACCATAAAAATCAACTCATAAAGTGACTTTTACCTCTAAAGATTGTAGAGTTTTACGCATTCCAACAATAAAGCCATTTCCCAGCAAAGACACTGGCACAGTAGTGTTTTTCGAGTGCATTATCCAGCAAGACCAAGTTTCTCAAAAGCAAGACTGTGGCAAGAAGCAGGGACTGGAACTCCTAAGTGCAAGCAGCACATTTATAAGGGGCTCTTCTCCACCTATCAAGTCATTTTCCCAGGATGCTGCCCATCAAGGCACAGAGTGGGGTTTTTAACTAACCCTGAAGGACACCCTCCAGCTCCACTACCCCATCTACTCAAGTGCACCACAGACGAGGGGAAAAAAGAACTCATGGCTGTGCATAAACTGGTCTGTAGGGAAACAGAGAAAACGGAGAAGCTTTTAAAAAGAAGACCATCTCATTGAAATCCTGGAGCGCTGCTGCCGTCAGCAGGTTCTGGATGGAGCCCAAGAGGAGAGGGCCAGCGAGGTTTTTCTGTCTCCCACAGAGCATCAGGAGGGGGTCTGGAACGCGACAGCGGCCCCAGGAGAAGGGCTCTCCTCTCCCCTCCTTCCACCAGCACAGCTGATCGAGCCAAGCCGGGAGGTGAGGCTCGACAGCGATAACTCTGCCAACTTGAAGGAAACGTCAGGGTCTGGAGAATTTCCTCACGTGTTTCCAATGTGTTTTTTTATGCATTTTATTGCTCATCTGCCATGCAGATCAAAAATGCTGGAGGGATTCCAACTATTTCACACAGAATCTCACACTCCAGGCTGGCTGCAGCCCCAAAGCCTGAGTTTCTCCACTTGAAATACTGCCCAGTGTTATTTTGGGATGTGACCTGATAGCGGAAGCCCACGGGGACCCTGAAACGATAACCGTTCCAGCTGCGATTGGTTGCCCAGCGCTGGCCGATGCCAGCATGGGTTTGTCAGTGCTGCTGACAAACAGGGACTCAGCAGCTAACACCTCCTTTTCACACCACAACAAAACCATGCCTGGAATCACACAATCCTGTACCCAACGGAGGGGGCAGGGGAGTTCATCTGTCTCAGGGAAAGGTTTGCAAGTCCTGGCATGACCAACCCAAGGGAGCCAGCAATGTGCGTTTGCAGCCCAGAAGGCCCAACTGTGTCCTGGGCTGCATCAAAAGCAGCGCTGCCAGCAGGGCAAGGGAGGGGATTCTCCCCCTCTGTTCCGCTCTTATGAGACCACACCTGGAGTCCTGTGTCCAGTTCCAAAATCCCCAACATAAGGAGGATATGGAATTGTTACAGCAGGTTCAGAGGAAGCTACGAAGACGATCAAAGGGCTGGAGCACCTCTGCCACGAGGACAGGCTGAGAGAGTTGGGGTTGTTCAGCCTGGAGAAGAAAAGGTTCCAGGGAGACCTTAGAGCAGCCTCCCAGGACTGAAAGTGGCTCCAGGAAAGCTGGGGAGGGGCTCTTGATCAGGGAGTGCAGGGATAGGATGAGGGGAAATGGTTTTCAGCTGAAAGACAGGAGACTGAGGCGAGACCCTAGGAAGAAATGTTTTGCTGTGAGGGTGGGGAGGCCCTGGCCCAGGTTGCCCAGAGCAGTGGTGGCTGCCCCATCCCTGGAGGTGTTCAAGACCAGGCTGGATGGGGCTTTGAGCCCCCTGATCCAGTGGGAGGTGTCCCTGCCCATGGCAGGGGAGTGAGACTGGATGGACTCTGAGGTCCCTTCCAACCCAAACCAATCTATGGTTCTATGAACTGTTTGGTTGATGCTGGAAACAGCCAGGTTTATTTATATGAAGAAAAAAAAGAACCACCATTTCTCTATCTGATACCAACTCGTTTGTTAAACAGAGATAAAACAACAATAAACCCTTCAGATCAAAACTCTAGAGCAGAAGAGATTCAAGGCTCTGCTCTGGCCCATCCTGCTGAGCTGGAAGATCAGGAAGACTGACCAGAAAGGGATCTCCTCACTGGGGCCAAAAGCCTTCCCTGCTCATCCCCAGCCTAAGTAGAGGACGCAGAAGGAAGGAGCACAGCCGGCCGGTGGCGACTGCAGGCGCTGTCAGATCGCTGGACAGCACTCAAGGAAATTATGATCTGGATTCAAGCATGTGGTGGAGCTTCTAAACTCCGCAAGGCCGGCTGTTTCCATATAGGCACTCACAAGCAAGACTGGAGAACAATGGCTAAATTTACTCCCTGATTCCTTCTGAAAGGGAAAAAGCCTCTTCATTGCTTCTGACTAATTGAAACACCTACTTTCTATTACAATTTCATTTTCTCTGCAGTTTCTTTTCCACTCAATTCAAGAACTATCAACGCTTGGAAATCGCAAGCTTGTCCTTTCCTTCCCCTTTATTTCCACACCCAAAATATCTCAATCCCCTCTATCACAAATTACACAGCTGACTGGCAGCAATTTTGGGGAAATGGATAGACTCATTTCTCCTTCTACAGCACAGACAACGAAATCTTGCATCTCATGCTTCACAAAGCACTTTATCTCGTAACACAAAGCAGCTGAGAAGACCTCACCGTGCTCCATCTACACAAAACTGGAGATCCACATCACATCCAAGGAGACACTTGGCAAAGCTGACCTGAGATTTCCACAGATCACAGAACCACAGAATGGTCTGGGTCAGAAGGAACCTCGAGGTCCATCCACCTGTCCACTAAAACCAGTATCAGGAAGGCAACACTACTGATGGTGAAGGACTCTTCTGGATGGAGTCCCTTATATTCTCTTCCCTGACAACAATTTTAAGCTCCTCGCAGGCATCAGCACTGACAATTAGAAACCTAAGATGGGGACTAAAACAAGAGAGGTTCTTTCAGTTTCCTTGCTCAAAAAAGGAGCTGAGAAGCTCGTCCTTCCAGGCTGGCTTCAGACAAACTGGTGGAAGCTGCCGGCTGTAGCTGCACTGCAGGAAAAAGAGCGTTTGGGAAGGAGGCTGCCGGGAGGAGGGGCTGAGCGGCACACCAGAAATTTCACTCTGATTGCAAAAATAAGCTGCTGTTCTAATCCACCTCAGTAAAATCGAGGTGAGCCTGGTTGTTTGGCAGAAAGCAGGTACAAAATAAAAAGGGAGGACGGGAGAAGGAAGCTCTGCTGGCGTTACTACATTCCTGCAAGGGGAGACCTTGCAGAACAGCCGGCTCTGCTACCGCAGCAGCCATTGATTTTTCAGAGGTCGATACTCCACTCCCACAGATCCGCTCGGCAGAAGCTTTAATCACATCTCCTGCTCCTGCCCTGTGCTGCCCCTCCTTCGCTTCCCCCTCCAAATAAAATTTAAAATAAAAAGAGGGGGAAGGGGTTTTCCTCCCCCTCCAGATTCCATACTCTCGCTCGGTGGAGAGGAGAGATTCGAGCGCTGTGGTTGCAGCACCAAGCACAGCCGGAGCACCGCGATTCATCCACAGAACAAGATGTCGCTGAAGGGAGAAGCCAGCCTGTGGATGGCTGGCATTGCCACTTGGAGAGCACTTGGGGTGCTGAGCTCTTCTGCAGGACCCTGGGAGAAGCAGCAGCAAAACTGCCCAGACAAGAGTTTCCATTTAACCCTCTGAAAGATGCTCAGCTTCAAAAAAGTACTCCCCAGGTTTATCTCAACATGGATACCACTTGAAGTATTCCTAGCAGCAGCTTCTGCAGGAGAATTAGACTGGATGACCTGTAAAGGTCCCTTCCAACCCAAAGCAGTCTATGAGTCTAAATGTTGGAGTCTTGCTTGACAGACCAGTGTCACCTTGACTAACACTGATGGTGGCCTGGCCACACAGCAGCAACGCTGCCAAACGAAAGGATAAAACCTCAGCCTTCAAAAGCAACACTGACACTAAAACCAGTTGCAGGAAAGAGGCAATTTGAATCATGTAATGGTTTGGGTTGGAAGGGACATTAAGGCCCACCCAGTTTCATCCCTCTGCCACAGACAGGGCCGTCTCCCACTGGATCAGGGGGCTCAAAGCCCCATCCAACCTGGCCTTGAACACCTCCAGGGATGGGGCAGCCACCACTTCTCTGGGCAACCTGGGCCAGGGCCTCCCCACCCTCATAGGAAAATATTTCTTCCTGAGATCTACCCATATCTCCCCTCTTTCCGCTGAAAACCATACCCCCTCATCCTGTCCCTGCACTCCCTGGATCAGCAGCACTGATTTTTTGGAAGGGTGCTCGGGACAAGGGGACTGGGATGGACAGCTGATCGCATCCATCAGAAAAGCTGCTCCAACACCAGGCCTTGGGGATGGAAGTGCCAGCAAGGAACCAGCACGAGTCTGAGATGGCAGACCACAGCCTGCTGATTTAAAGAGCTTTTCTCTTCCTTCTAGAGGTTTTTTAAACTACCCCACTTCAGTCTGAGCACAAACCCCAGACCAGACGCGACACTAAATCACCCAAGAGGCTGGAAGCTCCCCTCTTTCTGCCAGCTGTAAGGAGATTCCAATTCCCCAGCAGTGCTTCTTCTAAGAGGCACTTACCCCATCTCCAATGTGTTCAATGTGGACTCCAAAGCATTTAGTCATCTCAGCATGTGATGGTGCCACCATGCCAACCACACCAGCTTGGGTGGGCAAAGAACCAGAGCAAAGACAAGAGGCTGAGTAATTACAAAATTAAACTGGCCCCTGCTCGGGCCAATACTTGGGGTTTTAAGACTCAGCTTTTAGGGTTGTTATCATTCTCTTTGAAACAACTGAGTGACAGAATTCCTAAAAAACATTTTAGGAGAAAACAAGGTTTCTTCACCATCAGGTGTTTTCCACCCTGATGGTTCTGGCAGTCGTCTCGCTGGAAAAAGCTGCTGAACAGAGAGCTGAAAGCTGGCAGCTCCTTCCCAAAACCCTCCTAAAGTGGGGAGGCAGCAGTGGAGCCTACAGTCAAGTGCCTGGACACCACCAGCTAGGACAGCTCTGGAAAAATTGCTTGTGTTGAAGGACCTGTGCAAAACTGCACCTGCACCCAGGTCCTGCTGATCCGGAGGGGACAGAGAAACTGGAAACATGTTTGGAAAGAACTAAGGGAATTCTCCTCTGGCCCTGGCTCAGAGCAGCGAGCAGGCATGGAAAGAGGTAACATAACCATGGAAACCTGGCCCATGCCAGACGCTGACGTATGCCTGGTGCTACCCTCAGGTCAGATTGCCAGAACAGTAAATTCCTAAAGGTGGCACTTCTTGTAATTCCAGGAAATTCAACTTTTTCTTTTTTTTTTTTTCTTTGTTTTTCTTTCAAATAAATGCTTCCGATTTCCTGGGTAAGACCCGACTCAAAATTAAAATAAAACCCAATTACAAAACTCCTCCTTCAATTCCCCACACTTGTTTGAAAGCATGGCACGAACCTCAGAGCCACCAGGGTGCGGGCACCAGCCCACCCGAGCAGCGCGGTCGCTGCGGGAGGAGCAGCAGCTGAGCCCTGGGCCCCTGCCATGCCCCGCATCCGAGCGTCACGTGGAAAGGGTTTGCTCCACGGCATTTATGATTGTACACGTCTCCAAGACGAGTCAATCCAGCCCACTAAAGGATATTAACAGCAAAATGATTCCTATAAACTGAAAGCTCAGGTGTGGCAGCATTTAAAACGTGTGCAGTGCTGTCAAGCTAAGCTGAACACCTTCGTTTCTCCCTATGACCACCACACGCAGCGGCTGAAGGTCACACCAACACGGGCTCTCCCTCCCTCGCATGGTGCAGCACCTCTGGCAGGGTTATGGAAGAGGTCGAGGCTATTTTGTCCCACGTGGGACTGACAAGAAGCTTCCGCACCTTTTGAAGTGTCTCCAATGACACCAAGTCAGCAGCAGAAAAGGAAGTGAGAAACTGATTTCCCTGCTCTACAACAACGAGCTGCTTAAATGCGAGGGTGACCCGTGAGGTGTGCACTTCAGCAGCTCCGTGTTTCCAGGCTGCTGCAGCGCAGGGGGATGCGCGTGACAGCGCACAGAACTATTGTTTGGGATCCAAGACCAGAACTGGCCATCCTACAGCAATTTCCTGATTAAACACTGACCCGCCTTCTCACGCCAGCCTGTCTCACAACATTAAGAGCCTGTCCTCTCCTCATCAATCTGCCAGACGTCTCCATCTTCTTGGTCAGTAGTGTCCGTAACAGAGATCGGTCCTAAGAAAACGAAAGGCTGGGGGTTAGGGGAATCTGTGCAAGGCGTGCAGGCAGGAAGCAGAGCTGAGCCCTTCACGACCAGAATAGAAACAGGAAACGAGGCCGGCATCGAGCACAGCGCAACCCGCTGCCGGCGCAGGCTCCGGCGAGGCTGCACTGGCAGCTCCGTGCCGCACCGTCTCGAAAGGGACGCTGATCGGTGGTGGAGGTGGAGGGCTCCACGTGGCCCAGATTGGGCTCGGGCGTTGCAGCACGGGGTGGGGTGTTTCCTCCTGAGCACCGGGGCGGATTCAGCTCAGTTCAAACCCAGAGGAAGGGGTGGGAGGAGAGAAAATTGCCACATGGACAAATAACTGAGCAACCCGGAGAAGCAGGTCGCGGGCGTGAAACACGTTGCTGGGGTGGCTGGAAGGTGCTGGTGGCTTTGTGAGTGGTGCTCCGTGCTTTCCACAGCTGGAGAGGTTATTAGCAAGATTAAGAATTAAAACCAAACAAACACACAGAGCCTTCTCAAGAAACCACACAAAAAAGAAGGCCTCAATCACACATCACAGAAAGTTTTGGCAGAGGAGTCCTGGTCAGGAAAAAAAACAGTTTCAACTCCTTGTATCGCCATAATTTCAGATAGAAACCATCAGCTTAAAGTGGAATGCACTGATCCCACTAATCCCAGTGTTCCTGTTCCTGTGCTCCCCAGGGCAAGTTCTGTGTTTCTCTGCACATCCCCTGTGATGCCCGGGCACCCAGTGTGCAGCCACCCTGCTCTGAAACACACAGCACTAATCCCTCTCAAGACAAGCAATAAGACAAGCTCAAGAGGCCAAATCCAAACCAAACAGAAGCAGCAAGTCCCATACGGAAAAGAGGAAAAAAAAAAAACCCAGGAGCCTGAAACGACCACCAAATTCAACTCTAAAAGTTTCTTTTCCCCTCTCCCAAAAGAAATTGTCAAAATAATTAATTTTGAACTCAAATAATGTCAAGAAAGGGTTCCTCTCCTGGGCTGCCCCTCCCTCAGCCATGCTCTCAGCTCTCTGCTGCGTTTCTGCCTGTTGCATCAATTATTTCCAGGTCAGGGGATGCAGCTGACAGAGCTCAACTTTATTCCACTCCAAGTACCTACAGAGCACAAGGTAAAAAGACCATTCTGGAAGACTGGAAAGCCCAAATGGTGCTTCCCTGACAACCTTCCAAGTGTCTAAACTCAAAGGGTTCCCGACTTCAGGAAGGAAGAGGTAACCAAGCATAAAAATACCCCACACTACTGAGGACAAGCACAGGAGGGCTCTTGCACCACCCAAATCCTGCAGCCTCAGCCCTCTCCCTTCCCCACAAATCCCCGTTTTGTTAAACACATATTGCAAAGACCCCAGACCAGAATGCACATTCACAAGTTGAACATGGATCAAGAATTCAGTTTCAGACCATTATATCCCTTCCTGCCACTGACAAGACACTTTCAGACCTGCAATCAAAGAGGAACCAAAGTAAAGCACAGCTGGATAAGCAAAACAGTTTTCCAACAGTGCAAAATACTAAGATTAAAACGATTCCCATTCCACATCAAAATGAAAATAAGTTTTCCGGAGCAGGGATGGGGTTTCTCCCTCAGGCCAGAACAAACTAAGGGCTTTCTGAGATGGGAATTCTGAAACTTCCATACAAGTTGCCCCAGTCTGCTTCATTCACTGCATTCTTGCCGTTTCAGGACCTCCATATCGCTGCCAGTATCTGTCCTCCTGGTTCACCCAGGAGTCCCATCCTGTGCAGAACCCTTCCCAACAAAGCGCTGCTGAAAATAATAGCTCTCACTAAAGTGTGTTTCCACAGCTAGGAAAACTTCACTGGAGGAATCCCTGAAGACACAGTGAGAAGCAAACATAAGCCAGTATTCACTGGTATCAAATCAGTTTTGCTTTATCAATGCCTTTTGAGTCCAACCCAGATGTCCTAACGCCACAGCCACCAAGCTCTGTGGCTGGGAAGGTACCAACTGCTTGGTGTGTCAACCATTGCCTCGACACTCTACTCCACATCCACCTCAAAGACATCAGGAACTCAACCCATTCCAGGCAGCCCATAAGGCACAGACTGGGACAAGACACCAACCTGTTGCATGTTCCATGGGAGACACAGAACTCCTCCCAACAAATCCAAGCCCCCAGAGAACCGATTTGCAATCCAAGCCCAAATAGATGTCCTAGCACCACATCTGCTCCCCCCATACCTGCCACCAGCTCCTCCCCAAGCAGAAGGCCAGATAATAGCTGGGAATATTTGACTCCTACAGACTCAGAATTCAACCCTCAAAAGGTAAAGGCACTGAAAAAAACGGATACAACTCACCGGGAAGAATTCTTTGCTAAAGAGAAGACAGTCTCCTGGGAGAAAGAGATTCTATACTAAGGATTTTACACCCAGACACAAAAGAACACAGTTCGCTTCTCCCATACACAACAGCAATCTCAGTTGAGTTCAGCTGCAATCCCAACACAGCCTCCCTGGGGAACAGCAAATCCTTCCCCTAACCTGCTACAGGAAAAAAGCACCAGCCGGGACACTCGCTCTTTAAAAGCCATCAGTGAGTCCACGTTCACAGAGCATTCTCCCCCAAAATACAGCCAAGGATCATCTTCAGAAAGGGAACAGCAAACCAGGAAATGTTTCAGCCAGAACACCAGCAGAAACGGGAGACCAGACATTTTGCCACTTACAGACAAGCACACAAAGCATTAGAGAAACCAGTAATTTGACTCTGCTGCTATTACAAGTCCAAATACAGGAACACCAACTGCAAACAGCTCAGTTAGTGACAAAAAATTCACCACCAGGAAGATACCCTGAAGCCTCCCACCTAGAAGGATCAACATGAGGTCTCGCAAGTGGATCCTAAAGCCAGCAAGAGCTCACAGGAGCTGAACAACCTGGCAACGCCACCATCCAGGAGATTAGCCCTCCCAAAACAGAAAGTCCATCCTTTACCACTTAAAAATTCCCAGGTTAATGTTGCTGTAACATTTTAACCTGCAAAGGCCAAAGACTCCTAAAGGCACTGGGCACAAATTTATCACTTCCTAAGTACCTAAAAAGCAGGAACCTCCTTTCCCCGCTGGAGCTGATCCGTGTTTAATTAAAGATGATGCATGGCACAATCCATGCTGATTCCAAGATATCCAGTGAGCTATTCCATAACACTCGTCGAGGCCTGGAAAAGGGCTTGAACTCCACAAAAATTTAAAAGCCCACAAACAAACTGTGCTTCTGCAAGTCAAACATAATAGCAAAACAGGGATGCAGGAATCCTCCCGAGTAGGATAAAACTTTCTAAGCCAGACAGACTGAGCAATCTAAGAAAGATAAAAAGAAATTGATAGCACCCTTCCCCACAGCTCTTTTGTTTCTAAGCATCCCCAGGCCAAACCATGCACATAGATCACCAAAACAAAGAGCTGGCTGTCACACACCTCAGAGTGCATCTCTTCAAACTCTTCCACAACCATCCGGACCAGCGCCCTCTGATCCATTTACAGGCAGGGTGCTGGTCTTCTCCTACCAGATCCCAGCTGGAGGACAAGGAATGATGAAATGTGCAAGAATAAGGGGGAGTTTCTGCAGGGGGTAGCTTCTTTTTTCAATTTTACTTAGCGTGGAAGAGAAGGCCCAAAGCAGGGCTGGGTGAGCTAAAGCTGCTTGGCTTCTGTCTGTAGGGCCACAGAGATGATCCTAAGGCTGGAGCACCTCTGCTATGAGGACAGGCTGAGAGAGATGGGGTTGTTCAGCCTGGAGAAAGCTCCAGGAAGACCTCAGAGCAGCCTCCCAGTACTGAAAGGGGCTCCAGGCAACCTGGGGAGGGGCTCTTGATCAGGGAGTGCATGGATAGGGCGAGGGGGAATGGTTTTCAGCTGAAAAAGGGGAGATTGAGTTGAGATCTTGGGAAGAAATGTTTTACTATGAGGGTGGGGAGGCCCTGGCACAGGTTGCCCAGAGAAGTGTGGCTGCCCCATCCCTGGAGGTGTTCAAGACCAGGTTGGATGGGGCTTTGAGCCCCCTGATCCAGTGGGAGGTGTCCGTGCCCATGGCAGGGGAGTTGGAACTGGATGGGCTTTGGGGTCCCTTCTGACCCAAACTGTTATAGGATTCTGTGATTCTTAAATGCAAATTATTTGGTGATAAAGCCAGGAAAACGTGATTATTAAATCTGTTTGAAACAGAAACAAGCTTTAGAGCCAAGAACTTCTAAAAGTTGGACTGATTTTTTGCAGACCTCTAAAGCACCCGAGCAGAAACCGATGGACACTTAAAATGTTTAAACTGGACCAAGCTCCCTCTTCTCCAGGTTCCTTCACCCTGACAGCAGACACTGGTATCTTTTCTTAAACTGCTTGGGAAAAGGGAAAACTTGAAAGGGGCCAAATATATTTAACCACAAGGTATAAAACAAACTCCCACTTGGTACTGAGAAGGAGCCACTTCTGCTAAGCAGAGCGACTAATTCCTATAATCTGAGTCAGAGGGCGCTGATTGGTAGGATTCAGGAAGGCTCCATCAACAATGCCGCTGAACAGGACTTCCCACCGTTCTGAGCTACAGCAATTGCTTCAATTACTTCAGCGGCTTCGCTTTTCCTAGGATGGGTCACATGGAAGAACTTGTGGAGAGGCAGAGTGGAAAGAAACAAGCTATTTAAAAGGATTTTCCCCCCCCCCAGGCCTCAGAACAAATTAAGTCTTTGTAATCAGGGTCCAAATGGCAAAAAAAGAAGGAAAAGAAAGAAAACAAGAAACAACCCACAGCTACTCCTGTTAGGTGGTCAGAACTAGAATCACTTTGTATTTTGGGTGACAATTTGTACCCACACTCCAAAGGAATTATATCAAGGGGGTCACAACAAAGGCCTTCTCGTTGCTGGGAGCAAAAATAACTTTGCTATGTACACAGCTCACTCTCCTCTGTCCAATCCAACTGCAGCTCCGAAACCTGAGCCAATGCCGAAACACAAAAATAAAAGCTCACTCACTTTCTACCAGTTACTATGAAAGCAACCAGCAAAATTAGTACTTGACAGCACAAAACTCGTCCTCTGAGGCAGAGGCACAGCTCAGCTTGTGCAAATTTACCTAAAGTTTTAAATACTCCGTTTTCTTGGTGAAGTTTAAACCTACAGCTAAATTATCCTGGTCCCAAACCTGCTGGAACACCAGGCACCAACCGCACACCAAGCGGTTCACCATACACACAGCAAGCAGTTTTCGGATGCAAAGGACAACATAATTCTCCATCTAGAAAGGAAGGCACTATTGGTGGTTGATGTTCCTCACTCCAGGTACTAATAAACTTGACTCTTTCACAAGCTATTCAGTCAGATTGGGCCAAAGCAGCTGAAATCAGCAGTACAAGGATCCAACGACACCAAAAAGGCCGCTCCACAATCCATTGCTGTGACAGTGGGCTGAAGGAACCCAAGAGTGAAACACAAATAAGATACCTTCCCTGCAGGTCAGGATCTATTCCCACAGCAGTCAGGTACTTCAACACTGCAAACAAAGCTCAAACAACCTCTCAGCTCGAGCACACAGACCAGAGTGTTCAGGGTTAAACTTTACTCGCAAATCTAATACTTCTGTAAATTACATTTAATCTCCAGTGGGAAGCCAGAAGCTAATGACTTAGTAAAAAGCACAGGCAGCCTCCATCACTCCCATTTCCATGTAGAATACTACCAGTGCTAATTTATCCTGCTGTGCTTCTGATTGCTCTCGCCCCATTCACTTCTGGATCAGCTCCCCACTCACCGGCAGGCTAGAAGGTCTGGACTGAAGATTCAAGTTCATATCTTCTGGTCCTTTACTGGAAGCCATAGAGGGAGCAGATGATGCCTGGGACCCGAACGAGTCTTGAGATAACTCCTGAAACATCAAGTAACACCAAAAAAGAAAAACCACAAATGGGGATAAACTCAAGGCTGCTGGAATCACTTTGGTATATATTCATGTTGTGGAGGAATTATGTACCCTGGGTGACCCCTGCCCACAACAGGAAATCAGAGAGCAAAGAGTTGGAGCCAACAATGTCTAAAGCTCCGCAGGAGGACAAACACCACCGGGCGGCTACCACGAGGGTCGGGAACAGAATCCTAATACACAACAAAACAGCAATGCTGCAGGTTTTCCTTCCTACAGATCCAGAAGGACATGGAGTGCCCACTTAGCTTCTCGATCTTCTAACGTCTTATGACAGCTCCGAGTACTTCATGGTACAAACAAGGCAAGTCTATTAAAACCTTCAGCTGTCCCAAAACTTTGGTGCATTACAACACCTGCTGAGAGGGCCCAACTAGCTTTTCACACAACTATCAAAACTATTAAGCCTTGTTTAAAATAAATACATTTTATATATATTAAAAGAAATCCGCTTCACAGTTTTCTCCTCAATTCCCTGCATTTGCTGCTTTATTTCTCCTCCCTAAAGCCAAGTTTCATATTTCAGAGCAAACTCTTCTGCCACCATCTCTGTGTTGCTCAAACTGTGTTCTACTGTTGTGCTAAACTAAGCAGCTCCACAGACCACCTGGAGAACTGCAGGCCACAACCATTCCAGTACCAAATCCTTTGGGCTGGTATTGCCAACCAGTGACATTTACACAACAGCAGTCTTCAAAACTGCCACATGAGCGGGGCTTAGCCTGTTGGAACCACCGCACCTCTCAGGGATACAGATCTAGACACAACAGAGAAGGCAGCACAGCCATTCCCACCATCGTTCCAGCCAGCTCGCTGAGCCGTAGTTCAACCGACTTTCATGAGCAAAGAAAAGGATTTGGCCAGGTTTCTTTAGGAATCCCTTACAGGTGGAGACAAAGCAGAGCCACCCTACCTGAGGAGGGGGGAAGCGCTGCTGAGGGTAGGCAGACGGCTGCTGCTGCGGCTGCGACGGAGGGTATGAGGATGACTGCTGAGAAAGAGCCGAGGAAGCAGTCTGCTGCGTTTGCTGCTGCTGCTGGTAGGGCGACTGCGCCTGCTGCTGCGAGTAGGGAGGCTGGTTCTGAGGATGCTGCTGGGCTGCGGATTGCTGCTGCGGATACGGAGTCGGGGACTGCTGATGGGACGGCTGGGACTGCTGCTGCGAGTAGGCAGGCTGCGACGGCTGGAGTTGTGGAGGCTGAGACTGAGGCTGTTGCTGCTGCTGATAAGAAGGCTGAGAGTGAGGTGTCTGGGATGGAGGCTGCTGCGAGTATGGAGGCTGCTGCTGGGGATGAGGGCTTTGCTGGTTGTAATAAGGAGTCTGGCTTTGCTGCCCATATGCACTGGGGCCCTGCTGTCCGTATGGAGGAATCTGCAGAAGAAGAGGGACGAGATGTGTCAGTTATGAAGGTATTTTATACACACACACCAAGATTATGTCCAAAAAGAAAAGTATTCAGAGACTGGAGCAGAGCAGTTAATTGGGAATGTACTGGGAATGCCACCTCCTACACAAGGAAACCTCCCAGAGAACAGAATCATGTTATTCTTGACAGGAACAGAACTTTAATAGGCAACATAACTAAGTTTTTTGTGATCCCTGTGTGACCACCCTTCAATGACAGTAACAGCGAAAGGCAAGGCTGCTTGCTCCAAAAAAGAAGGCAGCCTTTTGAATTCAGCAAACAGTCGAGCAGGAGCCACCTGGATCACGTAATGAGCCCAAACTTGACCCGGAAGCCATTTATTCTGCAAAGCAGAATAAAGTGTTTGGTTAAAGCTGCGTCCAAGAACATCTCGCTCCCCTCACTACTTGTTTTTCCCTTGCTGGATTAACTGCTCTGCTGCTGCCTCTCTTGAAAGCAAGGATTCCACAGGTCCTCTTACATCCATCACACCTGGATCCAGGCGTGGTGAAACACAGAACCATAAAGTAATGCCATTTTACCCAAGGAACCAACTCCACTCTGGCTGACGTTGGTCCCTTCAGAAGATACAGCACTTGACTGCTCTTCCACCTGCCCCTATTGTAAACAGATTATGGAAGTCTGGGTACTCTACCTGCTGTGCATATGAGAGGCTGCCCATTGTACTCTGTGTCCGGCTTTGCATTCCCATGGGATACCTCTGAGGTGTCTGAGGCCCATAGGGTTGTCCAGGGTAGCCGTGTCCTTGCTGCGGCCCCGCCTGAGGTCCCTGCTGTTGTGTATACGGGTTGGTTCCTCCGTACGGCTGAGGCCTCATCTTCCCCATTTGATCCATTGGGCTAGAAGACTGCAAAGCAAGTTACAACACACAATGTACATCCAGCTACACACAGGGATCAGTCACAACCTCCCAAAATCCCCAGAAGAAAACTTCATAGAACCATGGAATGGTTTGGGTTGGAAGGGATCTTAAAGTCCATTTAGTTTCAATCCCCATTCAGTTCCAACACCTCCCTCTGGATCAGGGGGCTCAAAGCCCCATCCGACCTGGCCTTGAACACCTCCAGGGATGGGGCAGCCACCACTGCTCTGGGCAACCTGGGCCAGGGCCTCCCCACCCTCACAGCAAAACATGTCTTCCTAAGATCTCATCTCAATCTCCCCTCTTTCAGCTGAAAATGATTCCCCCTCATCCTATCCCTGTACTCCCTGATCAAGAGCCCCTCCCCAGCTTTCCTGGAGCTGCTGTAACTCCACCATGGGTTGGCACGGAGCAGCAGAAGCTCATCTGCCTCTTCAAGTTCTAAACCCCACAGCCACAGCCTGAATTACAGCAGGATTCCTGCTGCCTTTCCAAACCTACAGACCTTTCGCAAAGAACACACCCAACAAGAAGTCATTTAATGCCGACATCTCTCCTGTGGCCGCAGGACAGGGAAGAAGGGGGGAAGGATCATTAAGAAAGATGAATTATCAGCGTTAAGTGGTTTTTCTCCATAGTAGGTAGCAGTTTAATGTCCAGATATTCCGCCACAAGGTAAATTCAGGCTGAAAATTTAAATATTCCCAAGAAACGCTGCTTCTTTCACATATAACAAGGTCTCCCAAAACTCTACAGGCTGTTAATTTACACTTACACGTTTCAATTAACCCATATTGATGCAGTAACACTGGGCAGTGTCACTGACATCCACAGCATTCCAGACTCTAGTTCCATTTTTGCCTTTTCTTACATGTGCTTTGTGTCTGCTGCCTTTTGCAGAATAAAGGTTTCTAAATCAAATTTCTCCAGATGCATGAAAAAGTAATTTGTCAGCCTTGAAAACCAAGGCCCTGAGTTTTAGAGCAGGCAGGATGAGATGAGTGAATGTGACTTTCCGAGGACTCCCTGACATACTCTACACCCCTGCCTGGAGCCAGGATGTGAGAACACTCGATCAGAATTCCTGAAAATGCTATAAACCTCCAAACACCAATCTTTCCACCCAAAGCAAGGACTGGGTTTTGGCACAGTGACCTCTAAATGAATCCCAGGCACAGTCTTTAACCTCAATCTCGGACTGAATACAGATTGTTCACTGATCTCCCGATGACCTAACTAATACCAATTAGATGTTTTCCACCCAATCTCCATGACAATGGACTCTCTTACACCATCCCTTCCTGCAAACCAGCCCCAGGGTGGTATTTGCACAGATCCACCCTCCTCTCGCTGAGCTCAGGTGCTTGAGGAGTGGCACTGCAGGTCTGCACAGGCAAATATCGCACAAAGCCAGCTCCTGCTGGAAACCCAAAAGAATCCCAGAGACCACAACAGTTTCTCAGTTGTGTTTGCAGAATCCACCCTCCTGGGGGGGGGGAAAAAAAAAGTCCGTGCAGTATGCTACACTTTGGAAAATCCAACCCAACAGCCAAGCCAGCACAGCTTGAAGTCCCAATGCACAGACCCTGAAAACATTTGTTTGACCAGCTGGCTGCTGCGCCTCGCCTGCCAGGCAAACCGCCCTGCGCCAACCAGAGGAACAGGGACACCCCAGGGAGCTAATGGAGTGCTTGTGGGGCAAAGGGAGCAGGGTTGCAGGAGGGAAGGTAATGGAGACAGTGGGAAAAGCACCCTGGTTTTGGTAACTGGGGGCACCCACACAACCAAACCCAGGCTTCCTTAGACAAATATGCCCAAATACGGCAAAAATCAATGAAGAATCAAGTCGAGGTCCCCTCTCCGCTCCAGTTCAGCCTTGACACCCACGGAAACACAGTACTTGCCATCCTACAGAAGCTGTTCACACACAACCATGTGCGTGGCACCAGTACAATTCTCCCTGCTGAGGTGGATTTGAGATGCTCAACCACGCGTTTTATTTTACCATCCATTTTATTCCATACTGATACTAAAACAGTTCTGAACAAGTTATGTTCCATGTTTGATGTTCCAAGTTATCACAGATGCTGCTGCTGAGGAGTAACACATATGGAGGCTGCAGGACCTCCAAGACGGAAGCCCAGAGAAACCCTCAATCCCTGCCATGCACCTGCAGGGTTTTGTGCCACACTCTGAAGAGGAGCTTCTACTCAGGAGGTCAGGAAAAAAAGATGTCTTTGATGGTGGCAGCCTGAATCCCAGAGCCACAGTGACTTTCCTCCTCCTGAATGTGAGCACCCATGGGGAGCTTCTATACCCCAACAGATGCAAATTGTGTTTACATCTTTCAAGCAATTGTCCCTAAGCCTTGCCTTGTGGGTATCACCTGAGACTACGGACATCTTCTCCCTTCCCACATTATCTTCTTCGGTATGTAAAAGCGGCGCCACCAGGAGTGCTTCCCAGCTTTTGGCAAGCCAAACATCTACACCACCCCAAAAGACACCTCCTTCCTTCTGCTGCCTGAGTGCAGCTTTGGGGTTACTCACTAAGCATTTCAGCACCTTTTTCCATTTGTTACTCGCTTCCTCCTGGTTGTTACTTCACCTCACAGCCTGCTAAGCAAGGGCACCACCTTCAACACAGTCCTGGCTTTTTAACTTTCATTTTTTTTAAATACACACACACCCCACACTCTGCCTCCTCTGCACAGATTTGCTTGTCTGTGGTCACCCACAAAGCTAACCATATCTTCAGGAAGGACAGAAACAAGGTGAAGATTCTCTTTTCCATGACTCCTACAATAAGTAGGATGACTTCAAAAACTTCAAGAAACACTGGAACAGTTTATGCAGCCATTAAAAAAAAAAGAGAAAAGAAAAAAACCCAAACACAAACCCCAAACATATTTCCAGGATATGACCACTTTGATTGCTCAGCGTAGGAGTACGCGACGCACTTCCCAACGGTGCTGCTTTGAGAGCATCCACAAGGCCCTAGCACACAGAAGATGATAAAAACAAACACAAAGAGCATCACACCAAATCACAGCCTCACAGATAAAGTCCCAAAACCAGAAGAAATTAATCTCTAATGAAGGCATTACTTCATACACACAGTCCAGAGCCACTGCAAACCAACAGGTTCATTCATGCTCCGTGTACATCTCGAATGCTGCAACGCGTTGCTTCTTCCTTCAACATTTCCCATTAAAGACATCCATCTCTCGCTGACTTGACTTTAACTGCTCTCCTCTTCGCAGTAGTGCTCTGGCTTAAGGAAGCCTATTTGAATCCACCACCCCAATCCTTTTGGGTAATTTAACTACACGTGTCTCCAGAAAAGAGCAGTCAAAGCCAAAACGCAGTGAAGTGCAGATCAATCCAAGAGCTCGTGTGAAGACTCCGGGGGGAGCGGAGGTGCCGGGCTGCCCCTTTGTCCACCCACACATCACGGGAGAAGCGACGCCTGTTCCCTTGTGAGAACACTTGAGGATAAATAAGGAAATACCAAACTTCAACTGCAAAAGGCTGGAGATTCTTCTCGGGACTGATACATGGGAAATCCTTTCAATAGGAAACCGCAGGAGTAGATTACTGTGATTACACTTCAAAAGCAAAGGCTCTGCCACAGAGAGACATAATTGAGAGCAAGTGTTGCTCCTTGATCACTGAAGTCCAGACCCCCTGCTTACACCTCCTTGCATTCACAGAAATTACTTCTATTCTCCCTCCAACCTCATCATCTCTGCTGTTTTATAACACTGTTAAGGACCAAAACCTGGCAAAATCAAGTCCTGCCACCAGTGGAACTTTGAGAAGCAAAGTTGTGTGGTACAGTGTGTAAACCATACGCTGGCACTCTGGAGCTCCCAGGAAAATTTAAGGTATTTCCCACGGCACGGGGTTGGAACTGGATGGGCTTTAAAATGCCTTCCAACCCAAACCATTCTATGATTTCCAGACAAAGAGCTCGTAACAGCAAACCCAAAGCAAGCTTGAATTGCAGAGTTCAAAAGCTCTCAAATCTGCATGTGTAAAATAAAGGATGTCAGATCCCTAAAATGAAACAGCACTCTTGAACACCAGTTCAAAACAGCACCGGGATTTTCCCTGAAAAAAAAGCTACCAAGCAGAGCAGAAGATTCCACAAACAATTATTTCCACATTTTGTCCAGTTGAAGAGAAATATAGCCTCTCGAAAAAATGGTTTGGTTAAACTGGAGAGACCTTGCTTAATGGTTCCGGCAGGGAACTAACTAAAGGGAAGTAGCAAATCCCACTCTGGAAGCAAGAGCCAAGCACCACTGTACAGAAAAATGTAATTCTGATTTTCCCAATCACCTTATGATCTATTTGTATTTATTATGTGAGAGAAAGAAATGGAGAAAGTAATTTTTGAACCCTCCCATTTCAAATCAGCATCATTTAATTATTGGTAACCGTGGGTACTGGCCACAACTGCCCCAAAAAACAGAAAGGCCAAAAAAGCCATAATATAATAAAGAGCCCTAAGCTCCCACCTTGGGTCTGAAATCTTCTCCTGACCACATTAGCTGTCCAATTTTTGTGATAAAAAATAATACAAAGCATTCCTGGCTGTTTAAGTGCGAGAAGCCCTAATTGATTCCCACAGTAATTAACCTGCATTTTACCTCGGAGAGTGGTAGTTAAGGAAGTCGGCACTGCTATTTATAACTCATCTCAAATTGAGGGCAGACTGCCTAAAATCTAACACATCCCAGCTGTACTCCTGTTTGAACTGGGGCCAAGGGAATTTTTTAAAGCAATCTTGGCACTGAATGAATGACACCAACAGTACGAGCGCGCGTGTGGTTGTGTTGTGGTGACGTAGCGGTGGAGGTGGAAGGCGAAGGAGGGGGGGCAGCATGCTGGAATCCCTCTCCCGAGCCCGGAATCTCTCTCTGGAGCCCGGAATCCCTCTCCGTGAGCCCATGCGCGCAAGGCTCCGCCACGGATGCATCGGAGCCGCCCACCGAGAAGCAAACACAGGAAGCATCTTTTCCTGTGGAAAGCCTTGAAGTGAGAAGCACGTGGCTAATCTGCATAAAAGCAAAGCCACGCCGCTGCTCCTGCCAGGAAGGTTACTGCTCGTAATCTCTGGCCGTGGAGCCCGGCTGCCTGTGAGGACTTGGACCCGCGCCCGATAACCCAGAAAGAGCCGGGAACAGATGGGCAAGGACCCCGGCAGGAACAGCACCGCGCACGTGATGCCCCACATGGCCCAGCCAGCACTAACTATTGTTTGAGTGCTGGTACAAAGAAGAGCTTGCCCAGGCCCTGCGAATCCAGCAGCTGCTCCCCTGCCATCATCGGCCTGGCCATAGGATGGGGACCACCAAACCCCGGGGGGCCTGGAAGTCACCGAGCAGAGAAGATGCTGACCAGTAGCAATGCTGGTTGACACCATCCTGCAGGAGCACAGAACCAACTGCTCACCCTCCCTCGAGGCTGAGTCTGGAGGAGACTTCACTGAAGAAATAAGGTAGACAAGCAGGCCCTGCCCTCATGTCTAACCCCTCTGTATCCAATAGCAACAGCAAGCAGCCTCTGCAGGCAGGGGGTCACAGAACCAGCATGTTTAGAAAAGACCTCTAAGCTCATCCAGTCCAACCATCAGCCCAACCCCACCAAGCCCACTAAACCATGTCCCAAAGTGACACACCTTCACACTTCTGGAACCCCTCCAGGGATGGAGACTCCACCACGGCCCTGGGCAGCCTCTGTCACTATTTCACCATTCTTTCAGTGGCGAAGTTTTTCCAAATAGCCAACCTAAACCTCCCCTGGCAAAACCTGAGGCCATTTCCTTTCATCCTATCACTGCTACAAAGCAGATTGCCCTGTTGGCTAGAAAACTGATATTAGTGATGGACAACGCTGGGAAAGGGGAGTCATTTTCCCTAAGAATCAGTCAGCTGGGATCATGGGTGTATTGGACTTACATCACTGAAACCAGGGGAGAGAATAAAACCACCCATGCTTCCCCAACCTTTCCGTGCTATTTCCATCAAGATCAACAAGCTGGAAATCAGCAACAGAAGCAGGAGCTTAACAGCCTGGTAACACCAACAGCAGCTCAGGAAAAGGACTGGGTTTCAAAACCAGCAGCTTTCTTGGCCCGTTTTTCAGTTCCTTCCACCCTGCCGGGAAACGCAAACCATGCCAAGGCAGCCAGGGAATCTCCACGTGAGAGTTATGGCAAACAGAATCACAGAGGAGAAATACTGTGTCTTGATTTCAAGAGGCATCATCAACCAAGCATTAATGCTTCCAAAAAGCAGACCTCAAAGTAGAGGGACTGCACTGTCCTTCGCTATTTCTAGCACCTTCCACGTACTCTGGAGCTACCAAGAGCTCAGGCTGGGTCAGCTCTTGGTGGTTCCAACATCCAGCACCACTAACACGCTGCCTCTAGGGATGCAGGATTCAACCTGCCACCTCTCAGCCCTCCCCTAGACTAAAGCTCTGCCATCTTCAGTTGAAAAGGGCTCTACCGGAATTAAGCTGCCTGCACATCACAGCACCAATACCTTGGCCAAGACAACAAACTTGGCAGGGGGTGTCCATTTGCATGGTGTCCTGCTCTGCAGCAGTGGTGCTGCATGGAGTGTCCCGTGCTTCTGGTCCTTACAGAGGCACCACAGGTACTTGCAGCCAAGAGAACGACGTGGAGAAGACATGGTTTCGAGCTGGCACTGAAAATTCCAGACCCACCAAAACTGGGAGGGCTGGGAGGGCACCAGCTGAGAGACTGCCTCAAACTGACAGGCCCCTCTGCAGAACCTTGAGGTGCCTCCTGGCAACCCCGTGACATCACAGCCCAACCGAACCCGGGGAGGGGGCGGGCACAGACCATGGCCACGCCCACCAGGCAGTACAGGTCCAACAGACCCCGCCTGCCACCACAGGCTGCTCTCGTGCCTCAAGTTTGTACTTCAGCCCCTCCATGCCTGACCCCATGTCACAAAAACTCCCACATGAGCTTCTCAGATTCCTCCACCACCAGTCCAGAGCATTGAAGCCAAGAAACAAGCACAAACTAACAACCATCCTCATTCATGAGGAAACACAGCTCAACCTCCAGTGAGGAACAGTTTGCTCTGATGTACTGAAGGTGCAACTGGTTGTGCTGAGGTCAACACCCCAGCCTGATCTCACTGCCTTTTATAGCCTTCTGAAGGGCCAGGGCCAGGTCGTACCCCATGGCCTCTCTTCCCATGGTGGTCGGGTTCTAAAGAAATGGAAGAGGCTGAAGGGAAAGTCAAGTTAAGATAAAACAAAAAATCCTCCTGCAGTGGATGAAGATGTCCCCAAAAGACAGGACACCCAGAAAACCCCACAGCAAACACTACACTGATGTGCACCAAGGGTCTCTCACCAGGGTAATTTCAACAACAAGGGTGTCTGACTGAGAACGTCACCATCAAAATGCGCGCTTCCTTTTTGCCTTTTCCCCTTCCTTTTTTGAACTCGAGAAATCCACCAGCCTCCTTCAGTCCCTGAGCAGAAACAGGATGACACACTGAGCCTGTGCTGGTACCACTCAGCACAAATCAGTCACCTTCCTCACACCCATCCCTGTGGGAAACACTCACCCCAGCACAGAAGCAGGCTGGGCTGCTCTGTCTCATGCCCATAAGCTTGGACTTTTGGAACTGGTGCAGGATTAGTTTTATAAACACCTCTGAGAAACTTGCAGCAGAAATCTATTTTGATATAAGCTACAGAAAACCAAAGCTTCTCCCCTCACCCCCACAAATCCTAGAACCTACCTTAGATTTGGATACACAACTGAGGGGTAATGTCTCATTTCTTTACCCATGGCCAGTGCAGATTAAGTTCTTGGTTGCCCAACTGTTCAGATAACTGACCTCTGCTCAACAGTTTCAGTTCTGCACCAAGAGGGAGCCTGGCTGGTATTCTGACTTTTTCCAGCAGGTCAGAGTTTGAGCAAAGACACTTTCTATTTCTCTGGTCTGCCACTAACACCCAGACCTTGGAATGAGCAGAAGGTATCAACACCACACACAAAAAGGAAAACAGGACATCTTCTAATTACTTCAACCAGTGACTTCTAACTGTTTGGAGCTCCTGTGAACTTAAAATCAGTCCTGTTAAACATTGCTCCTTTCCCTGATCAGACCTTTATCCCACCAGCTCCTTTGGGGAGATGCATAAACCCAGGATATGAAGTTTTCCCAGCAGCAACAAGATGAGGAAGCTTTCTCCCAGCAGCCACCCAGTGAATGGGATCTCCCTGGCCAAACACAGCTCCATAATTTTGCAATTTCACCTCTCAGCAAGAGGTGGGGACCACACAACTGCCAGGACTTCCCCAAGCACCACTCTTACTGATGCTCTTCAGATTGATTAAAACTGACCAGAGTTTTGCTTACAGGATATGTCCTTATGGAACTTTTTGTTCCTGATAGAAGTCAATCAGAAGAAGGTGATCTGGGTTTAATTCCTCAGTCTTTGCTGGGAATGATGGGAGTGCAGTGTTCCAGGCCCCAGACCCACAGGGTACTGGAGGTTCTGGGTTTGTCCCAGGTGGAGGGCAGGAAGGCGCTGAGCCTGCCTGCGCTTTAACAAAGTGTGTTTGCTGATCTCATCTTTCCTTCCCAGCCTGACTTTAAGCCCTACTTAACAAATTCCACAAATCCAGCTTATCAGGGCTCGGGACTTCAGTTCCTTCCCTCAGTTGGCTGTGCTCTCTGACACACGGCCACGTTCCTCACCACAACACATCATGTCACAACGTATTCCACATCACAGATCTCACTCAGGACCTCCTGGTTTTCTGGAACCTACAGGATCTGCTTAGAGGCAGACATGTGCTCACAAAACAGGTAATTTTTCAGGACTTGGGAAAAGCTCTAGGACAAAGGGACCTGATGGGACATTTACACCACAGACACTGAGGTGGGCTGATCCAGGAGAAGGGGAAACGCTGCTTGTTTCCATGCAAAGCCAACACCAGGCCAAGCCTTGGCCACAGCTGGGCTTGCACAAAACCCTCGCCCTCCCAAACACACGAGCAACGTGACAGTGGCTTCCTCGTGCACACATTCCCCATCTGCAGCCCTGCGGAAACAGCACAAGGGATCCCCTGTCACCCAAAAATTCAGCAACAGAGGATTCATTTCCTTCTCCCTCCATTCCTTCTTCCAGCACAATCCTAATGATGTGACTGAACATCCACGTTGTTTCAGAACACCAATGCAATGCTGTGGCACAGCTTGCTCCCATGGCAGGCTCGACACAGAGCATTCCTATCCGACAACCTGGCTGTGCAATCAGGTCTTTCTCCATCAAACAGACCCTGAGTGGAAGCAGGGGCTGACAGCACCTACGTGGTTATTTTAACATTCCAACAAACATGATTTATCTAATCAAATGCAGTCAAAATTAAGAAAGCATTCTGGTACTTTTGCAACAGCTGGAGACCAGTGAAATTCCAGGACGTTTCACACATTTAGACAGGGTGATCTCTAAGGACGTGGATCTGTTAGAGTGAGGCCAGAGGATGCCATGGAGACGATCCGAGGGCTGGAGCACATCCTGTACGAGGACAGGCTGAGAGTTGGGGTCGTCCAGCCTGGAGAAGAGAAGGCTCTGGGGAAACTTCAGAGCAGCCTCCCAGTACTGAAAGGGGCTCCAGGAAAGCTGGGAAAGGGCTCTTGATCAGGGAGTGCAGGAACAGGACACGGGCAATGAGTTTAAGCTGAAAGCGGGGAGACTGAGATCACATATCAGAAAGAAATGTTTTGCTGTGAGGGTGGGGAGGCCTTGGCACAGGTTGCCCAGAAAAGTAGTGGCTGTCCCATCCCTGGAGATGTTCAAGGCCAGGCTGGATGGGGCTTTGAGCCCCCTGATCCAGTGGGAGGTGTCCCTGCCCATGGGGCTTTGAGGTCCCTTCCGATCCAAGCCATTCCACGATTCTATAATCTCCAGTAATTTCAACATATATTTAAGCACAAAAATATGATCTTCCTCCTCACCACATCCACTACCCCCTCGCTCTCAGACTGCAGCTCACTGTAGAAGCACACTGCTCAGCCAAGATCTCCCCAGTGCCACTGGTGACTCCTCCAAAAACCTAAGCAACACCAAGATGTAAAGAAAACCGCGTCTCCTCTCCACAGGAGATGGTCCCTAGGAACATGCGAGAGTTGTAATGAGGTGGTGCTCCTTTTAAGATGGAAAGGAACTTCCTTCCTGAATATTAAATGAGGTTTTAAGTTTAGCCAACCTCCTACGTCTGCTCTAATGAACTGGAGGCAAGTCAACAAAAAGACGGCTAAGTGTCTCATTGCAGCATTTTCATTCCAGCCCTACTTACACACTGGAAGCAGCAAGCAAGCTCATGTTGTACCACAGAAATGGGCCCGGGCCAAGAGCAAGCCATAAAAGAAAAGTGAGAGGAGGAAGGGCTAGGATGGAAGAGTAGAATTATACTGTCACCACTACTTAAGTGATCTAATTTCCATCAGGAAGAGAGGAGCTGTTCCAGATTGCTGGCAAGACACAAAATATTTGCGCTAAGCACTCCAGAAGCCCCGTAAACACATTGAGACAACTGTGACCTGTGGCAAACTCCAGTCATTCAGCTAATTCCCTGTAACTCCCTTTTCCTTTAAAACAAGAAATGCTGATCTCATGGACAGATGTCTTTTGTTACCGAACAAGGTGGACCTCTTCCAAAACTTGAGGCCTGAAGGAAGACCCAATGCAAGAGGGTCACTGGAGTTTACTATCCAGAACAAAGTTAGTTTTATCAATTCATTAAAAGCCCTTTCTTGCACTGCAATGTGCATATTCAGGAGTTAAGGCATCTCCAGCACAGCCTCCTGGCTTTCTAAAAGCAATTCCTTACTAGCTCTTTATCCATAAAATGCAGCATTGCAGGTTTCTACCCACTCGTGTCTGTCTGAAAGCTCAAATCTGTATTTGAATATCTCATCACTTTGCAAATTCGACTCATTTTACACCAGAATAAATGGTGGTTGAACAGACTCAACCAGACAGACAAACCCCCACGACCTCTCACCATGCTGGGTTGGCAAGGGCACACCTGAGGGACTTCTCCAGACCAGGTCAAGGCTCCACAACACAACAGGTCTCCGTCGGTCCCAACTCCACAGCACACTAAGATGGAGGAGGACGCAGTTACACTCATGGAAAGACTGAGGTACGGCTGTCGAAGGCAACCTGGTCTCTGCAGGCAGAGCTCTGTCTCAGCCGGAGCAGCCGCCTGCTTTAGTAAGAGCTGCGTGTCAGGGCCTGCAGCTTCTTCAAGCCACGTTTCAGAACTGCACAAGCTCTCCCTTGCTTTTGTAGAACAAACAAATCTATTTAAAATCATGTCTAATGCAACATAGAGGAAGATCAAAATCATCCGAGAAAGCTGAGTTTTGGCATGAATCTGTGGAAAAGACAGGTAATCTCTGCCTAAATTAGCCCAAAGCTCTGTGCTCCATCACCCTCACCTCCCAGACCCCAGATTCAAGCTCAGAGTTCAGCAGTGGACATCACCTGATTGGGGGAGCATGGTTCAGGCAGCTGCACCTGCCCAACAGCACATCCTTATCCCAGCCAGGAGCCTGGGGTGACAATCTGCTAATTACAGCAAGAGCACCTCCAACACACCCCAGTTACAGCACAGGAACCGACCTTCATGGCATGTTTTGTACAACCCTGGTGTCATATCATTAGAAAGCAGCTTATTTCAACTTAAACTCCGTCCAGCTCCATCCTCACACCATTCTATTCCACAGGAAAGAGCAGACAGGATACAAGACAACAAAACTTTGTTTAGCTAATAAGAACACGAAACATTAATTCCCTTCTCCTTACAGCAGCTGACAAATTCAGATGCTATTTTTGTGGATTTTATTGAGCCTTCTCTTATTTTAGCCTTAAAATTCAGCCGTCAAGACTCCACTTCAGTCCCATGCAACCAAAAATATTTAAAACTGCAGTAATGACAAGTTACCATCTGCATCCACCAAGGATGCACTTGGGAACTTCGCAGCAAGCAACAACCCATCTCCAGTATTTATACCCAACAGATCTATTTGCATCCAGAAAGCAGAGCCACTGTCGTGCCTGCGCCGGTGAGAGGAGATTGGGGGAGATGAGAAGACGACGTAGGCAAGAAACTGGGAGTTGCAGCCAAGCCAACTCCCAGACAGCAGAGAAGATGCACTACCAGAGCCTTCATCAATCCAGCGCTGTGGGGATTCAGGTTCGCTACACTCGGCAAGCCCGACACAAATCCCAGCCTCACAGCACACAAGGTCACTGTCATTTAAAAATAATAATTAAGAGACTAATAAGGGCTTAAGAAAGATGGGAAAAAAAACCTTTTAGCAGTGATGGTTTTAAACTAGAAGAGGAGAAGTTTAGAGTAGATATTAGGAAGAAATTCTTCACGATGAGGGTGGTGAAGCAGTGGTACAGGTTGCTCAGGGAAGCTGTGGCTACCCAGTCCCTGGAGGTGTCCAAGGCCAGGCTGGATGGGGCTCTGAGCACCCTGATCCAGTGGGAGGTGTCTCTGCCCATGGCAGGGAGTCGGAACTGGATGACCTTCATGGTCCCTTCCATCCCAAACCACTCTATGATTCTATAATAGTAAATCCACTATTCCTCAGTTACAGATATTTTTCAGCTCTGTGTCCACAACCCCACACTTCCTTCAGTCCTTGGGCTTTCATTCCATCTATGCCCAGAAAAATCCAGTTTTCTTTTCCAGCAAAATGAACAACAAGGGGAGTTGCTTAGCGAGTTGCAAGAAGTGCATGCCGGCAGCTGGCGAGAAGATAGAGAAATCCGTAACTGTGCCAATGCCATGGGGGGAGGAGGAACAGGCAACGCTGCGAAGGCTTCACTGGTTTCAGGAACAGGTATAACAAGAAATTGCAAGACAACTCATAAGAGAAAGGGAAGATGAGACATGACTGTACCTTGACAGCAGCGACAACTCCGAACAGTTTATTGCCGTTTACAGAGTAATCGGGTTTAAAGCGAACCTCAACATGCGCTCACCGTTGGCTGTTGCCTTGACACAGTGCACTTTGAACACACTCTGCATCCATCATTAAAGCTGCCAAATCTGCACTCGAAAGCTCAGCAGCAAATTACACCACGATCTTCTGATACAACGAACCTAATGAGTTATCCATGAACGTGCGGACAACACATCCGGCACCTTGCGCTGGAGAAGAAGGGAGGCAATGGTGAAGGGCCAAAACACAAAGCCTGAAAGCACTCAACTGCTCTGGGATATTTCATAGAACACAAATCACTTCATCTGATTTTAATTCTCGACACCAAATCAGCACATAGCTTTTCAAAGGAAATCTTGTCCTAGATTGCAAGGGAATCAATTACAATTAACGCAGAAACAAGCTTTTGCAACGCTGTTGTGCGCTGTGACCCAACAGCAAGGCCAGGGACAGTGCTTTAGAAATACCCTTCAAAAAAAGCAGGTGAGATAATTTGGGATAGGTCTCTGCACACCCAAGAGTAGATTGCAGACAGCCAGGCATTTTGCTTCTCCTCTGGGGCACGTGCTGGGTAAGGGTGCTTTTCACGCCATTACAAAACCTCATCCAGGATCACCGCACTCCTCATCTGAAAGCCCCTTCCCCACCACTGTGCCCTCTTCCAGGGAGCCACTTTCCACTCACAGGCAGCCAGAAATGGCACTTCGAGCACAAGGAGTTTTTGTGAAAACATGGGAAAACCATTCCAGGTGTAACCCCATATACAGAGAGAAAGTACAGTTACACCACAAATCTTGATTGAGAGATTCGGGCTCTGAGCACCCGCTCTGAAGATCTCCCATGCACCCAGCTGCTGGCTGCTGAGCCAAGGAAAGGCTTCTGAGACAGGGAGAACCTTGCTGGTCCTTCATGATAAACAATGAATAAATGACAAGTAAAGACTTTAATGCTTAAATGTTTCCTACCACAATAAAGTCCAGTTTCCCAATTAACAGTTGGACTTGATGATCTTAGAGGTTTTTTCCAAACTTAATAATAATTTTATACCCACACACAGCCCGAAAAAAATGTATGTTCCAATCCATCACCCCCAGCAGCTGCCCTGAATATTTTTCAGGGGGTCCAAAAATCACTACAATTGCCTCAAGCCCCCAACACAACAGTAAGCAAATGAATAGGGGGGGTTTAATAAAAAATACCCTCCCCACCCACCTCAGCGTGAAGGGCAGGAAGGACTCCGGGGCTCCCAGACCACCGACACAGCATGTGCAGCCACAGAACAAGAACAGAGTTTCTGGGAACATGCTCAGTAAACTGGCCTGGAATGGGAAGGCCTTTCCTTCACCAGTAACGTCAGACACAAAGTCAGAGATATTTAACTTGAAGATTAAAAAAAAAAAAGTCCAGTTTTAACCAAGTCCAGCACTTCCACTGTTTTGATGCATCTTCTGCACAGAGGTAAGAACTTCTCCTCAAACTATTTCATAAGGAATGAGGCTGAGGGAACCACCGCCAGCCTGGCACTGGTTTAATTATTTACATACGGTTAATGAATACCAGATTCTCCTCCTAAACCTGTACAGGGTGCATAGTCCTCCCATCACTTGGACTTTAAATCCATCGCCAGACTGTGTGAAGTATGAAACTCCAAACAGGCCTATGGGAAGGATTCCATGCAGAGTGAGCCTGGGCAGCTCCAGGACCCCAGGAGAAGTTTGGGTGGCAAAGCAGGACAGTCCAACTACTTCTCCACAATCCCTGGGGAGCAAAGGGAGATATTCCACAATTTAACTGGCAAGTTTCTCCCAAAGAACCAGAGATGGGCAGAAAGGAACACAACTAAAAGCAGTTACCACACACCCAGAGAGACCAAAAACAGTCACTCAATTAAGGTGATGGGGCTTGGAATATTATTCAAGTCCAGCGCTGAAGGTAGCAAAGCATGGACAGAGACCCAGGCAGCTCCTTCATGTCGGTCACTTTCTACCCTGTTCTCCAGTACAGCTGATCCTGCCCCACAGCAGGACCTTTTGAATCCAGATCCAAACCTCTGTTCAACAGGAAACACAGAGTCACCTACAAAGATAACACAGGCAGCAGACTGACAGCAGGATTCTATAGGCAACACAGACCACACTGCACATTCTCCTCACCAAAATGGTCAAGTTCAGCGCTGCAAACCCAAACCAGAATGACCATTTCTAGAGCAGATTCCCTCCTGGTGCACCTCCGACCGCAGTCACACCACTGAAACCACTGCTCTGGACACCAACACCAGAGTACAAACCCACTGACAATTTGATCCAGCTGAGTGTATCCCAGATCTTGGTCCTGGCCGGGGCAGGCATCCAGAGGTGCCGACACAGCCCTACCCCGAGCACAGGATTTAAAACATTCCTGTTCAGTTATTCGCAGGCAGGGTGCCAGGACAGGGCTGACATCAGAGGGAAAATGGTAATTTTCAGGGCTTCTCTTAGTCAAATCTGAATGAAATTTCTCCAATGAGCGGAGTGGGGAAACAACCCGTTCAACCCAGTCGTTTCTCCCTGGGGGGAATTCCAGAGTTCTCCAAATTTCAAGAATTTCCCTGTGAAAAGAGGCACAGGATCTCTCAGGATGCAAAGGCACAGCTACTCCAGCCCACAGTCTGGCACGCTGATGACCAAAACACTCTCTACTCCCAACCACATCCCAGACATCACCATGACATCCCACCAAAACCAGTGTTCCCTGGTCCCCCCCAGGTTCACCACAGGGCCAAGTGCTCCCACAAACCACTGGATCAAGCAGAGCAGATGCTGTCTACATCAAGCTCCCCACAGCATCCTTAAAAACACTGCCCCATGTAGAACCTGCAGTTTCTTGGGATAGTTTGGGCACAGTATTAATTATGCTGGAGGAAAAGACGTTACTCAAGCCGAATAAAAAGGGGGAAAAAAAAAAGAAAATAAGCTAGTAGTGATTTAATTTGTCCTAGAAAGAGTTTTAATTACTATAGCTAACTCAGAAATAACGACACGCCGGTTATTGCATAGAACACCAATAACTGTAACGGAGCAGTAGCTTTTTCAGAGTTATTTACACAAAGTGATTTTTCACGGGAATGTCATAGGAATTAGCACACACATATCCATCTCCACCTTCTCACCCTCCCATTAAGAAATGTCTTTACTGTGTTTACAGAGAGAACTGATCCTCTTCTTTATTCATTCCTACCCACCTTCACCCCCTTTTTTCCCCAAAAAACATGATTACAAATTAGATCCTGGCTACAGTTATTTTACTATGAACATATAAAGCAAAAAAAAATACACACTAAGAAATTCTGCAGTAGTTGTTATCAAGTTTACATATCATTACAGAGCATCCTTTCCATTTCTCTACAGAAAGCTCAGGCCTATGTCGTGTAAATACTTACTGAGCTGTCCCTTAGACTCTGAAATACTCTGGAAAGAACACAGTAGCAAACCTGGAAAAGCTCTTCTCGCTGGAGTCCAAATACCCCCCAAAATGCTCAAGTTGTACGACTGAACTGCTGAGTTACAACATTGGGAGTGCAGGTGCACAGTACGAACAGGGAACCCCTCCCTCATCCATATGTAACACGCATTATTAGCATCTGATTAAGGCACTACAGGAATATGCACATGAGCTCAGTCCAGAGAGAAGCAGCTCCTCCTGTTCCAGCCCTACTGCTTTCGTCCAACACACTTTTAAGGTCTGGGCGCTGCTTCTCCAAGCGTAGAACTCCATTAAAAAGGTCTTAACAAGATATTCAGTTAAAGCACTCAGGAGGAAAGATGGTTTCACGCTTACAACACAGGATGAGACCCAAAAGACTCCCATTCCACTCTCCACCCTGTCCCAGCCCTACTGTCTCACCTTGGCAAGCTCCCACATTGATATCTAAGCAGCTTCATCTGAAAAAACAGTTGCTGTAGGAACTTCAGACCCTGTGTTCCTCCCTCTACATAGCAGGGCGAAACAAGAAACTGCCTGAATCCTAGTTTTTACAAAATTTCAGTCTTAAGAATAAGTACACACTCAAAACAGCAGAGATAACATTACATTTATGATTAGAATAGATTTATAAGCTCAGCATGGCTTCCCAAGCCCATAGAAAGCATCCACGGTCTCTTCAGGCAACCAACTCTTCTCCGTTCCCAGCCACCAAAATGAGACACAAAAAGGCATCGGCTCCCTCCGTGTCATCCAGGAGCAGGTGGAGAGCAGGGACTCAGACAGAATCCGTGTCAGTTTTGGTCCAGCGTGCCAAGGAAAACAGCTTTTTTCCTCCAATCCCTCCTGTCATTCACTCCTCGCTGGAGATTTACAGCTTTGGCTACAGACATCCAGTATAGTTTTACCACTGCACATGCATAACCTCCGGATAAATTCAAGGCTGAACTTCCTGAAAACAGCACACGACAGAAAAAAAAAAACCAACTTTTGCACTTTTGCAGGACTTCTCCTCAAAACCGGTTTTCTTTCCCAGGAATAATATTTCCTTTATTTTCTTCACTAGAACAAAAGGAAAGATGATATTTGCATTCTCAGTTTAAGGACCCTTCCAGAAGGAAAAGCAAGTAGCCAGAACAGTAAGGCTAAATACTGACAAGGTTATCTTTTTCATTAACCCCCCCACAACAACGCTCGCTGCCTTCGGTTTCGGCTTCGCTACCGCTGCTACTCGAGAGTTTCAAACATTCTTGGCAGGAACCAGGCAGTGGCATGCTGATGAGCTTCTCCCCAGAGCAATCCATCACACAGGAGTTGCAATTCAAAAATTAAATCAAACCAACTAGACAAAGAAGTTCAAATACACAGAGTAAAAACTGGAAAGGACATTTTTCTCCTCTAATATTTTAATTACCGAGATCATAGATTCACATTTGTAGGGTAAAAAACTGGATTTCCAAGTCGGTGGTGTTCCTTTGAAACGAGTAGGAGGAAAAATGGTGGAAAAAGCAGCGTAAGAGGTAGCAGATAAAAAAGCTGCATTATTTAGCCTAATTTTAGGCATTAGTTTTTCTCTGAAGGAAAGCTGCTGGCTTTTTTAACGTGGGCCTCATGTAAGATCCTTGATAGGATCTTGTGCAACAGCTCTGTATCGTGTTCACGCACAGTGCTCTCAAATAGGTCTACAGATAAAAAAAAAGTATTATGAACATACAACGCTTAAGAGAACAGCAAGACACAGCTACACCACAGAACATTGTTTCCCCTGCTTCCCCTCACCCCAGTTTCCAGTATTATTTAAGAATAGGGAAGAAGTTCTGCCTGTTTGCTGAGCAGTTGCTTCTGGAAACAGAACTGCAGCAGGTAAAAGGGATTAAACTGGATGGATGGTTTTAGGAAATCAGTAAGTATTCTAGCCAAAGAAAAAAAAAAAGGAAGGCCCGAAATTGAAACACAGGACATCTCAGAAATCGCATTGCTGTCTTGCGACCAACAACATGATTACAAGGGGGACCATGTGCAAATCCTTCCCTAGCCTGGATAACAAATCAGGATCGATGGAGCATCACATTCACACTCAGCAAAAGACAGGTGGGGAAGCCTGGAGAACTTTTAAGCTGAAAGAGGGGAGACTGAGATGACATCTTAGGAAGAGATGTTTTCCTGGGAGGGTGGGGAGGCCCTGGCCCAGGTTGCCCAGAAAGGTCATGGCTGTCTCATCACTGGAGATGTTCAAGGGCCAGGCTGGATGGGGCTTTGAGCCCCTTGACCCAGTGGGAGGTGTCCCTGCCCATAGCACGGGGCTGGAACTCTATGGGCCTTAAAGTCCCTTCCAACCCAAACCATTCCATGATTCTATGAACCCCATTTCACTGAGGAAAACCAAGCTAAACAACAACCTGGTTGTTCGTCCCAGGTTTCCCAGTAAACCGGTGGTGATAAGGGCAGGAAAAAGGAGCTCCATCCGAGAGTCAGAACTGAGGTTCACTGTCCTGTTTCCTACACGCATCCTTGCCTGGGAACACTGGTCACCTCCAAACCCAGCACCAGGAATTCGTAATTTTGGAAAACAGAAGGATTTTAGAACCAGGCAACCCCTAGTTTACTTCCAACTAGGGCAGACTATTTGAAAAGGTAAAAACTTCAATGTCCACACTAGAAATAACCAGATCTTATCAGCAAAACTAAACCAGCAATTTCCCTACTTTTACTAAAACAGAGACGGCCTAAAACCACTTGCTTGGTGGTGAGCCCTACCCCAGAAAAAGATATGTTGTACTCTCCTTTTCCTTGGGAAGATCTGGTGCATCCAAGGGATTGCATGCAACCCAAGAGCTCCTAACATCACAATGTTAGCAAGGAAAAACCCAGCGACACAAGCCAACAGGAGCCAGGTCTTGATTTCCGATTCCAAGATATCACAGCTCATTGGCAGCACGGAGCCATTTGGTGCCAATTCAGTTTAAAAAACATATTTTCACCAACATTTTTCATGCCTCGCTTGCTGCTGAAGTTGTGATCTAAGTCAACAAAAAATAGCTATTGTATGGCAACGGGCCCAAAAGCTGATTTTTTTATTAACATACGGCTTTTAAACAGCCTTCCCTGAACTTACACCAAAGGCCTAGAGATGCCCATGCACTCACAGGGAGGTTATCCAAGACAGCAATGTTTATTGCAATCCAAAGGCACCTCCAGTTACAGGAGATGTAGGGAAAGCACAAACCAGGAGAAATGCCCATCCATGAAAGGGAGTGAAGTCCTTCCTCTTAAGCAATTTCCCGTAAGTCCCAAGACACTGGGAAAGCCAGTGTATTACCAGGTAAAGGGGGTGGAAACAAACCCACTACAGAGTTGCAAAAACTGAAAACTAAGATCCCTGGCCTGGTTTCTGACAAGTCATTCCCAGAGAAAACCATAGATCCCACTCCACACACTGTAAAACAGTCATTCAGATCTCTGAATCCTACAGAACATTTCCCAGCTCTGAAGGTCATCAGAAAAACTGTGGGGTCCTCTCTGGCAGGCAGGCTCTCCACCAGGCAGTGAGCAAAGGTGTCCATGAGGGCACCGGCCGGAGCCGACCTCTGCGCAGGGACCGCAATCTTGTTTTATTACCAGAAATATTCTACCCAAACAACTCCGAGATTACTTCACCCTTCTCAATGAGCACTGGGATGAAACCATGGCATCATCCATAAATCCTAAAAAGCATGGAGAATTAAAGGCACTTTGCTTCTGCACAGTCCTGCTTCCCATCCCCAAACCCTCAGGTTTACTATCCCAAGGATTCCTGACCAGAGAAACCCTACGCACTTCCCACATCATCTTCTCCAAGCCTGCACCAAGAAATGCTTCTCCTGGCAGCATTTGGTCAGATGGATTACATTCTGCTCTCCAATTACACTCTCCTCGGCTCTCTCAGAGTTTCTCAGAAGTTGGGTGTTAAGTACCCACTCTGTTCATCACTGCACAAGACCAAGAGAAGACACAAAGCTTTAAATTCTTCCAATCTAGGGAATTTAAGAGTACACAGCCAACGAGACTATAATTTAGGACTAGAGTGTTATTATTAATCAACCATTTCTTGTGGGCAGCACAGATGACATGTGGAAGTTTTTTTCATAAGTCTGTTCTTTCCTTTTCTCAGCAGAAAAAAAGAGGGATTGTCAGTTTGAGGCTTGGCACAAAAAAAGATTTGGGGGAGGTGGGTTGTTTGTGTTTCAGGATGGAGAGGTTGATGGTTCAACTTCTTAGGTAGTACAAATAGCGTACGTGAAGTTCAACTAGTTCTCTGAACAGCTATTAATTAATAATTCCAGTTTACAGGACTATATTCTCAAAAGAGACAAAAGAGATGTGCTGTAGTAAAATACCTGAAAAAAGTTCAATCCAACACTGTATTTTAGCACACATTTTATCTAAACTGATATTTTTCAGGATACAAAAAGTCCCTCCAAGTAAATACCCTGACATTTGCCCAAATTGTACTGCAGGTAAACACAAATATCTGCCTGTGGAGCAAAACCTTCACTGGGGATAATCAAATACTGCCACCAGACACTGCTGGACACTTTGATGACCAAGGCAGAGATAAAGATCCACTCTCTCCAAAGTGTTATTTCAATCTGACAGAAAAGACAATTAAGTAATTGAAGACACTGAAGGAGATGTTGCCTTCGGTAATCAAGGAACAAAAATGAAGCACTTTTCAGATCAACACAAGTGCCAAGTGAGAAGGGAAACTCCGGAGGCTGCGTGTCACACTACGCGGCATCAAATGTCTCCAACCCAGGGCCTGAAGTTAGAGCAAAGTACAGAGTGAAAAGGGAAGTCAGAGATGCACGTCTAAACACAAAGTAACGTGGTTTTGATCAGGTTTTCCAGATCAGATCCCAGCACCTCCGCTCCCTGTATCTAAAATGTCTGATGTGTGCTGTTACTGCTTCCTCTTCTCCGTATTTCCAGCAAACATTCCACACAACAATAAATGTACTTCTCAGGGTTGTTTCTCCTATTTGCCCTGCTCCAAAAAGTTGTGATAGTTCAGAAATTGTCCCCAACCAGCACTCCACCATTTCTAACACATCTCTATTTATGGGGGACAGAGATGCTACCAATGCTTACCCAAGGTACACCAACATGAGGCCCAAGCCACACACCCAGAGGCCCAGGCCTGTCCTACGTTAAAGATCCATCAAATGGAAACGGATAACTGACACATTTTTGGTGTTTCAGTCTCAACTTTGGGTTTGGTTTGGTTTTCCTCCTTCTTGAGGCTGTAACACACCCAAGCCCCCCACGTTCACCATCTCATAAAGAATCCAAACAGCCTCAGTTTTGAAAGGGGTCAAACTTAGCCAGGAACAAACGCATCCTCAGATCCATCAAAGAAATCATTTATACGAAAGGGAAAGTCACAGAACCAAAATAAACAGCAAGCCCATTGTGCAGCTCAGTCCTGCCACTGTTCCGACAACACAGACTCTATTCCAGGCTGGATAAAACCATAGCAAGCAAAATAAACCCAAGGTACAAACAAAATGCCATCGCCTCTGCTTTTGTTTGGGGCACAAGGCCAGCTGTCCGGGGCTCCCAACCGCCTCAAGGTCACGGTCGGTTCCGAGGATGGGAAGGAGGAGGATGAGGAAGGCAGCGACCGTGTTGCCCGTGGGTCCGGGGCTGGCGGAAAAGCGGAGCGTGGAAGTTTATGAGCTCATCAGGATGGTTGTGCCATTACATCAGAGGCAATTATAAATGGCCAAGAGCAGGCGAGGGGAGCCAATCAGATCACAGATAGGATGTCAACCTAAGACCAACTGTCTCCTGGCTTTGACAGAAGGATTTTTACCTCCATAATTCAAATCCCAAACCAAAGCCATCCGCGCTCACTGCTCCCACCGCCCAGGCGCTCTCCCAGCCACGCGCCCCGATCCCAGCGCTGAGATGGCCCCAAATCGCGCCGGGGGGACCCCGGGGGGACCCCAACGAGGGGTGTGGGACCCCCCACTCCTTCTCCTCTCCTTTCCCGGGGGCAGAGCCAGGGTCATGATGGCCCTGGGGCCACGAGTTGACCGATCCCCCGCCCCCCGGGTCGCCTCTCACTGGGGTCTCGGGCTTGCAACCCCCTCCACTCCCCCCATGCTGCGTCAGAGCCCCCCAAACATCCCTCACTGGGGGCTCAATCTTGCACATACCCCACCACTTACTGTACAGGGGGCTCAAGCCTGCACACTCCCCCACAAGCCCTCTTGCATCGGAGACCCCTGGCCGCCCCTCACCGAGGGCTCAGACCTGAACCCACCCTCTGCAAAGGAGCCCCCCAACTGCCCCCTCACCGGGGGCTCAAACCTGCAAACCCCCCCGTCCCCTTGCAAAGGAGCTCCCCCAGCCGCTCCTCAAAGGGGGCTCAAGCCTGCAACCCCCCTCCTCCGCCTTGCAAAAGAGTGCCCCCCACCCCTCAACCGCCCCTCACCGGGGGCTCAGACCTGACAACCCGCTCCCAGCCCCCCCCCCTCCCCGTGCGCCCCTCACCGGGGGCTCAAGCCTGCACACAGCAAACACCCCCCCTCTTGCACCAGAGCCCCACACCGTGCGTTCACCCTTCCAACACCCCTCCTCCCCATCATCACCCCCCCCCCCCCCCCCCTTGCACGGGAGCCCCCCCCGGGGGTCTCAGCCTCCTTGTGTACGTTCCCCCCCCTCCCCATCCCGGAGCCCCCGAGGGGGGAGCCCGCCGTGCGCTCGCCCCGCACAAAGGCGCTGCGAGGCAGGGGGAGGAAGGGAAGGCGGCGAGGCAGCCATTTTAGAGAGCGAGCAGGGCCCAGACAATGGCAGCTTCCCCGGGCTGCGAGAGTGGGGGGAGAACCCGTGCCCACCCAGACCCCACAACCCCCGGTACCTGCTGGCTCCGGCCGAGGCTCTGTCCGCCGCCGCCGCTGCCGGGGCTGACGGGCGCGTGGTGGCTCCGTGCGGGCGCCCAGCCCTGCCCGCTGCCCCCGCCGTACTGCGAGACCATGTCCGGGCCCTTGGCGGCCGCTCCCGCCCCGTCCTGCTGCCCGCCGCTGCTATTATAGTCGCCCCCGGGGTACCCTTGGTAGCCACGGGCGGAGCTGGGGGAGGTGAGGAGCTGGTTGAGGGTGGGGGTGGCGGTGGGCTGCGGGGTGGCTCCCCCTCCTCCTCCTCCGGAGGGACCCATCCCCCCGAAGCGCTGCTGCTGCTGCTGGAAGGCTGCGGTGGCAGCGGGGGACTTGGCGGTGGCGACCGGAGCGGAGCCCCTGGGGGAGCTCAGGGCGTAGGCTTGGTGGGGAGGAGGAGGAGGGTGATGAGGAGGAGGCGGGTAGGAGGAAGAAGCAGCAGCAGCGGCGGCGGCGGCGCTGCGCCCGGCGGCCGCGTAGTAAGGAGAGGAGTTGTACTGGTGGTTGGAGAAGCCGTGCTCGGCACCGCCGTGCGAGTTGTGCGGAGGGGGCGGCAGCGGCGGCGGCCCCGGGTAGGGCTGCTCCAGGCCCCCGCTCTGCAGCGCTGCCATGCCAGGGCTTTGTTGTCCGCCATGTTGGGGGAAGGCGGCAGCGGCCGCCGCGCCCCGGCCGAAGCCCAGCGCGAAGGCGGCCGGGGGCAGCGCGGGCACGGCCGCGGGGGGGGGGGGAGGCTGCGGCTGCGGCGCCCCCGCCCCGTCGGTGCCGCCGCCGCCGGGCGGCTCGGCGAGGGCATTGTTCAGGGTGGCGGCAGCGGCGGGCCTAGCGCCCGGGTTGTTGCCGTTCGAGCTCTTCTCGGCGGCGGCGGCACCTCCGTTGCTCTCGGCTCCGTCCTGGAGCTCCTTGGCCGCGGGGCTCTGCTCGCTCTCCGTTTGCTTCTCGCTGCCGCGTTCAGCCGGTGCCTCCCCCCCCGCCTCCTCCGGGGGACAATCCCGCTGCTGCTGCTGCTGCTGCTGCGCCTCCGCTTTCTTCAGCTCGGATGGAGCCGGGGCGCCCAGGCTGCTGGCGGCGGCGGGGGCGACCTGAGCAGCCATCATCATCCACCCCCCCCTCCCCACCCAGCCGCCCCCCCCCGGCCCCGGCCCGGCTCTTCCCCCCCCACCCCTCCCCTCTCCTCTCCCCTCCTCCTCTCCCCGAGCTGCTCTCCCTGCCTGGCCGGCCGGCGTGGGGCCTCGCTGCTCTGCTGCTCCCCGCTCAGGCGGCGGCGGGCTCTTCAGGGCAGCGGGGGCTCATTCCCCCCCGGGCCGGGTTGGCGAGGCGGGGAGGGCTCCGCTGGGCTGGGCTTCCCGGGGCCGGGCCCCGCTCTACCTCCTCGGTTGCAGCCGGCGGAGAAAGGGGAGGAGGAGGAGGGAGCTGGGGAGGGGGGGGGGGGGGGGGGGGAGGAGGAAAAAGGGGGGGGTGAGGGGAGGGGGGGGGGGGGGACCCGGGACGGGGCTCCCGGTGCGGGGAGAGGCGGGAGGGAAGGGAGGGGGGACACGGCAAGCGGGCGGGCGCCGTCCCCGGGGCCGGGCTGGGCGAGCGGAGCGACTCGGTAGCGCCGAGCGGGGGCTCAGTCCGACACGAGGCTCAGCTCTGCCATTTTACCCAGCGCCGCGGCCGCCCGGCAAACCCGGAGCGGAGCGCGCGGGGCGCGGAGCGGAGCCTTCCTCCCCCCGCTCCAGCACACGCACACACCCCCCTCTCTCCACCACCACCACCACCACCCCCCCCCGCACAAAGGAGGAGCGGGGCCGGCCGCGGGCGGCGCGGAGCGGGGCTGCTGTGCGCAAAACCCGCGGCGGATCCGCGGAGCGGGTGGAGGGGGGGGCGGGGGGCTGCGGGTGGTGGGGGAGAGGGGAGAGCGCGGAGGGGAGAGCGGGGAAGAGATGGGGTGGGAAATGGAGCGGAGCGGGAGGGGTAGCGGGGGGCTGCAGCCTGGGGGTGGGGACCGGACTGGATTGGGGGTGGGAACTGGAGGAGATTGGGGGGGGGGGGGGGGCTGCGACCCGGGGGTGGAACCGGAGCTGGGAACCGGAGCGGACGCGGGTGCGGGGGTGGGAACCAGGGCAGGGGCAGAGGGGGAGGAGGAACCGGGGGAGGGGGGGGGAAACCGGACCGGGAGTGGGAACCGGGGAGGGGGGCGGGGGGACTGCAGCGTGAGGGGGGGAACGGAGCAGAGCCGGGGCTGAGAACTGGACTGTATTAGGAGCTGGGCACCAGATCGGGCTGGGAACTGGAGTGGATTTGGGTGGGGGGCAGAGTACTGGGGGTGGGGAGACCTGGACAGGGTGAGGATAGAAACTGGAGCAGAGGGGGGCTGGGAACTGGAGTAGACTGGGGGGGGGACACCAGCCCAGGGCTGGAAACTGGAGTGGGTCTGGGTGGGCAGCAGCTCAGAGCTGGGAACTGGAGTGCATTGGGATGGGGACAGCGGCCTAAGGGTGTGGAGACCTGGACAGAGCAGGGATAGGAACCTGAGCGGATTAGGGGTGGGAAGCAGAGCAGACAAGAGGGGGGTCACCAGCCTGGGACTGAGAACTGGAGCAGAGCAAGCAGGACACAGGTCCAGGATGGGAAACCAGAGCGGACTTGGGGGGCACAGTGGCCTGGGACAGGGGTGCAGCAGCGCAGGACCTGGAACCAGAGCAGATGATGGGATGGGGGCACCGTCCTGGGGCTGAGAACAGGAGCTGGGAACCAGAGTTGGGAATCAGAGCAGACAAGAGTGGGGGCAGTGTCCCAGCCTCCCTTACCTCACTAGGGCGCTGCCAGGGTCGCGAGGTGATGTCTTCCAGCAGGAACCCTCCAGCTGCCCGCCACCAGGTCGGGGAGAGGGCCGGTGGGTTAAAGTAGTGCCTCTTTGTCCCTAGAAATTCCATTTGGAATTAAGCTTCACAAACTCTTAGCAGTTGTCATTTCCTCTCCCGCTGGTCGTGTCCCTCTGGAAAAGGCGTTGGCGGTGTGCCAGAACTATAACTGCACACAAGGAGGACATCCAAGAAAGTCCAGCCCCGCTCCTGCCAAAGTGGGCAGCAGTGGGCACAGAACCAGGAACTCCCTCAGGGCTGGATGGGAAGGACTAAAATCACCTGAATGTGTCCAGACTCAACACATTGAGCAACGGGATGGGATGCTCCAGCAATCCCAAAGGGTAACGTGGTGCCAAAGCTCCACAGCTGTCAAGAGGTGAACTGGGAATTAGGCTATGATCTTATGCAAACATTTCAGACCTGGTTGCCCCACCTCCTCCATCCCTGTGACCCTCCAAGAGCAGGGAGAGAAACACACCTAGAACTGTATCCCAGACACAGCCTCCTGTCCTATGCCAGCAGGTTCCAGAGCTGTGTGTTTTATTTCAAATGGCAGAGGCCTGCAGCAGAGCATGGGAGACACAAAAAGATGAGTTATTCAGATCATAAAAAACAATACAATTCATTCTTCCAACGAAGATCCAATTGGATTGGTAAAAATGGCAGTTGTAAGGTTTAGGTCGTGGCCCTGTGTCTGAGTCTGGACAGCTGGGGGTTTGGGTGTCACCTCTGGAATTCAGAAATGTTTGGAAAAGGAAAGTTTAAGTAAATACAACTTTAAGGAGAGAGAGAAACCATTAGAGAGCCACGGGTGGAGACTTCAAAGACTCTTCTGAGGTCCAAGCTGCCATTTCAGAACATCATCTTGAAATAAAAAATGGGGCAGAAGGAACCTGTTAAAGAGGAAAAAAAGCACAGGGCCCGGCCTGTGTCTAAAAATTGATGGACACACCACGGGGAATCCCATTTTAACAACATCAGTGACAGTGGGGAAACGTGAGTCCAGAGCAAGAGGCAAGGCAACGCGTAGGACTGAATCAGTGCTGGTGCTGAGCGCCTGTTAGGGATGGATTGGAGATTCTAGTGCCTACTGCTGTCAGCTCAACCCTCACGCTAATTATAAAAGTTATAATATAAAATATCATCTAGAAGGCAGGTGGCGGAACAAAGGGGTTTATTCCAAAGCTGGGAAGTGGGAGGGGAGGTGGAACAGGGCAACAAATAGCAAAATTGTAAGTGTATTCTAGAGCAATAAACTGCCCTGTGGGCTCCCAAACAAAGACAGAGCTCCAATTTTACAGTCTTTACTGTGCATTCTGCAACGTGGAGCGAATTCCATCTCTGAAGATTGGTCGGTCGGTCCTTCTCCAGGGGTAATGAATGATGGCATCGCTATTGCGATAGTGCTCAAAGGCCTTCGCGAAGGCTGGAGCCCCAGAACAGTGCTGGAATCTTACACAAGGCACCCCTTGAAACCTGGGTGGACCACAGAGCTGCTGAGATACTCTTCTTCAGGAGCATGAAAACTGTGGAACGTGCTAGAACAAAAAGTTGATCTCTGTGCTCTCTTTGGAGGAGCCTCTGTTATTTTATCAAACCCTGGGGTCTAGAAAAACAACGCAGATGGAGAAAGTGCTTGAACACATCAGGCCAGGCCCTCACAAGTGAGGCCTAGTGGATTTGTTAACGTCTATGGTGGCACCACAGCACCAAAATCCTCTTCTTTACGTGTTTCATTGACACTAAACACAACTGGAGAGAATTCTGCTGTTTAATCCCAGAACCACCTTGAACAATCATCTCCCAACTGCAAAGCTACAGGCTATGTCAGAAAGCAAAGCCTCGGTGTCTACTTGAACACCACCAAAAGTTAAAATGACTCTGATTCCAGAGCTTTGGTTTCAGCCAGAGGAAGGCTCCACGCTCTCTATGTGTGTCAGTCTTTCGGAGTCATCCTCAAGGAGCGCGATGGCAGACGAGGAAACCTGGTGTTGATCATAATGTGAAAAGCAGCCTGGATTCCCCGGCCACCCACACAAAGAGGAGACGCTCACTTTACCAAATGTTTGTGAGAGCTGAAGCAGATTTTGGAAGACGCCTCATCAATGAGGCCCTGGCACTTTACTAAGGCGGAACGCGATGAAATCCCAACTATGGAATTTAGGAGGTCAGTATGGTTCTTAACAACATTTCCATCTCACAGATGAAAATCCTCCTGCCAGCCACATCACCCTGTAGTGGAACTACCATTGCGGAACCGGACCAGACTTTTCCTTGCGATGCACCAACGCTCTTTTCTCTTTTCCCTGTGTGATCCCTGCATGCCGCACTCCTCTCTTCCCCATCTCCCTAAGTGCTGAGCACGCGTTCCTCGCCAGCAGCCTCCTCAGATAGGCTGGGGACCAGCTCAGCACTCACATGGCACTGCAGGCCACCACCACTAGGCTGGCTCCTCCCGACTGGAAGTCTCCTTCATGAAGGTGGCCGTGCCATTTAACCCAACACTAAGGCAGTTGAGGAAACCTGGTCTAGATTAGAGTACCAGAAACAGGAGTAGTGTCTCCCCCCTTGGCAAAAAAACCCCGAGTTCTGCCAGCTGTGTGATGGCAAATATGGACTGAATCGTTGACATGGAAACCGGACTGAAGTCAGCCGCGCTCCCTCACGCTCACACACACAAGTTATCATTATCCCCAGCTTTCCAACTCGCTACAAACGTGGACTGGATTGTGGCTTCGGGAACTGGGCAGAGTTTCTGTAATAAAAGTATTCAGCAACGCAACGAAGCTCAGAACGAAAGGAGCTGAGGAGCGGTTGATGGAGTTGGGTGAAGAAGGATGCTCTTCCATTTTCCCCGAAAGGCACAGGATGCTGAGATATGCAGACGGGACCCAAGAACAAGAGACCCATCCATTATAATCCATGGAGTGTGCTGCAAAATATGGAATGGAGTGAGGAAAGGTGCTCAGCTGCACCTCAGCTTATCCCAGAGTAGTTTTGCTAAAGAAAATTACATTTCTAACCCATTCCTTCCACTATTTTAGCCATATCTAGGTTAAGCACTCTTGTTGCAGCTCCGTAACCACTAAAATGAGTATTAATTGCATTATTGTTATGGCAGTGAGAGGGCAATGTGCTGGGCAGGGTGTGAGACTGCTCTGATTTATCCTCCCAGGGCCAGGATGCTGCCCAAGTGCTGTGCCCAGCGCCAAGGCCGTGGCACCAGTGATGCCAAGGGCTGCGGATTCCTCCAGGAGGTGACTCCGCCAGCAGCACAAGTGGATTCCATACAGGAATTCACTGCTCTCCCAGCTTCAGAGGTCACACCTGAAAGGGATGGAGCCTGGTGCTGGTGTGGGCAAGGAACTGGGAAATTTGGGGCGACACTGGGAGGGGAGTGAGGTTGGGGCTACGCAAGGAACTGCGGGATCTGCATGGGGAAAGGTGAATTGGAGAGGGCAGAGGGGATGGGGCACGCAGTGGAGCTCAGGGTCTGCAGCACATCCTGCGCCCTACACGGGTCCAAGCCCCACATCCAGCACCCCACGCGAGTCTGAGTTTCCATGGCTGCTGCCCCACGTGAATCTAAAGCCCCACAGCCATTGCCCCATGCGAGCCTGAAGCCCAAGCCACTGCCCCACGCAGGTTGGGAGACCCCATGGCCATTGCCCCACACGAGTCCGAGACCCCACGGCCATTGCCCCACGCGATTCCTTGGACCCACGAGAGTCAGAGCCTCCGTTCCCATGGCCCCACACGACTCTGAGCCCCACGGCCGCTGCCCCACACGGGTCCTCGGCCCCGCGAGTCCGAGCCCTTCCCCCGCCCCGTTGAAAGCAGGACGGGAGGAAGTTTTGGGGCACATGTGCGCGGATTCGGGGCTGATGGAGCAGAGCAGCTCTCACCCATCACTGGGAAAAGAAAAAAAGAAAAAAAAGCTGGAGCTGGAATTTCGGGATTGCAGAGAGAACTGGTGGGAAAGGGGGAGGAAAAGAAGGCTAAAGTGGGGAGGGACAGAGCAAGGCGCGTTTATTTGATGCAGGCGGGTCCGCTCCGGGATGCGGAGCCCCCTCAGACCCCGGCGCTGAGGGGAGAAGGAAGAGAAAATCTACTTAAAAAAAAAAAAAAAAGAGGAAAAAAAGGGTAAAAATAGAATTAAACAAAACGCGGAGCGGAGTTCCTGGAAACGCCTGCACTGGATTGGGATCCAACCGGCTGCTTTCCTACTGGATCCCCCCATCCCAGCGAAGGGGGGGGGGATGCTGAGGCAGCGTTACGGCCCGCAAGGGTTAAAAAACGGCTTTGGGAGCTGCGGGAAGAGAAAGCTCTCAACTCCAGGCCTGGATTTTCCCAACTCTTGCTCTGTTTGGAGCGCTTGGGAAGCGGGAATGCCGTGCTGGGAGGGGGCGCAGCCTCCCGGCTCCCACCCCCGACTGCTCTTTTCAGTGCAAAAAAACACCCACTCTCGTGGAATTTTACCCTCTCGAAGTGGATTTTTAGGGAAGTTTGGGGCCAGGCGTCAGGGCTGGGGCAGGGGGAGGCTGTGGGAGAGGCAGGAGCCGGGGAGGGAGGGTTTTCTGCCGCTGGATGCAGCCCTGGCTCTGCCATTTTAGCAGGGAGGGAGCAGGGAAGTTCCTGATGGCAACACGGAGGCTTTTGTTCCCTCAAGTTCAGCAGAAAAGAGAGTTTGGAGTCTGCTGGAAAGAAAAACCAGCTGAGAAATAAAATGGAGGGAGGGAGAGAGGAGAGGGAGTTGAGAATGATGGAATCACAGAATCATGGAATGGTTTGGGTTGGAAGGGGTCTCAAAGCCCATCCAGTTCCACCCCCTGCCATGGGCAGGGACACCTCCCACTGGATCAGGGGGCTCAAAGCCCCATCCAACCTGGCCTCGAACACCTCCAGGGATGGGGCAGCCACCACTGCTCTGTTCCAGCGTCTCCCCACCCTCATCATGAAGAATTTCTTCCTAATGTCTAACCCAAATCTTCCCCCTTCCAATTTAAAGCCATCCTCCTTCATCCTATCACTCCACATCCTTGTAAAAAGCCCCTCCCCAGCTTTCTTTTAGGCCCCCATTTTTCTACAACTTTATTACGAGGACATGCGTGAGCTCTGTGTCCTCTGCAGCAGGAGGTTTGTTTGGGGCTGGAGAGGTCGCCTCAGGCTGGAATTCCCTCCTTAAGAGCCTGGGAATGAGCGAGAGACCGAAGGACACACGATGCTGGGCAGGAAGTGGAATTTTCCGAGGGGTTCACAGCCTACTGGGCTCTTTTTGCCAAGATTTTATCTCCTCTCTCGCTGAAGGCTGCCTCCTAGAGACTCCTGGAGAGAGGCCTCAAAGAAGAGGCGTGCTCTTAGGGCTGTTTAATCTAAATAATTAGAGGTAGGGTACGCTTCTCTTAGAAATTACAAGGAGATTTAGAGAGCAGATGCAGCTTTGGGTACCCCCATCCCTTCCCTCCATGTCCCTTTCTCCCCATTAAGCATTGAAACACTGCATATTATGACCATCATCTCTGAACAGGGTGAAAAAAACAACTAAAAGACAGCCCCCGGCACCCAATTTAATGCTTACACACGTATCCAATATATCCTATATCCGCATAAACAACTGGGTTTGTCTCCCTGATTTTTTACCCCGTTGCTCTTTGCATGGATACAGACCCAGGATGCTAAAAGCTAGGAACTTGTCTGAATTAACCCTCAAATTGCTGAGGGCTGACTGATGGAGATTAACCTTATGTTAACCACTGTAAATGCAAGAGCTAGTTTTAGACTGTAGTTAGTACAAAGGCAACCCTCAAATCCTTCACAACCATCCATCGCTTCAGCAGTCGCCCGCGAACGGCGGAGCAGAACTTTAATTCCCTCGTTATTTGTACGCTGGGTGGTGGAATCGAAAAGCAAGAGCCTGTGGAGGGGGAGAGCCCGCTCTGTGCACAAGTTTAGGGGTTAGCGCGGCGTTCTGAAAACACCACTGGATTAACAATGTGCATCGCCTTCTGCCTTCCCAGCAAGCGGTGCGAGGGAGTGCGCGGCGTGGCTGTGACAGCGAGACACCGCGTGGGAAATCCCGGTTCAGGGTCTGAATGTGCTTTCCCACTCCAGCCAGGAGGCAGCGAGAGCCTCAGTGGGGGGGAAATAATTCAAATAACCCTCTTTTCGTGCTCCTCGGTGGCTGCTGGGGAGGGGAGATCCTGGCCCCGGGTAGATGAGGAAGGTCAGGAAAATCAAACGGCAATACAAACGGGAGTTGGCTGGAAAAGCGCCTTGTAATGGGAATTCCAGTCTGGGAAGCAGCTGCGCAGTTCCACCCTGGCCAGGCACGGCGCAATCCCGGTGCCCTGCGCTCATGTCCCACTGCTGGGGACATCTAGTGCCAGGTTCCCACAGGCCAGCACGCTGGGCTCTCCCAAAATCCCAATCCCCAGGAATGGTGGGCTCCCATCCCCCTCCCCATCCTGCATCCACGGGTTTTCCCGGAGTGTTTAATAAAACCGCTTCGCCCACAGGGACCCCTGAAGGGCCTGTAAAAGTTTAATAGGGAATATCGTCAGGCGTCGCACAGGAACTTCAGTTCATCACAGTTTTATGGTGGCATTAACTTTTACATATTTGTGAGTAATTAACAGCGCAGCTGCTAAAAGAGGATTTAAAGGTGATTCCTGCTCTCCTTTCTCTCCTTCCCTAAAATGGTGCAGATCCCATTTACCTCTGACAGGACACACGGACAGCGGTGAGGAGAACCGCACAGACACCACAAATTGTCTGTGTGTGCAGAAAAACATATTCATCCCATATCAATCCCTACAAATTAACGACCATGGCAATTAAAAAAAACACAAAGATTATTTTGCTGTGGTTATTTTTGGTTGTTCTCTCCCCGCTCCCCAACTTTGTTTTACTGAAACAGGGAAGCAGAGACAGAAACCTCGCCTGCAGTTGATGCTGCCTCTTTTTTTTCAAGCGGAGCCCAGATGCTGGTCAGGATTAAGGTTACACCAAACACATTCTACATTGCCATTTTCCAAACAGAATGAAGCAGATGGAAAAGATGGAAGAGGATACGGCGGGAATGGAGCCCTGCTGAAAACTGCAAGCCCTGCACTAATGCTCGCTCCTCTCCAGCTCGGATGCTGGGAGAGAGAAGCCAGGCGCATCGACTGCCAATTGCATCCCTCACATGTAAAATGAGTATTTTTAATTAAACAGCTGCCGGAATTTGGGCTTTAAACCTTATGTATAAAATGGGAAAAGCAAATTCAGCTGACACTGTTGACTGAGATCTCCTTAGGGCTCAGTCCTAGAAGATGCAAAAGCCACTGGCCTCTGGCCATTGGAGTACTTAAGGATATGTGAATTTATAAACATCAGCAATCACGGTGATTTTAAGCATGTACTCCCTTAAAGTTAACCGTGTACTCAGCACTTTGCAGGATCTGCCCTTGATACTCATTCCAGCTCCGAGCTCAGGAAAAAAAGAGTATCCACACCTCTAAGGAAACAAAGAAAATCCACTTTTGGGAAGGGCCAAAGATCTTTCAGTTTCTAACAGATATCAGTGCTGGGATCTCCGGCCACGCTGAAATAAAATCTCTAGGGGAAGTTGGTTGAATCCGTGGTTGTTTGTAAAATACCACCCTTTGGCAAATTCATTCTAGTATGTTATGTGGAATTCTACAGTGGCTCAGTTCATCCAGCACTTTGAAAATCTTTCACAAAAATTGATTTTAAGAGCTTTTTGTTGATATTACCCAGGCACGCACACGATACAGAGGAAGAACACACAAACTATTAAATATTCATGCTATGGGGAGAACACTTAGTGCTGTCCCTTCCTTTCAGATGTGCAAAGGCAGACGCAAATAACGGACAGAAAATTTAATAAACCAAAACCACTGTGATATTCCACATAAAGAAGGTGCTGATCAACTTGGAAACACTGGATCATGGAAGGGTCAGAGGGAAATTCTACTCATCTGCCTTTCAGTGGTCATTCATAAACGTGTGTTTCAAAATACTAATTCTGTAATCTAATCCACATGGGGAGCTTGAGGATTTTACACACACAGGAGTCTGCGTTCAGGGATGTGACTGATTTTCTGCTTTTAAAGCCCCCATCCTGTAACCCTGCTCAAAGAAACATGGCCCAAAAATGAGATGCCCATCCTCCCAAGTACTCACCTCAGTGACATTTGCATGAGAAACAAAAATGGGATCATCCTCAGACTGGCATCACCAAAATTTTTGGATTCAGGCCTGAAACTGTGAAACAAGGACATTTTTATCTGACACTTATCTATAAAGAGGCCCAATCATAGCTATATGACTTCTTTTATAAAGGCTGATACGATCACACCTGCCTTCAGTAAAACAAAAGCGTTGGTCAGAACTGTTCGCTTTCTCGGCAAAACATAATTCTGAGCTCAAGACACACCGAAGAATCATAAAAGAGACATAATTTTCAAATATTTATGCCTAAAATTGGAGTATATCTGGAAAAAAAATCACCCAAAACAATAACAACAAACCCCCAGAAATTGGGGGGGTGTTGCTTACACTCTTACCTTTATAATTATGTAGTTAAGGGAACATGCTCAGAGAGATTCCTATTTTTGGTAAAGAGTGTAACTACATATGTAACAACACAAGGTGTTTAAAAACCACATATTTTTCCTAACTTCAGGAACCACAGGTCATTCCCTGGGTTTCCCAGTGGCACAGGTTCATGTAATCACTGAGCACCGCAGCATTCCCTATGCAATCCGGACCCTCCGGAGTCACTGCCATCCTAGTGTAAGGTTTTACTTGTTTTGTCTATCCTCAGACTGCTTTTACTTAAGAATTCCAGTATTTATGTGTGTGGAGTAGACAGCACACTTTGCTTTCTGTTTTAAACACAGGAATAACAGCAGTGAATAAGCAGCATGAGGACCATAACTTCTGGCTGTCCCCGATCAGGGTTGCCAAGGGCTGTAATGATCCACTGGTTACCAACAGTCACACAGAATAACAGAGTCCTGGATCATTAGTTAAGAAGCTGCTTCTTATTTTTCCTTTAAAGGACTTTGCAGTACTTCAGAATTCCTGCCTTTTTTCCTGTATCAATAGCCAGGACATAGTATCTTTCTTTAAAAATACAAAAAAACATCCCCCAAAAAGCCACCACCAAACAAACTACAAACACAACATGAAGCACTAAAGTTGAGCTGTGATGCAAATGAGTGAATTTTTCTCTGCCACCTCTAGGGGTACAAAAATATTCTATAATTGACATCCTAGTATGAGGAGAAAGGGAAAAAATCCCAACAAAATCAACCCAAAAACTTGGAAATCCACATCCAGACAACTAGAGACATCTCAGGGAGATGTCAAACTTCAGTTATTTTTCCCTGGAGGGGGAAAAATGTGGAGAAAAATAAGCAGATAAGTGTAATATAGGTTTTAGAAAGGTGATTATGGCAGGCTGATCTGATGTCTGTCATTTATAGGAAAGCAGATTTTTCTTGGTAAAGGGAAACAGAGTTGATCTCACCCACCTGAAATTCAGTAAAGCATTGGATCTGGTGCAACATGTGAAAATACCAGTTCAACTGGAAAATATGAAAGTGCAAGAAATGTTTTGTGGGTAAAAAATGGCTAAAACTTCATGCTGAATTGTGTTGAAATGGGAATTTTGGGGCTGAAGAGTGAGAGCTCCTCCAGCACCTCAGAATTTGTTATTTATTGCTTTTAAGTGACTTCAGCACGAGGAATTGAAGAAAGAGTGTTCGTACAGCCAGTTATTGAGAGAATTAAAAAGCATCAGTCCAGGAGACTGGAATAGCCTAAATGAAGAACCAGGTGAGGTTCTGGAACAGCTCAGGAATCCAGAGGAATGGACTAGTGGAATGTGGTAATAAGATTAATGCAAATCACAAGGCTGTTCACCCAGGGCCTAACAGCCAAAATTCTTGTAAGTGGGGAATTCTCACAGTTAATAGAGAAGGATGACGACACAGAGCATTCTTTAGTCACAGAAATGACTAAACATCACAAAAATGAAGAAGAAAAATGTGATCTGGAGACAATGTAAGGCACATCCTGATGTTATTGCAGCAGCTTTCAGTTACTTTCAGAACTCTGGGTACAGTTTATATTCACGAATGACATGTCAAAACAGGCATGGTCATAGAAAAGGCCTCCTAAGATGATTGTAAGAGAAAAGAACCTAAAGTTTTCTTTCAGCTAACTCAAAACACAAAAGAAAGGTTGGTTTGTATTGGTTCATTATGACCTTAACATAGATACTTAAACAAGAGGGTTATGTTGGCACCAAATAAATATAAAGGCCTGAGTACATGCAATATAAAAGTTATAAAATAATGTCCTATTATTAGAAAAATAAGATTTTTAACAAAAAAAATCCTTTTACCAAGGGTTACCAGGCTGGAAGGAACAGTTTTTATGGTGAGTTTGATGTCATTACGGACCAAACAAGATATGATCACCTGCAAAAGCTTGGCAGCCAAGGGATGCTCCTCAAACCCAGTGTTCACAAAGTCCCAACTGAGGGGACAGCCAATATCAGAGCCCTTTTGGAACCTGCAGCCTGGTGGGTGATCCATGAAGAAGATGCTTACAGGTGGTTTATGGGGCAAGTTAGACAGGGGTTCAGGGGACAACCTTGATAGCTTTCCCATTCATTTCCCTGCTCTGTGGTGGTGAAATGAGAGGCAAATCTCTTTGAAATATCACGAAGATACATTTATGGTGGTCAACAAGTATTCAGATACTACAGTTAAAAGCATCGTGAAAATCCATTACAAATAGCAATTTGCTGCAGCACTTGAATTATATGCAATAAATATGTAAGCAAACATGGAATAACAAAGATAAAACAAAAATCTGAAAAACTCATTCACTGAATGAGACAGGGTTTGAGAAGGCAGGTTATGTGAATTTATTTGTAATTAGAGACTGTGTCGCAGTGCAAGGAACAGGATGAAGATGGGCAAAAGTGTAAGAACCATAAACAGGAAAGCTGAACACACTGCTCAGCTCCCTGTTACATTCATCCGGGTCATGAGAGCGTAAAGAAGTGTGAAATACAGACAGTGAATAATACGTAGGCTGCCCTGGCCCTGGAGCACACACAAACTCAGCAAATTCTCCGTGTCAGATCACGCTTGGAGAATGAAGCAGTGATCCTTGTTGTAGCTGAGCCTACACACGCTCACCCCAGCACAGCAATGGTCCTCCTTCAGAGAACTGCTGAAAGAAGCAGCTTTTCCAGGGGTAGATCTTTCCAAAAAGCCAGAGTATTGCATCTCCCCTGAGGAGATGGTGTTCAAGGCCAGACTGGATGGGGCTTTGAGCCCCCTGATCCAGTGGGAGGTGTCCCTGCCCGTGGCAGGAGGTGGAACTGGATGTGCGTTCATAACATGGAAAGTGCCTCTCCATCCCTCACTTCTACCCACCTTTTCACATCCATACCTTCCTCTTGCAGATGTTGTGCAAGCCAGGGCAAGCTCAAGTTTCTAAGTAGCCTGTTCTGAAGAAGTTTCATTACACCATTCTACTTCCTTTCACTGGTAAATCACTTACTTTAATGAGCAAGGCCCTGTAAGAAGTTGTTCTCTCTATTCATAAATTCTTTCTTCTGGCTTGACAGACCATGTTTGCTCCTTGAGACCCCATAACCCTTATGTGATTCATGGACTGTACCTGGGAAGAGTTCCTTGTGATTTCTTATGCATTGCCAAGCTCTATGACACAGAAGTTCAACACCTTCTTCAGATCCATGCATTAAAAAATCCCAGGACAATACCCCTGACACAAAGCTGGCCAGTTTTCAGTTGGAAGCGATCAGAAACGATGCTCTTCCACAGATGGCAACGGGTGTCTGCATGTTAAGGAAAGTATTCTGGCTCTGCAGCCAAGATCCAGACAGATTTCTAGGAATGCAATTTTGCCATCCTGATGTTTGGCTGCTACTACTGGGCATCCCAGTTCTGCACCAGTACCCTGTGCCATCAAGCACTGCTGGCTGCCTACACCATGGAGAAACAGCTCCGGAGAAATCCTGTACAGAAGCAGCAGGTTCATTACACCCCTCTTTGTGCATTTCTTCCACTATCAAAGTAGCAAAAGCTCCATGAAGCCACAGAACCAAATCTTTCCACCTGTTCAACCTCACAGGAATACACACTGTAATGGATTTACCAGCTTCATCTCCATTCGACCTTGCAGCACTTTGAAAAAAAGAAGTTGCACAGGCAAAAACCAGTGGAAAAGGAATAGGAGTTTGTCAGGTTGACCCACAGAATTCCCAAATTCCTGAGAATTCCCTGCCAGCATATTATGAAAAAAAACCACACAGCTGAGTAGCAAACACCACTCCATGGGATAACTGCCCAGAATATTCTGAGAGGTAAATTAATACAAGAAGAAAGAACCTTGCACCCGATTAACAGTGAAAATACCTTAAATCAGCATAACAAAGTGGGGTGAGGGTACTTGTGCTCAATATTGTTAAATAGCTGTAATTAGATCAAACAAACGAGATTGATGCATCATCCCTTTGTAGATATGGCCTCGGAAGGCAGGTCAGGAGCTAAGTTCAGTAAAACAGTTTCAGTGCTGCAGCTTTTATCTAACAAGCACAGCCACACGCTCATGCAGACAGTAAATACCACTCAGAAGAAGTGCTGAATTCCAAAGGAAAAGAGTTTATAGGGAAAACTACACTCTTTAATAATAACCTTAACTTTTCTCAGTAACAAAACTCTCCCAGCTGATTTGATAATACACTTTTAAAATAAACAATGTACAAAATTCTAGGTACAAACTCACTCGTGTCAAGGCATTTGAAGGTCTTTGTTGAGTTGTTCTCTCATCAGCTGAGGTGTCTACGCAGAAAGGATAAATTCTAATTTGCTCTGTTCTTTCAGAACCTTTTAATTAAATCTTAAGAAAATAAGGTAGAACAACGTTGCATGAAATGTGGTTACTGAATTTCAGAGATGAGCAAAACATAAGGCGGCAGATGGTATGAAGAGGATCTCTGTGAAGAAATGTAAATAGTAGGGAACCTCACCAAATCAAAAGCTAAGGCAGAAATGAAAGCGCCTGCAGGACCCCTGGGAGAGCAGAGGAGACGAAGCAACAACTCAGCTGAAAGATGTCAGACTTTCCTCACTCTGAAATGACAAAACACCACCAGGAAGTTTTGCTCCAATAGAAGGAAAGATTCACACGACTTGGGAAGTTGTGAAGGGTCCTTAAATATTGGAAGGAACAGAGGAAACAAGGACAGAGTTTGCAGGTGCCAGCAAATATATTCATCAGACACTCTTTGAATCAACCCTCAACCCCCAACTATTTCAGAACTGTAATCAATAAGTAAGGAAGACATTATAAAAGGGATAATAGTAGAAAATAACCTTGTAGTGAATAAAGACAATATGAATTGTGTAAATGAGGCAGAAGACTAAACAAAGAGCAGCTCGGAAACTAATCAGAGGAGTTCTAATCAGTGGAAGCAGCCTCAGCATTACGGTGGGGTCAGGAAGAGATGTAGTTGGTGCTTGAGCATCATTTGGTACAGAACCTGCTCTCCAAGTCATAGGAATTACTGTGGCTGCACAGGCTGCTGTCTGGTACCTCTGTCTGCTATGATACAGCCTGATAAATTAGCAAGTTGATGATGCCATATCTGTGATTCATAGCTGAGTACAGGTGGAGACCAAGGCCTTCCTAATCATTTGATGAAAACATTACCAATAACAGACCAGTACTACCAAAAGGAAACCACCAAACACTGCTGCAATGAGAGACTATTGAGGGTAAAGGGAGGCACACAGAGAAGACAACAGCAATTCAGTTGTATAGTTGGAAAACAGTAACTATTCTAAACATTCATAATTCAAATAGTTTTAGAAATGAGGGAAAAAAGCTTCCTCTTTCCTGTAGGATTTGTTCAAGCCATTGTCAGCCCTATGAAATACATCATTAATTGGTGAAGTTGTTAGAATTAATCCCAATTAATATTCTACCAAATACAGGAGGCAGGGGGGAAGGAGAAATGGTGACCTGGTGTTATAGAAGCACTTACATTCAGAAGATGAAGAGTTTTCCTTCTTTGCTTGCACCAAAGAATATTGTTATCTTAAAGATGTCTTTACATGCCTCCATCTCCATCAGAAAAGCCAGAAACTGCAATAAGAGGAGAAGGATACCAAAATACAGATGGGTAAGGGCACAGAGGCAGGGTGCTAGGAAATGCAAAGAGGAATGGCTGGGCCACAGTTTTTCTTAACGTCTCTGTTTACTCCTCACCAAAAGTTAAACTCAGGTGATAAAACCTGGGCTGATGAAGAGGTGCTGGTTTCTGAAGTGGCTTTTCCATGCAGCTGCAGGGAACACTTCACCCGTGTCAGGAAGTAACATCCCTTGTTCTCTGAACTTAGAAGGAAGACACCAAAGTGCCCAACAACCTGCCTGCAGCTGGTGAAAAACCATCATTGCCTTCTGAGGGTCAGAAAAAGCATAACAGACAGAAAAAGGCAGCACTGTATGCAAGAGACAACTCTAAAGAAATGTGGGACAACTCTCTCAATGCACTGTGTGATTGCTGAGCCCACTGAAGCTGCCTGGTGGGGCTCCCTCCATCCTGAAGATGCTCTGGGGCACAGGTGCCTCTCTCCATTTGTCTCACGCCAAGCTCATCTCCGTAGAAGAACACCACAAAGTTCACCGAGGCTACATCACAACTGTTCTCGTTTTCTGTATCTTCTTCTGCCCCAAGTTCAATTTGCCTGGGTGATTTATGAGGGGAACTCTGGCTATGCAAAGTTTCTCTCCTTCTCAACAGAGGAACAATTCAGATAAGAAACAAATCTCTTCTCAGTTAATAGAGGAAACTGGACTTGGACGCATTTACTAAGGTATTTATTATACATCTAGGCCAGATGAAGCTTAGCACATTTAATGCACATAAAACTACAGATAGCTGCTAGGAAGAGCAGAAAACAAACAAAACAGATTCACAAGTTTCTTAATAATTTAAATTAAGCCACTAAAGTAACTGAAAAACAAGGTTTGCTGGCAAGAGCAACAGATCTCTACCAATTCCAGCTTGCTGCCTATAGCAGCACACGTGAACTGAGGAGCAGTTGGTTCCACATCCCCTTCTTTACCTTCTTTACTCAGTTGTGATCGATGTGAACACATAACCCCAGCAGGCACTGTGGCTGCTGATTTCATAAATTGCCTTGAGGTTCTTCATGATGAGGGTGGGGAGGCTGTGGCTGCCCCATCCCTGGAGGTGTTCAAGGCCAGGTTGGATGGGGCCTGGAGCCCCCTGATCCATGTCCCTGCCCATGGCAGGAGGCTTGGAACTGGATGATGTTTAAGGTGCCTTCCAACCCAAAGCATTCCATGATTCTGTGCTGTGAAGGACCTTGACTATAATCACAGCAAAAAGAGATGGCAACTGGCAGGCCTGGTCCTGTGAAAGGTGCACATTCTTTGGTGATGTGAGAGTGCCTGGGGGTCACTGGCACCTTGTCAATGGGAGTCCAATGCTAAGAGATGATTTGCATGAATTAAATCTCTATGGTATAACTTCAGCTTATCAGTTTGGAAAAGACCACGTGCAGAAATGCAATGAAATCACAGAATTAAAAATTTTAAGTGTAAAAAGCCATTATTAAATCATCCAAGTCCTTTTACAATTATTGATGGTAAATCCATCCACTCCAGATGGGAAAAGGTCACTCTCTTCTTTTTCCAGGGCAAGACTATGAATAATTTGAATGATTAAAGCTCAAAGCAGGTGTAAAGATGAAAAAGACCAGGAAAGCACATGGGAAAGAAACCACACAGACATGAAGATACTTAGCTTTTATTCTGGGCTCAGAAAAGGCTCCCTCCATTCCCCCAGTCCACGCAGCCACAAAATACAGCTGAGTTTGTACGTGGTTTCCAAAAGAGCTGTCACTTTTAAAGGTGCATAGAAATCTTATTTTTACTTTTTAGGTCTTCCTTCTTCCATCGGAGATGACCTAAATTTTGAGCTGAAGCATTCACAGGATCCTTGCTTGGAATATAAAACAACAGCAAAAAAGATCAGGCTGCAAAAGAGGCAAAATAATAGGAGGGAAAATTACAGTGAAGACCTCCCCGAATGACAGGAGGTCACAAACACTGCGGAAAGAGATGCTGAAACAGTGCAATCCAGCAAGAGTGGACACAAAGTGATGGCATTTATGGATACCTAGCAGAGGACAGGTAGAGAGGACGTGGCTCTTGGCAACTGTTGGGAATAACCAACAGTTGCCAAAATTTCCCCTCTGTATTCTCTGCACAAAATCTGTCAGGAACACCAAAATCCAAGAGTCTCCCATTACAAAACAACAAACTGGAAAGCTTACCCTAGTAAGCTTTCAAATGGGGCAGGGGTTGTTTTTTATACAATACAGAGAAAAATGTATGGAAAACACATACCTGACTGGATAATCAGTAGCACAGACTACTGAATGATCACTGATGTCATTATTAAAAAACAAAAGTACTTGAAGGTACATTTATTTTGTTTTATATTATCATTTTAAACAGACAACAGAAACTAAGATTATAATCTGTGCCTTTCTAAAATTCCCTTCAGCAGATGTTCATAAACAGACTGGAGCCAAATTTCAGATCCCCAGAAGGATATTCAGCCAGAGAACTTTTACAAATGGATGATAAAGTCCTGCTTTTTCCCTTGTAATGATTGCTTTTCTGAGACACCAAATCCTCTCTTAGCCTCATTACAAGTTCCCACCAGCATAAAACATATTTTTCATTTCCATTTCCTATAGTATTGTTTTCCAAAAATGGCATTGACATTCCCAGCATGAGACAACTCCCCTTCCCTCCTTTTCTATCTCATCTCCTATGAAGGGACTGTTCAGTGACAAGGCTCCGTTCTTTTAAAGAGATGAAAAAAATCCAACTGGTACTAATAAGTATTTACTTAATGTAAGGAAAAAGGAATTTAACAAGTATGAAAATTACAGAAGAAAAAATAATGTTTGGAGAGGCAAAGCTGTAAGAAGTTCAGTCCTTTTTACGGGAACTCAACAGCTCCTTTTGGGACACAGAGTGATGACTTCTCTAAAAGTACGGTCTAGAAATACGCCCAAATCACAGAAATAAGTCACTTGAGGATTTAGGCTGCAATACAAAATTAGGAAATATCAGGACACATCATGAAAATTGTGGGATGAAAAGAGTGTTGCACTTACTTGTCTGTGTTAAAAGGGGAAGGGGGGCTGAAATGAATGGTTTTATATTTACTTAATTACTCTCAGTGTTCAATAGGGACTCCTTCCAAAGTGTATTTTATATTTGGACCTAAATGCTAGCAAAATTCTGCCTTGATCTTATTCCTTATGACAATATGTTTCTTAAATTAGAAGTCCCACAACTAGAATGTTGACACCACCTCTGCCCTTCCTCCAGCATCCAAGTCTCTAATGTGTTACCAATCCATTAATCCGTGATGCAGTTAGCATAGGGGGAAAAAAAAAAAAAGAGATTGTTTAAAATCAAAAAGGCAATCCAGAAAATAATACCGTGTAGGCTTGTAGCATCTTTAATTCAAGGATTTCAACATACTTGGAAATAAGAAGTATCAAAACACTTTAAAAAAAACCCCTAAACCCACCCAACTTTAAGGTATTTTGAAATGCTAATACATTAATTGAGTGAGCATCCACCTGTGAGGCTCTTACAAGTCTCCTACTGCAGCATTTCGCACACATTCAATCCACCTTCTGGTTACAGCGTACAAGTTTGTGGAATGTAGAAGGAACAGCAAGAGCTGGTTAAAGATTTTCTCTTGCTTCACATACTCTGCAAGCTTCTCATTAACTCATACATGACTTTAATCAGTGCTGAAGCACAGGCTTCTTGCAGCACACATCAAGACTGGGCGGGCGGGGAAAAAAAAACCCCTCACTCAATAAAATATTATTCGAGCCATGAATTAGTAAAGAAAAAGGCAACCTTTTCCTAAAGCGACTGCTGGTTTTCAAATAGGAAGGGTTAAACCGACCTTCACTGATACAGAAGAGGCAATAAAATAGAACTTTAAGGACAAAAATGGAGCACTTCAAGAGATTATTATGAGGAGCTACATTGGAGATGATAGAAGACAAAACCTTCAAGCACAGGCGCTTCTAAAAGCGGAGATCACACGTTTTAAAAAGCACGCAACCAGCCCCTTATAATGAATAAGCAAAAGGAGGGGAATCAGGTTTTCTCCCTGGCAGGGCTGTGGAGCTGAGAGGAGAGGGGGCATGGAGCAGAGCCAGCTGCTTTGCACTCCGGCAGGGCTGCCGAGCTGGCATGGGTTGTGGGGGGAGAAAGCACTGCAAGCCTGAGAAAAACCCATGGCAGCTCCTGTCCTCCCCTTTCAGCGTTAATGGGAGGGATAGGAGGCAATGGGAGCTGCAGTGGGGGATGGGGCTGGCGGAGGGGGTGGGGAGGAGCAGAGCCAGGCCTCACAATCAGCAGCAGCAGCTCTTGTTCTCCTCTCCTTTCAGCCCTGGCAGGAGGATGTGAAGCCCGTGTAGCTGGGAACGGGATGGGGGAAGCGGAGCGGGATCATAGTTTAGCTTTTGTCCTCTCTCCACAGGGTTAATAGGAGGACACGAAGGCTGGATAACTGGGATAGGGGGATGGGATATGGGGGGTGTGTGGTGTGGGTCCCAGTTCCTTGCCCTGCAGGGTTAACGGGAGGATGTGAAGCTCTAAGGGGCAGCTTTAGGGTTTGGGGTGCGGGGGTCCTGTGCAAAGTCAAACACTGGGGGGGCAGCTTTAGGGTTTGGGGCGGGGTCCTGTGCAAAGTGAAACACTGAGAGGGGAGGCAGCTGTAGGATTTGGGGGTCTGCTGTGCAAACTATTAACATCGGGGAGGGCAGAATCAGGGTTTGAGGAGGGGGGGCAGCTTTAGGGTTTGGGGTGAGGTCTTGTGCAAAGTGAAACACTGAGAGGGGAGGCAGCTGTAGGATTTGAGGTCTCCTGTGCAAAGTATTAACATCGGGGAGGGCAGATTCAGGGTTTCGGGGGGGCGGGGAGCTGTAGGGTTTGGTCCGGGGGGGTTCCTGTGTAAAGTCAAGCACCGAGGCTGCGGGGGGGGTGTGAAGGACGAACTTCCCTCAACGTGGCGCTGCCTGTTGGAGCTCTGCTCAGCCAGAAAAACGAGACGAGCAGTTGCCCGTGGGGCGAGCCCGGCTCCTTATCTGCAGGGCGCAGGCGGGCGAGGGCCCAGGTGCGCTCCCAGACTCAAGAGGGGAGGAGAAAGGGCAGCTCCCCCCCACCTGCCAGAGGGCACCGCGTGGTGGTCCTGGGGGGGGGGGGCTGGCTGAGCCACGACCCTCACCATGGGGAAAGTTTCCCCGAACTTCGCAGCTCGGCCAGGGTAGGAGGGCTGGGCTGTGACCCCCCCCCAAGTAAATGACAATCCCTCCTAAGCGACCCCCGCAATGAAACTCCCTCCCCAAGTGAACCGCCCCTCTTCAGTGAAGCCCCCTCCTCAAGTGACAGCCCCTTAGTTAAACCCCCCTCAAGGAGCCCCCACCTCAGTGAACCCCTTCCTTAGCAAAACCCACCCCTCTCAGCGATGACCCCCCCAGTGACTCCTGTCTTAGTGATGCCCCCTCCTCACTGAAGCCCTAGGGACCCCCTCCTCAGTCTCCCCTGTCCACAAGTGAAACCCCACTCAGTGACACCCCTAAGTGACCCCTTCCTCAGCAAATCCCCCAGTGAGCCCCCCCTTCAGTGAAAACCTCCTCCCCAGTGAACCCCATCTTCAGTGACCCCTCCTCAGTGAACCCACCCCCCAATGAAACACCCCCCACCTCAGTGAACCCCCTCCTTAGCAAAACCCACCCCTCTCAGCGATGACCCCCCCAGTGACTCCTGTCTTAGTGATGCCCCCTCTTCAGTGAAGCCCTAGGGACCCCCTCCTCAGTCTCCCCTGTCCACAAGTGAAACCCCACTCAGTGACACCCCTAAGTGACCCCTTCCTCAGCGAATCCCCCAGTGAGCCCCCCCTTCAGTGAAAACCTCCTCCCCAGTGAACCCCATCTTCAGTGACCCCTCCTCAGTGAACCCACCCCCCAATGAAACACCCCCCACCTCAGTGAACCCCCTCCTTAGCAAAACCCACCCCTCTGTCTTAGTGATGCCCCCTCCTCAGTGAACCCTCCCTCTTCAGTGAAGCCCTAGGGACCCCCTCCTCAATCTCCCCTGTCCACAAGTGAAACCCCACTCAGTGACACCCCTAAGTGACCCCTTCCTCAGCGAATCCCCCAGTGAGCCCCCCTTCAGTGAAAACCTCCTCCCCAGTGAACCCCATCTTCAGTGACCCCTCCTCAGTGAACCCACCCCCCAATGAAACACCCCCCACACTCAGCGAACCCCCTCCTTAGCAAAACCCACCCTTCTCAGCGATGACCCCCCCAGTGACTCCTGTCTTAGTGATGCCCCCTCCTCAGTGAAGCCCTAGGGACCCCCTCCTCAGTCTCCCGTATCCACAAGTGAAACCCCACTCAGTGACACCCCTAAGTGACCCCTTCCTCAGCGAATCCCCCAGTGAGCCCCCCCTTCAGTGAAAACCTCCTCCCCAGTGAACCCCATCTTCAGTGACCCCTCCTCAGCGAACCCCCCCCCGCTCAGTGAACCCCCTCCTTAGCGGACCCCCCCCCCAGTAAGATCCCTCTGAGTGAGCCCCCTCCTCAGTCCGTTCCCCCCCCCCCGCCGCAGGGGAGGGGGCGCTGTTCCCGGCTCCGCGCCGCGTTTTCCCGCTCGCCCCCTCCCTCGCGCGCAGCTCCCGCGCCGCCTCACTCCCCCGCGCCTCCGGACCCTTCCGCCGCAGCCGGCGCTTCGTCTTTTTCACCTCCCCTCCCCCTCCCCGCTTCCCTCTAATTTATCCTCGCCAACGTGGAGTGGAGAGCGTTTGGGGAAAGAAACCCTTCTCCTCCCGTTTCTGTAACGCTGTCCCGCTGAGAGGGAGAGCGGGACGGTGCGTTTTGCTGCGTGAGGGAGGAGAGGATTTTGGGGACTACTTGGCGTTCCTGCCACGGGCTCGGCGGAAGGAGCGCGCTGTGCGCGAGGCAGTGCGTGCTGCGGCTCCGCTCGGCGCTTCCTGGAAACTCCCGCTTGGCGGCGCGGGGGGGGCTGGAGAGGGAGAGAGTCCCAGCCGGGGAGCGGGGCACGGTCCGGTCCTCCCCCTCCCTTCCGCCACACCGAGTCTCGAGCGCTTCCCCACAACACCCCGTAGCACCCAAATACCCACCAAACCGCCCCCACCCCGTGCAGATGGAACAGGGAAAAGTCAGCGATAAACTCTTCCAACTGCTGTGCTTGGGGAGGGGGGGTGGGGGGGGACACACATCTCCCGTGTTCCCCTTCAGAACTCGGGGAGTGCCCCTCAGACCCCCGCAAAGAGAGGGGTGGGTGGTGGTGACGGGGGGAGGGACGGGCAGCCCCCTTTTTTCCCTTCCTCCCCCTTTTTTCCCTTCCTCCCCCTTTTTTCCCTTCCTCCCCCTTTTTTCCCTTCCTCCCCCTTTTTTCCCTTCCTCCCCTTTTTTTCCCTTCCTTCCCCTTTTTTCCCTTCCTTCCCCTTTTTTCCCTTCCTCCCCCTTTTTCCCTTCCTCCCCCTTTTTTCCCTTCCTCCCCCTTTTTTCCCTTCCTTCCCTTTTTTCCCTTCCTTTTTTCCCTTCCTCCCCCTTTTTTCCCTTCCTCCCCCTTTTTTCCCTTCCTTCCCTTTTTTCCCTTCCTTCCCTTTTTTCCCTTCCTCCCCCTTTTTTCCCTTCCTCCCCCTTTTTTCCCTTCCTCCCCCTTTTTTCCCTTCCTCCCCCTTTTTTCCCTTCCTCCCCCTTTTTTCCCTTCCTCCCCCCTTTTTCCCTTCCTCCCCCGTTTCCTCCTCCCCCCCCTTTTCTTCCCGGCTTTCCTCCTTTTTGCCTTTCTCGGGGAGCGCCCACTACCCCCCTAAGAAAGAGAGGGTTGGGGACAACAGGGGGGGCGGTTCGGGCAGACACCCCTTTTCTCCTTTTCTCCCTTTTCCCTTTCCCTTCTTCCCTCTTTCTCTTTTGTTTTTTTTCTCCTTTCCCCTCTTTCACTCCTTTCCCCCCTCTTCGCACGTTTTCCCCTTTCCCTCTACAATAACCCGGGGAGAGCCCGTTAGTACCCCCCAAAGAGAGGGGGCACACGATAGGGTGGCTGGGGACGACCTGGGGAGGGGGAGCGAGGGGGTCAGACAGCCCCTTTTTCCTCTTCATCTTTTCCTCTTTCCCCCTTTCCCATTTCCTTTCCCCCCTTTTTCTCCTTTCCCTCCTTTTTCTGTTTCCCCCCTTTTTCTGTTTCCCCCTTTTCTCCCCCCTTCCCCCTTCATAACGCGGGGAGCGCCTCTCAGTACCCCCCAAAAAAGAGGGGTGCCTGGGGACGAAGAGCCTTGGCAGGGAGGAGGCATGGGGTGAAGTTGGGGGGTTGTGTCAGCAACCCCTCCCAATCCTGTACCTTTCCCCCCGTGTTTCTTTGGGATGGGGAAGGCAGCTTTTCCGTGCTCCCCCCTTGAGCCGGGAGGGTTGGGGATGCGGGGGAGGGGAGACCGAGTTTGTAACTGGAAACACGGGTGCGAGGGCTCAGAGCACAATCGCGCTGGAAAGCTGCGGCTGCAAAGGGCTGGGAACAAGAGAAAATAAAAAAAAAAAGGAGGAAAGGGAAAAAAAAAAAAAGTGGGAGCCCTGGCTCTGCTGCCCTCTGCCTGCGGCTGCGCTCGGCGGGACGGGGCCGCGGGACCCCCAGGATGGGGACGCTGCGGGACAGTGCAGGACCCCCTGGACTGTGGACACTGCGGGACCCCCGGGCTGGAGACACTGTGGGCACACTGCAGGACTCCTGGGCTGGAGACACTGCAGGGACACTGTGGGACCCCCGGCCTGGGGACACTGCAGAACAGTGTGGGACCCCCGGGCTGAGGATGCTGTGGGGACAGTGCAGGACAGTCCCCCACTGGCCCTCGCCGCCTGGCCCTCCTCCTGCCCAGCTCCCTCCTTCAGAGAGCTGAAAGAAAACTGGCATGTCTTTTGGGGGAAGAAATGGAGGAAATATGGCCCACGCACACCTGTGCTTTTCTTGCTCCAAATACAACAGATTAGCCCTTTCCCTGGATATGGATACACTTCCACGCTTTTGGTAAAGACATTTTTTCTAATATCAAACATTGATGGATATCCTGATGATCTTGGAGTTCTTTTCCAGCCTTAATGATTCTATGATACTCTTCCCATTGCTTCCAAACAGCAGGCTTTCTTAAGGGGCAAACCCATTCCTGTTAGACTTACCTGGAGGATACCTGCAAATTGAGAGGGCCCTTGGGGTCCACACCTCTGTCCTGCCGTTATTTAATGCAACAAGGGTACAAATGCATAGTTTATGCCAGCCACAAAAAGATGAAGTGGAACAAACAAGAGGAGGAAACCAGCTCGCTGATAAATGCCCGTAATAGACAGACAAGGACACGGAGCATCAGTAAATACCGCGTGGTTCATTAGATACGGGCTTTAGTGATTCTGCCCAACAGTTAAAGGCATCACTTCCCAGGTCTTCTTCAGTTTGTTGCCTTTTACAAGCTCATCTTCCCAGCTCCCAGAGTTTACTACCCTTTAAACACAGAGTTGTTGATCCTCTCTGGTGTTGCGATGCAACCCTTTGATACAAACCCCCCACCTCTTTGGAATCCATGAGTTATGCAGGAAAAGCAGGCAATGTAATGACATTATGTGGGAGAGAAAGATCCATTATAGCAAGGAGATACCCGTAAATCCTGTTAGCGACCAGGCATTTCCATAGAAATGTCCTGATTCGAGGTGCCCAGCACTTTTCATGCTCTTCCATTTCCTTAACTTCATTCATAAATCTGTACATGGCTTCATTTACAAACCTAAAATCCAAATGTAAATGGAGGGTGAAGGCTGTCCTCGACCTCCTGGTCTCTTTGAAGTTGTTGTCTCGTTGATCAGTTTTAGCTGCTCTAACTTACGTTGTTCAGGGTCTACTGGAAAGAGCAGCCCTGGCTCTTGAGGGCAAAGAGAAACGTCTATGTGCTTCTTGCTCCTCCAGCACCAGTTGATTACAGTTGATCTGTGCCCTGGTTTAGGCCTCAGCTCCCTTTTAATATCTTTTAGTTAGTCGGTCTCTGTTGCACTTCTATTATTTTGGTCTTTGTGCTCCAATCAGGACAAAATGTCTTGTAAATATATATATTTATTCTGTCAGTCTTGTGCTGCTCCCCCTCTACCATCAAAATATTAAACCACAAAAGCTCCCTGATTACTCATCAGCAGATCTCTGAATTTACACACAGACAGCTTTCTTCACAGAAAGTCAGCAAATTAAAACCAACAACTTCAAAAAACTTTGGCTGAGAATCGATTGTTTCCAGATTCCTTTTTTTTTTCCCCTCCATAAACCAAGCAGGTCCTGGGGAAAGTTAATAAACAGCTGCTATTGAAAAGCCGATAGCGCAGCGCGTTGTGGTGCCAGTCGTTGTGGAGTAATTGCAATCTTGTGTTTAGATAGCAGGAGATAGGAAAATGTCACTTTGTCTACATGTCCCATAAGAATAAATCATCCTGGATGCTTCACAGGGATAAAGTGTCCACCAACAAAGAGCTGGTTCAATAGTCTGGGCTGTGAAGCTTTACATTGCCTGGTAGATGGGTTAAATTATCATGGGAGGATTATCAAAAGCCTAAAACCCCCCAACACATTAAAACAAAGAACTCACCTTCTAATTTTCCAACTGCAGGAAACTGAAGTGTTGGAGGGGGGGGGGAAAAAGCCCATTTCATTGCGGAAAAGCGGTTTGTTCCTAAATGTGCTTTCAGTGGGCTCTGTGCTGAGTAAGTTATTGCTTGTCCTCTTGTTTTTATGGCAACCACTCCAGTATTGACCATTTTTAATATTAACCATTTGAGTGTTTTCACTGCTTCCAAAGAACAGGAATGCAGCCTGGAACTGGGGTCCTCAGTGCGACGGTATAAGGTGGGAAGATCCACCTTGAGAAGTTCCAGGTGCTGTGATCAAGTATAAATCAATTATTCCATCTCAATTCTGTTCAATTAATGATGTTAATTGCCTGTCTGGCAGATCATTTAGAATTTGAAACCAATTCATAATGGATATGTAAAGATTTTGCAGTTGGAAGTGAGTTAAAGTATTGTTGATAATAGATCCAGTGCAAATCCCTCTCCTGCTCTTTTCTTGGCTCCCTGATGCCAGGTAGAAGGGCTTCGTTAGGGGAAAAACAGATAATCTGGTTAGGAATTGTGCTGTATTTTAAATAATTACCAGATCTGGTGCATTATTTACATTGTTTTTAATGTTCCAGCTGACAATATGTTTTATGTTCCACGTTATCCAAGTGAGCAGAGATCCCTCTGAATCCGGATGAGCAGAATCCAGTAAAAAGGTGTTAGTTTTATATAGCTGCTGCTCTGGTGCCAAGCACGTGTTAAAGAGGGAGAGCGTGGTTATCGAGCGGAGTGCTCGGTGCTCCCACGTGGTGTGTCTGAAGCGATGGTACTGAAATACACTGGAAGAGACTCCGCTCTTCATCTCTGGAGCCGCCTGCGAGGCCTCCAGGGGAGGGTGAGGGGAGTTTACAGGAGCTTCCCAGATGGGAAAGGAAGCAAATGTCAGTTAAATGATGTATTTGTGAATCAGCAGCTGAAGAATCGTTGTGATGGGAAGGGAATCCCACTATTAATGAAAGAAATGTTTCCATGCCTGCATGTGTACAGGAAAGCCTTGCAACACTGCAGCCCAGTCACGGCTCCTGCGTGAACCCACCCCCTTTCCATGCATTACGTGCCAGCAGCAAAACCATGGGAAGCAGGGAGAGGAGGCATGGGGTTGTTTGAATGAGGGTGCCTGTGTTCACCTTCCTACCAGCAACCACACTGCAGGTCACAGAAACTGGAGCCACGAGGAGGGAGAGAGGTGGAGGTGACCAAGCTGACAAAAACATGCCAGAGGAGGCAGGAGAAGCACATTTCACACACACTTTTCAACCCATTGCCAGACCTCTTTGAGATCTGGCAAGGCTGCGCTAGTCCTAATGTCAAGGATGTGGGATGCAGGTAGAAGGCAGAGGGGTCTCCTCTCCGTGGCTGCCGAGGAGAGGCAGTGCGAAGGTAGCACAAGACAACAAAAAGTGCTAAGACAGTGTGCTTATTTTTCAGAAAACACCCATTAGTGGAATTTTCTTTGTTCAAATTTGACAAATCAGTTCAAGCCCTTCCCCACATCCTGCAAGACCTGTTACACTTGGGTACCTGGCCTCTTATTTCCCAAACAGCTCTGTCACCCAAATAGTGATCATCTGGTGAAGGTGCCTCATTGCAATTTGTAGTCCCTCAAGACAAAATAATTCAAAATCCTTATACCCTTTTCTTTTAATGGACAGAAGACGCTTCTTTGATAAAGCTGAAGACACAGTAAACATCAACAGAAGTGGCTAAAAGTGTTTTACATCTTCTGGTGATGTCGAGTTGCCCTGTTATAGATCCTTTTGCTGTTCTTCCAACTTAGACCAATGTAGAATGATATTTAAAAGACTACTGATTACACCACTCAGTAGCTGGAAAGAGAAAGAAGCCGTGGATGAAGCAAAGAGGAGCAAGAAAAGGAGTTTGTGCCCCAGAACCAGAGTTTTCACAGTGCACATGGACTGGGTGTGTGGACTGGATGCTGAGAGCAACAGGGATGTTACACTGCAATCCTACAACTCTAATTCTTGCACATTTAAGGCCATAAATAATTATACATTTCTGTTTTCTCTTGGTATGTAATTACCCAGCACAGTACGTGTGGGTTATGGAGTAAATCCAGTTGCGAACAGAGCACCAAGAAGGGGAGAAAAGGTCTGTGTGTGGGTGGGTGGGTTTGTCTGTGCCGGTGGGCGCAGCAATCGGGGAGTGTAGTGCAGAGAAAAGCCTTACCTGGGAAAAAACAGAGATAAAATCAAGTCTTTGTGCTGTGAGCCGTTTTTGCCTCTCTGCAGACTCCGAGGTGATAGTCCCAAGCAGGTCACAGTCAAGGAAATAAAAGTTTCAGGCTTCTTAGAGTTGAGGAGTTAAAGAAATCTAAGTGTCCTTGCTGTAAATGCAAGGTAAATTATTCATTCTCTCTCTCCCCGCCCCCTTCTCTCCCTCTAGTTCAGTTTTTCTTTTCATGCTTTAATCGTTTTGACACCAAGCTGTACAAAAGTAATTTAAAATTAACATGACTGACACTTGGTAGATAGCGGGACCTAGAGCAGGGCTCCACCTTCTACTCAGGCCTGCGGAGAGGGGCTCTGGATTGGCTGCAGGTCCTGAGGCAGCTGATGGGGACCCAGAGAAAACATGGCAAACAATTAATTTGTTAATTTAGTTTTCTGTTTAATTTGAAACCAGAAAATTGTCAGGCACTCATCAGCCCACGAGCAAGGCTGAGTGGACTTGGGGCAGTGCTGCGCTCTTGACAGCGATGAGGGGACACATTTGATTAGCCAGCAAAGCAATTTCTCCTGCCGGTACCGATGGTGTTTAATAGGCTTGGTTGGGTGTTTTAGCGTTGAAGTTCTGCAGCAATGGGGTTTGTGTCACTGCTCCTCAACCAGTGCGTTGTGTGTGTGTGATAACGGCCTCTTTCACTGGGAAAGAGGCAAAGTGCATACATGAGCTGGTGCAAACCAGCTGCGAGGAGTTGCCACATTAAGGACGGAACGCTCTGTAGCCCATTGTTAACATGGTACCTCCAAACCATGCCTTGGTCAGCTGGAATTCTTACAGGGAGAACTCCTGCTCACGATCAATGATGGCGAGGCAGAACAAGGCTGTATCAGGACTAATGCGCTTCGATGGAAAAAGAAATGCACTGATTTGATTTTTGCCCTTTAACTATAAAGAGGAGTGTGTAACTTCAGATCTGCATGGAGTGGGCCCCTTATGCTCAGTTTTGGGCCATTTTTTGATGCAATAAATGTAATTATATCTATTTATTTCACTTGTCCTATTCAGGATTTCACTAATGGCTCATCAGAGCAAAACCATGCTGGGACCGGTTACTGGGACCGAATCACTGCAGCCCTGAATTTCATCTCAAGGATTTGCTGTTTTGTGTGTGAGTGGGTGTGTGAGAAGTTGAGAACACGTTAAATCAATGAGTTGGTTACCAGCAGAGGGAGCGTGGGTCAGGGCCGGGTTCATCTGGGAGTCAGGAGGCTAAAAATGGGACAGTCTCCCAAGGAAGCATCACAGCACAATGCTCTCTCAGACTCTTGCAGCACGAGCACGATTTGCTTCCTAAATCCAAATGAACTGAGAGATAAGATCTCATTTGCAAATCTGGGACCTTGCTTGGCCTTCCCTAATTCTCAGAGTTCCTCTCCCCCCCTCTAACTGATGCTCTCTGTAAGCCAAAGTCACTAGATGGTACTGTTGCTGTTTAATATTGACGCCTCCGTGGCACAGCCGGCTCTTTGGGAAACTCACATTTCTGCTGAGTGCTGAAGAAGGGCTGGGTAATTTGTCAGGGAGATGCAAGCGAGGAGCCAGGGAGAAGAAGTAGGTCAGGTCTGGTTCCTGGGATTCAATTGTCGGAGGGGGAGTGGAGGAATGGCAAAGATTTTATCCGAGCTTCCAGGTTCAGAGGAACAAATGAACCTGCTTCCATGATTGCTCCCCGAAAGGGGGACAGGGTCAGGCCCTCGTGTAAACCCAATGAAACCCAGATTTTGGTCAACCTCGCTCATGGTTGAGCGCTGCTGGGGGTGGTTCAGGCTGTAGAGGAAGGATGAGACCTCGGTGGCTGTGGTTGGTGGAAGTGTTGCTCACTGAGCTCAGTGTCCATGGTGTCAGGAGGAAACATCAGCTTGGGCAGCACATCTCAACCTCTACAGCACACTAAAAAGCAACCCGTGGTGAGCGACTGGTTGCACAAATTCCTTAACCGCTCCTAAACACCCCCCAGCTTTCCAATGACATCATTGCCTGGGTCCCATCCCCGTTAGGAGGTCACCAACCTCTCCATCGTGGATGGTAACAAACAGGTTATTGTGCTCTGTGCCACAAACAAACCCCAGCCCTCCCAGCCACGAGGGAGACTCCATCCCCAGTCCAGCAGCCCACAGAGAGCTGCCTGCCCACCCTGCCTTCACTTGGGTTTCTATTAGAGGGGAAAGTCAGGCCAATTAAATCAGGCAGCATTGAATCTCTAATTGACATAAATGAGACAGACAGACAGCTGGGAAGATGAGGGGGAGGGAAAGGGGAGCAGGTGCCCTGGATGAGAAAGAGATGGAAATCCAACCTAATAGTAGTGCAGCTTTTCTTATTCTGTGTGTTTATATTCGCTAGCAACATCTTGAAAAGTGTCTGAGCTCCCGCTGGAGATACATTAGTGAAAGAAATACAAGTTACAACCATTGTGTCCTTGATTAGGATGTGCCAAAAAAACCTCCAAACAAACCCAAAGAAGGAAAAAAAACCCTGAAAAAGACATTTTATTTGTGCAAACAAAAAAACCCTGACTTTTCCCCATGCAGTTTGATCATCAGGCCTCGCAGCTGAACAATTACAAAGTAATTTTAAATCATATTTGTTTAATTTTCCACATCTGAGCAGTGCATGAGGAGGTATTTCCCCCTCTCTTTTTAACCAGGGAGTGCTCTTTTTTTTTTCCTTTAAGAGCCCCTTCAAATATTCATTTATACAGAATTAAGTTATTTAAATTTGTGTGTTTCAGAAGAATGAGGCATAAAGGGGAGTAGCTTACCGGAATCCCACACACCAGCACTGCAGATGGAACCAGAATTACCAGCCCTTCAGCCGGCGTCTCCCTGCTGCTGCCTCACCCAGGGTGTTGCCCCTGTGGAAACACAAACTGTTGGCTGTTTTCACCTTCTCATGCTGTGCAGGTGAGAGAGGGAACTTTGTAAGGGACAAGAGTTAGGGTGAAAAAGCAATCTCGAGTGCATGCAGGTGGCAAAGGAGGGGGTCAAACTCAGTTTTGCTGTGCTGGTAGATCCTCCAGTAGCACAAAACCCAGCAACTCTTGCAAACCAGAGCAAAACCAGCCTGTATTTTAGTTTTAAGTCAATGAATATTTGCTTTTTGGGGTGGAAGAACACCAGAAATGTTTTTCACTTACATTTCCAGAAACTTTTAATATCTCTTCCTGAATATATCAACAGATTTTCCTCCACCGTTTTCCCAGCTGGGATTGGTTTTTTGCCCGTACAGACAATTCTTCTTGGTATCCATGGGAATTGCCTCCATAATTAGACGTGCACCCAGAGCACAGATCAGAGCCTTCAAACCCAGCAGCTGGAACTGGGAGGCGGGTCTGATTAAATCTGCTCTGCCACAAGGAGAAAAGCCAGCTTTAATGAAACATCAGAAGAGCTCCCTACCCCTTCTTTAAACAGCGCAGGCAAAGGGACTCCTGTTTCACTTTGTGAGTCGCTGCTCACGACTCGCTGAACAGAGAGCGAGCACAGCAGCGAGTGATCTGTGGCCTTGAGACTGGGGATCTGTCTCATTAAAAAAAGGGTCTAATTGCCAGCAATGGCTTTCATTAGAAGGGGCTTACACTATGCCTTCAGGGTTACAGGAAAGGTTGGAAATGCCTAAATGTGCACAACTTTAAGCTGAAAGAGGGGAAATTTAGATGAGATCTTAGGAAGAAATGTTTTCCTATGAGGGTGGGGAGGCCCTGGCCCAGGTTGCCCAGAGAAGTGGTGGCTGCCCCATCCCTGGAGGTGTTCAAGGCCAGGTTGGATGGGGCTTGGAGCCCCCTGATCCAGTGGGAGGTGTCCCTGCCCATGGCAGGGGTGTAGAACTGGATGGGCTTTGTGGTCCCTTCCAACCCAAACCATTCTGTGATTCTATGTTTCTAACTGTTAGCATTTGCAGACCTCAGTTTTCTCCTCTATAGTTCAGAACAACCCCTCCTTGAGCCAGCGAGATCAGGGTCAGCTCAGTTGTGTCTCCTAGAGAAACAACTTCTCATCTGGGTTTCTTGCCCTGCCCAAAAGACTTTATTTGTGTGCACCCACAAAAACACACACACGGCCATCCCAACAACCCTCTTATTTCATGGCAGGTACATTATTTCTATTACCACATATCCAGTCTGCATTTATCAATCTGCTGTATGGAAAAGGGAGCTGGAGGCAGATGGTTAGACAGAAATTATTAATCCCACATAAGCTTTTATTACCTTTAGTTGCTGCTTCCTCTTGGTGTCACAAAACCCAGTGACTGCTGGGGGCTTCCCGGTGGGTTGGCCCACCGAAGGAAGGCAGGCTGCACAGTGGAAAAATCCTGCCATGAACCTGCAGTTCTCCACCTCTTTTAAAAAACAGAACTGGGATTGGGGTGGAGAAAACGTGGTAAAATCACAAGTATTTTGGTGGGTGGGGAAAAAAAGAGTGACTTTTAACAAATAATGAATGTGTCCAGAGGAGGGCAATGAAGCTGGTGAAGGGGCTGGAGCACAAGCCCTATGAGGAGCGACTGAGGGAGCTGGGGCTGTTTAGTCTAAAGAAGAGGAGGCTCAGGGGAGACCTCATTGCTCTCTACAACTCCCTAAAAGGAGGTTGTAGTCGGGCAGGGGTTGGTCTCTTCTCTCAGGTGACCAGGGACAGAACTAGAGGGCAGGGACTCAAGCTTGGTCAGGGAAAGTTTAGGCTTGATGTGAGGAAAAAGCTCTTCACTGAAAGGGTGATTGGTCATTGGAATGGGCTGCCCAGGGAGGGGGTGGAGTCACCGACCCTGGAGGTGTTTAAGGGGAGACTGGATGAGGCACTGAGTGCCATGGTTTAGATGATGGTGTTAGTGTTGGGTTATAGGTTGGACTTGATGATCTCAGAGGTCCTTTCCAACCTTATGATACTGTGATACTGGGATGATTTTCCTACTGCTTATGGCAGCAGAGGACACGGCGGGGACTGGGATCAAACAGCTCTAGTCTAGACATACCTGGAATCCCTGCCTGCCTTGGAAGTTTATACAGCACAGGCTGAGCAGAACTTAGCGTATCGTTTCCCTAATATGATTAAAATGCAGCTCCCTGTCCTGGGATACTGACAGATCCTCCAATATTTAGGCATTCAAACTGTTCCCACTGCTGAAGGAGTCGCTCAGACGCGGCAGCGGAGGCAGGCGATGCTTCAGATCCTGACTAACGGAGGTTTCGTTGAGCGAGGTTTGAACTCAGCCCTCCCTGATTCTGTAATTTGAATGTCATTTTCCCAAACCTTGCAAGATTGCAGATGAATGAGAGATTCCTGGCTTTGAGTCAAATGCTGCAGTAATTAAATGTTTATAAAACGCTTTAAGCATGCAAAGTGCTATTATCATAGACAAGAAACCAATAGGCTATGGCAGATTGGAGCTGGATTTCGAGGCGCACCAGCAAACACAGCTCATTTCTCCCTCTACATCTCTCATTCAGAGTTGCTAACAGAGGATTATGAAGACCATTACCAGTTTCCTTATATTATAACCAGAACAAGTCACACCAGAATTGCTTTCTTTCATAAGAACATGTGCGATTCAAAAGTTTTTCCCTCTGTAATAAATATCCAAGCGGAGGGCCAGCTTGCTATTTATCTCGTGAAGAAACTGCCCCTAGGGAAAGGAGAAATTGCTGCTGCGTCTGATCTCTCCCATAAAACTGAAGAGGTTCCACCTGTTACAGGTTTCTAACACCATCTGCTGTTTAAAAATAAGACAGCATTTGAGCCAAGCAGCATCCAAGAGTTTGTATTTGCTTTATAAACCAGAAGTGACACCGGCTCATCTAGGAAATTTGTGCAGTTTCTCTTTTGTTCTTTCAAACTCTGAACATATTTTAACTTGATCTTAATTACAAAGTGACTGATTTTTTTTTTTTTGCTAAGAGACCCAGAAAGCCAACGAGCAGCAGCTGAAAGCCAGATTGACACCATACAACTTAAATCTTCCTCCACAGTCCCAGCACTTCGCCTTTTTCATTATCAAAGCAGAGTCTGAAGTGCTGTCCTTTGCCTCCAAAGCCTGGCCCGAAGAATCTGATCCGGATTCCGTCCTTTGCCTCCAAAGCCTAGCCTGAGGAATCTGATCCTGATTCTGTCCTTTGCCTCCAAAGCTTTGCCTGAATAATCTGATTCTGATTCTGTCCTTCCCCTCCAAACCTCATCCCAAAGAACCTTAAAACTTTTTCCTTAGGAGAGCACCATAGACTCCGCAGGGTATTAGGAGCTCAAAGAAAATCATTCTGTCTATTGAAAATGAGAATATTTAGCTTTGCTGTCTCACACTGCTGCCTGTATGACAGAATAAATCCTCTAACCAAGGAATGTTTTACAGCCTCCTAATTTGAAGTGATACCAATTTTTGTCCCAGGAAAAAAACCAAGACAGAGTCCTGGAATTCATTGCATGTCAAAAATCAAAGTGAGGTTTGTTTTGAGACTGGCACTCTAGGTTTTGTTGCGTGTGTTAAAGCTGGGAGGTATTAATAATAACAGTTTTTCTTAAAAAAAAAGGCTTTTTTTTTCCAAATAGATCCCAGCCATTCACCCTGGGACAATGCAGTAATTTTATCATGGGAGGTTTAGACAAAAAAAACCCACTCAAAATATCAAAGTCTAATCCCAAACGGAGGATGCAGCTATGTGATCCCTCTCTCGTGGTATCACATCAGCCCTTTTACAGCATTACTTTCCATATTTAACATTTCTAACCCCCTCCCCACACATCATTTAAAGAGTCAGAGGCTCCTTTTGTAAGGGATCAGCTCCTTACCCCAGCACTTTGCACGCACTTCTCCACAAAAGAGACCTTTTACATGTCAATTTATTTTCAGACAAGCATATCTGAAAGGGAGTTCCTCTCCAGAGTAGAATTAGTATTAATGGCAGGTGTTCCAGTGTAACACAAAAGGAGGAAGGCAGCAAGTTAGCTGAGCTTAAGTAGTAAGACAGCTTGATGTTTTAATAACCAGAGGCAAGAAAATGGAGTGGCAGTGGACCTCCAGCTTTCATAGCATGAATGAAGGTTTTATTCAGAGCCCCCATGTACTTGCAAAAGAAGACTTTGAAATATTTTAAATGTTCTCTTGGCTTTAAAAGAGGGATTAAATTGTTGAATATTACATGAAAGCACAGCAACCGCCCCGCATCCCGTCAAACACGCTCGTAGGCTGCGAGTGTTTCCGAAGCCTCCGCGTTCTTGGAAAGGCGGCGGTAGCTGCCACCAGGAGGTGGTGGCACCCAGGAGGCCACCAGCTGTGCAGTTCCCTGGCTAACAAAAAGCAAAGGATGGAGGAAAAAGAATGACGTGGAGTCATTTGAAACTGAGAATTTGAAGAGGATGTTTGCATTCGTTGGAGGGAAAATTAAAAAGAGGATTGGGTGCTCAGCGGAGTTTCACTAAGAAATTAAAGAGGTGATTGCTGAGAAAGTTGCCAGCATTCTGTTGTGAAGACAGCCTAAATAATCATGATGGGAGTATTTATCAGGCCAAAATACATTTATTATTTATATTAATTTGTCAGTATGACATCATTAAGAGGAAGGCACGACTACTTTACACAGTGGGAAGAAGGAAACCAGCCTCTCAGCTGGGTCAGCCTCTTTTACAACAGAAATGTTGCTGATTTATGCCCCAAAATAGGAAAGTTTAACCTTTCTTGTACAGAAGCTACATTCTAGAGAGCTGCTCAGTATTATCTTCAGGCTCCTTTCCTATGGATTAACACATTATTTCCACACAGGTTAATTCCCAGTAGGCTCAGCTATTTGAGGCTGGATTCTGGCTTTTCTGCTCCCTTGAGCTTTCGTACAGGACAAAATCTCAATGGTCAAGTTGGCTGTGAAACATCTGAAATAACACAAACAGTTTTCCTTGTAAAGATTTCCTTATGCATGAAGGTTAAAGATATTTCTGTCCCTTTTCAATTCAAGAAAAAGGCATGCTGGGTATCCTCTTTGTCCCCAGTTAAAGCTGAGTGATCTCAAACTCTTGTGAGAGCAGATAATTTGGTCCTCTCTAAGACACCTACTGGTTCCTCCCAACCAGCATCAGAGACCCAGCCTGGCCCAGGCCCACCTTTCACCTGAAATAATGCAAGTTCAGTTAAGATGACAGCAGTTGGGTCCTGACTATATTTTGGCAAAGGTTCAACACTCTCAAGACAAAACCAGAAATGGAATGAGGGGCCCACCCAACCCATTACAAACACCTACAATTCTCATACACAGAAAGATCAACAAATCTGCTTTTATTCAGCACTGGAATTAAAAAAGTAACAGCACTTGGTTGATTGGGAACTACAAATCGAGACTTATTTTTACTTATGGAAGGATCACTCAAAACAACCTGGTTAAAAGCACCCAAGAAAGCAAGGTGTAGCCCTTCTTGTTTGCTCCATCCAAAGTGATGGAGGTCCCAGAAGCTCCAGCTGCATCAAACACAAAGGTCCTCTGATGGAAGACCCCAGCGAGGTGGAGGGGTTTGATGCTCTGGGTATCATCTCCTGGCCAGGCAGAGCTTGCAGCAGGCACGGGCTGCTCTCCCTGTGCCCAAACAGCCTTGCACTGGCTTGTCCTACGCATCTTTGAGTTGTCACTAGTTGGCCTCACACCAGCACCATTACAGGGAGGATTAAGCAAATGTTGTAATGTTTTTCCTGACTGATATTTGAAAGCATTTACAATTTCATACAGCTACTGTCCAAGCAGGGCAAACATTTGGTTTAAGACCCAATCCCAATCATCCATGCAATTGAGAGGTTCACAGGGATTGAGGATCACCACCACCACTTCCAATGCCACTCATTGTTTCACACCCCACACTTTCCAATGCAGAAAATATTCCGAAATGCTGCCAAAGTGCCTGCTCCAATCCCAACAGCACCCAAAGGGACTGCCCCACCTCCAGAAAGAAGCTGTTTATCATTACTGGATTGGTTTCAGGTTCCTAAAATTTCAGTTTTCACTGGCACGAGAGCTGCTGCACAGTTGTAGAAAACATAAGGCAGGTTTGTTGGCACCAGTGCAAACGTTGTGCCAGAGGAGAAAGCTGGTATTTGTAAAGAAGGCGTTTTGTGTGGTGGAGTGTCCCCCTCCCCAGCTACCAGCAAAACCTGAAACCCAGCACTGCTGGGGGTTGGTGGCCAAACCAGTGAGAAGATCCACTCTGCACTGGTGCTGGGTTCCTCCTCTCAGCAGTGCTGGACGCTTGGAATAAAGAGAGAAAATGTTGTGACTGTTTCAGCTTCTCACTGGCTGCTCCAGGGAGTAAAACAGGACCTGCCTGGATGAGGGCAGAGGAGGAGGGAGCTGGACATCTCAGAGAACGTTTTCTTATAGAATTCTCCATGTTAGAGTCAACTGAGACTACACAAAGCAGAAGTACAGAAAGTCCCCCAAGAATCTTTGCTGGCTTCCTTGAGCACATGAGCATTTGCAGTCCCTGTAGTTCTCCTGCTCCTCAGAAATAGCCACATCCAAACCAGGGAGCTCCAACAATTCCCTGCAAGTCAGAACGGGTGGGGACTTCATTTCTAGCACAGTTTGCCTCAAAATGTTCGTTTCTATCAGCATGAAAAAGTCCTGAGAGTAAGAAGCTCCCCTCCACTGCCTGCATCCTGCTCCCTGTCCTGTTGATCACTGCCTTATTCCATAACCAGTTCAAATTCCCACTGCCAAGTGAGGTATTGCACCTGAGGGAAGGTGGCTTGATATGCAGCCCTACTACACTACTGCTGGTTTTCCCATCACAGGGCCAGATGAAAAAGCTTTGCAGACCTCCCAAAAGGCAGGCAAGAGGCATCATCCCTGCTTATTCTGCAGCTAAAAGTCAGCCAGTAAAAAAAACATCAACTGAACGACACATTTATTGTACGATTCCGAAAGAAACCCTGAGTTACCAGCTGAAGAACAAAGTTAGAGAAAAGGATGGTTTGGTTCATAGGTTCCTGTTGAAGGAAAGGGAAATAAAAAATGGGAAACACAGCAGCCGGAGCCAGCCCAAAGCCTCAGCTTTGCCAAGAAGGTTCCTTTGTCATCGCCAACTGTGTGGGTGAGAAATTGCCCTGGGAGTGATGGGGAGAAGATGGAGAGGGAAGGTACTTGCCAAACCGAGCAGGTATTCTGGACAGCTGAGCATCTAAAGGGGTGTTTGGAAAACCTGTGGTTTATTTTGTTCCCATCTGGGCTGGGAAGGGCAGGAGAGGATGAAACAGAGTCTAAAAAAATGGACCTTACACTCTGAACACACACACACACACAAGAGGTGAAGGAGGTGGAAGTTCTCGACAGTCAGGAGTGCTGCTGGCTAGGAGGCTGCAGGGCTGACTCTTGGAAGGGCATCCAAAGGTTGGAGAGAGGAAAAACCCCAAAGCCTAAACCCTACAACATCACATGATTTTCCAGCTGCAGTGGCGTTGGAGAGGATCAGTTCCAGGTGATGGAGTTACAACAAATACCTGGCCCTACACAGGAAAGGGTCAATCAGAGCTGCTTTTTAGTGCCACTTGACATCAGTTATACATTCTAGTTCTCATATACACAGATGGATGTCTTTAAAAATCAACAATTTACACTTCAAAAAAGTTTTACAGTGAAGTTCTCTCAGCAAAGATCAGTCCACACAAAGAGGAGCCAGCCTTTCCAAAACAGAGAGGCACTTGGCCTTAGGTAAAGTCCTCAAGGGAGCTCCTGTGCAGGCTCTGCCAGCCCGACCTCCTGCTCCCCATCCTCAGGAGGTGCGCAAGGTCTGGCGCGTGGCTGCGCCGCACCACGTGGCTGCAGAACTCCCCCTGGCATCACAGGGTGGTGGAAGGAAGCTTCTTCACCCTCCTCTGTGCCAGAATGGAGGATTCGATGGGCTTCAGCTGGGGGCTTGGCTTGGAGCTGTTCAGTGCAGAGTATGTGGCAGCCATCGCCCCCTTGGAGAGAAGGCACGAGAAGTCATTGTGGTGTAGAAGAAGTATTTCAAGTATCACAAGAGGAGGAGCAGCCAAACCCCTCCCCCCCCCAAAGCCAGGAGCATCTTTCTTTTCCCTTTAAATCATAGAATCATGGAATGGTTTGGGTTGGAAGGTTCCTTAAAGCCCATCCAGTTCCAAACCCCCTGCCATGGGCAGGGACACCTCCCACTGGATCAGGGGGCTCAAATCCCCATCCAGCCTGGCCTTGAACACCTCCAGGGGTGGGGCAGCCACCACTTCCCTGGGCATGTCCCACACTCACATGCTGTTAAAGAACCCCCCTAGATTTGTTTGTCTTGTGTTGCTTCCCTGGCTCACTCCTCTCCAGCCTTCCATCCTACTTTGCCATCACCTGGACCAAAAAGCCCAAGGGACACGAGGAACCAGCAGAAGGCCCAGCCCAGACTTCGTACCTTTACAAGCTGAACATCTTGGTGATTCAGCTGGCTTTGGGGTAAGCTGTCCTTCTGAGTTATCCACGGATGCTGCAGGACCTGCTTGGCTGTTAGACGCTGGTGAGGATCTACGTGAAGCATCTTTGATACCAGATCCTAAGGGCATTGTTTGGAAAGTAAGACTTCAGTGGATTTCATACTTTAAATGCAAAACCCATACAATAATAAAATGATTGACATTGGAAAAATTCATCAAGTCAAGCTGTCAGCCCAACACCCCGTGCCTACTAGACCACGTCCCAAAGTGCCACCTCTACATGCTTTTTGAACACCTCCAGGGATGGAGATTCCACTACTGCCCCGTGCAGCCTCTTCCAATGCTTCACCACTCTTTCAGTAAAGAAATTGTTCCTAATGTCCAATCTAAACCTGCCCTGGTGCAACTTGAGGCCATTTCCTCTCATCCTATCACTTGTTACTTGGGAGAAGAGACCAGCCTAACTAACAGGAGAAGAACCTTAAGAGAAGAGGACAAATACCACCTGTCCACCCCCAGATTAGGATTTAAATTCAGAGGTCAAGTTTTAAATCCCCAGATATTTCCTTTTGAATAAAATATGTTTTCAGTAGGTCTGGGAGGTGTAACACAGCAGCAAACTCTGCATGAGTCATGCTTGACCTCAGCCCTTTAATGCAATGCAGATGAACATCAAACCTTACCTTGGCCATGTCAGAAATAGTGTCCCAATTGCCTCCACTGATGGAGAACTTCCCCCCTCCTATCCGAGTCAGGATCTCCTCTGGAGTGTCACTGGGACCGTTTGCAAATGGAGTGCAGCTGAGGACAGAGAAGAAAGTGTTTGATTTACTGTCCTGGAACCCAGCCAGAGAGCTGTGACCATGGAGGTGAGGTCCAACTGCCACCACGGAGCATCTCTGAGAGCAAGGTGGGCACAGCCCCAGCTCTTGCCTTCCAGTGAGACAGAGGCACTTACCCAGCCAGCATCGTGTACAGGAGGACTCCCAAGCTCCAGATGTCGCAGCCCTCATCGTAGCCTTGGCGTTTTAGTACCTGAACAGAAGAAGCAAAGGGTAAAAAAACGTGTTTGGTTCTTGTTGTTGAGCTCACTTCAGCTTGTGAAGCTTGACCCCTGCGGGCAGTCTGTATGCAAAGCTCCCAGAGCCCACCTGACCAGCAAAGTCTTGGACTAATGATCAGGATTCAAATCAGATTTTGGTTTCACGGAACAGAGGAACCCCCAGGCACATCAAAATGACAAGTGAGGCTTTGAGCACCCTGATCCAGTGGGAGGTGTCCCTGCCTGTAGCAGAAGTTTGGAACTGGATGAGCTTTAAGGTCCCTTCCAACCCAAACCATTCTATGATACTATAAAAGGAGCCAAATATCCAGTGCAACAACACTGTGTGCGTGCTCTGTTACATGCCTGCTCTTCTCCTTTCTTCCACACCAAGACAGCTGAGTGGAATATCATCCCTCCTTTTTTAACAGAGCAGCTAATCAGGAAAAGAAGCAGCCTAGAAAAACAGTGGGATCTCAGTACCCTAAGCAGGGCCCCCCATCAGGGCAGTACAAGTTCATAGAATCATGGAATGGGTTGGGTTGGAAGGGACCTGAAAGCCCCATCCAACCTGGCCTTGAACACCTCCCGGGATGGGGCAGCCACCACTTCTCTGGGCAACCTTTGCCAGGGCCTCCCCACCCTCACAGGAAAACATTTCCTCTTAAGATCTCATCTCAATCTCCTCTCTTTCAGCTTGAGCTGGAGGACTGCCCTTGAGATCCCCCATTTGTTCATCACTTTGAGTTGTATATCCGTAATTCCCTGTTCCAGGACAGAAAATGCCAAAGCAGGCTGGATTTAGGAACAGGGCAGACCTGCTTGTGCTGAGGGCAGCACAGGGCAGGGGAGGGATGTTCGAGCTACCAAAGGGTCCCAGGTCAGCGAATTGCTTACCTCGGGTGCCACAAAGTTTGCTGTGTAACAGGGAGTCATGAGAAGGCCATTCTCTGCCCTCAGCTGCTTGGCAAAGCCAAAGTCACAGATGCGAATGCTTTCAGGGTTTCCTGACTCATCCACGTAGAGAATATTGCTGGGTTTCAAGTCCCTGTGAACGACCTGTGGAGAAGAGAAAGTGCCATCCTCACACCCATGGGAGACAAAGGCTTGGAGTGGCATCAGGACGCTCAGCCCCTGCTCTGGCCCCACATCTGGCTCTCCAAGACAGCAAGAAATAACATTCCTGACAGGCACAGTTACTGCCAAGACGAGAGGGATCTTTGCAATGCCAGACAGCTTCCCAGGAACCCAGAGGTAACAGTACTCACCCCTTGGGAATGCAGATATTCCACTGTTTTACAGATCGTGTGCAGGACTGAACTGGCTTCCCTCTCCGAGAAAAACTTCTGCCTGAGGATTTTATCCAGCAGCTCCCCTCCCCTCATCAGCTCAGTCACCAGATATACGTATTTCCCATCATCATAAACCTGCCAAACAAACACAGAGGGGGTTAACCAAAATGTGCTTCCAGAGCTTCCCTTGTGTACTTTCAGCACCAAGAAGCAGACAGGAATCAGCAATGCAGAGGTGGGTCTGGGGATGCTTCCCCACCCCAGAGCCATACACGGAGCAGGGCCATTGGGTTGCCCGTGCTGGAGCTGCCTTGTGTCCCCCATAAACCAGTCTGCACTTCCTAAACCAAAATCCAGGGAAGTCATTTGAGTTACACTCACATCTTTCAAGGTGATGATGTTGGGATGCTGCCCATACCGCAGGAGGATTTCGATTTCTTCAGAAGGGTCTCTCTTGCTCTTGTCAATGACCTGTAAGGGCATGGATGAGCATTAGCTCTAATGAGTGGGAAAGGGGTCAGGACAAAGCAAACAAGCTGAGTGTTTGAAGCCCTGCAGGGATCCTGTCCCACAGCTGATGCCTGTCCCTGCCCTCTTCAGCAACAAGCTCTAGAAATTCCTTAGCTGATTCATCATTTCTGTGTCCCCTAACACCAAAATTTTATGTCTGGCTTATTTGCTCAGAGCTGACAAGGCCTGAGCAAGCTCTGCAAAGACAGGTGAGACCCTGTCCTCTCTGAAAGGAGACCCCTGCTTTCCTGCTATTCCTACATTGGAAAGCTTGTGCAGTTACATGCATGGCAGCACAGAAATTGTCCATTTAAGCCCAACACAAGCAGGGAAAGCAATTTCATTGCTGGAAGTTATTTTAGTCATCGTGAGGATGAACAGAAGTCTAACAGGGGAGTTCAGCTGAGGTGGTAAATCTCACCTTGACTGCGTATTCCATGTTGGTTGCTTTGTGAATGCAGCGTTTGCACACTGAGTAGGAGCCGACACCGATTGCCTCCTTCACCACGTAGCCATCGTTGAACTGGACGTTCTTGCCATGCAGCTGCTGCAAGAGGAGAGTGGATGAGCTTTGGGGAAGGGTTTGTGCAGCGTGATGAGTTAACTGCAACACAGAGCAAACTGACAGACTGCTGTCTGCTACATCCCACAGCTTTTCCTCCCGGCTGGGGAGACGGAGGAGAAGAGATCAAGGCAGATATAGGTCAGTGGGCTAACGCTATCTCATCCAGCACGGTGCATTTTGATGGCATCTTTCAACCCATGGGCATTTAGAGAGACCTCCTGCTAGCAGGAGTCCACCTGGGGAGAGGAAAGCAAACAGATTTGCATCACCCCGATGACCTTTGCATGCTGACAGCCAGTAGAAATGAAAGAACAGCAGGATGCAAGAATTCAAAATAGAATGACCCTGCCTCGGGCTTCCCGTTAGCTCTGCTCCAGCTGGGACCAGGTCCTGCAGACCCACTCTGGAGCAATGCTGCAGCTTCAAACAGTTGCTCCCCTGTCCCTGGCTTTTTACCTGTACAACTGAATGTAGAGGTGACTGGGTGGGTTTCACTTTGCCATCCTCCATCAACCCGGTCGCCACGAAACTGAAGCCTCGGAAGAGCTGATGGGCCCCTGCGCTAGGGGGGATGCCCGGGGAATCTGCAACAGCAAGGGAGAGACAATGTGAAGAGGGTGAGCCCTGCAGAAGCATTCCCCTTGCTCTTCAGGAGCTATGGCTTGTTTGTAGGTCATTCAAGACAAGAGCCACGCCGCGCAGCACTGATCTTACCCCAACATCCCACATACCTACGGCTGGGCCACCTCCTCAGTGCTGCAACCACCTGGAGTTGGCAGCACCAGCAGGAGGCAAACCTTGCCCAGCAAACTGGTATTAAGCCTTGTGGTATCATTTCACAGAATAACCCATCAGTTCCAACCCCCTGCCATGGGAAGGGACACCTCCCACTGGATCAGGGGGCTCAAAGCCCCATCCAGTCTGGCCTTGAACACCTCCAGGGATGGGGCAGCCACCACTGCTCTGGGCAACCTGGACCAGGGCCTCCCCACCCTCACAACAAAACATTTCCTCCTAAGATCTCATCTCAGTCTCCCCTTTTGCAGCTGAAAACCATTCCCCCTCATCCTATCCCTGCACTCCCTGATCAGAAGCCCTTCCCCAGCTTTCCTGGAGCCCCTTTCAGTCCTGGGAGGCTGCTCTAAGGTCTCCCTGGAACCTTCTCTTCTCCAGGCTGAAAAACCCCAACTCTCTCAGCCTGTCCTTGTATGGGAGGTGCTCTGTCTCTGTGGCCTCCTCTGGACTCACTCCAACAGCTCCACGTCTTTCCTGTGCTGAGGACTTCAGAGCTGGGCACAGGGCTCCAGATGGGGTCTCATAAGAGCAGAACAGAGGGGCAGAATCCCCTCCCTCACCCTGCTGGTCCCACTGCTCTGGATTCAGCCTAGGACACGGTTGGTTTCTGGGCTGCAAACACACATTGCTAGCTCACGGTGTCCTTCTCACCCCCCAGCACCCCAAAGTCCTTCTCCTTAGGGCTGATCCCAACCCATTCTCCACCCAGCCTGTGTTTGTGCTCGGGATTGCCCTGACTCAGGTGCGGGACTTGGAAAGTTTCACACAGGAAGCTTTGGCTTTGCATGAATTTCCTACAAACCTTTTGGTGTCCGAGACGTAAATTCTGAGTCAAAGTAAAAGGTGTCATCGGGCTGGCCCACTGCAGGCTTGAAGGGTGGTTTGATTTCCCTGCGGTACAGCTTCTGCAAAACAAAGACAGCTCGAAAGTGCTCTCACAGGTCAACGCTCTCGTAGGTGCTCAGAAGGGTGCAAAGCCTTGCTAGGAACCAGAGGCTGAGAAGAGATTTTGTGAAACTAGAAACAGCTCCGTGGCTTAGCACTCAACTACAGCTCAGCAGTCTGAGGGAGGACTCCTTGGCCGCTGGGGTGCTTTTGAATCAGTCTGTGGAGAAATACTACAAGTTCTACCTTATATTAAATCAAGAAAAAAAAAGAAGTGTGCTGTGTGTCACTTGGCCCCACTGCAAAAGCAGAATCTATAAAGTATTTACTTTGCCAGGCTCTCCCACCTCCTCCTAACTCCCACCAGGGCTTTACTGACAGGTCTCTCCCCAGGGACAGCTGGAGGAGATGCCCTGGGAGTTCATCTGTATCCCAGCACTCCCACAAGAGCCTTTTTAATTGTTTCTTCAAGCCAAAACTTGAAATATGCTTTAGCAGCATTGCTGAGATTCATCCTAGCAGCTTGTTGGGTGCCTCGAAAGCATTAAATGACCAATCTCCAAAATCCCTTACCCAGTATGGGAAAACAGGGAAGAAACAAAATGATGTGGTGAAGTAGAGAGTTGGCCAGAGGCAACTGGGAAATGCTGTCTCAGTTATCGCCCTGCTTCTCCGTACAAAACAAGGTATCTCCTTGCCAGAAAAGTTCCCCTGAGTCCTTCCCACTTGGTGCAAGACAACCCTCGTGGTACCAAACCTCAATTAAAACCTTACTGTTGAGAGATGAGTGAATTCAAACCAAGGAGAGATCACAGGCAGCTCCAGTATGAAACAGTTATCCCCGGGGCAAACAGAATTTTAGTTTCAGGAAGGATTACTGATGGGAACAGGGACTGGTAGCTCTCCCGTAGCCACCCGTGCTGTTACTGTGGTCAGAAGAACTGTGATGCTGGTGTCAAAGTTTGCTCTGGTGTCTCTGATACTCACATTCCAGTCAATGGTAGAGTAGAAAGGATGGCGCTTGATCTCTTCCGCCCCATCCGGTCCAGAACCTGAAAGATGGACCCGTGGAGAACGTTGTATTAAATCACAACCACCAACAGAGTGAAGGCTCCCACGTGTGCAACACAGCCAGGCACGACCCTGGCACTAACAAAACCAGCCCATTAACTGAGGACAAGTGTGAACACGGCTGCAGACCCACGAGGATGTGAGAGTCCCCAACACAGCTTCAGATGTGCTTGGGAACCAAAACCACGTCTTACCTAACCTGTTGGCTGGATTCCTTTTGAAGAGGGCTCGCAGGAGGCTCTGTGCCTCGGCGCTCAGGAACTGCGGCATGCCCAGCTTCGCCCTGCCGAGGAAGTTGTGCAATCGGTTGCAGGTTTAAAGAAGTCAAGCCACAAGTGGCACCTCCACCCCCAAAAGTACAATCATCTGTTTGGCATTTTGCCCTGCACCCTTCGAACTAACAGTTGGTACAAAACCGCTTGCCAAATCACGCCATTAAGTTGCGAGAACCCCCGAATTACAACACAGAGAAGGGGCAGAAGCTCTAAGCCTTCTATATTTATATGAAAGTCAGAAGCTTGCCTTCTATATGAAAGTCAAAACTCCTCTTACTTGAGGATGAGGGTCATTGTCTCCTTACGATCCTTCCCCTGGAAGGGCAGCGAGCCGGTGAGCATTTCGAACTGGGAGGGAAACAAAAAAAGGGGAGGTCACATCTGAGCAAGTTGCACAGACCACAGAATAATTAAGGTTGGAAAAGACCTCTAAGATCATCCAGTCCAACTGTCAAGCCCTGTACTATTGTCCCATAATGGGTTTTTCTTCACAGTTTCAACTTCCCAAGTGAGGCAGGGAGAAGGTGACCACAGGAACAAAAGATGGTGCTTCCAAACTGCACCTTCATCTGGGAGCTCGCCAGAACTAGTGAAAAGCTTGTGTGTGATCAAAAGCCTAGCTCTGAAAAACATCACAGATATCATATTTGCTCCGGAGGAGCCTGGTTCACAAGGTTTGCAGCGGGAATGTGTTCGAGCCAGCGCCTGCTCCTGTGGGAGCCCTTGGATGCAGCAGCCACCAGATGGTGGCACCAGATCTGCACAGACACAGACACAGACATCCCGGCGCTGGGGTGGACACGGACACCTCCACGCAGCCCACACTGCACGCCCCACTGGGACCACAGTGCCAGGAGCTCTGCATCCCCTCAGAAACACATATTTCAAGCTGAGACAGGGCGCTTTCGGGAGCCTGGAGAACATCCCCGGGTCAGCACATCTGCTGGACACGCAGAATCAGGTCAGGGTGCTTCCAAGCTACTGCTGAACTGGTTCCCATATCCAAGCTGAGTACATACCATCAACACCCCGTAGGACCACCAGTCAGCGCTGTGGGAGTGGCCCTGGCGATTCACCACTTCTGGTGCCATGTACTCCACCGTCCCGCAGAAGGAATAGGCTTTCTTCTCGTGGTCGATCGCTTCCTTACTCAAGCCAAAATCTATGTAAGAGAAGAACTATCAGCATGCACCCCACGTGCTCTGAGCAATCACACAGCTTCGTATTTCAAGGACCAACCTTGCCGGAGCACAAGGCTTTTGTGGAGTCCCTTACCTGTGAGTTTGATGTGCCCTTCTTCATCCAAGAGGATGCTACAACATGAATAAGAAACCCAAGCTGTTACTGTCTGCTATAAGGGTTGGTAAGAACAACCACACACATCACAGCCTGGTCTGAGATGCTCCCAGAAGCCAGAGGAGAGAGTTATCTGTCCCTTCCCTCAGTGCTCTAAGCTCCATCATCAAGACAAGAGCAGGACAAAGAGCAGCTCCCTTCTCTCTGCACCCTCAGCTTCACATTGAACGAATGACCCACCCAGGTCACACCACCTTTGATCCCCCACGTGCCCCAGGTAAGAGTAACCAACTCGTGCAGCCGGCCTGCGTCTCGCAGAGGCCCAGCCTGGTGCCTTTTCCCTCCAAAGGCTCTCATTGCTTAAAGCTGGAGCCCAGAGCCTGCCAAGGATTACTGCTCAGACATGTGGTGCACACATGGTGCCTCCGCAGCGCTCCTGGCCGTAACTGCTGATCTGGGGAGCAGGAGCCTTGTCAATTGGCACTGCCACCTTCCATCTGGCTGGCCCGGGGCCACCAGTCAGCTTTGCCTTTGTGCAAGAAGGCTGAGCTGTTTGCTGACTGCAGGCTTGGGACTGAACTGAAGGACTGGGCTCCCTGCCCCAGCTGGGCCACACGTACTTCTCTGGTTTGAGATCCCTGTAGATGATTCCCAGGCTGTGCAAATGGTCAAGCCCCAAAGCCAGCTCTGCTAGGTAGAACTTAACATCCTCCTCAGTGAACATGACCTGCAGGAAAGGTGAAGAAGAGGGTCAGAATGGGAGCAGTGGGACCACCTCTGCTGCACCCATGCAAGACCTTTCACACTTGTGTCTCCACATAGAGAAGAGAAGGCTCTGGGGAGACTTTACAGCAGCCTCCCAGGACTGAAAGGGGCTCCAGGAAAGCTGGGGAGGAGCTCTTGATTGGGGAGTGCAGGGAGGGGATGAGGGGGAATGTTTTTAAGCAAAAAGAGGGGAGATTGAGATGAGATCTTAGGGAGAAATGCTCTCCTGTAAGAGTGGGGAGGCCCTGGCCCAGGTTGCCAGGACGGGCTGCTGAGGCATTTTCTCCTCTTACCCTCTCTGGGTTAGCAGCAGGATGGAGGTTTTGTCCCTCCTCTCCCAAAGACTTTGCAAGGGTCAATTGATTCTCCAGGCAATTAAGCCCAGATGAACTGGGATCCTCAGCAACCCACCAAGATGCCAGAGTATACCCACCTCTTTGGAAAGCCGAGTGAAAAGGTCACCTCCTCTGAGGAAATCCAAGATGAGATACAGCTTCCCCTCTGTCTGGAATGCTGAAACACAAGCCAGAGCAGGAATCAGACCCCTCCGTTGAGAGAAGGCTCCATGGCACTACATTAATCACTTAAATCCCAATGGCTCCAGTTGTGCAGATGCCCTGGATGGTTACTGGGTTAAACACAGGTAGGGCTGATTATCTGGAGTAAACGAGATAGCCTGTCCGTGATGTTGAAATGGGAGCTCACCAGCAGCACTCTGGCACTGCAGAAAATCCTCATTTTATGGGGCTCTGGTTCCCTTTCAGCCAGTGATGCCTATTGAAAGATGATCTGAGAGCTGGAGCACCTCCCGTACAAGGACAGGCTGAGAGAATTGGGGTTGTTCAGCCTGGAGAAGAGAAGGTTCCAGGGAGATCTTAGAGCAGCCTCCCAGGACTGAAAGGGGCTCCAGAAAAGCTGGGGAGGGGCTTCTGATCAGGGAGTGCAGGGAGAGGATGAGGGGGACTGGTTTTCAGCTGAAAGAGGGGAGAAGGAGATGAGATCTTAGGAAAAAATGTTTTCCTGTGAGGGTGGGGAGGCCCTGGCACAGGTTGCCCAGAGCAGTGGTGGCTGCCCCATCCCTAGAGGTGTTCAAGGCCAGGCTGGATGGGGCTTTGAGCCCCCTGATCTAGTGGGAGGTGTCCCTGCCCATGGCAGGGGCTGGGACTGGATGGGCTTTAAGGTCTCTTCCAACCCAAACCATTCCATCTCAGGCTGTTTTCCCAAAAGAGGAACCGGGCCGTCCTCATCTTCCTCAGAGTCAGAGCATAAATCCTGGCTTGACCAGTTAACTCTGCTTTCTTGATTTCTCCTGATTTTAGGTTTTAATCCCAAGGATTTGATGTTTAAACCTCTTCTCTTGGTCTATGCTTTGCTCCCCACTTATAGCTTGACCAGGCACAGGACCAAAGACCTTTTCAGGAAAGGATTTGTGCTGAGGGGATTGTGAAGGCTCCAGAGCAGCACAGCCACTGAGGGATACAGACTGATCCATGCCTCTTCTCCACTCCAGGTATCCAGAAGCTGTTATGGACCATCAAGGGCTCTCAGCATCCCCCAAGCAGCCTGCTGCTGGGTGCCTCATGTTCATCTACCTGCCTGCAGCAGCATCTTTACTGTGCTTAAAAGCATTCGGCGCCTGTTGACGCCTGCAGCCCCTCTCCCAGTGCCCCAACCCAGCTCCACGCTCACCGTAGTGGAGTTTCACCACAAAGGGATGGTTTACATCAGCCAAGATGTCCCTTTCTATCTTTGTCCTTACTCGATCACGCACTGTGGGAAGAGAGAGGAACAGCTCAGACACAGCAAAGGGCACACAGCACCCTGGTGGCAGCCTTGTCCCCAACCTTAAACCAGTACCAGGCAGTTTAAGCCAGACTTTTTGCAACCTCCAGCACTGCAATGGGGGCTCTTTTATAGATGGAGAGAAAAGGTTGTTTGGCTGAGATAAAGGCACTTCTGGGATCACCCTAGGATCACCCTGGGGCCAGCAGTTGCCTGCTGTGATGTTTCCCCACTGCTCCTTAGGACACAGAGGTCCAAAGCATCGCAGTAAGAATCTCCTACCTTTCAGCGTCGCCTTCTTCAGCACTTTCATGGCATAGAGGTGGTTGCTGTCTGGTGGTGTTATTTTTCTCACCAAGAAAACCTGAGGCAGAAGAACACCACGTTCACCAAGCACAGCAGTAGGTGTTGGATGCCTCCCAGTATGGCAAACCTCAGAGGAACCCTCAGCAGCAGGCGGCCACAGGGCTGCTGAGATGGACCTCGAGCTCTCCATGGGAAACCCCAGGTGGTTTTCAGGAAGGTGCTGTGTGTAGGCTCCTCTCACCCCTTATCCCCAGGCACTACAGCACTTGTGCTTTTATACTGCACTTTCCTCCCTTACAGTTTTCCTCACTCACTCCTGCAGTTACCACGGGGCTGTGATTGATGCCTGGAAGCTGTGACTTGAAGCACTGCAGCTTTGAAGTACCACAGAGCCTCCTGGGGTCTTGCTGGTTTGACAGCCAAATCAACTCCTTATTATTCAGGTATTTCATTCTCTTTGGATTTTTACCTCTTTCCCTTCCCTGATGCCCTGTTCTACCTGGTTTTAAGCAGATTCAATCCATCACAGCTCTGTTGCATCAAGCCACTGCTGCATTTGCCCAGGGAGCAGCACACAGCCCTGGATGAGCCCCACTCTTAGGTAAGTGATTGATATGAATTTGATTTAATGTGTGAGCAGATGGTTTGGAAGAGACCTGGATTATTTACACGCTGAAATAGATAAGAGTTACAGGCTACTTCCTTCCCCCTCCACAGAAGGGAAACTGGACAGTAAACAGGGGCCAAAACCATTCCCTGGCACGCAGCAGCGCTTCTGAGAAGAGAGGAACATGCCTGAGTCCTTAGAGTCCTCAATTCAACTGACAGCTTGGCAGCAGCAGAGAGCTGCAGGAGGTCCCTCTGCCCTGTGTGACACCTGCACTCACCAGCAGGACACTAAGCCTTTCCTGATCATCTGAAAGAAGAATTACAGGGGAGTTTCGGGCTGGCTCCTATGAGAAGGCATCTCTAGAGCTGCCTTTCAAATTAGAAGCAACAATTTCTTATGTGGGGGTCATCATTCAGATTGTCACAAGCTGGTGGGAATCAGGGAAGTGGTTTCCTTGGGGACAATCCCTTTTGCCATCAACATCATTTAGCTGGCACGGCACAAGGAAAGACTTGAACTCACCTTGCCAAAAGAGCCCTGTCCCAACACCTTCAGGAGCTCAAACTGTGAAGGATCAGCTTTCTCAGAGCCTTCCTTCACATGGTGTGTGATGTTGATCTCTTTCACAACACCTTCACCCTGAAAAAGAGGGGACATGGTTGGCTGGGAATACAATCCTGACCAAGGGAAAGCAAGCGTTATTGGATTTAGGAAGAAGGATTTCAGCTACAGACCCACAGAAACCACATCCGAGAGACCCATAAAAATTGGAGCTTGTCACAAGTATCTCCTGTCTCCAACATCTGGAATAAATAAGTCATTGGTGGGCTCCCACCAGGCAGCCTTTTTAAATACCCTGCGCTCTCCCTAAAGGCTCTGCTCCTCACACCGCAGGGGTTGCATTTCTTTGAACTGCTTTTCAGAAGAGAGCTTGAAAAGCACCTTCCTTTTTAAGGCACTGGTGGCAAAAACAGGAGTGTTTATGCCACTAAAAATCCCACAAACACAAAAATACGGCACTGTTGTCAAAACACGGCCAGGGCTGGCAAAAATCAGACATGTTGGAGCCCATCTGCTCAGCAATCTGAGCAATTCTGCAACATAAGTCTTTAGTGCATCTTCAGCACATACAGATGATGCTTTAACAGACTCAAGCCTTCAAGAAGATTGAGGGGAAGCCAAGGTCTCTGGCACATGTTTTGTTTAAAACACTTTCTTTTATTTAAAAAAATAAAGAAGAAAAAAGAGATTTAATCAGCAGCATCTAGAATAAACTCACCAGCAGAGCTAGGCCAGCACACAAGAACAGCCACAGACCCCCAGGTGATGCTAAAACACCTCTTTGTCCACACCTCTGGTGCAGAAAGCCCCGTGTTCAGCTCAACAGAACCACCTTGTGCTGCTTTCTGTTTGCACCCCAAATATAAAAGACTTTTTATGCTCCAAACGTTCCATCTGTGCCTTCTGCTCCTCCTGATCCTGCCCAGCCAGGCTATCATAGAATCATGGAATGGTTTGGGCTGGAAGGAACCTCAAAGCCTGTCCAGGTCCAAACCCCCTGCTGTGGGCAGGGACACCTCCCACTGGATCAGGGGGCTCAAAGCCCCATCCAACCTGGCCTTGAACACCTCCAGGGATGGGGCAGCCACCACTGCTCTGGGCAACCTGGGCCAGGGCCTCCCCACCCTCACAGCAAAACATTTCTTCCTAAAATCTCATCTCAATCTCCCCTCTTTCAGCTTAAAACCCTTCCCCCTCATCCTCTCCTGCAGTCCCTGATCAAGAGCCCCTCCCCAGCTTTCCTGGAGCCCCTTTCAGTCCTGGGAGGCTGCTCTAAGGTCTCCCTGGAGTCTCCTCTTCTCCAGGCTGAACAACCCCAATTCTCTCAGCCTGTCCTCGTGGCAGAGGTGCTCCAGCCCTTGGATCATCTCCGTGGCCTCCTCTGGACTCGCTCCAACAGCTCCATGTCCTTCCTGTGTTGAGGACTCCAGAACTGGACACAAGGCTCCAGGTGGGGTCTCATGAGCACAGAGTAGAGGGGCAGAATCATCTCCCTCGGTTTCCTCTGAACTCGACCTGTTCCAGCTCCACTCCCAGCTGGACTCAACTTCCCAATTCCACAGCCATGAATCTCACTCAGGCCAGAAATCCCTCGTAGCTGTACATCTCATATGGGCAAGACCAGGCTTCTCAGCACTTCAGGCCCACGTTATCCAGTGTCAGACAAGGTCTGGTTGCTACGTGGACCTGAAGGCCAGCAATTCTGTTCCGAAGGGCATTAAACTCTGTTGCTCTCTGACCCTGGGGCCGCTGTGGCCAGCAAAGCTGCCAGAAAGCTGCAACTGCCATTTAGTTTTTCCCCTTGCAGGGTTTGGAGGAAAAAAGATACTTAATTGGGAACCTACCTAATCTAAGCAGCTTTTAAAAACAACAGGAACCCGTGCCTCTGCTCTGCACCCCAGCCCACTCCCCACCCTCCCCGCACCTCCTCGGGGAGCGTGGCCTTGCCAAGCACCTGCGGATGTGGTTGCCTACCTGCACCGAGCACCCTTCCCTTCTTGTTCTCACGCTTGGCTCCTCTCTAGGTTAGGAAGTGGCTTGGTTCCCATGTTGGTAGCTTTGCTCTCTCCAGATCCTGTGCTATTCAGACACCAAGGCCAAGCAGAGAAGCCCACGCTCTCAGCAGCACAGCATGTACAGTCCCAGGACAGGGAGAGAGCAGAAGCCCCCTGTGTTACCCCACCTTTTGCTGTCTTGGTGATCACAGACAAGAAAGATCCTACAATCAAAGCAAGTTTTATGTTCCATGTGATCTCCCAGCTTAACTCGGCCACCTTACACTCCTGGTTTCGTTTGGAGGCTCAGTCCATAGCAGAAGCTGTTGGTCAGGAACAGCTTTGCACTCCTGGCCCAGAGCCCGAGCAGGAGTCAGCCAAGAGGTCTCCTCCTGCTGCTCCTTCCACATTGTTCAGCTCTCCATGGAGAGACCCCACAGCAGAGACCTGGTGATGGGACCAGGGATGGCTCCTTCCCTCTCCTCCATCTTCATGAAAACACAGGAGACAAACCAGGTCTACCCAGCACCAGCACTTGTACAACCATGCAGGTTTCACCCCATAGCATCACACACCTAAACGAGAGGAACGTTTACAATGAACCCCTATATCCACCTCCAAGGCATCTGGACCCATCCTCCTACCACAGCTCTTCAGGAGCTGTGGAGTTATGTGTTTGCACAGCTGAGGGAATCCTTTATCTTGGCCAACAGCAAGACCCAGTGTGGGTAACTGCAAGTGGTTTCAGCAGCCCAAGTTGGATCTCGAGGCAGGCAGAGATTTGCACACGCTGCCAGCCCACATCAGCAAACACACCCTGATGCCAACTGGACCAAAAGTGGCATCAGCAGAGACGCTCTCAACAGCTTTCTGAGCAGAGCTTTGAGATGCCATTTGGCATCTTGCTGACCCAAGGGAGGCTTCCTCCCATGGGCTCATCCAGTAACACCAGTAAGGACTCTGGAGAGCAGCTCCTACAGCCTGCTTAGCAGCACTCCAGAACTCCTGCAGCACAAAGCACCCGTGTGCCCCCACGCTGTGGCACAAACCAGTGCCGCTTGCGCCGAGCCACATTTCATCCAATGGCACCGTTAAGCAAAGTATCCCAGAAGGCAGAAAAAGCAAAGCAAGCCGGACTGTTCCAATCATCCACATGAAGTGTCAGCCCATCTGGACAAGCAAACAGCAGTACTGACCGTGCTGGAGAGCTGGCTGGGGCCAGGCAGCTGCAGGCTGCAGGGCTTGGCTCGATGCTTCCTCTGCAGCCACAGCGTGAGGAACGCGCAGATGCGAGGAAGTTTAGCATCCCTCTCCATCCTCCCATCCCGATGAACATTGCACAGCCCCAGCAACCAGCACCCCCAGGGCTCAGGGAGCTCCCGTGGCGCCGCACGGACGCCCCACGCTTGAGGTTGCCGGATGGAGGAGATACAGGTGGTTAAAGCCCAGCTGGCAGATGCGCAGTGGAGACGAGCGACTCGGTCGCACGGAGGCAGGGTCACGCTCCCACTCCCCAGCACCAGGGCTTGTGGTTGGGGCTTTTTATTTTTTCCTTTCTCTTTTTTTTTTTGGTTTTGCTTTTAGAAAAAAAAAACAAAACTCCCAGTTCACATTTGGGTTCCCTGGTTCAGCCAAGACACTGGCAGAGAACATTCATGGTGTAGTTAAAGTGGCTTCCATCTGCTGCTGCAGGAATTTCGTGTCAAGCTGTGAGCTCTGGGGTATTTCTGCAACGGGGGAATATTTGGAGAAGCCACTTATCTTTAAAAAGAGAAAAACTCCCAAAACCCCACAGAGAAGTCTGACACCTCCTCGGAAAGCTGCTCATCTCTGTGGATCACCTGTAGTGGGAATCGGGGTGCATCAACCCCATGTGCAAATCCTCCGGCACCACTAGGATTTGCATCTCATCCTTGGTTTGCTTTTTGCTGCACAGGAGCCCTTGCTATGAATACTCGAGTTATCTAAGAGCCACCCTGAGGAGATCCATGCAAGGTATTTTTAAGGCCATTGCTGATGCAGACAACCTCTAAACTCTCTCCTGCTTGGATTTATTGGCAGGACAGCAGAGAGGTATTTAGATTACTTGGTATTTTTTATTTTACAATCAATCCTTTTTGCCTCTTCCCCCTTCCAAACCTGTTACCCTTTGACCTTTCCATCGGATCTGGACAGACAGATGCTCTCTGCAGCAAGACCCCAGAGAGTGGTGGCAAGAAAGAAACCCCCTGAAATGAGTAGGGAGACACCCACGCACCTTTGCAATTAGAAATAACCCTGTGTCAGCATTTATTTCTCAGTTTCTCCAGAGCATGAAAAGAGGATCTTGGTTTGGACCCAGAGAGATTACTTATGACTGTCTTGCCTCCCCCACCCTCATAATGTGCTCTTAGAGAACCGATAACGAAAGCAACAAATGACTTAATACCAGCAAGGCAGAAGGTTCCCAGCTCCACAGAGGGAACCTCAATAGCTGATGAGGTCCAAAGCAAGTGAGCTGTGAGTGGGTGTCAGGGAGCAGCGTGGGTCAACACTGTGCAGCTGCTGAGCACGACTCAGTTCACCTTGACACCTCCTTCATTCTGCCACAGTCCCACTGAAGCAGAAACCGTGTCCGCAAGGCGCCGCCCGAAGATGAGCATTGCTGCTTCCAAGGAAGCTTCACGCCGTGCAGGAGATGCAACCAGCCAGCTCGCTGTGTGTGGGCCCAGCAAGATCTCATAAACCTTGTCCTGACCAAGACAGTTCTGCCCATGCTGTTATCTCCCACTCAGTGTGGGGAGAGGAGCCCCAGAAAAGCGATCTGAACCCTCCTCTGTACATCCATGCAGCTAAAACGCAGGAGCGCCCGCCTCAGCAAGCTGACAAGATCAGAAAGCCACAGCAAACAGAAATGACAGCATGGAAAGGGGTTTGGTGTGGGGAGGAAGGAGGAGGAGGATGAAGTCAAGTCCAGGATGTCATGTGAGCAAGTGAGTAATAGCTGTTTTCTGTATTAGCAGTCCCACTGCGCCGAGACGGGTGGGCAGGGCTGTGCTGCAAGCAAGGCTTTGGGTTCCTGAGAGGTCCTTACGCCCTCGTGTACGTGGGCGACCTGTTATGGGACAACGTGCAGATTAAACAAATGTGTCTCCTTGAGGTGCAATCTGCAGCTCTCTTACCTTGTCTGCCGAGTCCACGAGGTCTTTCTCTATCCAAGTGATGTCTGACTTTGCCTATGGGACAACAAATCAGTGTCAGCACAGAGGGGCTGTGATAGGCAGCTAAAGTTTTCTCAATAATCTTGTTTAGGAAGACCAGGTGAGCTGTTTAGAGTCAGTGGGGGTGTCCCACAAGACATGGCTGCTCCTGGGGATGTGACTCTGAGCCAGGTTGGTGGCTCCAGGAGAGCAATTGGAGCCAGTTGCTGTTAAAGGCTTTGACAACCTCTGATGGGTGGTGGAGAAGGACACGGTGCCCACGCTTGGTTACACAGGATCCCCAACAATCACAGCACCAATGGTGAGGAGAGAGAATTAATTTCTGACAGGCTCATTAATGATTAGATTTTACACTCAGCTACACCTGGACAAAATCCAAAAATATCTGCTCTGGTAGTGGTGTCCTGGGTCTGCAGGAAAGTTTGGCACCTCCAGGGCAAAGAGAGGGCTTCTCCCAATGCTCAGCTGTTCTAAAGCAACCAGGAGGAACCTACCCAAACACCAAAACTCCCCACACCCCTCAAGGGCAGGGTAGGGCCAGCCCAGATGCTCTGTCAGGGCCCTGAGCAGGGCTAGAAATGTCTGTTTATGGTGAGATCCAATTATGTGAACCCTTATAGAGAGAGATGCAGCAGCATTTAAAGGGAGCTTAGAAAAGAACTGCTTCTCAGCTTGGGTACGGCTGCTTCTCCTCCCAAAATGCTGACTTAAGGGAATAAGTAAGTTTTTGCAAGGCCAGTCCCCGAGCCTGCATTATTTTAATGAACATACATAGATTTGTTATCACATCTAGGTGCTCCTTCAGCTGTTTTTGAGAGAATGAGCTAAGTTTGGATAGAAAAAACATCCCCCCCAAAAAAAAACAGATCAGATTTGAGACATTTCCTCTGAGAGGTTCAAGTCTTTGGCTGCAGATGAGATAAAACTCATGGGACTGCAGACCAAAAGGATCTAAGAGAGACTCGAGATGTGACTTCTCTTGTGTCTCTCCAAGCAGTTGGTCAGCTGGAGCCCAGGGCTCTTCGGCACCAGCAACATCAACTGGGCAAGGCAGAGTGACCTGAAATAGGACAGGAGCTATGGAGGGGTGAGAAGGAACAGCAAGCCTTGAGGGAAGGGAGGAGCCACATGAGATCAGAGTTAAGAATTAACTGATTTTCAGTTCTGGAAGGACTGAATCAGATCAGAGGGGGCCCTTGAAGCCACTTCTTCCCCTTCCTCCCCTCCATCTCTCTGCTCGTGCTGCAGGAGCAACCCAAGATCTCTCAGGGGCTGGGAGAAGGTGGCTGTCCCGCTGTGCCGTGGGAGCAGTCGGCTGACACATCCACCAAAGCCACAACTCAACCCCTTCCCAAGCACCCAGAAGCAATCACAAAAACCCCAGAGATCCCCCTCTCCCTGGAGATCACCCCCACCCACAGGGAGACCACCTGGGTCACTGCTGCGACCAGCGAGCAGGCACCAAACCCTGCACTGTACAGGGAGGGACCGATTTCTCTCCCACAAGCTCAGATCTCTCTGCAGATCCACCCCACCAGCACAAACACTGCTCCTGGGAGCTACCAGCATCCTCTGCCACCCACAGCCTTGCACAAGGCCATTTTACTGATGCCTGCACCACTAGAAAAATATTTGCTGCTTGTGGAAAATAAAATGACACCCCCAGGCACCAAGCAGGTCTGAACCCAGGAGGTCACTCAAGTCAGAGGAGGAAACAACTTCTACTGAACTTCCCAACTGCACAGATAGCTTAGTCATCCTAGAGCAGGAGCTGGAGACATACAAAGTTGCTTGGTTTTTTTCCAACACCAAGTTCAAAACACAAGTCCTCTTTCTGACTTTCCCCCATTTTTGAGGAAGGATTTTACAAGCCAGAAGCCAAGAGACAGGTTTGTTTTTGCTCGCGTTTTGTCACTTTGCTGGTTGAGGCAGCCACATCAAAATGCAAAGGGGAAAAAAAAATCCAGCAAGAGCTAGAAACAGATTATGCTTTTGGCATTTTGCTTCCTATTCATCAACAACTAACCAGAAGCTGTTTTAATTTCTGTTGCTTCAACACATGCTCTGGTCCCAAAACACTCCCAAAATTCTGGCAGCACCTAAGAAAGCCACTTCCTAGAAAGCAGTTTTACCATTAGAAATGCCTTTTCCAAAGAGAAGTTGTTAATTAAAGCTGGATAAAGCCTGGCTGCTCTCTAAGCTCAGGCAGTTTACCAGCTCCTCGTGTCCTGCAGGAGAGACAGAGCAGAGCACTGCACGCAGAGCAGATATTTTATCAGCTAGACACTTGCCTCCTGGATCCTTGGCTTGCTGCGAAAGAGGAGCCTCAGCATCTCCAAAGCTTTGGGCTGCTATTCTCCCATACTTTGCAAGCTGCCTTCCGAACTCAGAGCTCTCTGCAGCACCCAGACCAGCACGAGAACCCCGAGTGTAGTAGCAGCTACGTCACTGGGATGTATTTTGGGAGTTTTCACTGAAAGGAAACTGTGGTTTCGTATGGGGAAATTGCATTGTGTGGCGATGGCTGCACAATACCAGCATCCAAATGAAAACACTGGATGGCTTTACGGGTGCTTAGGCATGGCTCTTCCCATCAGCAAACCTCAGCAGGCTTTTCGAGAGGATCAACGCGGTCCCCGGTGTCACAGAGACAGAAAAACAGGCATAGAAAGAGCAATTTCAGCCACCACACAACACAGCAACAAGCAGCAGAGAGCCCACGTAGCTCCCTTCCCCAGAGTTACTCTGCCCCTGCTATGAGCAATGCAAATCCCTGTAGGATGAGCTGGATTGCAGGTTTTGAGGAGCTCCTGCATCCTTCCCGGGTTTGTCCCTGCCCCGTGTCGGAGTTGCTGTTTGGGCATCTGCTGTACCAGGTCTCTGGGATGCTGTGTGAGGCCCGGCCTGGGTTTGCACACTGACATCTCCCGGGAGGGTTGCACAATCCTGCCCACTGTGAGGGGCTCAGCTCCTGCACCGTGACGCTGTGCCCTGCTTTTACCCACCCAGCGGTGTCTCAACAGGGCTGGAGCAGGAAGGAGATGGGAATTGGCCAAGCCAGGCAGTGCTGACACAGGGAAGAGAGGGAAGACAGGTTTCAGCCCTATGGTTCTGAATCAGTTCTCTCCCAGTTTCCGTGTTTGCAAGGAAAAGAGAGAGCCACGTGCTCACTCCCAGTTCCCATCAAGAGCCCATCTGCATTTCATCTATGCAAAACAGATGCCCTGGATGGGTTTCAAAAAGTTACCCAGCTGTTTCACCAGTGTCACTGCAAGGTCCTCTGCTGGTTTATAGCATCCCTTCAGCTGTCCCCACTCTTAAAAAAGCCACGGTTCCTGCCAAAACCTCTTTCCAGATCCATGCAACTCCTGCAGCTGTGAAGCTGCCCTGGACTGCAGCGTTCAAACTGGTGCCAGGCTGCAGCAGTGTCCACATGGAGCATCCCAGTAGCTCCTTCCCTCTCCTAGAGCCTGTTTTCCAAGGAGATTGCTCCCTCCTCAGTGGCAGGAGGCACAAGGGATCTCAAAACAATTCTGCAGCAGGGAAACACAGAAGCTGGAGGTTACATTTGGGCAGCTACACCTTCTGGAAGAAATTAAAGGAGCTGCAGAAGGCAGGCAAGATTCAGTGTGAGACAGGACAATGCAGTCACCTGGTTCATGGTCTGGCCTCTCTTCTGATCAGTTTTCTTACCTGTGTGTCAACACAGACACAAAGAATTGCATCCTGTCCTGCCTTGCCAGGACCCTGGCATAGCCCACCTGCTCCGTTTCTCCCCTAGGAACAGCATTTTGAATTCCCGAGGCTCTTTACAAGGAAGAAGCTCATCCTGAAGACCTTCTACTAAACCTAGAGACCATAAACAAGTCTTGGTCAGAAGCAGCAGCCATCAGCTCTTGCTTTGAAGGGGTTACCAGCCATGGAGGGAAAGGCAAGAGTGCAAACCTCCACTGCTTTGCTGTCCCTGCTCCCAAGGGAAGTGACCAGAATCAAACAAGCAAGTAACAATCCCAATATAAGGTGAGAAGCAAAAACCAAAGGAAACCGTGGTGAAGGCAGTGACACGCTAATAGGCAGATTGTGGGTCCAAGCAAGAGCCTTCCTCCATCACACTGCCAAATGACCTTACACATCCTGGGTGAGTTTGATCCAAGGGCTGGAGCACCACCTGTAAGAGGACAGGCTGAGAGAGTTGGGGTTGTTCAGAATGGAGAAGGGAAGGCTCTGGGGAGACCTTAGAGCAGCCTCCCAGGACTGAAAGGGGCTCCAGGAAAGCTGGGGAGGGGCTCTTGATCAGGGAGTGCAGGGATAGGATGAGGGGGAAGGGTTTTCAGCTGCAAGAGGGGAGATTGAGCTGAGATCTTGGGAAGAAATGTTTCGCTGTGAGGGTGGGGAGGCCCTGGCCCAGGTTGCCCAGTGAAGTGGTGGCTGCCCCATCCCTGAAGTTGTTCAAAGCCAGGTTGGATGGGGCTTTGAGCCCCTGATCCAGTGGGAGAGGGTTTGGAACTGGATGGGCTTTAAGTTTCCTTCCCACTCAAACCATTCCATGACTCTATGAATTAAGTCTCTTCTAGGCCTTATTCCATATTTCTGACAAGCAGGGGTTGGTTGACAGAAGTGGGTTTGCCAATCCTGTTCTTTCTGTTCCTATACTCAAGGGCTTTATGAGCAGCAAGATGATGCTGTTGGAGCAGTGGTGGGCTGGATGCTGGTACCAAAACACCAAGAGCAGGCTGCAAACTCTGCATGAACCTGCTGTCACTGGCACATCACTCCTAAGAAAGATGATCTCCAAACCCAGTGGTGCCAGATATAAACGGTTCTCAGTGCACAGTTTGAAGATGCTGTAATCCAATGCTGTGTCAGCACCAAAGACTGCAGGGCTAAGCTCCAGCAAGCCCCAACATCAGCTCCATAAAAGAGGACACTTGCTAGCCCCATAGATTTAAATCAGATTAACTAGGGACTGCCTTTGCCTCCTACCAAGATCCAGTTACATCCAACAGTGCTGGAAACAGCATCAGGGAGGGAAGGATCGGGGTTTCATAAACAGGAAGGTGATGGTGTGAAGCTCTGCTGCCTGAGGAGAGCCAGCTGCTGTCACAGCAAAGAGCTTCAGAAGCAGGGCTGGTGCCCCCGTGCCTGACCAAAGGGGTGGCCTGGCAGAGGTCCTGGCTGCTGGCCAGGAAGCACTGGAGGGAGAAGATCTCTGAGAGCCCCACAGCTCATGCAGACCTCTCAACACAACCTGCTCCCTGCCTCCAGAGTGGGAGCTTCACACTCCTGAACCTGTGTATGAAGTTCATAGAATCAGAGGATTGCTTGGCTGGAAAAGATCCTTGAGATCAAGTCCAACCGTACCTGTCCCACTACTGAACCAGATCCCTGAGCACTTCATCTGCCTGTCTTTTAAACACCTCCAGGGATGGTAACTCAACCACCACCCTGGGCAGCCTGAAGTTATTTCATGCCACTCCACTCCAGAACAACAAACTCCCTGCAGAGCAGCACCTCCTGCTCTGGAGGAAGCCTGAAACAAATGGGAAGCAAGAGACGCCACAGCTTTACAGAGGAAGCAACTCTGCTTTTTGCTGTTTTTAAAGAGCAAAGAGAGGCAAAGGCTGCTCTGTCTGGAGCTTATTTTTTTTTTTAAGTGGTGGTTCTCAAAAAGGGGAACAAACAAAGCAAAGAAACCTTCCCAGCCACTGCCTGCCCTCTTGCAAAGGCCTTATTTGGGCAAGGCTGGCGGTTAGGCTCATTTGCAACCGAAGAATTGGCCAGAACCACCTACTCCTGTTTGTAATTCTTTGGTGGCTCCCCCTCAGCTCTTGTGGGAGCCCCCAGCCTGAGAAATCTCGTGGGACGTTTGTCCCTGAGCAGCGCTGCTCCTTCCTCCACAGAGACACCACACAGCCTTGCAAAGCAAAGAGCTCCAGCTACTGGTGCCCCACGTCTGAGCAGAAGAACGCCCCACGCCAGCACAGAGAATGGACTGGAGCTGATTAGAGAGATGGGATGGGGGGAATCATAGAATCATGGAATGGTTTGGATTGGAAGGGACCTCAAAGCCCATCCTGTTCCAATCCCCCTGCCATGGGCAGGGACACCTCCCACTGGATCAGGGGGCTCAAAGCCCCATCCAACCTGGCCTTGAACACCTCCAGGGATGGGGCGGCCACCACTGCTCTCTTTCAGCTGAAAACCCTTCCCCCTCATTGTATCCCTGCAGTCCCTGATCAAGAGCCCCTCCCCAGCTTTCCTGGAGCCCTTTTCAATACTGGGAGGCTGCTCTGAGGTCTCCCCGGAGCCTTCTCTTCTCCAGGCTGGACAACCCCAACTCTCTCAGCCTGTCTTCCTGGAGCCTCGTGGGCTCCAGCCCTCGAATCATCTCCATGGTCTCCTCTTGACTCTTTCTAACAGATCCATGTCATTCCTGGACTGAGGACCAGAAGGCAGCTGTAACTGGAGGCAGAGCCAATTCTGACATGAGAGGAAGTGCTGCCCACAGCAACGAGATGGTCAGAGCAGCAGCCACAGATTTTAACTTGTTTTGTTGCCACCCACCGACTTCCAGGAAAGCGAGGCAGGCGTTGCTGACTACCCCCACAGGAAACCTGCTCTCTGAGCAATGCCTCTCGAGAAGGCTGCAGCTCCTCTGGGACCTTCTGAGATCTGAGAAAGGTCACCTTGTACCTGTGTTTCATGGCACGGTCACCAAGTCAGCCCATCATTGTTCCTGGGGCTTTGTGGGGAGGGCAGAGCAAGAGCCAGGGCAGAGTAGGCAGGTACTGTTCAACCTGGAGAAGAATCCAGGGAGACCTTAGAGCAGCCTTCCAGCACTGAAAGGGGCTCCAGGAAAGCTGGGGAGGGGCTCTTGATCAGGGAGTGCAGGGATAGGATGAGGTGGAATGTTTTTTAAGCAAAAAGAGGGGAGATTGAGATGAGATCTTGGGAAGAAATGCTCTCCTGTGAGGGTGGGGAGGCCCTGGCCCAGGTTGCCCAGAGCAGTGGTGGCTGCCCCATCCCTGGAGGTGTTCAAGGCCAGGCTGGATGGGGCTTTCAGGTCCCTTCCAACCCAACCCATTCCATGATTCTATGAACTTGTACTGCCCTGACGGGGGGCCCTGCTTAGGGTACTGAGATCCCACTGTTTTTCTAGGCTGCTTCTCTTCCTGATTAGCTGCTCTGTTAAAAAAGGAGGGATGATATTCCACTCAGCTGTCTTGGTGTGGAAGAAAGGAGAAGAGCAGGCATGTAACAGAGCTTAAACTGAAAGCCTTTAACTCTGAGCATCCTAGAAGCACGCTGCTGTCTTCCCCAAGGCAATTCCTCTCCACTCCAAAAGGCAGCCAAACACTCAGTGTACAATTAATCTGCTCTTGGGAAGGGCTTTGCTGCCACTCCGAGCAGTGATCTGGGCTCCCCGCAATGGGGGTTACAAGCAAATCCCTAAAAAGGGAAAACTCAGACCAAGACAGTGCAGTTTTACCCTCTTTGGTGTTTAGATGGAGCACTTCCATGCTTTTTCATGGGCTCTTTCTGTCACCACAGAGAAAGTTCACTGCTCTTGTACGGCAGAAAGGGACAAACATCACCTTCCAAGAGGGAAAACGCTACCATATCCTGGAGGCCACAGACACTCTGGCAATGGCAGGAGAGCATGGGACGTCCCAGTAGAGTGTGGTGGGATAGCAGTGACAGGTACCAGTGTCTGCAGCCATGGGACAGGCTGTGTCACCCCAAAAGGGGCCGAGAGCCCCAGAGAACCCTGCCAGGCTGGCTGCCCAGCCACCACTACTCCCTGAGCACACTCCAGCAGGTGGCACTCGGAGCATCTCTCATGTCCAAAACATGTTTCAGCTCTTAAACAGGACGCTGAGAGCCATAAACACATTTCATAAACACCCATTTTATAAATACTTCTGTGGGAAGACTCAGCACCCCTAAAACAGGAGGGATCCAGAAACAGATAAAGGGATGAGATGTTTCCTCCTGCAAAGGTTGAGGCTCAGGAAGGAAGAAGGCAGAAAGTGGCCTCTATACAGCAGAGCTCCCACAGCAAGGCAAACCTTTCTGCTTCACAACATCCCTTAAGATCTGTTGTTAACTGATTCATTTGACCATGAGCACCAAAATATCAGCTCTGCACCAGAGAGCTCTGGTCCCTCGTGGGATACAGAATAGGGAGGATCAGGCATCCTCCTTGCACTCCCCACTCTCCTCCCTCCTCCTGGCCCTCTCCAGGGACATTCTGGCACCAGATCCTCCAAGTTTCTTTAAAAAGAATGTGAAAAAAAAATCTCTCCACCCTTTCCAGGCACTATGAGCTGCAGCCGGCCAGGAGGAGCTGACTGAGCAGTTTGAGCTAAAGATACAAGCTCAGACAAAGATCTTCCCAAACCCCACCAAGACTTCCCGACAGCGCTCCGGTGCCACAGAGCTGCGAGAGAAGCGCTCACAGCTGGCAGGACTTTGCACCCAGTGAAATGAAATGAAATGCCAGAGAGGAGGACACCTTTAACTGCCAGAAGATAAGGAATTACTTAATTATGAGCTTCTACAGAACAAATTAGTCTCCATTTAGAAAGTGCAAAGGACCTGACCCCCCACCTTCCTGGAGCCCTGCATGTATTTCCCAGCAAGGAGGAAAGCTCTGCTCTCAGCAGACTCCGGCGTGATGGTGGTGAAACCAGGAGACCCATCCCAGGCTTTCTAAATAAAGAATATTACTCCGAGGAACCAGCACTAAAGCTCCATTCTCCATCATGGACAGGCTGAAAGAGTTGGGGTTGTTCAGCCTGGAGAAGGGAAGGCTCCAGGGAGACCTCAGAGCAGCCTCCCAGGACTGAAACGGGCTCCAGGAAAGCTGGGGAGGGGCTCTGGATCAGGGAGTGCAGGGATAGGATGAGGGGGAAGGGTTTTCAGCTGCAAGAGGGGAGATTGAGATGAGATCTTAGGAAGAAATGTTTTGCTGTGAGGGTGGGGAGGCCCTGGCCCAGGTCGCCCAGAGCAGTGGTGGCTGCCCCATCCCTGGAGGTGTTCAAGGCCAGGTTGGATGGGGCTTGGAGCCCCCTGATCCAGTGGGAGGTGTCCCTGCCTATGGCAGGGGGTGGGACCTGGACAGGCTTTGAGGTCCCTTCCAAAGCAAACCATTCCATGATTCTACCCAGGCAAGATGCAGTTTGGACACTTTCAGTACAGAGGATGAAAGAGAAATCTAACTGAACTATAAAATATGGGAACCAAGGCTTATTTGCTGCCCTTGCTGTTATCGTGGGTTGTGGCAATTATTCTCTATGGCAGGAATGCAGGAATTCCATACTCCTCCCACAGCACACGCTGCCGGCAGTTCTCTTGTTTCAAGACACAAGAAAAGCAGTCTCAGGGCTTGGGAAAGCCTTTGCTTGGTGCCCACTGGGTCTTGATGTGTGCCTGCTGGCAGAACCACGCTCCCTCCCACCCTCTGGGAAGGGCACACGGGTGAGATACATCAAAAGAATAGTGCTGGTCACCTTGGCATGGAGGCTCTGAACCACAACAGTGTTAAAAGAAAATAAGCCCTGTCCAAAACACACCCTGAGCTGTGCTGCCAACAGCCCCGTGAGACTGTACAGGATCAGCACCTGTTGGAGCAAAGCACAATTTTGCCCTTTAATGTTTGTAAAAAAAACAGATGCAGCTGCCACCTCCACGGTGACCCAGGCACACATGCCAGGGCTGGGACTGAAACGTGAGGGCCACCATCCATCCCCTTCCCAAACATCACAGTACAGGAATTACACTCACTCTGAACACTGGGAAGAACATGTTTTGTCCTGTTCTCCTAAGAGAAGAAAAATGCTGGTTTACAGTGCTTTTTCTCCCTGCTCTCTCCATGCAGACACCCCCAGGGCTCCCTCCTGGTGCTGTTGCACAGGAGTGACCCCCCAAAGCCCTCTGCTGCCCCAGTCCCAGTGCCCGATGATGGTGCAGAGCCATCGCCTCCCCCTCTCCGTAAGCGGATGCTGCCTCTTTCCAATCTCTACCGAGGCCACCAGAGCCATCCAGTTAAATACACCTCTCATGGAAATCAACACCACCACATCTCAGAGCGCTTAGGGGAGCACAAAAGGATTGTGTTCACAGTCCATTTGGCATTCCCAGAGCCACCAGAAGGAGAATGAGGCTTCAAATACAAAGCAGGGCTAAACAGCCTCGTTTCCCACAAGGGTGACGTTTCCCGGCTGCGCACGCCAGGGCTGGCAAGGGAAGCACCCAGATTTCACACTGCAGTTGGGAAACTCTTATTGCCTCAGAGCATCCCTGCAATGAGATCAGCTGGAGTTTCTGGGAGAATGCCTCTGGCTCCCTCATCACGGAGGCAGCCCCGGGCACACCACAAGTGGCTTCTCCTAAGGATGAAGGAGAAGAGCTCTGGGCAAGTCCTTAGAGGACAGCTGGGATGGTCCCCAGCCCTGTGGCAGTGCCTGGTGGGCAGCACAGTGCAGCCATGGGGAAAAAAGTTATTGCAACTTCACCTGGAGCTATGGAAGGAATTTGCTGCTCATGTCAAAACTCAGCTTCGGCTTCCAAATAAAGCTGAGACTTGTAAAGCTGCAGGAGCTTCAGAGAGCCTGCTGGCACGTGCAGGGGGAGGCCTGGGTCAGCATCTGAGCCAGGCAGGGAGCCAGTGACCCCCCAACACACTCAGCCAAGGGGACTCGCAGCTCCACAGACCCAAGCCCACACTCACCTCTTAAAAAAATCAGATGTGAATAAATCCTTTGGTTTGAGCTCTCTGGGGTCCTCTTTGGTTCCACCCCACTGCTGTCCCCAGCATGGAAGGAACTGCCACCACCCCATCCCCTGCGGCCGGTCTCCATCCACCCTTCCTCCATCCTTCCAGGGAGACACTGGCAGAGCTCTGGCCTTGCTCACCCTTCCTCCTTGGTCCATAAAATGCTGTGCCCTCTGCCCCTCCTGCTCAGAAAGCTGGAAGAAGCCTGGCCAAGCAGGAGCTGGCAGGAGGATCCCTCGCTTCGCTGCTTTAACGCTGATGGGGAGATGGATGACACAGGTTTCCTCCAGGTACAGCAACACAATAAATGATCATCACTATTTTTTTTCCAATTTCCAATGTTTCTGGAGACAGACTTTGAATGGTTTCTCTTAACCCACAAGGGGATGGAAATGGAAGAGAAGAAACTGGAGCAGTTTTGATGGGTCAGACTACCCCAGCGCGCCGTGCGGGAGGGCGCTTTGAGCGCTGTTCTGCAGACTCTGCTGCATTCCTCGTGTGCAAGTCCTGTAAACTGACCCCTCTTCAATTATTCATTAGAATCTGCAGCTCATCAGAGACTCTGCTCCTCAAACAGCCATTTATTTGTTATTTCTTTTGAAGAGCTCAGATGCTGTTAACCATAGCCCAGCCTGGCCACGGATGAGGAGCAAATGCTCCAGCAGGAACAAGCCGGGCAGCTGTCAGGCATAGCATTAAAAACAAAACCACTTGATTACTTCAACTGACAAGACAGAGAAGCCAATTTAAACCAAGAGCTCTACTGCTGACAGGCTGAAAAAGTCAAGCACTAAGAGAGCAGTAATAGCTGCAGCCCGTCCCTGCGGTGCAGCAGGGAAGGAGATTTCCAGGCAGCACCGTGCCATGCTCAAGGTTTTCTGCTCCCACCAGGTTATCCCAGGGAGACCAGACCGGCCAGAGCACTCCTGCTCCAGCAGCTGGAAGCCACAGATGAGGGGCAATGGACAGAGAAGGGATTTGCTGGGGTACCTGTCTCCTCCCACATTGAATAGTTTTTTTGATTTGCAGAGAAAACAGCAGCAGCTGTGCAAACACACCAGGCCTGTTTCAAAGCGGAGCATTTCACTTGTTTGTTTTAAACCCCTTCACGCTAAAAGGCTGAGATCAGAGAAGTGTCCAGGAGTGACGAGGATCACACCACTGGACACCTCTTCCATCACCCTTGTTTGCATTCAGCCTGGAGCTGGTGTTCCCGTGCCAGGCTGGCAGCGCACAGCCCACGCACCCAGAGCGCTCCATCAGCATGACATGAGGTGGGCACACAGGACTCGTCCTTTGGTGGCCCTCAGGACTTGTTCTTTGGTGGCCCTCAGGTCTCAGATGACTCTTTCTTCCTCCCTCACCATGAAAAGCAGGTGCTTCAAGTTTCCCCTCTGACTGCCCACTCCTGGATGCAGCTCCAAAGTCAGGACAACTGCCAATGGATGCTCTGCAGGACAGTGAAGCCGACAGCGAGAGCCACAGGACATGGCCTTGGGACATGGTTTAGCAGGCACAGTGGGGTTGAGCTGATGGTTGGACTGGATGAGCTTAGAGGTCTTTTCCAACCTCAATGATTCTATGACACAGCCTGGGTGAAGGAGAGAAATGTACTGCTGGAAACCAGAGCTACAAGCAAACACTAATGGAGTTTGCCGTGAGGGAATAGCACAAAGCCTTCTTCTCTTATATCCTGCTGGAGGAGCCTGAAGAATTCCCAGCTCATGACTAGAGGTCAGAGCAGGATTCCTCACCTGAAGTCCAGTTTGCAGGAAAGCTGCTCCAGCTCCATCCAGTTTGCAGGCAGGAGTGAGGAGCTGTGCTCAGGTCCCTCAGCAGGCACAGAAGGAGTTTAGCAACACCAGGAGATTTCCAACAGCAATTGACTGCTGTTGAACCACACGGGACTGGCACAGAGCAGCCCCACGTCTCTGCTATCAGGTAGATGGTGACAACTCTGTTTCCTCCAACTCATCCCAAAGAATTCCACTTCAGAGCCGTGATTGCAGCTGTAATTTGCCATCACCAGAGATTTATAGCAGGGTGTTTCACACAGAACAACATAAAATAAGGCTGACGATGGCAATGCAGATATTTCTCTGGCCAGAAGTGCCCACAAACAGGGTTCCTTGCTGAAGATGCTGTAGGGATGGAACTTCCTGCAGGCTTGACCTGGTCAGGACACAGTGATGGTTCAGCAGGAGCTGCATAGATCTGGGAAGAAGCCGTGCCTTCCTCTTCAGTGCATTCCTAGTTTGCTGCCTAACAGCAAGGCTCAGCCTAAGCAGGTGGTGCACCTCATGCCTGGTGTGCACAGCAGAGCAAGCCCTCGCTCCCATCTCAAAGGTCTCTTTTATAGTGCAAAGCAAAGCTGGAAGAGGTTACTTATTCACTTCCCCAGTTTTCATTGTGCACTGACATTATCACCCCAGAACAAGCTGATCAGCACTCCCAGTCCGCGCCAGCGGTGCCTCCAGAGAGAGAGTGGGCACGCTCAGCACTGCAAACCCACTCCTCTGTTCTTCATTATGAAGTGATTTCACTAATTGGGTGTTGTACTTTCATGCATAATTCCTCACCCTTGGCACCTCCAGGGTGCACAAGCTCACTCCTCAGCCAAGCTGGCTGCAGAGCAGGCTGTAAAACCCCAATTACGCAAGGTTCCATTTTTCCACCGAATTCAAGCTCTCTGTTGCCGTTCCCCAGCTGAACACAGACTAATCTTCACCCTACCTGACAATTAAAAACTAAAAAAACACAGGAGAGAACAAGATTCAGCACCCAGAGACCAACGTGCAGCACTGCTGATTAACCCCTGGGGGAGAGCAAGGCAAGAGACCTTTGGCTCTGCTCCTGACCCGCAGCTGAGGTTAACCCAAGGCTGTTGTGAGCGATTCATCTCTCAGTGTCAGTCCAGGCTGTCTCAAAGGAAACAGGTGGAACAGGAGGAAAGCAAGCCCCAAGCCCTGAAATGCAGAGGATATCAGGACAGCATTCCTGCTCCTCCACCACAAATACAAACGCAATAGAGCAGCTCTTCTGCTCAGCATCCCGCAGACGCTGCACTGAAACCCTGCACCAACTGCACTGCTGCTCTCCTAAAGCCAACACCAAGTTTACACAGGGTCAACACCACCACCAAAGAGGAGAGAGGGCAAAAACCAAGCCATCGTTGTACCTATCCTTGCCAAAGGCAGCACTGGGTTAGCACCCTGGTTTTAGGGATGTGACCAGGATTGCCTGTCAGCTTGCAAACTCCAATATCCAAGATGAGCAAGGATTCAGGCACGAGCAATCTAGGGTTGTGCTTACTGTCAGGAGAGAGTTTGGCTTGGAATTCCTGATGGCCACGGAACTAGAATGCTGTTGGGATTGCCCTGACTGCAGACCCAGGCTCCTTTCCCTGTGACCATGCAAAGGGAGGCAGCTGCTCCGAACAGTTTTCTGCCCAACCTGTAGGATCTTGCAGGCGTTTCCAAGATATTCAGATAAACACACTGAGGTACAACGCTTGCAGGGACTTGTGTACCACAATTGTTCATGAAAGATGGGAATCCACACAGGAATAAAAGCCACAAGAAGTTGTGAAATGCACCAGCTGTCCTCAGTAGGAAGCTGAGCTGGAGCTACAAAGGTACCAGATCACAGCCAGCCTGGCCTGAAACATCTCCTCGCTACCTCTGCAGTGACCATTTCATCAGGTTTCATGCCCAAAGTCCCTAATGTGTGACAAAACCAGGTGAGATGACGATGGAGGCATTAGACTGCATCACTCATGCTACCAGCTGTGAAGTGCCCAACTGTTTTGAGGAACTCTTGGGTTTCCTCCTTTGCAAAGTGTCTTTGGTTATTGCCCAGGCGAATAACAATTGTACTTCTGGCAGCATCCCACTCGTGGGGACGGGAGAAGGGACAGCACCTCCGCGTGGGTGTTGAGTAATCGCTGCTGTCGCTGCTTCAGGCTATTTTTAGAAGAGATCATGGCATTAGCTGCAAAAGGAGAGCAAGTACAAACCTAGAATAAAGGTGCCTCTTTCCTTACAGCTCTCCACACGCAGGCAGAACAGAGGGCACAGGAGGGATCCTTAGCAACCTTCAACTTGAGAACAGCCAACCTCAGGTGTTTACTGCTGCTCACTTCTTTAACCCTTCTTGTAGGTAGAGCCAGTGCCAGAAGCAGCTGCTGACTGTCTAACCCCAAATGAACAGGAAAATACAGATATATTCAGTGTGCTGCCTGCTTCCCCCATCTGGAGTATCACAGCTGGTTCAGAATTTGCCCCAAAGTTGCAGGGATGTGTTTACTGGAGGGATTTCAGTTGTCCGTGCTGGCAGCAAACATACCTTGTACAAACTTGGAAAACCCGACCGAGGTTATTTCAGGAGCACGCAGCCAGGCTTCACGTGTTCAAAAGTTACCAAAAATGGGATTGTCAGATGCCACCTGCAGGTGTTTTGGCCACAGTGCCTCAGAATAATGCAAAGCAGGACACCTGGGTGCAGCACAGGGCTCCTGGGGTTTCTCTGCTGTGGGATGTTGGACAACTCTCCTGCTGCTCTACTCCACCTCCCCAGCTGCGTGGGGGACATCCCTTCAACGTCCCACAAAGAGAGAGCAGCAACAAGAACCCCCAGTGCTTTTAGGCCTGTTTTGCATGAGGGGCTGTACCTACAGGTGGAATCAGCCAGGGTTTGGCCAAGCGATGTCCCTCAAAGAGAAAAAAATAAATCATAAAATCATAGAATGGTTTGGGTTGGAAGGAACCTTAAAGCTCATCCAGCTCCAACCCCCCTGCCATGGACAGGGACACCTCCCACTGGATCAGCAATGTCCTTCAGCTGTTTTTACAGGAAGGTAGTTTAGCCAAGGGTTTGAAGATGAAAGAAGCAAAGTCTCAAGTCTTAGAATTCCAGCTGGAATCCAACCAGAAAAGACAGATTACTCTTTTTTCCCGTGCCAGAGATGCAGGCACAGGGAAGAACCGTAAAACCACTCTTCTCTGGGGAGAGAAACTCAGTGACCTGAGTTCATCTGACCCATGCCAGATCTCTTTGCAGGCCACTGAAAAAGTGCCAGTCCAGCAACTGGGACAGAAATGCAGTTGAGATGCAAAGCTATAAATCCTGCATAAGTTCCCTGACATGAACTGGCTGAAAAGCAGACAATTGTTTTTTAGGTTTAAATTTCTTTTACTAAAAATACGACGGTAACCAACTGGGAAAACAACACAATAAACCCCCACGGCCTTTAGCACGATGATGATTCAGAGGGAGAAACTGCTGCAGGGCACAGAGGGTAAGGAACAGGACAAACTCTTGACAACCTGTTCAGCAAGGTCTCCCAAGCCAAATCAAACACGCAGTGTCACTCTTTACGGTTCCAGCGTGTACGTATCAGAAAAGGAAATCCTGAAAGGCTTATGATTTCAAAGCACTGATACAGCTCTTCTGCTCTGCTCCGTGACTTGCAGGATCGGGAGTTATTGGCACAATTAGGAAATATCCCTGCTAACAACACCAATCCTCGTTCTTGTACTTGGAGAGGGCTCGTATCAGAGAAATCAAGTCCTTCAACATCCCGCTGCTCGTGTGTGGAGCAGGAAGAGCTGTAGGTGTCTGAAGAAGCTCTACCAGATGAAGACCCTTGTCCAAAACACAGAAGACAGCAGCCCAGTTCCCTCTGCTGATGTTAACAGGGACGCAGAGGGCATCTTGACGCAAGTGGAGCTTCTCTCAGCCCCACCAATGGAAGAGAATAAACAGACACCAGGCACTCAGCAAGGGCAGCTGTGCCAAAACCATCAAATACTCCTGCATTTCTCATCCCATCTGGCAAGATCACAACATAGAGAAAGGTGTAAACAGCACCGAAACACCCTAAGGGATTCTCACTTCTAGCCCTCTGCTACAGCCTCCAGTCCCTCTCCCGTGTGCTGGCCTGAGGTGGCCCTTTGGGAAACATTCCAGATGGGTTTGGACGACCAAAGAGAGTGGGAGAAAGAGGGTTTCTCTTTCCTCTTCCCCTGCTCCAGTCCCTTATACTCCCACATGCATCATCCAGATTACAGAGCAGCAGCTTACAGGATTTAAAAACAGCTGTCCCCAACCCATTCCTCAAGTCAGCTCACACCCACCACGCAGGGTGGACTTAAAAGACGTCACACAGAGCATTTTTACCTTGGATGGAGGATTCCCACCTTCTTCTGGAGCAGCCTGCCCGTTCTGCAAAGGAAGAGAACCTGCTGTTAGCACATACCAGCCATGGGACTGCTCACCACACCTCCTTAACAAAGGCTTTGAGAGCCTTTCATGCAGGATAAACAGGGAAAGATGCCACTTTTGGACTTGGTACAAGACAGCTGAACACCCCCATGCCCTGAGAGGACAGCATCTGCCAAGGAAAGAAAATATGTTTAATAAAAAAGAGTCCACACTTCCCTCAAATGAAATCAGAGACATTTATACATTGGCCAACCCTTGTGGGGTGAACAGCACCCCTGAATTCCTCAGTCATGGGTCCCTGGGGTGGTGGGTACAGGACTCACACATACTGCAGAAACTGCTCCAGAGACACAGCCACGTGGCAGCAGCATCCCAGCCTTCCCATGCCCCCAGGGATTATTGGAAGAAGCAGAAGGGGAGATCAGATGGAAGCACTGCTAGAGTGCAGTTAAATAGACATTTTGCCGTGATGTTGGCTTTAATATGAACACTTATCAGTTATTTATTACCCTATCGCAGCTGATAGCGCCGCAGTAGATCCACACCACCTGCCTGGCTCCAGGCCACCTGCAACCTGCGAGTCCAGCTTCTGCTGCTGGAGCTCCATATAACGTCACAGCAGGTGACCTGAACCCCCTGGAGCAGCATCAGCTGGTCACACTGGGTGCTGCCCCAAAGACACGGCAGGTTCAGCACAGCTCCATGCCTGGAGAAGCCAGCGGGAGCAGAAGCAGGTGGGATTTACTTAGACAAGGAGCAGGATAAGCACGTACAAAGGTTTCCTGTAGACTGTGGAGAGAAACAACAGCAAGAAGAATTTTGCTTTGACATCTATTTGTACTGTAGGCTCAGGCTCCAAAAATTCATGGAAGTCCTCTCTCTTTTTTAAAGAACAAGGCAGATTTATTCACTACTTTTCCGTGAGGACAATCTGAGAGAGTTGGGGTTGTTCAGCCTGGAGAAGAGAAGGCTCCAGGGAGACCTCAGAGCAGCCTCCCAGTATTGAAAAGGGCTCCAGGAAAGCTGCGGAGGGGCTCTTGATCAGGGAGTGAAGGGATAGCACAAGGGGAAAGGTTTTGAAGCTGAAAGAGGGGAGACTGAAGATGGGAACTTGCGAAAAAACGTTTTCCTGTGAGGATGGGGAGACCCTGCCCCAGGTTGCCCAGAAAAGCGGTGACTGCCCCATCCCTGGAGGTGTTCAAGGCCAGGTTGGATGGGGCTTTGAGCCCCTTGATCCAGTGGGAGGTGTCCCTGCCCATGGCAGGGAGGGTGGAACTGGATGGGTTTTAAGTTCCCTTCCGACCCAAACCATTCCATGATAAGATAGGATTCTATAACCTGACATCCACCTTAGAAGTGCGCTATCCCCTTCTCCCCCTTGTGCCAAATTTAAGTTACTGCCCTTTAGTACAAAGCAAAAATTTCATTTCTTTATCTTTAGAGAGCTTTGGGGCCACTGATAAAACCTCCCTCTAATGCTGCAGTCGCTTTCTGTGACATTCAACGGGTGCTTCTCGGTTCATGCTCTTCTGCTTTACACGAGGTCATCACTGCTGCTCTCAAACCGCTCGCGGGCAGCTGACAAGAGACTGCAACACGAGAAAGCTAAATTTAAGCACGAGTTCAGTTTGCAGACACTTCAAATCCATAGCCCAGAATCTCTTCATAGTCAAGTCTCTCCACCTGCAGCCCCTCCCAGAACAGCTTCGTCCTACCACAACGAGGAGGACCACCTCATTGTGCGGTGCCACCACACTGGGTGGGGAGAAGACCACCTGCCTCTTGGCCTGATGCTGGTCCTGCAACATTGACATTTATACAGATCCACCCTGAGCTCCATAACTCACCTTAGCACCAACTTAACCTGGGATTAAGTTCCTAAGTATTTTTAGCCACCGACTGAAAAAAGCAATAGCGCTACCACGCAAGCCAAGTTCTTCCAGAGAAACGTTGTCCTGATGTTTACATGGAGCTCTTGGTGCCATTAACACAAAGAATAGCTAAGAAGTGAAGTAAGGTTTCGTGTTTATGTGGAGCCTCCACAAAGAGGGGGGAGGCTCAAGATAGCCAGAGTTGGAAATGAGCTTATGTTTACTGGCTTAGCTGTCTCTGATCAATTCATAACTCACTGCTAATCAAAACCATGGCTCAAGGAGGGCTGTTTATGTCTGAAACTGCTTATGAAGTAGAATTTCCATGCTGAACAGAGGGAAACAGTGCCTGGACGATGATCTGGAGAACAGATCTACAAGGCACGCGTCAGGAGAGCGGTGGGCTGACACACGGACAAGGTTTTATTTCCCTGGGAAGACCAGCACATGGTGAGCAAATGCAGAGTCCATCCAACCCTTCAGCTTCAAGGATGAGCTAGGAAACACCAGGTGCTACCTCCAGGCCTTCCGAGTGCTGCATTTCACCAGCTCCTTACCCTGAGGACCATTCATCCTACACAAGTTGACAGAAATCCATCCCACCTGGGAATGGAATGGATGTGGAGAGGAAGAGAACAGGTTTCCTGGGCATGTACGTCCACGGTCATAGAGGGATGAAGCTCCTGAGGACATGGTTGCATGCTCAAGCTGACATAAGGCAGGAGAGAACTGCAGCATTTAGAGCCAAGTGTTTTCCTTCTACCCAAGTCCTTATTCCCTCATAAGGAATTCAAGACCCATTTATAAGCATCCAAGATGGAAACATCCTCACAGCTACAAACCCATTGCCTCCCAAGATAAAATACGGCCTTTCACCACATCTTTAGCAGAGCTGGAATAGTTTGTGGGTGTCTAGGCTTGCCATTTGTCTCTTTAAAACACTGCCTTTCTGCACTCTCCCTGCACACCACGCATAGCATGTTAGTGAGTTGATGCCCTCTCACAGGATGTTGTTCTCAGGGTTGGAAAGGAGCCTCCTGGATGTCCTGCTCTGAAAGTGACCCCAAGGATCTCCCCACAGGCAGCAACCAGGTGATACCCACTGTCAGGTGGACACACGGCTCCTTCCCATGGGTGCCCAGGGCAGTAAAGAGCCAATACAAGTGGTGGCACAGCAAGGTTTGGCCTCAGACAGGGCCAGCAGCCCATCCCTGCAGCTTCCCAGGCACCACCACTCTGGGGCAAGCGGAAACAGGGATTACTGAGCTAATCTGACGGGCATGTGGAGAGGCAGCCTGGCAGCAAGGGCACCTCTGGGTGAGCGACAGCTAAAACTTCCTGAGAGGCAGCACAAAAGCCCTCCTGCACACACGCCACTCTAATAAGTTTTCTTAATTGCACACAGAAAAGTACACTGGAAACAAGAGCACGCTGTTACGCAACTGCCAGCCTGGCTGAACTTGGGAGATATTTATCTTAGGACATCTTGCATTTTAAATCCCTTTAATTCCACGTAATCTGCAGCACAGGGAGTAATTTACAGAATAGGGCAGTGCTGCTCTGATGTGAAACCAGGACGAGTTGCACCCCTGGCATGACCGTGCAAGACGGTGCCCACTCCTGCTGCCATCAAAGGCTGCACTCAGTAGTCAGAACCATCAGCCCAAATCATCCTGGATTATCAATAACTCTGCACAGAAAAACAGCCTCCTGCCATTCCTGGACCTCTCTGTTTTGACTGGTCACTTTTGAGGTTCCCATACACAACCCAACAAGGGTACCAGGTACCCAGAGATGCTCTATCAAAGAATCATGGAATGGTTTGGGTTGGAAGGGACCTTAAAGCCCACCCAGTTCCAACTCCCCTGCCATGGGCAGGGACACCTCCCACTGGATCAGGGGGCTCAAACCCCCATCCAACCTGGCCCTGAACACCTCCAGGGATGGGGCAGCCACCACTTCTCTGGGCAACTGGGATGAACTGTGAAGCATCCAAGGAGGAAGCGGTGGGGGAAGAAACCCTTCACCCCAGAGCTTCTGCTACTTTGACACAAGAACAAGGCATTTTATTATTATTAAATGGAATTTATGGATCTTGTCTATTGCAGTTTAGAGAAAAAAATTATTCTGCAAAAGTAAAGATCTCCCAAAGAACCCACGTAGCCCAAACAGACCGAGGAGTCTCTGCCCAAGGCATATCAGAGACAGCAGCTGCTCGGCTTCCTCCTGCCTTTTGATCATTGTTTTATGCAATGTTCAGCTAAGATGCTTGAAAAAGATAGTCATTCGTGAACAGCTCCTGCTTGGTAAAGGATGATACATATACACGGGCAAAAAGAATGAGTTTGAAGTGGTTGGGTTTGGTGTAATCCCACGTCAGTTGTGTTGCTCTGTGTCTGTGTAGCAAGGTAAGAATTTAAAGAAAAGCATAGCCCCGGTGACAGCATCCATCGCTATGGTGATGAAGTAATTCAAGTCCACTCTCCACTGCTTGTACTCTGCCCCAGCCAGGTATTTCTGCTCCACAAGCAATATTTAGAATAATATAAGCAACAGAGAGAATAGAGGGGTGAGGGGAAAGGAAAAAGTATTACAGAGCCAGCACAATCCCCTGGACAGAGGCACTTTTCTGCTGCAAGGGATTGTTACAGGCTTCTACTGCCGCCCACTCCCACGGGTTTTCCCAGCAGGGCTCCAGGCTGAGCTCTGGTTCGGCAGGACAAGGGGCATCAGCCGTGACCCATCCCCAGTAGCTGATGGCCAACACTCCCAGAGAGCACTGGAAAAACTCCAAACCCCTTAACAATAGGAGCGATGCCTCCACCAGCGCGGTGACAGCACCTCTGCTCTGTGACTCAGACAGCAAAGGTTGGAGGAAGCCGGTTTCTAACCTGGATGGCAGCAATCCCAGGGCAATTTACGTAACTGGCCTTCCAGAAAAGTCTCCTCGGTTTCTCAGCGGTGCCACCTTGCCCAGGAGAGGTGAAAACTTTCTCCTTGGGCCCCTGCCCTTGGTGGTTTTAAGCTCTCAAGGTGCAAAGCTCCCCTGAGCCCTAGTTTCTCTCCGTTGTTGGACCCCAGGGTGTCTGGCTCAGGTGTAGCAGCCAGGTTTAGAGGTGAAGAGCATCTGTATTATTTTCCTCACTGGAGTCAAGTTGCACATTATCTGCTCACCTCAAAACAAAGGGACGCAAATTGCTAACGTCCCGCTTGTGATCCCGAGATGTAAAAAGACTGATCTGCAGAAATATCACCTGCCAGCAGCTCCTGACCCTGACCTAGAGCTCCGGCCAAGGAGAGGTGGGGGAAGGGGACAGTGCAGAGGAAGGCCCTCCAGTTTCAGCTTACAATTAACACACTCATTACTAAAGCAGTGGGGAAAACAGCTCTTGCTGCTGCCACAAGCTTCACAGTTGACAAATACACAGGACCCTGCCAGCCGTTTCCGCTCCGGAGAGATTCCATGGTGCTGACACAGCGCCTGCCTGGCACCTGGGAGACCTGGGATTAAGTAGTAAATGAGTCTCGCTCACAGCATTCACTGCCCTGGGCACAGGCATTAGTTTTCTCTTGTTACAAGTCAAGCTGCGTTTTCTGGCTTTTCAGGCTATCTTCCTACTTAGAAAGGGAGAAACCACAAATAAAAAGCCCTGTCTCCCAGCAATAAACTACACCCTGGCTCCACGTGCATGGTTTCAGGAATGGCAATCCAGTCGCCACAGATCTTTCCTCCTCTCCCACCTTTGAGCACAACCAACCTCATCTTTGTGGTTCAAGCAGATGCACTTTGGTCACCACCAGTGGTTTGGTACCCATGGCACAGCAGGCACAGCACCCCAGCCATGCAGGGGGGGCTCTAGGAGAAGCTGTGCTGTAGCCAGTCGATGAAAATCAGGCAACCTCACCTTGGGTTTCACCTGCTGTCACCCATGAAACACTGCCTCCACTCAAAGCAGAGAATTCTTAAGAGGCAATTTTAAATAGGAATAAGCAAATCTGACTAATTTACCATCACAACATCCTTAAGTGTGATAGAGGAGCCTGACAGCATTGAACCCAGCCAAAATGATGGGAAAGCACCAAGATCTGAGCAAACATCCGTGACAAAACCCCCTCTGGTTTCTCCAGGAGAGCTGCTGGATCCAATTTGGATGAGAAGATGTTTAACTGGCAAGTGCCAGAGCACAGTGCCTCAGCTGGCTGCTCTGCGATGGGTGAAACCTGCCACAAGCTGGCCCTTTATTCCGAAATGGCTGTGATACCAGCCTGCAGATGTGGGCAGATGCTGCGCACCATCCTGCACATCTGGCTTGGAGGTCTTAATTAGAAGGAAAAGAGCAAAGCAAAGGAGGAAAGAGCAGACATCCAGCAAAGTGACACAGGACCACGATGGGAGTTTGAAACCCAGGCCTGGGAGCACAGCTGGGGCTGCGGAGGCAGAGAGTGAGGAAGGTGCTGAAGAAAGACCCTAAATCCCAGACATTTGTTCCCAGGGCCTTCAGGAGGTATTTCTCTGTGTCTGGGAGGAGATTTAGGAGCACGCTGCTTACGTTCCCTGAATAATCAAAGCCTGCAAGGGCAGCAGCGGAGCCAGGGAGCTCCACCCCAGCAGCAGCCCCACTGTGCGCACCCCGAACCTCCGGAGCAGCCTCAGGCACCACATCCCAGGCACAGGAGCACCAAGGGCCGCCGGCAGGAGTCCCGGGCAGCCCCCTCCGAGAGCCATCAGCAGCGGCCCCGAGCAGCCCACCCTGAGTCCAGGAGCCCCCAGGCCGCCCACCTCGAGTACTGGAGCCCCGGCAGCTCCCGGCAGCAGCCCCAGGCAGCTCACCCCGAGCTCCAGCAGCAGCCGCAGACAGCCCCGCCGTACACATCCCAAGCCCCAGAGCCTCCGGAGCCACCAGTAGCAGCCCCCGGCAGCCCACCCCGAGCACTGGAGTCCCGGGAGCAGCACCAGGCAGACCACCCTGGGCCCCAGCAGTAACACCGGGCAGCCCCCTCGGAACCCCGGAGTCCCAGGCAGCCCACCCTGAGCCCCCGCAGTAGCCTCCAGTAGCCCACCCTGAGCCCCGGGGGCTGCAGCCAGCAGCCCTGGGCAGCTCATCCTGAGCCCCGGAGCCCCAGGCAGGGCACTCCGAGCCCCGGGAGTCGCCGGTAGCAGCCCACCCCGAGCCCCGGAGCATCCCTGGGCAGCCCACCCCGAGCTCCAGGCACCGCACCCCGACCCCGAGTGCCCCCGGGCAACGCAAGCCGGGCACAGAAGCATCCCCAGGCAGCTCCCCCCGAGCCCCGGCAGCACCCTCCCCCGCAGCCCCGGGTCCCGACGGGCGGAGCGGGGTTGGGGGGGGCCGTGCCGGTCGCTCCTTTGTTCGGCGCATCCCCCCGGGCAGGAGCGGAGCAGCGCTCACCTCGGTGTCCAGATGCACCATCTCCATGTCGGGCCAGGGCTCGGCCAGCTGGGCGAGCGGCATCGCTGCCGCCGGGTCGCCCCGCGGGGCTCGCAGCTCGCCGGGCACCGGCTGCCCGCGCCGGGCGGGGCGGGGCTGCGGGGGGAGGGACCGGGAGCCGGGAGGGAGGGACCGGGATGAGCGCCCCGGGAACTGGGATGGAGCTGCAGCCGGGGGACCGCCCGTTGGAGGCACCCCGAGCGCGCATCCCAACGTGTGGCCGGTTTATTAAGGGACAAAGGTGGTGGAGCTGGGTATGGATGCTTCATGTGGCTTTGGGGGCAACAGGGGTCATAGAATGGTTTGCATTGAAAGGGATCTTAAAACCCATCCACGGGCAGGGACACCTCCCACTGGATCAGGGTACTCAAAGCCCCATCCAACCTGGCCTTGAACACCTCCAGGGATGGGGCAACCACCAATTCTTTGGGTAAACTGGGCCAGGGCCTTGCCAGGACACAGGTGGCTTTCTGGACTTCAAGCGCACATTTTCTGGCTCATGCTGAGCTCCTCACCCACCAGTACCCCAGTCCTTCTTGGGGCTGCTCCCAGTTCATTCTCTGCCCAGCCTGTGTTTGTGCTTGGGATTGCCCCAACCCAGGTGCAGGACCCTGCACTTTAGACTTTTTGAACTCCATGAGGTTCACACATTTCTCAAGCCTGTCAGGGTCTCTCCTGATGGCATCCCCTCCCTCCAGCGTGTCAACCACACCATGCAGTTTGGTGTCGTTGGCAAACTTGCTGAAGGATGACCACGGATGACCCATTCCCTGCCAGCTGCACCCTTCCCTGGGCATCCTGCCATGATCAATTTTGGATGCAGATCTTAAAACTGCTGCTTGCTCCTCGCAAGGTGAGAGAGGGACACACTGCACGCTCATGTCTAGCACAGAATCCTCAAGGAACAAAGAACACCTACTGAAAAATACACAGCACTGAGCATCCCACTCTTCTGTGCCTTGCAAGGATGTTTTTTCCTCTAGGAGCTTGCCCTGATACATTCTGCTGGCAGGGTGCTGCTCACTCCTCACAAGGTGAGAGAGGCAATGACTGTGCTCTCACATCGAACACAGAATCCTCAGGGCACCAAGAACACAAACTGAAAAATACATGGCACTGAGTGTCCCACTCCTCTGTGCCTTGCAAGGATTATTTTTCCTCTGGGAGCATACAGCTGTTCTGCTGTATGTGCCATTCTACAGACCATCACTAGAAGAAGAAGTGGTGAGGATAAACTTGGTGACACATTTCAGATTGCTGCTTAAAGCAGGAAACTGCCTGAGAGATCAGGATTCCAAGTCTGAGATGCACAATGAATCACTGCTCATCACTCCCTGTGATGCCCTCACCTCCTTCCCCTTAAAACATGGATAAAAACCATATCCACCTATCCATAGTGGTTGGAGGCCCACGGAAGGACAGTGCCTTAAGCACAAGTCCATAATTCCTGGCTGTTCTCACCTGCCAGGTTTCTCAAATAGGAAAAATTTCTCTTCTACTCACATTTTACCAAAGCACCATGTTTTCATGTTTCATTATAAAATTATTGGTTAAAAAAACACCAAGTCTTTTTCAAAGGGTGCATTGCTAAGGGCTGACTTCATCAAGGTGTGGCTGGAAATACTTAATTGGCCTAAGTAAAAGCATGTACAGCTGGGGATTGACATACTGAGGGCAGCTGTCCCAGGAAGATGGGCCATGCAGCCCATAACCTGTTTGGAGAGGGCAGTGCACTCCGAAAAAGCCAAATTAAGGCAAAGATCAGTGCTTTGAAAAGTTCTAGTTGTCTTCACAGCACTTGGAGCTAATCTCTAAGTCATCATCAGGCCCTGCTTGTGATCTAGGCTGGAGCTGTCATCTTTCTTCACATGTGGGGTAATCTAGTGTAGAAAATTCCCACGGTGACAGTGTCTGAGCCAAGCCCAGGATCTGCTGTCTCCAAGTCCTGTGTTCAGAACTCCCCTCTGTGCCAGAAGTGTTGGAGCCCCAGATGAACGCATTAAATAACACAAATCTACCAGACTGGGACTAAGTGAGGTCCTGTTATAGCCAATTAAACTCACATCAGTCACTGTTGGAGCAAGCTGAGGCAGATCTTGTGGAGAGTTATTCACTCCGCTCCAAAGCTACCCATAATTTCCTCTTATTGCCTGGTACATGCCATGCCGTCTGGTCACAACCATCCTCCAGCTGCTGCAACCTGCTTTAAATGGCATCAATAACATGATGATGTCAATACCAGCATCCCATTTACCTTTTTCATCTGATTGCAAAACACATCTCCCTTTCCTTTTGCTCTGTGTGCAGGTCAGATGGGTCCAGGGTAGGAGCGCAGAGGGGGTGAGGGTAGGACAGTGCTCTCTGTGTTCTTTCTGGGAGGGACAATTACTCTATGACCTGCTGTGCTTTAACACCAGGTCCTAGAATGACCTGAGTTGGAAGGGACCCACAAGGATCATGGAGTCCAAAATGAATCCAACCTTTGGACATCTCATCCTGGTGTACTTAGAGCTTCCCACCTGGGTGACAAGCCCACGGGGAATATTCAAGGGGTAATGCCAGGCACAAAGGCCATTTCCCATTAGGTGAGCCATCAAATGCCTCTCAGCCTCCAGGAAGGGTTACTCATTGAAGTCAGGCAGGATCAGCTGCTGAGCAGTTACCTGCAGCAGCTGAGGGTGCAATCTCAGGCCAGCTGGTCATTAACTCCTGGGAAATCTACGACTCCAAGGTCATGAGTGTTATTATAAACAATGAAAAAAAAAAGTTATAAATAAGATAAATCCCTTTTGAAGGGTTGAAATGTGGGAGCTCTAAGGCGGTGCGGTAACCAGTGTCAAGCAAGTCTGCATTTTCAAGGTCACAGTGAAAGGTTAATGGTAAATATCCAGAGGAAGTGTTTGAAAGGCAGAACAAGGCCTCATGCAGCTTGGCGAGGGAAGGGAGACAGGAACTGCTGCTGCTTCCATCCCCGGGTAGGTCTATTGGGATGCAGAAGGTCCTCAATATTTCACAGAGGAAAGACAGGCGGGCTGACCGTGAACCTGACAAAAGGCAGAAATGATGAAGCTTTATGGAGCAATGACTTGTTTAGGCTGGCAGAAAAAGACAGCTCTAAACCCACGGGTACTGCTGCACCTAAATAAAACTACCAAATTATCCTGCCCACTTCTTTTAATAAAACAGCAAATTAAAGATTTGACAGGCTGAGAGATTTGGGGTTGTTCAGCCTGGAAAAGAGAAGGCCCTGGGGAGAACTCGCAGCCTTCCAGTGCTGAAAGGGGCTCCAGGAAAGCTGGGGAGGGGCTCTTGATCAGGGAGTGCAGGGATAGGATGGGGGAGAAGAGTTTTCAGCTGAAAGAGGGAAGATTGAGAGGAGATCTTAGGAAGAAATGTTTTCCTGGGAGGGTGGGGAGGTCCTGGCACAGGTTGCCCAGAGCAGTGGTGGCTGCCCCATCCCTGGAGGTGTTCAAGGCCAGGTTGGATGGGGCTTTGAGCCCCTTGATCCAGTGGGAGGTGTCCTGCCCATGGCAGGGGGTTGGAAATGGATGGGTTTTATGGTTCCTTCCAACACAAACCGTTCTGTGATTCTATGAAAGATGCTGGGGTGATCACAACTAACTTCTGCAGATCATTGTGCATTTCCGCAGCTGCTTTTAAAAGAGAGGATTTTGCTGCTATGGTATCCTCAAAATTATACATATATTTATTGCTGTTATCAGACTGACCTTCCCTCAATTCCTGCACCAGATAATGCTGAATTGTAGCTGATTAGCAGAACATGAAGCGTGCCACCCAAGATTGATGGTAAGTCCAGGGCAGGATGTCTGGGTGAGAGATATGAGGTAGCTGGCTCCCCTGGGGTTTCCTTCCCAGGCAAAGAACAGCTATTAAAAGCAGGGTACAAAAAGTGTTCTTTGGAGCTGAAGAGCAGAGCCTGCTGTTTGGGTGAGAGTCATGGCTAAATACAGTGATTAAACCAGATCTACTGGCATTTTTCTGAGACAGTTACAGCCTGGGGATTGCAGATCAGCCTGGAGGCCCTTTGATGCATTTGCTAGAAATACAAAATACTGCAGTCTTAGCTTGGTTTTACAAACATCAAATCCTCCCCAAATACAATTGTAGGTATTTTTGTCTCTGCAGCTGGCTGAATTTTGGTGTGTAATGCTTTCCTTTTCAGAGAGGTTGACAACATACGTTAAGCCAGTTATTCCCCGAAGAAACACTTCCAAAGCCTGTGTATTGGTCCTTACCCACATTACCAGATCCAACTGTTCCTCATTATTCCAAAAGCTGCCCAGGTGATTCTCCACCTCACCATGCACCAACCCTTTGCTCTTATGGCTCTCTGTATCCTTTCTTTTCCCCAAAGCCAGGGAGCATCTCTGTTAAGCATGTGCTACGTGGCTTTTACACATACAACGAAATACAAAAAGCATGCAGGCATGAGAAATGCCTACTACAGCTTACAGACTTGTGTAATCTGCTTTGTGTTTACACTAAGAGAGTCGTTTAATTAGAGCTCGCAGCAACGCTCTTTGTATTTTGAAGATTGACTAATTGGTTCTGTAGTTCCTCGTTATCCCTGCTGTACTAATCGGGAAACTGAGTCATGTTTTCAATAGGTCGTCAGGGTAGGACTCGAACTCCACATCCTGTCTTCTAATCCCCAGCTCTCAATTCACCCTCTCATTTCCTTGCCTCTTCTGCTTTGTTTTTCCACTACAGAGGAAGAGATGATAGATCACCTTGTTTTGATCCCAGGGACACGCTTTTCCCTAGCGTGGTACAAACATCACGTTGAAGATATAAAGCAGGAGCCCTGGAAATGAGGAACCTTGGCTGCGTTTCACAGCAGAATTGCTTTTGTCTTTCTGACAGATTTCTTTCCGTTCCTCAGCACCGTGTGTGACTGAAGCTGCCTCAATGCCAGCGTTTTCCAAGGCAGGTCCAGGCAGTGGTCGGAATGCAGAAGCTACACCGCAGCAGCCAGTGAGATGGAGAGGTCCTGGGGGAGCACAGCCCAGGCAGCTCTCATTCCCCTGCAAGGAGCTGGTACAGGCTGAAGAACCACCACCTCAGAATCAGGTGTAATCAGAATCAGGTGAAAAAGACCTCTAAGATCAAAAAGTCCAACAATCAACATTTAAACTCTGCTGACATCTCCTGCAAAGATGAGCATCACACTATCACACACAGTATCACAAGGTTGGAAAAGACCTCTGAGATCATCCAGTCCAACCTATGACCCAACACCAGCTCCCACTCGTCATTTAAACCATGGCACTAAGCGCCTCATCCAATCTGTTTTTAAACACCCCCAGGACGATGACTCCACCACCTTCCACACTACCTTGCTCAGCTCACTGAAGGTGTCCAGCACATCTGAAAACCTTCCTTTTGCAGAATATATTGCATTTTGTCTGCTGGTTCTGCAGACTAACTCTCAATCTGCTAAGCCTACCCTGCTTCTACACAACACTACTGTAAATGGTGCCAGGCCCCCATGGACCATATCTTCTGAAACACCTCCCAGGGAGCCCCTGGAAGCACTCACAGCTCCAGCCAGGGGAGAGGTTTGTTGGCAGAATTGATAAAGCTGTTGGCTCCAGGCAACACGCTTGATTTGTGAATTTTGCATCCATCCCTCAGGAACATTGAGCTGCAGCCAAGAGGTTCCTTGAGCAGTGTGACCCATCAGAGCCGGGATGTGCCCTGGGAAAGCACGGGAGGCGATTGGGAATGAGCTGTGAGGCAGCGAGGCCATATCTGCTGGTTGTCATGGATACAATCGCTGCTGGTCTCCTGTATCAGTTACCTTTCCTGGATGCAAATAAACGGGTGGCAGTTTGCTCCTGCTCCGAAGCAAGACACAACCCTTCACAGCCAAATGAAAGGAGAAAAACATCTGTTTCAAACCTAGACATCTCTACTTAATGTCATCTAAGGGGAGAGTGGGAGGTGACTTGCTTTTTTGGTATTTGAAATATGCAAGTGATAATGCTCTGCCCAATTGCATTTGATTCTGTCCTAACCTTTGGCTATTTCCTCAGACCTCAGAGAAGCTGTTTTCACAGCTCATTCAGCCTTTGCTCTGGATCAGCCTTTTGGCTTCATGACAACCTCCTGTGGACTTCGACTCTGCCAGCTGCACACGCCTGCTGTTGCCTCACACCAGGCAGAGCTCTGCAGGCTCCACTGACTCCAGCTCCCTGTTTGGAGGGGAAAACAAGAGGTCAAGTGTGGCTCCAACTACACTCGAAAAAAGCTCTTACAAACCTCCACATAAAATACAAGCAATCGGCTTCCTTTTTTTAATGTTTAATATTTGAAGTAGGCTTGCAGCCCAGGTGGGAAGTTATTTAGATCTTGTTATCTGGCAAGTTTTGGTTTTAAGTAGCATGCAGGTCTGTTTGTAGTTTATTTCCGTGTAGGGCTATGTGAGGGAGTGATAACATGAAAAAGAAAACTATTAGAAACTGTAAACAGCCGTGGAACTGCCAGGCCTGTTTTCACTGTCCCCTAGCAAGGAGAATGCTGAGTAAACAGCAGTGCTAAGTGCAGATGGGTTTTACAGTTCTTTTAGGTTTAAGAACTTGCAAACAAGTGACGGGGCTTTTAAGAGGATGCAAGGTTTGTGCTGCTTACAGAGTGCACAGGTCCCAGTTTCTCCAGACAGGGCAGAGGAAAACAAAAGCACATGTCAACAGAAACCCAGCTCTGGCAAGAGGAAAATGCCATTCCAGCGTTCGCGGTCTCAAGCCTATATCATGCAACTGAACAAGTCTCGTCCTGCTTAGGGCACACACAAATACCCACTCCTAATTAACCCATTCCACAGACTGGGATGGCACCACTCACAGTGGAAAAAAAGAAAGAAACCATTGCAAAATTGGAAGTAAATTTCAGAAATCCTGATGAGAAGCATAAAGACCCCTGGGAACTCTTTTCCTTAGGGGAAAAGAAATTAAACTCTATTTCTGATTTGCGTAAGACCAATATACTCATGACTGGCAGGGTTTTATTTTTCAGTCTTACAAAACAGAGACTGTTGCACACATCCATCCTGGAAAAGCCACATCACAAAAGTAACCAGAGAAATAAACTTCCAAAAATATGAAAAATGGGAATATTTTGGCCTAACGACTAACTTTATTACATAGGAAGATACAAACACATTGTCAGAGAGGTGTGAGAAAGAGGTGCCTTCACCATTCAGGGAGAGAGAAGCAGGTCTCCAAGTTTTCTTTTAATGCCACTTCTTTTCTGCATTTTAGAAGATGATGAAGGCAGTGCAGCAGCACAACTGTGACTCAGCCGTCTTGCATGGTCAGGTAGCAGATCCATCCACCCAGTGCTCAATGGTTTCCTTGTTGGGGAGTGAACAAAAGGCAAAACAGGTTCAGGGCTGTTAGAAATTTGATTATCTGGCAAAAGAAATTCTATCCATCCCTCATCAGCGTTGCCAAAAACCCCCAGATTCTGGAGCTAGGAGGCTCTTGTATCTATTTTGCAGAAGAGGGCAGATTGAGATGAGATCTTAGAAAGAAATTTTTTCCTGTGCAGGTGGGGAGGCCCTGGCCCAGGTTGCCCAGAGAAGTGGTGGCTGCCCCATCCCTGAAGGTGTTCAAGGCCAGGTTGGATGGGGCTTTGAGCCTCCTGATCCAGTGGGAGGTGCCTCTGCCCACGGCAGTGGGGGGAACTGGATGGGCTTTATGGTCCCTTCCAACCCTACCTATTTCATGATTCTATGATTCTATGTAATGACACAGTAATACAAGGTTGGTACTTTGATGCTTGGCTGTTTTAGAATACTCCCTATTTGCTTCCCCTGGGGACAGGATCAATACCTGACAGCAGAAGAGAATTTGCTAATGGCAGGAGAACTTTCTGTTTCTGCTTTTCAAATTGCTCTTTTTCTCCCTCCACCTTCATGAGGAGTAAAAGAAGAGAGCTTGGACACTGCTGTATAGACATTCCTCTTTTCAAAAGAGGCACTTGTGTTTTATGTTAGCAATGTAAGGATTGTCCAGCTGGGCTTTCTCTGGCTCTCTTAGGTGTCCTTGGTGCACTTCTGCACAAGTTTACCTGGAGTGTATAACACCTCTGCTGCTGAGGGAGGAACCACTTGATCCTTAGCCAGCAAAATCCTCTTTCAGAATTATTCTTCAGCAGCTGCATCAGCATTAAAAGTTCAGCCCAAAGGGCTCCCCATTAGCAGACTAAAACCCCCCCTTCTCGTGCACTGCTCTCATTTCATTGCCATACTCCAGAACTGTTCAGAAAAGATAATTTCTAAGATCAAAAGCAGGAAGCTTGCTTTTATCTTTCTTCCACTAAACACTGTGGGTACCTCTGTGATGGAAAGGCGTCTCTCTGTTACACTGCAGTGGTGGCTTTCCTCTGTCACTGTAAAGAGGGGAGGGCAGCGTGACTCAGACAGCAAAGTTTTCTCATTGGGGACTAAATATCTTTTATAGAGACATGTGTCCAAACATTCATATTCAAGAATTCATAAAATAAGCACATAAATGAAAAATAATCAAAGACTACTCAATGCACAGAACAACTTCCAGTGTCAAAAATGCTCAAGGGACACATCCTTGCTGTTGGTGGCATCTCCCAGCTCGCTTGCCTCTGCTTTGCTTGCATGTGCATCTCCAGCCACTGAGGAACAGTCATTTACAAAGTAAAAACTTCAGAGACAGGTATTTTGTCACCCAACGAATGGATAAAAGCTGCAGTGTGTTGTATCAATAAAGGTTTTGCCAGAGGCAGTGAGCAATTTAAACAGTACCATCTCTGGGACTTGGTTTGAGTTTTGCTGCTGAGTTCAGTGACAGCAAAAATGAGACTTGTATGGTAGGTAACAACTCCATCCACCCTTTTCCTGTGGGAAATCAGGTATTTGCTCACAATCTGTTTTCAGAAAGTCCTGGTCAGACCTGCTGTCTGTCTGTATAAAGTCTGCATAGAATCATTTTCCCCTTAGCCTAAGAAGCCACTAACATAATGTTGGAGATAAATGTCCTGTGGCAGCCACCCGACGTAACATACCGTGGAAACAGGGTCAGGGTGTTGGAAGTGGATGATAAATATATTCTGATGTAATCTTATTTAACTCAAAAGTCTTCTCTCAAACACAAGGGCTCTGGAGTATGCTACAGTCCTTAAAATAGTGCAAGAAGCATACTGCTATTAGCTGTTAAGACCCAGTAACACCGAATACTTGTTGAAAGGTAATATTGATCAACAGAGATGGAAAACAGTTCTTTTGGCAGCTGTTTGCCAGCTCCTTGGAAATGAATATGGGAGTCAATTACCAAGGGACAAATATCTCTTCTACAGGATCGCCGGCTCACTTCTGGCACAAGCTCGCCTGCTGCCAGAAGCGTTTCGGAAGAGGAAGATCTAGGCAGAAATGGATGGGTTTAAGTGTCAGCACTCTACAGACAGAAGCAGATGGATTTAAATATCAGTGCTATGGCCTTAGAAGTTGTTCAGTATGTCAGAAAGCAAACCAGTCTGTATCAAAAACAGGGTAAAAAAGCCTTTCCCGCATATCAGTGAGTTACCTGCTCTGGTCCTGCAGTTCTTAGAACCACTCACAGAGAATGTTGAGCTCTTTGCCTCCCAGTGTAAGATGGGGCCTGTGTTTTAAAAAGCAAAAGCTCTGCACCACCCGCGCATGGGTGAGGTGGGGATGCTGGAAGAATCCCTCTTGCGAGGAAAGCCCAGTATTGCACAGACTTACGTAAGGCAGCTCTGCACGGGAGCTGCTGCTGGGTTGGCTGCACAGGAGTGCAAAGAAGGCACTGTTCTGTCTTCACCTACATCTGGTTGTGTAACGAGCTACCTTCTCAGGCACTGTTTCTTCATACCAGGCAGGAGCCCAGCCCCTTTGACTTTGAAAAAGAACTCATGGCGCTTCTCCCCGCTCTGGTGCACAAAGGTAGTGAATGCACAAACCCAGTGCCGAGCACGCAGCGTGTGGGAAGGACCTTGGGATGACATTGGGGTGTTTTGTCTTAAACAATCTGCTTACTGCCATGTGCCAGCAAGGTGCTGTGTGGAATAGAACCCAGCTGGGGCTGCTACACGTCAGCCCGAGCCACGTGCGGCTGTGGGACTGCCACCAACCTCCACGGATGACTGGAAGAAAGGGTCTATAAGCCCCAGCCCTGGGCTGAGCCAGCTTGTTGATGTCCTCCCCAGATACACACAGTAAGCTCAGCTTAAGGCTGGCTCATCCTTGCTCTGCTGATAGAAACTGTTCATTTAGTGAGTTAATCAATAAACCAACTCCCAAAGCATTCCCATGCAAAGGCGTAAGAACCCAGATCTGCTCATTTTGCTAATCACTGAAGGTTTGTTATCTAGGAACCAGCAGGGCATGGTGACAGGGTCTGTTTATTGGAGACAGGGGAATAAAATCTATGTCATATTTTTCAGTGCAGTGCACACTCAGATGACCCCAAAACCTTTGGTTTCAATGGTTGCTACATCTTCATGCCACAGCATTTATACTTGTCAGGGACTGAAAACCTCTCTCTATAATTCCAGGTGATATTTTGCCCACCTCATCCAATAAATGCATAAATCCCCACCCCAATAAATGCACAAATCCCTCTCCAAGCATGTACTGAGAACTGAAGAAAAGGAATTTCTTCAGCTTACCAGGAGCTCATCTTTCCATTTCGCCTCCACTCCAAGGAAGTATCATGAGGGTGTCAAGTGCTTCACAAGCAATCTTGCCAACTCTGGGAAGTAGCCACTTCCTTCCCAGCTTTACGCATTGCTCCTTAGTAAACATGGAAAAAGTGTTAGAAGGAGATAACCCAGTGACTAAGATATTTCACCATGTAAAAGGTGAAGGAAAATAAGCTCTCTGCAGCTGATGACATTGCTTCAGCCCATTACATGTTATATGATGGCAATCTGTGGGACTGAGCAAACACGATGCTGGTAAAAGTTGCTGACTAGCAAACTAGCATTTTACAGCATCAGAAAAATCATGTTAGTCAGACTATTAATTAGCATTGTGAATTAGCCCTCTATTAAAATTCAATTTCCTAGGTTGTAAAGAAAAAGCACACCCACTCAAAATACTGGCATACAGAAGCAAAAGGAGACATGGCAAAAGCACAGGAAGCTTTTCAATAAAGCATTATTTCTTTGAACAGTACAATTTATACACTAATCCCTGGCTGAAGATTCAGCAAGTCTGATACAAGTAGTTTGTACCAACAAACCTAAAAATGACCAGGCTTATATGATACCTTCTTAAATATGGGTTTAAGACAAGGTATCCCTTCCTTGGTTGAGGACAGATGAGATGGATAGCGGCAGCTCTAGTTTAGGGCTTAAACTTACAGGACATGTGCCCAGAGCAGCTGCAATAACTGCCTGAGGAAGAAAAGGAATGGTCCAGTGATTCTTAAAATAGGATTTGGGGAGTCTAAGTTCAAAGGCTGGCTGTGCTTTGGATAGGATGCTGTGGGATGTCAGCTATGTCTGTAAACTGACAATGAACTGAGCACTCTGGATTTCAAGTAAGACCTGGAAAGTGCTCGCATACTGTGATTGCAGGCTCAGAGGGGTTCATGCCACTCAGGCTGTTATCACCTGTCTGACGCTGATCCTCCAAAGGTGGTAGAAGGGCAGGGAGATGGAGGAGGATGGAGGAGCACTGTTCTTGTTTTCTAACGGCAACTAACACTCATCAGGTTGTGATAAATCAGGATAAACCAAGCTCCAGTGTTGGATTTTGCTGGATTTGGGTGCTGCCTGCCATTTACTGGCAGCTGAGCCCCGATTCTGTGTTTGCTGGTACCACCGTGTGGCGAAGGGAAGGAACAGGCTGTTAATCAAGGTGGGGGTTAATGAGCTGAACGGCACTAACATCCCCGAGTCTACTGGGCTGTGGCAAGGAGGCACCGTGAGGCTGCCAAATCCAGCTTGCCCCTGCCAACGTCCCTCGGATCCAGGCACTTTTGAAACCACGCAAGAGAAATTAATCCAGTAGCAACGGAATTTTCCTTCCTTGGCTGCTGCAGGGCTTGCCAGAAGGAAGCTAATTTGGTCGTGGTATGGCAGGGAAACCTAGGCATCCATCTCAAACCAGGCTGCGGTCCAACAAAACCTATTCACCAAACACCCACAACATAGAAACAATCTCTGGTATTATCTCCAGTGAGAAAGAAATTAAGAGAAAAACTAATTTAATTACCTAAGTTTATAATCAGTCCTCCAGCTAGAGGAGGAATCCTGAGTATATGTACATGTAGTCCTTAAAATGAGATAACGCTTATTTCCACCAACAACAAGCTACCACTTTATTGGAATAAAGGCAGTCAAAATCTCCTGCCTGGGCAATGCTAAAATAGTAATTTAGTGCAACCAGATTAATAGTAATCTAATAGTATCTCCTCTCTCGCTTCATGACCACTGTATACACTCACCTCTGCACAGCAACAGCAACCAACAAGCTTGAGAGCAGGGGAGAGCTGCTGCCTGAGGGGAAATGCATGAAAAAGCCAGAAGTAAACTCAGTAGGATAAATGAGTAAGATAAAATGAAATTCAGTATCAAATTTGTTTTGAAGGGGAATCATAGAATCACAGAATGGTTTGGGTTGGAAGGCACATTGAAGCCCATGGGCAGGGACACCTCCCACTGGATCAGGGCACTCAAAATCCCGTCCAACCTGGCCTTGAACATCTCCAAGAAAAGCAGAAAGTTTGGGGCTTAAGAATCCAGTAGCAAAATACAAAGTCTTCTAGTACCTGCAAGTGCTTTGGAAGATGGACCAACAAGATGTTACCCACCTGGGTCATCTGCAGCCACTGCTGGACCATCCTATGCTCTCATAGTACTTTTTCCAGGCTGGTTTTATGTACCTAAGGCAATGAAATGTTCTTGTCCAGAGGCTTTAATAGATCTCATATTTGGGAATTTTTCCCTCATGTTTTCTGTGGTTTTCTTCTGCCACACCACAGATTTTCTGGCACCTTCAAAATTCCCTTTGCAAGGAGATAGTTAAAACCAAAAATCGTCAAAGCAATTTAAAAAGCAGCCCAAGATTTCATATCAGAAATCTTCCTAATGTCATCTTACTAAAGCTCTTTATTAGTCAATATCTCCTCTTCATTAGCCTCAATCAAACTTTACCTAGAATCAGCTCCCCTGTACCATCTCCTTCGCATCTCTTGCCAATGATGGGCTCACGCTATAAATTGTGTTTAACTATAGCTCCATTTCATCTCTAGGAACTGCAGCATAAGGACCCATTTCTCAGAAATTACAGTCAGCAATATTAGTCCCTGGGTCGGATATTACCATATCCAGGATGATTTAGGGACAATGAAATCCCTGTGCCATCAAACTAGCTGATTCTTCTGACACAAACGATCCTGCAACTCAATATTCGCTGTGTGCGCTGACTGAAATTCAGCCGGTTTTCCTTCCTTGTTCCTTCTCATACCCACCCATGGCAGGCTCGGCTGGTGGGAGGAGCACGCTCTCACTTTTTCCAAATATAATGGAGCTTTGTGAATGCAAGATGAAAACTGCTGCCAGGAGTCAGTGATCCCCAAATACAGAACTGTGAATGCATGGGTGCTGTGTTAGGAGGAGCAGGAAGAGGAGTTTTTCCTTCCTGGGGAATCATAGAATCATGTAGTGGTTTGGATTAGAAGGGACCTCAAAACTCATTCAGTTCCACACCCTGCCTTGGGCAGGGACACCTCCCACTGGATCAGGGGGCTCAAAGCCCCATCCAACCTGGCCTTGAACACCTCCAGGAATGGGGCAGCCACCACTGCTCTGGGCAATCTGGGCCAGGGCCTCCCCACCCTCACAGGAAAACATTTCTTCCTAAGATCTCATCTCAATCTCCCCTTTTTCAGACGAAAACTGTTCCCCCTCGCCCTATCCCTGCACTCCCTGATCAAGAGCCCCTCCCCAGCTTTGAAGAATAACATTGAAGACCAGCAGACAAAACGGAGGATGACATCTTCCACAACAGACAAATTCCTAGACATGATACTCCAGTGTCCAATTGTGCTCCTGAGCTCTGACACCATTTGTCTCTATGTCCAGTACTTGTATTTTTACCTAAGGTGCAATCCATGACCTTTCCTAACACCCAGCTGTAAGCAAAAACTATTGTGTGTTCTCAAGGTGGTTTTTTTTTTAATGCTCAAATCCTCAGCTTGATTTAAACTAGGATGCTCTCTGTCTTTAAGTTGGAAAATAATTGCACATCACTATATAGTAGTGGTACCCTTCACCAGAAGATCACTGGATAGGTTTTCTTGTTGGCTTTGTTTCCATCAAACATTGGTGGTCTCTGGCTTTTGTAAGCTCAAACAAATAGGACAAAACTCATGATAATGCCACAAGCACCTGACAGGCCAGCTTTTTAAATGCACCCAGCAGCATAAATCACATTCCCAAACGATACACAGAGACAATTTTCCATGTAAAATGATTATGATTTAACAGAAAAACTTATTTTTAGCTTAAGGCGTTCTGGCAGCTGGTGATGCAGATTTGCGGCTGTTCCAACCACTAAACATGCACAGACTGTAGCGCAGCATTGCCTGCTCTTTAGTTTTTAATTTACAGAACTAATTACTTGGATTTACGATCTTTAGCATCCCTTTCCCTCTATATGCTTAAGGAAAAATAGATGAGCCCTGCATGTCAAGCCAAGTCCAATAGGCCAATAAGACCACCACAAGGGCACGTCCAGTGGGAAACACATGGGATGCAAAAGCTTCAAGTCCTGCAGCAGCAAATATACGCGTTAATGTGTAGAGAAGAGACAGGCAGAACCATAGAATGCGTTGGGCTGGAAAGAACCTCAAAGCCCACCCAGTTCCAACCCTCTGCCAGGGGCAGGGACACCTCCCACTGGATCAGATTGCTCCAAGCCTTATCCAACTTCACCTTGAACACCTCCAGGATAGGACAGTTACCGCTTCTCTGGGCAACCTGTGCCAGGGCCTCCCCACCCTCATAGGAAGACCTTTCTTCCTCCTAGCTTGTCTAAATCTCCCCTCTTTCAGCTCAAAACCATTCCCCCTTGTCCTGTCCCTGCACTCCCTGATAAGAGCCCCTCCCCAGCTTTCCTGCAGGTTCCTTTAGGTACTGGAAGGCTGCTCCAAGTTCTCCCCAGAAACCCTCATGTAGCCAAGACAAAGATCATCTGAGGGTTGGTGTGTGTGTGTGTGTAAATCTTTTCTAGCAATTTATACATATAGGGAGGTGAGGGGACAACTTATCAGCAAGGGGATTTCAGACCACCATCAAGGAAAATGCAGCAGCTCTGTAGCAAAGAGGGAAGTGTCAGTACTCACCAAAGCGTATTATTGTGTCAGCGTGAAGGAACACTTGTGGCAAAGACATTAAGGCATTCGATTCAGTACCTCTGCGATGGATGAGGTCTGGAAGTTCACTGGTTGGCAGTAAGATTGCGCAGCTGAGTAACTAGAGAGAAACTTATGTGGCAGTTACACATAAAATAAAGGCTATTTTTCCTGCTTGGTTGGAGAAAATGCCCTGTACAGTAAGGCACAGCATGGCAAGGCTTGGTTCAGGGTCCTGGGTATTGCAGAGATCAAGGAACAGTTAAGCAGTTAAGTTCTTTGATAAAAAGAAACGCTGCAATCACACTTTATTAGCAGTACTTAATTTTATGATGAGGGATGAAGAGACCTTCCAACCAAAGGAGTTTGTGAAGAACACCAGAGCACTCCAGTTGGTAACCCATTCAAGTCACAGTTCCTTTGGAACTGCTCACTCTATTTGTGGATGCCCAACAACATAAGGCTCAGCAAAGGCAAGGGAGGCTTCAAGATTTCTCCTTAGGTTAATTATGACAGTTAATTAAAACATTGTTTTGACATGATAACTACATAGCTGGGTAAAATTTCATTTTCACTCTCCAAAGAGCACTTACAACACCACCCAGGCTGTGACCAAGTCTCAGACCATTCTGCAGCCTCAGGGCTCACCTCCCTCTTGCACCTGAAAACTCAAAGACTCCTGGAGAAATCCTGAGTTCAGCCTGGCCACCAGCCCTCTACTCAGGTGCTTGGGCCGCTCTCACTCCCTATGAGTTCCCTCCACAGGACACAGCAGAGCACTCAGCAGCATCACTGCATCCTAACAGCTTTTATGGCAAATCCTTCAATCCTTTCTGCTTTGCCCTGGCATCCCAGCCCCATGCAGGGATGCCCCAGCACTTCTCACAAAATTCTGTTCCTTAGGGACGTCCTTCCAGACAGGATCAACCTCTTCACCCTGTTCCTTTCCAGCAGCTCCATCCACTGCTCAGTTGCTCAAGTTAAGGCATCAGTACCTTTGTTGGTCCTTTCTAAGCTGCTTCTGGGTGGGGAATTTGTAAATTATTAAATGTCATATTTTCTTACACTTGGTAGGGGAAACTTAAGACGTACCAACTAAGACAGGAAAGTACTTTACAGTGGTACATTTCAAACTGGCTGCTCTTCTGCACATCCAGCCATTTCAGAAAACTCTAAGACACCAAAATGTCCTGATGTGAAACTCAGCCCTGTTCATTCACATTGGATTCCATCTGAAAACAGCACAGGTTGAAATATGACACAGAACTTAACTGGGAGCAGACACTTGAGTCTCAGGAAAGACCAAGCAGAGATGGAAAAAATATTCCATCTAAGAGTTAACTAAAGAGATGCACACAAGGGTTTTTGGTTTGGCTCTGCTTTACAATGTAAGTAGACTAGAAAAATGGTGCATTTTTTGACAAATCCTGTTTCCTCTTTGTCACCACCACAACAAAACTTGCACTTGATTAGCAGAAGCAATAGTATTCAAGCCGAAGTGCACAGATCTAACACACCATCGGTTTTGCAGAGCTAGTTCTGGTTTCATTACCAAGAAAAGCTCACCAGCATTTATTTGCCTCTGCAGCAAGAACTGCATTCTTCCCCTTTTTGTACAGCTTTTCAGGCAGTAGACAACTATTTAACTTACTTAGGTGCTCCATGCTGGGCCTCCCAGCAAGCCAGGAGTTTCCAAACATCCTGCAGTGACCTAGCTTTTAGGCAAGGAAATCTCACTTTTCACTGAATCAGTTATCTGAATGAAGACACTTAAATTCTTAGCCATTAGCAAAACATTGCCTGAATACAAATGCATCCATGCGCAATGAGCATCCTTCCAACACCAACCATTTCAGAGATGAAACGAAGGCAAGAGAAATGAGGAGGGCATTAAGAACAGTCCAAGCCAAACTGTATCCAGCTTTATTAAAGGTACTTTCATAAACAATCATGGTATTTTAGGCAGGACATGGGCTACAATCGGCAACATTTTACAACAACCGTCAAGACTCCCTCCCTTTGTGAACTACTAAAACGTACAAGTTGCTATAAAACCAAAGAATCTTCATTTCATACGCACAGAGGGAAAAGTTTAGAGTGAGGGCGGACATGTTCACATTTTGTGTGTTGTTTAACAACTCTTCACAAACCTACCCTGACTTTTAGTGGAGAAAAATTAGAATGTGGGTTTCCTAATCCAAAGATTCACAACAAAGGGAAGTACAGCTCATTTTAGAGCCATTATATCCCAAATTAGACACTGGAGTCCAGATCACCTGACAATGCATCTAGAGTAAGTCCCAAAATGCCAGATTTTGCCGTGTTTTGGAGTGACAGGCTTTAGGTAAACAATAAGGACATGGAGGACAATACTGAGGGCGCTATGAACGGCGCTTTTGATGTTGTCAACAGGCACCTTGGGAGCTATGATGCTCACCTGCATTCACTTTACAGATGTGCAGCATGAAAGAATCCTTTCCCCCCTCTATCCAGGAAGAGCCCTTCTTCAAAGAACTGGGGACTAGGCAAACTTTTCTTATTAAAATTTAGTTTCCAAGAAATAGACTAAGTGGCATTTGTCCCCACTGCCCCCCTCAAAAGACAACAACGAAGCGGTCTGTGTGCTAACAACATAGCTTAAAAAAAAGTAAACCAAAATTCTGCATTGTTATAAAACTTGATAAAAAATAGTATTTCAAACTGTACAGTCACCAGAAGTACACAGTTATCAAAAATTCACACATTTTACTTGGCTTCACCAGCACCTTCGGCTTTTTGTGCCTGGAAGGAAAAAAAAGAGAGAACCAATCAATACACACCATGTGCTCGCACCAAACAAATTTTCCTAATAAGCAGATCTTATTTGGCTTGCACTATCACAGGTTTTAGCAAAATAAAATCTAACTTCTGAAGCACCATAAAAGGCAACCCTTTTCCTTTATTCCATGCAAACTTCACACATTTTCAGAGCAAGGCAGAACAGTGACATTCACATGGCAACTTCAACTGGCAAACAGACAACTTTAACCTTTTAGCAGCCTCCCCGCATCTGTTGATGTGCTGCCAGTGTCATCAGCAACGGGTCTAAATAATCAAGCAATGATTCCTCTTCATTAGCGCAAGCCTAGACTTGTCTACCTTTGATATGGAAAAAAAAAAAAGGCTGACAAAATGCCAGAGCCATTGTTATACCTGGTCTGTTTTGGCATCTCCGTTTTCTGCAGGGTTGTTTCCCTCCTTGCCAGCATCAGCTTTCCCCTTCTTTCCCTTGGGCAACTTCTCGCTCTTCTGTAAATGCAAGAGGACACACACGATTATCACCAACAACCAGTCATTAAGCACTGAGAACCCAAAAACTTGAGTGGTAAACCCCAATGCTGCATGCTGGCTGGAAAAGAATGCAACACATGCATCTTAAAGAGGTTGACAACAACTATGAAGTCTTCACTTTGACATTTTGTACCTAAGTTTTGTAAAATTTCAAAGTTTTCAGTGCAACTTTATAGAAGTGATGATGCAGCTGAATTTCATCAGTACATATGCTGTTATTGCAGTTTTATCAGTCATTACTGGACAAATTATGGGAAAGATGTTAGGATACTGGAATGTGTTCAGAGGAGGGCAACGAAGATGGTGAGGGGGCTGGAGCACAAGCCCTATGAGGAGCAACTGAGGGAATTGGGGCTGTTTAGCCTGGAGAAGAGGAGGATCAGGGGAGACCTCATTGCTCTCTACAACTACCTAAAAGGAGGTTGTAGTCGGGCAGGGGTTGGTCTCTTCTCTCAGGTGACCAGTGGCAGAACCAGAGGGCATGGACTTAAGCTTCGTCAGGGAAAGTTTAGACTTGATGTGAGGAAAAAATTCTTCACTGAAAGGGTGATTGGCCATTGGAATGGGCTGCCCAGGGAGGTGGTGGACACCTACCCTGGAGGTGTTTAAAGGGAGACTGGATGAGGCACTGAGTGCCATGGTCTAGATGATGGTGTTAGTGTTAGGTTATAGGTTGGACTTGATGATCTCAGAGGTCCTTTCCAACCTTGTGATACTGTGATACTGTGAAATTGAAGCTTCTTAACCCATTCACGTTTCAGTGATAGCAGTGACACGATGGCTTACCTTTGGAGCAGCCTTTTTAGGTTTAGGCTCTGGCTTCGGAGGAGCCGGTTTCTGTGTGCGAGAAAAAACCTTCACGTTACTTAAATTACTTTAAGAGAAACACAGTACTTTTTTAAAAACATCCAACCCGAATAGTTTAGTTTTAGGAAAACAAGTCAAAACGTTTGAAATTGAAGCACTCGATTTGTTAATTATTTTACCGCTCCCCTAACACCACACAATAGGGTGGTTTGTTAAGCCAGAAATTTTCAACTAACAATGCAACTTGCCAGAAAACCTACAGCTCTCGCACAGACATGGCACTCGACACTCAAGCTTAAAACCCTGAAGTGTTGCCACACCTCTGCTCAGCAAGGAAATACTCACAGCAGATAGCCTCGCCGATCTTCGTTGTGGCTGGTAAAAAAGAGAAACAATTGGATTTAAAATACTAGAATATGAACTCTTAAAAACAAAACAGATAACTCTCATTTCAAAGTAGTAAAATCCCATAACTAAGTTTTTAGTTCTCTTTTCCTCTAATCTCAAGAAACACAAGACAATACTATTTAAGTCACTACTAATAGCAAAGGATAGTTAGCTAGATTTCTCATGGTTAAAGTTAGAAGACAGTGAATATGCCAAAAAGCCAGAATCAATTCAGACTGACCCTCCCCCTTCTCTTCATTCTAATGGAGTCAAACCTCATCTTCCAACGCAAACACTTCCCGATCCAACTTTCTCGAAACATTGAAGTTCTTACCTCATCCTTAACTTTGGCCTTATCGCCCTTGGTATCTCCTTCAGCCTGTGGAGAAGCACAAGCTGGATGGGGGAGTTCAGGGAGGGGCTCAACTCTCACCACACCCCCCACTCCTCATTAGCTTTACATCCCTAATTCCCAAGAGGGCTTTTAAGGGAAAACTCAGCTCTCACCCCCCATCATTCCTACCCTACCCCATTCCCAAGAGAAGCATTCCCAGCCCTCACCCCGCCTCCCTCGACCCCGTTATCTCCATCCCTCCCATTCCCAAAGGAACTTTACGAGCGAACTCAGCCCTCGCTCCCCGTTAGTTTTACACCCCCCACTCCCAAGGGTTCACTAAGAGAGCATCCATCCCTCACCCCGCCCCGTTATCCCTAATCCCCCAGGGGGCCGTTAAGGGGAAACTCAGCCCCTTACCCTCCGCTAGTTTTACATACCTCATTCCCAAAGGGGAGTCGGGGAGGGGCTCAGCCCCCCCCCCCCGGTTGGTTTTACATCCCCTATTCCCAAGGGGGGCACTGAGAGGGGAACTCCCTCCCCGCCCCTTACTGGGGGGGGGGCAGCGGGTGGGATGCCCCACACCCCCCACAGCGTGGGGGCTGAGGGGTTGGTTTTGGCGCCAAAGCGGCAGCGCCGCTTCCCGCCCTTTTCCCGCCCTTCCCCCTCCTCCTCTTCCCCCCCCCCCCCCCCACTCCAGTCTCCCGCCAAAACCAACCGGATCGAACCGGCGCGGGGGCGGGCACTCCTCCCTTACCCCCCCCCCCCCACGCGCGCGCAGCCCCTCCCTCCCCCCTTAATGGTCGCCACCCCCGTCACCCGTGGAAAAAAAAAAAACACAGGAAAGGGGGGGAAAATAGGGTATCCCCCCCCCCTCCCCCTATCGCCACGTTACCTTTCTCTTCGGCATGGCTGCGTGCGGGGCGCTGTGCGTGAGGGGAGAGAGCGGAGCGCGGCGTGAGGGAAGGGGGGGGGGGAAAGGGGGCGGGGAATGGAGGAGGGGAGGGGGGGGTGGAAAGAGATGTAAGGAGAAAGGCTCGGAAAGGTGATGCGGGGCGGGCGGCGGCGGCCGCTCCCGGCTGGCGCTGCGCTTTGGCTCGTCCGGACCCCCCCAAACACTCGATCTGAATCGGGGTGTTTATAAAGTTTTATAGAGCGGAGCCGGACGCGGCGCAACCGGTTCCAGCCGGATCCCCGCCGCCCCGCGCGCCCATTGGACCGCGGGGGTCACGTGGGGTGGGGCCAGGAGGGGAGGGAGGGGAGGGGAAGGGAGGAGGGGGGCGCGCGCGCAGCTCGGCCTTGCGACCCCCCCCCCCCCCCCCCCCCCCCAAGCTCTGCGGGCGGGAAACAGCGGGGGGGGGGGCAGGAGAAAAAAGGGGATAAAAAGAGAAAATCGGGAGGGAAAGGGGGCTAAGGGGGTGCAGGGGAGGCGGATGTGGTCCATGGTTTGGGGAGAAGGGGCGACAGGCAGGAAAAAAGGGGGGGAAGGAGAAAAACAAGGAGAGGAAAGGGGGCTGGAGTGGGGGTGAGGTGGCTGCTGCTGCCCGCCCCCCCCCCGATATGGGGAAGAGGGGGCACCCCAGTCCTGAGCGGGGTGGGGGCAGGCAGAAAAAAGAAGGGAAAGAGAAAAGCAGGGGGGGAAAGGGAGCTGTGGGTGCAATCCCCTTGTGTGGAAATGGGGTGAGGGGGAGCAAGTGGAAAAAAGGGGGGAAAGGAGAAAAGAGAGATGGAAAGGGGGGCTGTAGGGGTGGGATATGGGCAAAGGGGGCATCCCCGGTCCTGGGGGAGTGCAGTAGGGGGGCAAAGTGTGGAGGGGTGCAGAGCTGTTCCTTCAGAGCTGGGGGTGGCACAGTATCACCCCCCAAGCCCAGGGCAGGGCAGCATCCCCCAACCTCCTTCACCCCCAGGGTGCAGCACCCTTGGGACACAGCATCACCCAGTCAGGGGCACAGCATCTGCATTCCCAGGACTGAGATGTGTGTGGGGGGGGGGGCACAGCATCATCACCCCGCTCTACCACCCCCAGGACGTGGCCCTGACACCCCAGCACTGGAAGGCGGACATAATCTCAGTCCTCCCAGAGGCACAGCATTACATCTGGGACTAAGGAACAGAACCCCCCTTGGGGCACAGCATCACACCCTCCCAAGGGCCATGGCACCCCCAGGGTACAGCATCAACCCCTGGACCTGAAGGGGGGCACAGCGTCACCATCCCTATGCCACCCCACGACATGGCATCATGCCCCCAACCCTGGGGCTGAGCAGCCTGCACAGCTCCTCTGGGGCTGAGGGCATCTCTCCTCCAGGGCTGAGTGGGGTGGGGGCAGCTGGCACAGCATCTCCAGGGCTGACTGGGCAAGGGACAGCTTGCACAGCATCTCCCAAAGGCACCACCAGGATGGGAAATCTCCATTAGCATATTTTCCTGTAAAACTATGGGAGATGCGGAGCATTATATCCACACAGAATCAGGGAGAGGGTGAGGCAGTGCTAAAATAAAAGAGAAAAATATCAAAATGCAAGAAAATGTACATTGAAACTATTCCCACAGTGCCTGCTGCTTGCAACAAGTGTTTTGTGAGGCTCAGCTCCTCCTCACACCTGGGTACAGGCACAGATGTTTGCTACAAGTCCAATTACTTCCTACACACTTCACTGTGCCCCAAACTTATAACCTTTTCATTAAACCTTGTCCAGAAGAGCATCCCAAGGAGCTTGCCTCCTTCCCCCTCCCCAGGTAACCTCTCAGGCTTTTTTAGACCTCAAATGCCAGAAGAGCACATTTTTCCAGTCATGCTGACTTTTCACTATAAAAACATAAAATCAGGGAAGTTGGAATTCTCACTGAAAGCAGCCTGTAGCTCCATTTCCAAAACCATCTTTCAAGATTCACTGGAAAGATGCGCTCCTGAAACTTAGAATTTGCCTGTGTAACTCATGCCCACCCTCTAAGGAAGCAAGGCTTGAAAGAAAGTTGCTATTTTTCTAGAATAACTGATGCAGGTGGAATAAAAGAACCCAAACAGGTAACACAAGCCTTTCTCCACAGCTCAAAGCTTTTTCTCCTTCCCTGCTACCGCAGCAGCTTTTAGAAAAGGGATGAACACTTTCCCTCCAAGCTTTTTGTAAACCAGATCCTTCAGTTACCACTCCTGCAACAGCACTACTGCTTTGTGGAGCACGACCATTGCAGCTCTGGTCACCTGCAGCATCAGAACACAACTGAAAACCATAATTTTAAGATAAAAATGCATCCTGGGGTAGAAGAAAGTCTCCCCATCAGGCTGGCAAAGCAGACTGGAGAGTGCTCCATTTCATGGAGAGAAAACTATATTCACAGCTTCCTGGAATGTGAAGACAGAGAAAATAAAACACAGCAGCAAGGTTATAATCAACAGCTCCCATCATCTCAGTGACTGTTATCCAACCTACTGTTTGCTACTTACACAAGAGGAGGTTCCTGCACAGAGCTTCATTCAGCCAAGCCTTGGGCTATCAGCAAATTGCTCACACTAGACTGTAAAAAGAACACAGCCTTCAAATCATTCCCAACCTAACAGGAATCAGAGGAAGAGTCTGTCACAGGTTAAACAACAGTATATTAGAGCTGGATGCCAGCTTCATCACTTCTCAGAATAAGTTCTATGTACTTTTAAATGTTCAGCTTATTATTTAAATCAGTTTGGTATGAATATGCTTTATTCACAATTCAACAGTGTAGTTATCCTCTTCACAATCACATTCAAAGGGCTGAGTTTGCAGCACTGACAAGTCTTTTAAATCTGCATTTTCTAGTTTTCACCTGGAGGTAAAAAGGAACACTGTAAAAACAGCAATAGCTGGTCCTGCTGCACCTGCCTCTGCACCAGAAACAAAAATCAAGACATTTTCTGTTATTTTGACCATGGGGACGGAAATCAGGAGAAATCAGAGACGGAAACAATCTTGGAAATTAGCTACTCTGTCTCCCTGCTGATGGAAAATGGAGAACAAACACAGCTGCTCCAGCCACTCCCATTAAAATCAGCTAAAGAGCCATTCTAAACCATTTTGGCTGGGGTCAGGGTCTGGTTTTGGCTACTGTATTCCTGAATTAAGCCCACCCTCATTCCCTGGAAACAGGACATTAAGTCATAGCTCTTAGAGAGGTCTCAGAGGAATCTGGTGTATTGTATTCATCACTTGGTTTTACCTAACTTCTCCTTTTTAAGCCATTAAGCCAATTCCCAACCAATCCTTTTCCCTGGCCTGCTCAGAGCGCCTTTCCTAAGCGCAGTCAGACTGTTCCAACATCAGCATCTGAGGCTTTTGGATTTTCCCCACTATAAAGAAGGGATCACAGGACCCAATGAAGCTCTGGAGTATCTGTTTTCTTTACGGCAAGGCTGAAAATGCCTCACTTCAGCTCCTCAGAAGCCAAAAGCAGATACACCAAAACCAGCACAGTAAGGTGAGGATGTTATCATGAAGTAGGCAGTGGGGAATATCTCTGCCTTCACTTGGCACAGGGCTCCTTTCTACAACAGGCATAATCCTCTCCCTACAGAAAGCACGGCTCCTCTTATGGAAGAGGAAACCTCAACCAAAGATTCACCACTATGAAGCCCTGGAAAGAATTCCAGTTCAGAGTGATTAAACAGGACTGACTTCATTTGCCTGGACCGATTCTTGAGGAGCCAAACAGAACCAGAGGCCTCATTCTAGTTAACTTCTTGTTGCTGAAACAGCCAGGCCTGTGAAGTACCAAGCAGCAGAGATGGTGGGATGCGTGTATGCTCTATCCTCAGGGACAGGAAGGTGGGACAGGACGGCATTACCTTCCTCAGCAGCATTCACAGAACTAGAAAGGTTCATGGTGCTCTGTCCCTGCCCTCGGATGGGGCCAGCAGGGACATAAAGTCCTAGAGCAGCCCTGCACCCCACTGCAGAGCCACAGCGAGTGACCTCTGCTGGGCAGCTGCTGTTCCCACCAACACGGTTAAAAACTGTCTTCCCAGGAGCAGCCCAGCACCTCTGTCATGCAGATACTGTACACAATCTTTCAAAGAAGTCCGCTCTTTTGTGTTCTAGTGCTTGTAGGAAGCCCTGGATTCTCTCCTCCCGCATGGCAGTGCATTTCTGCAATAGTGTCCGTCGGCGCTGAGAGTCTCCGTGGGACCCCTCCTGCTGCAGCTTCTTTGTCACATAAGCCTGATCCCTTTCCATCTGCTGTCGCCTCCTTTCCTCCATGTAGGAGTCTCTGGCCTTCTAGAGTGAAAAGCAGCAGAGCATTAGCACTTTACCAGGCTTTCAGCTCCTCTGTGGTACACACACAAGGCAGCACAGGTTATGGAAGAAACAGCCTGTGCTTGGCCATCAATCTGCAGGTTAAATGAAGGGTGGCTCTGTGAGCAGCAACTCCACTTTGAGGCAGCCTGCTTGACTGGTTAGAAAGAAACACAGGGATACCCTTCTGGACTTTCTCGCCAACACACAAAACCATTTACAGTGTCACCTCCTAGTTAAAATAGATCAAGGTCACAACAGATTGTGGGAAAACCCTCAGATATTGGAATCAGACAGCAGACAAGAGCATTTCGAACCACAGACGCACTCCCAAGCTGTCCTCACCAGTGTCATCACACAAACTTAGATCCTGTTCTCACACAGCAGCTGGAAGGTTTTAGGGGATCCGGAACCAAGATTTATGGGGCAATTCTTTGAGGTGGTGATTGGGTATAGAGCTAATCAACTTCAATAAAAAGTAAGAGTGGGCTCAGCATTCCCAAATGCCTGTGATCTAATAACGTACTGACTCGAGACACAGCAAGATGGGCAGGAGAAAGGTAAAGGCAGCAGCTACTCTTGCCTATCCTTCCAGTTATCTGAAATATTTTTGCAGAACATCACTTTTAGATTTCTTCTCATTGCACATATCCTAGCCTGCAGCCTCCAGCAGCAAAAACACATCCCCATCCAGGAATATTAAGCACTCATCTTTAAAGAGAATAAAACTGGGCACTGTGATGTAAGCTGACACAGGCACTTACAGAGTGCTGGCCTTTCAAATGAGCAAGGAGAAATAATTATTCTAATGAGAGCCTGACTCACCCTTCACTGCGCTTTCCCTGTGCCCAATTCTATGCTCCAGCACTGTAAATTATTTTTTTTTGTACTGGGAATGAGAGTAGAAATAACCCCAGCTACAGAAAGCTCACTGAATTGATAGGTCTCTGCTGCTGTAGCTCTGCTTATTTGAAATGGAAAGATCATCAGTCTGTTCAGTGTAAGATTTCCAGTGTTGGACAAAGTAAAACTAGAATCAGAATGATTTGGGTTGGAAGGGACCTCAAAGCCCATGCAGTTCCAATTCCCTGCCATGGGCAGGGACCCCTCCCACTGGATCAGGTGCTCAAAGCCCCATCCAGGATAACATTTCTTCCTAAGATCTCATCTCAATCTCCCCTCTTTCAGCTGAAAACCATTCCCCCTTGTCCTATCCCTGCACTCCCTGATCAAGAGCCCCTCCCCAGCTTTTCTGTAGGCCCTCTTTAAAATTCTGTCCATTCCCCAGAGGAAACCCAACAGGACCCCTTATGCAGGGCAGGCCAACACCTTCAATCTCTCCCAACCAACACCTGCATTCTCTCCCTGAGTCGACCACGTTGCAGCTGATCCTGTGACAAAGCAGTGAGCAACAACCAGCTGGTAGGCTCCCTTTTGCAGCAGGATAGCTGGAAATGAAGATGGCCATTAAATGGGATGCTGTTTGAGTTGATGGAAGGAGGAACATTTTGCCAAACGCTTCCAAATCAAGTTTGTTATGTCCCTTGTCAAACATTCCATGCAGCTGCCTATCCCACACCATAACTGTTGCCAGCATCCCAAGCACAGCAGCACTCTCCCACAGCAGACACAGCTGCAGTCAGATATTCTGACTCCTCAGCCCCACCATTCTCTGTCAAACATCCCTTCCATCACAGTAATTTGTTTCAAGAGCTCCAGATACTTTTGGCTTTCAAGATCACCTATTTCAAATGCAAACCAGCCACCTCCTAAATCTCAGCAGTTCCTTTGAGTGAGAAGTCCTCCCTTCTGCATCCCATGAAAAAAAGGGCAGCCTTAAGTGCTGGCAAAGTGGGTCTTACAGCAAGAAAACCAGCCAAAGAGCAAATCTGGATGATAAGAAACCTTAGTAATGGCAAAGCATGAACACACAGAGCAACAAACAAGAACTAAGAAAAGCTGAGGCTAGCTAGGAACAGAAGCAGCATTTGTTACCCATCAGAAATCAGCACTAGGAGCAAAGTCAGAACAGTGACCTTACTGTTCAACGCTGTTCAAGGCAGAGGCAAAGCTAATGTCAATGACAAACACTACTGCCTTTTTTTGCGTTCTGCTGCATACAGAAGGTGAACTGCCATTAGTGGTATTAATACAATGAATTACTGGTACAAAAAGGGCAGACTTGGGGCAGAAACAGAAATAAAAGAGGTTAAGGACACGGAGAGTTTGCATGTTCGCAGACTGACTGGACCCAATAAAATTCACCCATAACCACGACCGTCCACAATCTCTTTGACAACTCTCAAAGGTGAGCAAAATCCCCAAGGTAGAAGAGGGCAATACAATGCCTGACTTTTAAAAAAAAAGGACCCAAATAATTAAGGAACAGACACACTCAGCAGCCAGACATGGCAGAGGTAAGAGTCAGCACCCTGAGTTCCTCCTCCTGCCAGTTACTGCTGCCCCCCAAATTTCCCCATCGAGAGCTTCAGCTTCCAAACTTGTTTTGCTTAAAAACAGCCAGATTACTAACTGAATGCTAAACTGGCCAGGTTTATCTGAACCACACCAGGGAGAGCTCATAACAACAGATCCAAAAGGGGAGGAGCAGTCTCCTCAGTAGGCACATCTAGACTCATATGAGGACACTTATCCAGTGTCTCACAGCCCAGGCTGACTCACTTCAGGTTCAAGAAAGGAAACTCTAAACCCACTTGCTACAACCCTAAAACAAACAGCAGTTTGAGGAAGAGCATGCAAATTCTCCCTGCTCATTCCAGTGTGAACTCTGCAGTCTTTGCTTCAACCCTCGATGAAGCAGTTTGAGTTGAACTGGTTGATTTTGCCCTGTAACAGATCAGGAGTGCTTACTTGTTCTGCCCTGCCAGCTGAGGAGTAGAGACAGACACTTCCAGCTGGTGGAATGAGCAGTGAGCAGCAAAGACAGTGGTGACTTCACATACTTAAGTATTGCTGAAAGTAGGAGTCTGGCCACCAGCTAAGAAGTTGTAACAAGCCACGTGGGTACAGGAGAAGCAACACACCTGGCATTAGCTGCTACTGAAACAAGATCTTAACTAACCACACCAAATGAACAACTCCTCTGTTCCCACTCTGCAGACTCTCACCTGATCTCCAGCATGTTGCTGTGCTGAGCTGTCCCTCTCCCTAAGGCTGCCTTACCTGTAAAGCATTGTAGTTCATCTGGAACCGAAGGATAGCCTCACACAAGTTCCAAAAGGAATATTCTGGCCACAAGACTGACTGAAACACCAGGCACGAATGGGATGTCTGCAGAAAGCAAGATCACCAACAATTTAATAATCTAGCAAGGGAAAAGTTAGCAAGATGCAGCTCTGTTGCTCAAACTACACCTGTTTCCCCACAAAGGCTTTTACCTAGGCTGTGTTATCAGATTCTATTGTAGTTAAAATAAAATAAATACCAGCTAGGAGAGTTTGAAATTGGAGAGTGTAAAGTCTTTCTAATTAGTTATTAATGCTGGGGCTCTAGTCACTGGTTCCTGCAAAAATACCAGCAGAATCCTTACTAATGCTGTGTTGCTCTTCACAGAGGTATTTTTAATAGCTTAAGCATGACAGACATATAAAAACCCTAAAATAGCAACACTAGACTACCACAGGCTGAGTTAAGGGAAAAAGAGATGAACTGAGGATCAGGATGTGACATTTAAGCCATTCATCAAAGACATCTTGTGATATTCCTTGCTGCCCACTCATGGCATTTGAATTGCTTAATGAATCCAAGAGTTGTCATGCACTGATGATATTCTAGAGCTGGAAGATGCAAGACTTCACATTAAAACCTATTTTTGCCATCAAGTCCCTCGAAGTTTCAGGTAAATGTCTTCCTATGACCCTTACTACAGAATCTAACACATAAAAGGACTCTGCACAACTCAAAGTCATAACGATATAGAAAATCTTAGTGTCAGTTCTCAATGTCCTCCTGCTTTGGGGCTGTCAGGACATACAAGATTGCTAGTAAAAGGAAATTTGCACTAACACTCTGGTGTGTCAGCTGGCAGAGTGGGGACACAAGCAGACATTCTCCTCTGCTGCTTCTGCTGTAATTCATGGCATGGGAGAGGGGTGTCCTGAGCACTGGTTTCCTCAGTGCTGCTTCACCAGTTCTGCTCGGTCTCTGAGCCACCTCTGCCAGGACCACCACCACAAGGAGCAAGCACAACGTTAGTCTGCAGCATTGACATCCATCCAGGGTACAGGTGTGCCCAAAAACACAGGGAAAAGAGGGAAATACTTTGGTAGGCAACCGCAAGTCAGGCCAGACTTCTGTGAACTTGCCAACTAAGTAAGTTGGAATACGAATATTTGATGTGGTTGCTTAAAGGCAAGTGGGTTTTGGCAGAATTGTATGTGTAAAACAAAAGTAAAGCAGTTTGACTCAAACGTTCGCCTGCAAAGTTTGGCTTATGAACAAGTCAATATTGCCCAGCACAGGAGAAAGGGAAATGGAAGCAGCTTTGGATACTGAAAATGAAAATACATGGACCTTTTATGCATTAAGAACTTACAACATGTTAGCTTGGGAGCCCAGTCACAGAATCACAGAACTGTTTGGGTTGGAATGGACCTCAAAGCCCACCCCGTACCAGCCCCCTGCCATGGGCAGAAACACCTCCCACTGGATCAGGGGGCTCAGAGCCCCATCCAGCCTGGCCTTGAACACCTCCAGGGATGGGGCAGCCACAGCTTCTCTGGGCAACCTTGGCCAGGGCCTCCCCACCCTCACAGCAAAACATTTCTTCCTAAGATCTCATCTCAACCTCCCCTCCTTCAGCTGAAAGCTGTTCCCCTCATCCTGTCCCTGCACTCCCTGAGCAAGAGCCCCTCCCCAGCTTTCCTGGAGCCCCTTTCAGTACTAGAAGGCTGCTTTAAGTTGTCCCAGGAGCCTTCTCTTCTCCAGGCTAAATGATTATCTAGTCATGCTGATGTTACTTTGCCATCCTTAGAACCTGTCTTGCAGGGTCTTGTTTCATTATGGAAGTGAAACACATTTCTGTAACTGCAACAAGTCATGTGTTACATGCACGTTATAGGGTTAACACCTCCACTACCTACAGCTGACATGTGACAAATGCCTGTCCCAGGAATCAAGACATCCTTCCTGGGATTTCCTCATCCCCCAGGAAACACATTGCCAGGTTAAATTAATCAAAGCCAAGAAATTACCAATCAAATGAGGAATTACCTAAATGTGAGAAGAGGAGCAAAAGGACAAGAAATTCGTGATATCCTTAACTGCTGTCAGCTAGAATATTTTGTGATTTATTGTTTTTGGGATGATACAATCTCAGACTTGTGCTGCAAGGTATTTTAGGCAATCACAGAACTGCAAGAAACCGATTCCTCAGAGGTGTCCCATGCTCAGTCACATCCAAGAAGTTACCCAACCCCTTGCAGAGGGAGGTTAAGAGCCCTCATATCAGCTCATGCCTGGAGTCAGCAGAACACACTCCGAGACACAAATGGAATATTTCAAGGAGAAAACAAAGACTTTACCTGCCAGAGCAAGAAATCGCTCAACCGGACCTCTCCAGAGGTTCGAATCAGGAGGTCTGGGTCAGGGGAGTTGTTGGTGTACAGACACTGATCAAGCAACGATTCAGACACATCGCTAAGAAAGACAGACACATCTCATTAGGATCACCTTCCTGACCCAACAGAGGTGGCACAACTCAAATGGAATTTGAAACACAGGACTGCAGATGAAAACTGGCTGGTGGAGCTGTACCACAGCCAGTCATCTCCTCGCTTCTGATGGACACTGCTTTCTGCCCCACAGGCTACTTCAAACACTCTTTCAGCTCCCAGAGCTTCCCCACCATGCTCTTTGAAACATAATATAGGGGCGGAACCAGGCCGTGAGGACTTCCATCTGGAGCACAGAGCAGAAAGCTAAACACTCCATCTCCTCCAGGGTGGAGGAACAGTTCAGTATTCGTGATTCATCTGTTGTTTGACTTCACAGCTAAGACTGCAAGCCAAGCAGCCAATTGTTGTGGCATAAAAATCTGCCTTCACATTTAAACTGACTTAAGACACAGAACTAATTTCTCTTCTGTCTTGTGTATCAATCACTATAGTAACTGAAATAATAAAAAACAAACATTGCATATAACTTTAAGTCATTTGTTCCAGTCATACTGGTTTAATGAGAGCTATTTAAAAGCCACTTGGCTTCTGAGGGGTAGGAGTAAAAGCGTAGGAGTAAGACAGGCAGTCTTCATCTATGAAGGCTCACACAGAAAGAGAAGAGTTACCTGGGTTCGAGCAGTCCTTGTTCCACCCCCCAAGCCATCTCCCTGACAGCATTGCTGATTTCATGTCTTGAAGTGTAGGCAAAGCAGACATTTAGAAAGCATCTGAAAAGACGAGAAATACGTGAAAGGCTCACCTAAGGCAAGTCCAGTGGATGACAGAGAGAACAATATCTAAATCTGTTGTGTGTGTTTGCAGGACAAATTACTAAACAAAAGGTGTATCGTGTCTGCCAAGCCTCAGCCTTCAGGTAAAAGAGGAAGGTGTGAGGTGTCAGCTACTTTAAACTCTGTGTTACTTACTTGTTGTAGTTCCTAGTTGCCAGCACAGCTTGGGCAATCAGCTCCTGAATATCCAAGGGTAGAAGTGGCAGGTCCCCAAGGACACGGATACACACACCGTGCTTCTTCAAGTTCTCCCTACATCCAACAACAAGAGTGAGGACTACAGAAAACTGATCAGTCTCTACTGCATGAGAGCTGTGTTTGCCTGGAGTAACATCCACCAAATTGAAAACAGGCAGGGAGCCAGCACAGCTTCAACAAAACCGGGAATCAGAAAAAGGTAAAATGACCAAATGTTTTCCTGGTGTTGAAAGCTGGCTTAGATTTGATCATCCCAAACCATTCCATAAAGGGAAACTGATCATTCCCCATACAAGTCTGAGGTACAGACATAGCCCAAGGACTAGAAAATGATCACAGATTAGGCATTTCTACCTGCAGTTATGAAATTCCATAAGGAAAACTCAGAATACAACCACAGACTCTAGACACATAATTAATCACAAATTAAGATGACTAATGGTCATCCACAGAGCAGCACAACTACTTTTGATGTAAGGGAAGATTAATGCATGAGGGTGGGATGGGGGTGGTGCAGTGAACATTAGATGAAATCATTCATGCTTGCTGGAGCATTACTCTGAGCACACAGGACACCCCGTGGGGCCCTACAGGCTCCTGGTGCCACCTGTCTGGTGGCACAAACTCCCTGATGAAGGGCTGCAGTGGGTACAACCCAGGGAAACAGCTTCAGAACCACAGTGTACTGCAGTGCCAGAGAGCCCTGATCTACCCAGCTCCTACTGGCACACATTTGCCATCCTCTCCCTCCTGCTCTTACGTTTGTGTCCCCTCACTGCCTTTCAGATTTACTTCAACAGGATAAGCACCACCCTTCACACCAGCCAGGCAAGGGGAAACAAACACAAACACTGAGCTACTGGGCAAATAGGGCACAGTAACACCTCCCTCTGCTCACTCTGATTGCACCAGTTTTGCCTACACACAATCCATGAACTAGTCCTCCAACTCCAACAAGTGACTTAACACAGCACATGCCCCTGTGTTGAAGTCCCAAGCTGCCAAGCTCAACTCTGATCTGCCACGAACACTGCAACAGAATCTAAGAGAAGGCTTTGACATCTCGTGAAAGCAAGGCATCCAGCACTCTGGTGCTAAGCAGAGATTTCTAATAGTGCTGGGCTCACCTGAAAGCTGTACTGTCCTCCCTGTTTGGGTGGGACTGTGGCACAGTAAGCCATGACACAGACACAAATCTGCTGTGCTTGGGGACCATGCGTGCTCAGGAGCTGGATATCCCATCCAAGCAGGCAGAACCCCTCAACACAAATCTCTAGCTGGAGTTGCAGAACAGCTACCTTCATTCAAACAATTTTCACAACTTTCAGCATCCCTGTAACACCTCTTAATCCCGTTTTGCTTTAGTTCCACCCTGTGGGATTCAGACATGAGAGGGTTCTTACTGTTCTTCCAGCAGGCGGCTGAATTTCTGTCTTGCCAGATCCATTAGTCCATCCACCTCCTCCTTGGAGCGTTTGAAATTCTCAATGCTAAAGGCATAAACAGTGACCTCCTGAATGCCCAGGTTCAAGCACCACCGTAGTGTCTGCAAGGAGACAAAATAAAACAGAAAACAAAAGCCAGGTAAGCAGACTCAGGCAGGTCAGCAGGACCCATCTTTTCCACTGCTAAAACCTTCCTGTCTTTTCCCACTGTGCTCAAACTGGTTCAAAAGAAACAACCATCAAGAGCTGATAACGAAACCCCCTCTGTAAGAACTTCAGATTCATCTTGAAGAACAGGAGGAAAAAAATCACTAAGGATGTGAATCCACAACAGATACAAGACTAACCCAGCCAGGGAAAAGCACTTCTTGCAGATAACATCATAAATTACAGAGCACCCTACCTTTCAAACCTTTCCAAAGAAATTCAACCTGCTTCACAGAATTAAAAGCTTCAAGATCTGCAAGGCAGGTATTTTAACTGAGTGTAAAACAGAGGGGGGGAAAAATAGGTGATTAAAATGACACTGCAAGATAACAGGAAGAGAGAGGAGCTGAAGCTGGAACCCTGATGACAAACGTTGGCTCCAGGCATAAGCCTGGCTCCAGTGGAGAAAAGGAACACAACACAGCAGCCAAGCAGTGAACAAGTCAGCTGGGGGACACAGTTCAGGCCTTCATCACACAGCTACAAGGCAGCAAACATCCTCCCCACCTGTGCCAGCTTGTCAAAGCCTTGCGAATGCCCCTGCTGCCTCTCCACGTGGCACTTGCGGGCATAACGGCGATTGCCATCCATGATGAAGGCAACATGCTTGGGCATTGGACCTGCCTAGGAAACAAGGAGAAGCAGGACAGACCAGATGAAGTGATCAGCCAAGCTGGCATCTTGCAACAGAGACCTTGGTCCTGCTGCTCTTGGCAGCACCACCTATTTGTGCACATCTGCCAGCTTCAGGTCTGGAGCTGGAAAGAGTAAGATACCAATTCCGTCTCGGATCACTCCAGTTTAGGCTCACTAAAAAGCGTATCAGTATTGACCATTGCCTAAACTGAAAAGCAGCTTTGCCCTCCCAATTTCAGGTTGCTCAAAGCCCCATCCAACCAGGCCTTGGACACCTCCAGGGATGGGGCGGCCACCGCTTCTTTGAGCAACCTGTGCCAGGGCCTCCCCACCCTCACAGAAAAACATTTCTTCCTCATATCTCATCTAAATCTCCCCTCTTTCAGTTTAAGAGTTCAAAGGCATTTTCACAGACACAATTAACTTAAGAGAAAACATGCTGTGAGAATTCCTTCCACTTAAGATGAGCCTTCCTTTCCACCAACCCCATCAGGACTGCACAGATCCTTTCACAAGGATGGCATCACCAGTCTCAGGACCCTGCTGAGCAAGGCCAGGATTTCCCTGAAACTGGTGAGTCATTGCTCTAATCACGAGAAACTCAGTTTCATTTCCTAGACTCATAATCTGACCATCTTGCTTCTCTCCCTCCTTCCCATGCCCTGCCTTCATCAGCAAGGACACAAAACATAGAATCCTGGGAGTGTAAGCTCATTATTGGCAAGCACTGCCTCCAGCCTCATTCATTTGCAAGACTGAGCTTAAGTAATTTTCCATCCTGGGTGCTGTTTAGGGAAGTACATCCAGTGCCAGCATTAATATGCACCCAGCTAGTAATACTGTCTGTCTGGAGCTGCCACAGAGACAGTTTCACTCCAAGCCCTGATGAACCTGCCAATTCTTTACTGCAGGTAACAAAATTCATCCCTTACCTTAATGATGTTGGCACAAAATCTCTCTATGATGGTCAGCTCGCCTTCCCGGATCCATGACATCTCTTACCAACAGCTCCTTTTCCAATGGGAAGATGAAAATAAAGGGGTTAGAGCTACAGAAGAGTCTATTTGGGCCCAAAGCAATGCTACAAACGATCACCTGAGGAAAAACAAGAGTCTGTCATGTGCAGATCTGTAACTTGGGCTGCTGCCAGGCGAGTCACAGGGCGGCAGCAGCGCAAACTGACTTTCAAGGCTTTTGTGCTGGAGCTGTTGGAAACCCTTTAACTGAGACAGTCATCTACCTCACCACCCACCCTGTGCTGGTCTCCTCACTGACACTGCTTTTCCTTCATGAACAGAGAACTTCAGCCTCTGGGCTGTAAAAATATCTGTGTTTCTGCCACATTCAAGTACTAAGATTTAGTTTGAGCTCACAAGATGCATAAGAGTTTGCTAAAATTCCACCTTAATTTTCAACTCCCTTAGCTAGGAACCCTGAGAGCTGTGGGCAGAGCAGCTCTGAAGAGGGAGCTGTGGGGGCAACACAGAACCAGGGAATCATTAAGGTTGGAAAAGACTTCCAACAGTCCAACTGTCAGTTCAACCCTACCGTGCCTACTAAACCATGTCCCAAAGTGCCATGGCTGCATGCTTTTTGAACCCCTCCAGGGCTGGAGGCTCCACTATTGCTCTGGGCAGCCTCTGCCAGTGCCTCTTCACCACTCTTCCAGTAAAGAAATTTTCCTTAATATCCAATCTAAACGCTCCCTGGTGCAACTCGAGGCCTAGATTCACCCCCTGCCCTGGTACCCATCCAGGGATTGAAGCAGGCTCAAATTACACTGACTGCATTCATTTTCTTCAGGAAGGGATGTGCAACTGCAGATGAAACCACAAAGCATTAAGACAAGGAACTGCTGAACCTCAGGCTCTGTTACTGAAGATCCTAATGCCCCTCTTGAATCTCTCAGGCTGAAAACACACCTTTCTTCCAATGCCATCTTTGGCTGCTAACGACAACAGATCTTTTATATATGATTTTACACAGTCCGTTTTAAAAAACCAACCTTCACAAGGCAGCTCCTTGCCTGCATCCATAGGCACAATCATAGAATGGTTTGGGTTGGACCTCGAAGCCCATCCAGTTCCAACACCTCCCACTGGATCAGGGGGCTCAAAGCCACATCCAGCCTGGCCTTGAACACCTCCAGGGATGGGGCAGCCACCACTGCTATGGGCAACCTGGGCCAGGGCCCCCAGTCTCACAGGAAAACATTTCTTCCTAAAATCCCATCTCAATCTCCCCTCTTTCAGCCAAAAACCGTCCCCCCTTGTCCTGTCCCTGCACTCCCTGACCAAGAGCCTCTCCACAGCTTTCCTGGAGCCCCTTTCAGTCCTGGGAGGCTGCTCTAAGGTCCTCCCGGAGCGATCTCCTCTCCAGGTTAACAACCCCAACTCTCTCAGCCTGCCCTCATACGGAAGGTGCTCCAGCCCTCGGATCACCTTCGTGGCCTCCTTTGGACTCACTCCAACACCTCCATGTCCTTATTACGTTGGGGATACCAGAACCGGACACGGTACTCCAGGTGGGTACTTCCCTCCCGGGAAGGCCGGGACTCGCCGGCAGCTCCGGCGGGGAGGGAGGTCACACGAACGGCCCGAACGAGGCCCGAAGAGCCGCTCCTCAGCCTCCCCCGAGGACGAGGCGCCCCTCACGCTCCCCCCGCTCCGCGAAGGGGGGGGGGGGGGAAGCGGCCGGTGAAGGAGACACGGAGGAAGGAGAAACCGCCAGGCCAAGCCATCCCCGAGGAGCTGCCCCACTGCGCCGCTCCACCGGTGCCGGCAGCTCCCTTATTCCAGCCCCGCTCCCCGGCCCCGGTGCCTTTACCTCGCCGGGCGGCGCCGCCTCAGCCTCCACTGCAGGGTGACGCGTCCTTCCGCTGACGTCATCAGCCCGCGCCGCGGAGAGGGGCGGGGCCGGAAGCGTGCGCATGCGCAGAGCTGCCCGGGGGGGGGGGCGGGGAGGCTGTGGGTTATGGGGCACTTATAGGGGCTGGGGCACTTATGGGGGCCTGAGGCGGTTATGGGGGCTTGCGGAGCAATGGAGGGGCTAGGGCGGTTATGGAGGGTGCGGGGTGATAATGGGGCTGGGGCAGATGGGGGTCGCAGGGTGATGGTGGAACTGGGACAGTTGCTGAGGGCGGCAGTGGAACTGGAGCAGATTTGGGGCGCTGGAAGCAGGGTTGGACTATGGTTATGAGGCGCAGGTCGAGTCAGATTTGGGGACCCCCTGCCCAGCACTTCCTCCCCCTCTGCCTTGACAGCATCCATTTTGGGCTGAGCTTCTTTGCCCCAGGAGAGGGAGAAAAGAGGAACCACACACAGAGCATCACAGACAGCCATTGCCCATAGTCTTTATTAAAAGAAAAAAAAAAAGCACATTTTACATAGTTGGTACAAAAAAGGCAAATTAAAAACAAAATAAAAGGAGGGGGAGAAACCTGCAGCAACAGGACCTGGGGATCTTGCCGCCGGGACTCCAGCAGGAAATCTCTTTGGGAAGCGCGGCTTTGGGAACCCCTGTGCTGCAAGCAGCCACCCTGGTTCCCCCCCCCCCACCACCCACTTCATAAAAACTCACGAATTTGACACAAACAAGCTTTGGTTGCTAGCAGTAAACATGGATTACATTCGTCCGTCTCCTCCTAGACAAAATTGTGTCTCCAGGCCTTCGTGCCAGGGAAGCCACCCTCTCGCCAGGGACACCTTTTCCTTGTACATTCAAACGCTCCCCTGTTCAAGCAGGACCCTGAGTGCACGGCCTCATCCGCCCGGGATCCACTGTCCCCTAATGCATAGTGCCCAGCAAGCGGAGTGTGGGCAGGGTGGGTGACGATGCAGCAATTCAGTTCATTATTGTCAAGAAACAGAAAGAACCACAAGGAGAAGATGAGAATCCATCCCATCTTCTCCAAAGTGGCTTCCCTTTACAGATTAAAAAATCCCTGTTTTCTTGGATCCCGGCTGGTGCCGGGGGAAACCTGAGTGGTTCTCTGAGCCATTTGCTCTTTGCTTTAGCCTAGGACAGGGATGGTTACAAAACTCATATCCCCACGATGAGTTGCAAGGCAGAGTATGCAGAGAAGATCCTGTCTCCCCGGTCCATAATCTATTAGATGCTTTGGCTATTTCTTTCTTTTTTTTTTTCTTTTTTTATTTTTCCCTCTTACTTTTGTAAACAATAATCAAGAATACTGAGAGAAAACAGTAAGATTTACAGAGGTATTTACACACACTAGACACCTAGCAGAAAAAGCACCAAACCATTAAGCTGGGGGCTCAGGGAAAGGTCCTACATGATTCTTCCAGACAGATACAAGATCAGGGGGGCAGCAGTTTCTCTGGCACAATGAGGTGCCAGGTGAAGGCCAAGAGCCCCCCGCAACGCAGCAGTGGGGCCGAGGCCCAGGCTGAGCCGTGCAGCCCAGTGTGCTCTATTGCATTTACCCCGTTCAGACAAAAGCCATTTTCCTGAAGTGGTTTTGTACAGATCCCATCAGTAGCCAAGAACTAAAAGTCCTTCCCCCCACTCTCCTGAGAAGAGACCACCACCTCACCATAAAAACTACGGGAGCGAGGCAGGCAGAAAGCTGGGGAACTGCTCTCCATCCTTCGGAGGGGTCACCTGGCTCCAGCAGCCTCAGAAAATCCCCTCAGTGGTCCCCGTTGCTGAGGATGGAGGAGCTGCTCCCTGTCTGTTCCAGTCCTGCTCCACATCTAAACTTATCGCTACCTAAAAAACAGCAGAAGCTGTGTCCTCATCCTGAGACACCAGCACGGAGGGATGCCTCCCTGGGAAGGCTCCAGCCAGCCCCTGGCATGCAAAGTGGAGTGTTAATGCCCCTAAAACAGAGATTCAGAATTTCCCTCAAAACCAGGGGTGCAGAGTTTCCCCTGGCCATTTTGAGCTGGGGGAAGCCAGGAAGGGAGAAGAAAGATGGAGCAGTTGCACTTCCCTTGGACTTGGGTCCAATTTGGCACCAGGTCCCTCATCCCAGGAGGTCACAGGCCCTTTGCTCCAGGGCAAGTTAGGGTAGGGGGCCTCAGCCATATTAAACATTAAAATATATGTATTACCATATATATTAAAATATAGAACCTGCAGTCTCCCAACAGCCTTCCTGGCTGCTGTCAGCTCTTGCCATACACCCTGAACAGGCTGAGAGCCCCATCCTGGCTCTCTGACCCCCAGCCACATGGCACCAACCTGCTGGGAGTCTGTGCGATGTTCCAGCCTACAGGAGATGGCATGGAAAACTTGGGCAAGGGGCAGACTGGAGTGTTCCCATTGGGATGGCAGGGAGGGAGTGTGTGAGCATAAACAGGAAAGAGAAATGGAGGACAGTCCTCAAAAGCCACCAGGCTGGGAGGAAATATGGAGTTGGGGAGCCGACACGGGCTCTAGCAGCTGTTCCCTGTCCCATGGCACTGCCTGGCTTCTCCGTCCCCTACATGGATCTACAGACCCAAATTCCTCCTCAGTCCAGTGGGGAAGGGAAAGAGACTCTAAGAACATACAGTTAAAAAGAAAAGCAAACCCCAAACATACCAAAAAACAACCAAAAATCTCGACAACACGTCAGTCCACCTGGCAAACATCCAGTGAGGTAGATCTACACTTCCAATACAAACTTGGTCATGTCTTTGTGCTGTTAGAAAAAACCCTCCTCTCTGTCCAGCACTGGGCTACAGAGGCGTTTTATCCCTGAGATTGCTCGAATACCTGAGAATAAATTGCAGGAATTATGTCCTTTCTCTTTTTCTTTTTCCTTAAAGATTAAAATATACAAAAATACAAACCCAGAATATTTATATTAAAAAAAAAAATAAACTGAAAACGAAGACGACACAAACCCAAAGATACGTCATTCACGCACGTCCTAGTGCAGGTTTCACTTGGCCTTGGCTTTGGCACGGATGGGGAGGCTGCCCTGGGAGAAGAGCTGTCCACCAGGGCCAATAAATAAAGGCAAGACTTGAGGGGGGAGCAGTAGGGAGGGAGGACAGCAGCCACTGATGACCTGGAGGACCTTTTTCCTCTGCCCCTGGGGAGGTTCAGCCCAGGAGCCAGCAGGTTTTGGAGTGTGTGATGGGGTAGAAGGAGCAGAGCTTGCATTATTGTCCTGCATGAGTTTGATCCAGAGGCTGTAGGAAGAAGACCCAAGTGGGCTGGTGGCAGGATCAAGTCATGATTGGGTCTGCATGAGCCCGAGGTGGATTCTGTATGGAGCCTCCAAGGGAAACACTGCCAGCAACATCCCCGTGAGCCAGCTCTGCCCAGTGTCCCATGGCCAAAGCTTAATGCAAATATTCCTTCTGTGGGAAGCCTTCCCACCTCTCCAGCTCGACATTCCAGAGGCGAGAAGAAGCCTTAGAGGGGAAGAGCTGGCTGCATGAAACACCCTGTACTCTCTGGGCTGGCACTTGGGAAGGCTTAGGGGGAAAAATTAAGCTATTTTTCTTTTGACCTGATCTTCCAAGACCACGAATAGGCAAGAAGCATTGGCCCAGCCATGAGAGAAGCCCCATTTCCCTCCAGGCTGAGCCCAAATCTGGGCTCTGCTGGTTTCAGCAATGGGGAGACCACAGAAGAGCTGTGAATTCTTGCACCTATCTGCGAATGAGAAGCTGTGAGGAGCTGAGGGACCTGCGGGGCCGGCCCACAGGCATCTCCCCAGCACTCTGCAGCCAGCTATCCACCCTCGCCCTCCCTCCCTGGGGCAGAAAGGAATGGGGCAGGGGTAGAAGTGGATCCCCTGTATCTCACCCAGGATTTGCCAGAGCCTGTTTGAAGCTCGGGGAGAACGAGGAGCCATGAGCTCCTCCCTGAGGTGTTCCTTCTCTGCTCCTCCTCCCAGAGACACGACTGCCTGGCTTCATTTAGGAAAAGAATAAAAATGAATTGAATATGGAGTTTGTTTTAGCTGGAAGAGGTGTCTTGAGTGCTGCCTCCCCTTGTTTTTGAAATGAGCCATCCTGATTAAACCAGGGTTTTCCCCAGGCTGGGAAAAAGGGGAAAAGATTTGTGCAGGGACACCAGGCCCCTGCCATTAGCGCTGCTGTCTTCCCTCCCTAGTCCTTCACCCTGCCCTCCCTCCTCTGAGCCCCTGCAGCTGCCCGTTGCCTTGCCAAAGCCTTTTCATCCCGTGGAAGCCCCCCCTTCCCTGCCACCCACCATCATTCCCGTGTTTCGGGGAGGAGGGCCGAGCTGTGCATATCCTCCTCCTCTCGGAAGTAGGCAGGTTTTCCCTGGGAGCTGGGGGACTGCTGTGCTTTCGCGGGGCAGTTGGCGACCATGTGGCTGATGCTCTGGCAGAAGTGGCATTTCTTGGGCTGTGGAGGGAGCTTACACTCTTTGGCGTGGTGGTCCAGCCCTCCACAGTTGTAGCATCTGCGGAGTGGGGAGGAGAGAGATTCATAGAATCATAGAACAGTTTGGGCTGGAAGGGACCTCAAAGCCCATCCAGTTCCAACCCCCCTGCCATGAGGGACACCTCCCACTGGACCAGGGGGCTCAAAGCCCCATCCAACCTTGAACAACTCCAGGGATGGGACATCTATGACTTCTTTCACAACATTTGAGAATGAGAAATAAAACAAAGTGGGGTGTTGCTGGAGCAGTGCCTGGGACCCATCTGGCTTCATAGCCAGAGCAGGGCTTAAAGTGGCCCAGCCACTGCAGGGATGCAGGGTTGGCTCTTTGGGGGTCGATTGGTGGCACAGGTTTTGGTTCCCACAGAGCCCCAGCTCCAGCATGGCCAGTTTGGCTCAGTGGTGCTGCGGGTACCCAGGAGATGGCAGCAAACCCCTGCATCAAAACCAAGAACTGGGGGTCAAAGATCGACTTCAGGGACTTCCACCCTTCTGGCTCCATCATGGTTCTGGTTCCTGTGCCTATAGACCCTGCACCTGAGGTTAAGCACTATGGACCAGGGACAGGCAATGGGATGACTGGTAGCCCCAGCCAGGAGAAGAGTTGCAGGGATTGTGGCCACTGGTGTGGGGACAGCCCCAAACACATCTTCTCTCATGGCTGTACCCTTGCAGTGCTCATCCTCTGGGTTTCACCTTCCCACCAGAAGGGTGTGGGCGGAGGGAGCTGCCTCTCCATCTTAAGTCCTGCATTCATCCAGGACAGTAACAACCCTTTGCTCTTTCCTTTCCCCCTCCAATTCCTTTCTGACTAATTTTAAAACCAGTTTTAAGAACAGCCAAGTGGGGTGGGAAGCATCCGCTGGGAAAGCTGGAATGAGGCATCTCCAAGCAGCAGGGAATGTGGGGATGGAGAGGAGGAGAGGGGGGATGGAGAGGAGGAGGAGGGGGAGATGGAGAGGAGGAGGAGGGGGAGATGGAGAGGAGGAGGGGGGGAGATGGAGAGGAGAGGGGGGGAGATGGAGAGGAGAGGGGGGGAGATGGAGAGGAGGGGGGGGGAGATGGAGAGGAGGAGGGGGGGGATGGAGAGGAGGAGGAGGGGGAGATGGAGAGGAGGAGGGGGGGAGATGGAGAGGAGGGGGGGGGAGATGGAGAGGAGGAGAGGGGGGATGGAGAGGAGGAGGAGGGGGAGATGGAGAGGAGGAGGGGGGGAGATGGAGAGGAGGAGGGGGGGAGATGGAGAGGAGAGGGGGGGAGATGGAGAGGAGAGGGGGGGAGATGGAGAGGAGGGGGGGGGAGATGGAGAGGAGGAGGGGGGGGATGGAGAGGAGGAGGGGGGGAGATGGAGAGGAGGGGGGGGGGAAATGGAGAGGAGGGGGGGGATGGAGAGGAGGAGGGGGGGGATGGAGAGGAGGAGGGGGGGGATGGAGAGGAGGAGGGGTGTGAGATGGAGAGGAGGAGGGGGGGAGATGGAGAGGAGGAGGGGGGGAGATGGAGAGGAGGAGGGGGGGGGATGGAGAGGAGGAGGGGGGGGATGGAGAGGAGGAGGGGGGGATGGAGAGGAGGAGGAGGGGGGATGGAGAGGAGGAGGGGGGGGGATGGAGAGGAGGAGGGGGGGGGGATGGAGAGGAGGGGGGGGGGATGGAGAGGAGGAGGGGGGGATGGAGAGGAGGAGGGGGGGGATGGAGAGGAGGAGGAGGGGGGGATGGAGAGGAGGAGGGGGGGGAGATGGAGAGGAGGAGGGGGAGATGGAGAGGAGGAGGGGGGGGATGGAGAGGAGGAGGAGGGGGGGATGGAGAGGAGGAAGAGGGGGGGATGGAGAGGAGGAAGAGGGGGGGATGGAGAGGAAGGGGGGGGATGGAGAGGAGGAAGAGGGGGGGATGGAGAGGAGGAAGAGGGGGGGATGGAGAGGAGGAAGAGGGGGGGATGGAGAGGGGGAAGAGGGGGGGATGGAGAGGAGGAGGAGGGGGGGATGGAGAGGAGGAGGAGGGGGGGATGAAGGGCTGACCAGAAACTCACCCTGAGGCTCCAGGCCTCACCATGGGAGGCGCTGCCAGGACGCTGGGCCATTTCCTCCCCACAAGGAAGGGTTTCTCTTTGAGAAAATCACCCCTGCCCAGCGCAGCTGCCCCAGTCGAGGAGAGCGGCCGCCCGGGGTGTCCCTGACCTCTGCCCTTTCACTGCTGGTTCGCTGCCCTTTCCCCACCAAGCTGCATCTGCCACTCATTAACCGCGCAAGGAAGCCGCTTTCCCAGAGGAAGGGCCGCTGCCCACCCCACCGGACCCCAGCCCGTCCCCATGCTGCAAGCAGGGTGCTGGGCAGCTCCTGGTCCCTGCAGGGCTCGGACCCTGCCCTGGATCAGGCCCCAGGTGCCCCTTACCGGTCTCCTTTTGATCTGCGTTTCTGGATACTTTTGCCCTTGGGTCTCCTGTCGCTGCCGATGCAGAAGACTCCTCCTGGGCCGGTCACCCGGATGGACTCCAAACCTTTGGATGACTTCTTGAAGGTGAACTCAACAGCTTCTCCCTCCTTCAGGCTGCGAAACCCCTCCATATGGAGCTTGCTCTTGGGGGTAACGGCAAAAAGGATGGGGTCAGTACTGAGTCGGGGTCTCCACTGGGCGTGCCACGAGCCCCAACCTGAGCACCTCCTGTGGCACAAGAGCTGCCAACATCCTCCACTTTGGTTGCTCCTCATGAGATGATGGACCTCAAGGACCAAGCTTGACTGGGCATCTTCATCTCCCTAAAAATCACTGGAGCTCTTTTAGATAATGCAGAGCCCTTAGTGAGCTGCCCTGCACCTCCCAAGACCCTGGGCTGGGAATGCTCCCAGGGAGATCCCAAACATCGTTCAACAAAGACAGAGGGATACTGAGGCTTTGAACGGGCATGTGCAGCCCCACCCATGGCAGGACCTGCAGCAAGGCCAGGAGGCTACTGGCCTGGTGTCTCAGACAGCTCCCTGCACGCAGCGCCCTCCTTGCAGCTCACCTCAGTTCAAACTCTTTAAATATCTCCAGTAATTACTTAAGCAGCCATTTGGCTCTGGCCTGTCCCTGCTGGGAACATCTCCTGTCCCTCCCAGGATTGCCACATCAGTCATCACAGTGCAATCAAATTTGGGAGTTCCGACTGAGGCTGTGGAAGGGGTTTGTGAGATGATGGAGAAATCCATCTAGCAGAACAGATTAGAATCATTGGATGGTTTGGGTTGTAAAGGACCTCCAAAGCCCATCCAGTTCCACCCTTCTGCTATGGGCAGGAACACCTCCCACTGGATCAGGGGGCTCAAAGCCCCATCCAGCCTGGTTTTGAACACCTCCAGGGATGGGGCAGCCACCACTTCTCTGGACAACCTGAGCCAGGGCCTCCCCACCCTCATGGGAAAACATTTCTTCCTAAGATCTCATCTCAATCTCCTCTCTTTCAGCTGAAAATCATTCCCCCTTGTCCTGTCCCTGCAATTCATAAGGAGCTGAGAGGGGAGATGAGACCATCTCTTGCCTCCCTGTGCCAGCAAGTACTGCCGTGAGCATCACTGCCCGCTCCTCCAGGCCAGGACCGCTGCATCCCAGGCAGTGATCCAAGCAGGGCTTTCACTCAACTTCTGCAGCAGAGCCCAAAGGAGCATGAGCGAAGAGTTAAAGGGGGATTTGCTGGCAGAGGGAGGAGCAGCTCCAGCAGGCTGGGGATTCCCAGCAGCGCCAACGCCTGCGCAGCTGCAGGCGGACCCCGCATTTATGAATGGAGCATCGCCCCCATTCATGGTTCAGCAGTTCCCATCACGTGACCCCGCCTCCCATGCTGCCTGTGTTGGAGACGCTGCCCCTCTTTCCCTCTTCCACCCCCAGATCTGACCAGGACACAAGTGGAAACACCCCAAATAAAAGCAGAAATGGAGGAAATGGAGCTGCAGTGGATTTGTTTTGGTTGGGTCTTGCAAGACCTCTGAGCGTCCGTGGTATCCCTCTCTGTGGGCACATAGGAACATGGTAGAGTTAAATGAACAACCCTCGAGGCCTCTTTTTCTGCCCCTTCTGTGCCCTGGGGCCCAGCTTTGGGTGAGACAGACCCTGTGGGCTGATACAAGTCATGGAATCATAGAATGGTTTGAGTCGGAAGTGACTTCAAAGCCCATCCAGTTTCACCCCCCTGCCATGGGCAGGGACACCTCCCACTGGATCAGGGGGCTCAAAGCTCCATCCAACCTGGCCTTGGACACCTCCAGGGATGGGGCAGCCTCCACCTCTCTGGGCAACCTGGGCCAGGGCCTCCCCACCCTCACAGGAAAACATTTCTTCTCAAGATCTCATCTCAATCTCCCCTCTTTCATCTGAAAACCCTTCCCCCTCATCCTATCCCTGCACTCATTGATCAAGAGCCTCTCCCCAGCTTTTCTGTGCACAACTCATCCATATCCACCCGGTCCACTTGCCTGCTGGAATGGGGTCTAGGGTGGGCCAGATGCAATTGCCAGAAACCTCTGCTCTCTGACCTATTCCTACTCCCAAGGGGGACAGCCAAACCATGAGCTACAAGGGTCTGCAATCACAAGGAGGACCCAACAGGGTACCAGCGGCAACCTCTGTCTATCCAGGGTTGATCCAGGCAATCCCATCACCACCTACCCCTGGCAAATTGCCTTCTCAGCACAATTGCCAGACACTGGTCCTCAGCCCCAGCTCTGCCCTCCCTCTGCACTGAGCATTGGGGGGAGGATGCTGAGCATCCAAGTAGGAGCTCTATGTCTGAAGGAGCAACCAGCACAACACAGGAGTGCCTGGCTCAGTTTTGGCATCTCAGGACTGGCCACCAACTCTGTCCTGACCCCAATGTGCCACCCCACTGGCCCCCTCAAGTGATGTGGGTTGGCTGATGGGGGCGACAATTTGCCCTACTCCAACAGCAGCCACAGCATTTTGGGCATAAGGAGGAGGTGAGCATCACTCCATGGCACAGGAGGCAGCTCTGGAGGCTGGGGGATGAGAGCCAGAGATCCTTATCAGGGGTGTTTACAGCCCCAGCCAGCCCAGCTGTGTTTACACAGCAGAGATGAAAACTCCCAGGCGCTTGGCCCCAAGCTTCAGGACAAATCCAGGGCAGGGGGACCCTGACAGACAAGTTGCTCCCCCCAGCTCATCCTTGGACAGTGTCACCCAAAGTGCCAGGGTCCAGCACCCTTTACCCCCATTTTGAGGAAGAGAAGGGCTGGGGCAGAAGCTGCCAAAACATGATGGGGAAGCGATTTATTTTCCAGGAGCCGCTGAGGATGACAACTGCCTCTCTGGCCCCCCTGGCCCCCTCCACCAAAAGGCCAAAGGAAACACCCTCTCCCCAGGGAAGAAGGGGAGGGGGGGCAGTGGCCAGGGTGACCCAGCTCTCTTCCCCCCCCCCCCCCCCCAGCAGCCTTTTGATGTGAGTTGCAGAGTGGCTGGTGGTCCCTGCGCATCCCCCCTGCCCCCTTCCCAAAACACACACATTGCTGGCATTCCTCTGTTATCAGATAGGTAATCAAACTGCAGCCCATTGAATTAGCTGCATACCTCCTGCATCTGAAAGGAAGGGGCCCAGAGCCCCTGTCCCACACCACACACAAAGCCAGAGCCTTCCCAGGCCTCCACACACACACACAGCCCCCCCCTCCAAAAAAAAATAAAGAGAAGAAGGAGGGAGGATTGGAGTGAGCCAGGGATGCTGGGGATGAGGGGGGGCACAGGGGAGGGCCAGGGCTGGGATCCACCGGCCAGCGAGAACAAAGGGCTGGCGGTGGCCACGCTCCCGCTGCCCAAATTCCAGGAGTTCCAGGCCATGGTGGGGGGAGGCAGGGTGGCCAGCATGGCTACGGCCCCTCTGACCCCCTGCAGCCCCTCTGCGCGCATCAGCCCGCGCCCAGCTCACCCGCTGAGAGAGGCGTCTCACCCATCGCGTGCTGGGATTCGGGGTCCAGGTCCCGTGGTGGATCTGAGGGGTCAGTCTTGGGGGGTGGGTTTGGTACTGGGGGGGGGGGGGAAGTGTAGGGTGACCCTGGTCTTCCTCTGGGCTTGAGGTCACAAAGCATTGCCACCTTTGTAATAAAAGTATTTTACCCTAGAGCAAGGGTTTCCCTGTTATCATTAGGGTCCAGAGTTAACCAGTGGGACAAGGACCAGAAGAGCTGGCACCACTTCTCCCAAGCTCTCTGCAGAACCCCCTGACCCCCCCTCACCAGGCAACACCACGAGCACCTCTCTGCTTTTCAACTCATCCTTCACCCCAACAGCTCCGCGGTTGTTTACAGCGGACAAAGACTCAACACACGAGTGGCCGAACGCTGCTCCCCATCCCCTGGGTGCCCCCCACCCTCATCCCTTCCCCACTTGCACAGGGCGGCCTTCATCCCTCCTTTTCCTCCCACGCAGCAAACCCATCATCACAGATCCCAACATTAAACCCGCTTCCCCTCACAGAGGGGTGACACCATGGTGCACCCCAAATCCGGCCACAAACTGACAGGCTCTGCTTTGCCCCCACCCCACCAGGCTCCAGAGGGGCTCGGCCGGCCCCGGGGTCACCATTGTCCCCAGCGAGACACAAGGGGACATTTATTCCCAGCCAGCTCTGACCACTCAATCAAACTATCTTTGTGTCCGGAGGGGCCGGGGGCGGAGCGGTCGCTGCACCTCTCCTCGTACTAGCACGGGACAGCCGTTTAAACTTAAATTCCTTGGAAAACAAGCCTGGTTGGGATGCTGGGTTGGGAGCGGCTGCGGGAATGTGAGGGGCAGTGCCGAGCTGTGCCAGGGTACAGCTGGGCCATGCCCAGAGCATTTTGGGCAGCCCCACCCTACTACCCGTGCCTCAGTTTCCCTCACTCTGCAGAGGGGAAGGGGGCTGCAGGAAAGACAGACATCGCCTCGGCAGGTCCCAGTGGTGGGCACAGGAATTGCTGAGCTCCCACGGTGGCTGTGCCCCCATCACTGCCCCCCACCTTTGCCGACAGGCTGGGGGGTACTGTGTGTCCACAGTGCTCTCTACTCAGCTGGCACCCACAGCTGCACCCAGGGCAGCCACTCTGCTACTGCCCCACCTTCTGGCATCCCTCTCTTCCCTAGCATCCCTGTCCCCCTTAATCCCTTGTTTTTCTTAAGCCATCCCTGTGCTGCCAGCTTTGATGGATGCAGGGCATGGGATGAAGGGCAGCCTGCAGAGCCCCACGTGTCCAGCCACTTTTGCCCCACCACAGCACCTGAGGACCCACTCGAGGGGAGAAGCACATCCCTCGGGGAGCATCCCCAGGCTTCAGCCACCCCCAGTCCCACAGGGCTCAGCTTTGGCACAGCCAGTGCAGAGCAGCCCCTTCCTTGGCTCCTGCAGTAGGAATTACCCGGTGTGCAGGGACTAATGCTCAGCCAGCTTTGGGGGGCATGGCTCCAATTGCCACCAAGCAATGCCATTGCTGGGATGTGACAGCCTCAGCCCAGCTCCAAGCCCTGTTCTGGCAGAGCAGGTCTCCTCTTGGCTGGGCACTGCTGGCTGACAAACAGCTCCCAAACCAGATTGTGGCAGGGTCAGGCTCTGCCAATGCAGAGCGGTGACCAGAACAAGAGTGTGATACAATTTTATTCCAGAAGACATTTTTAAGAATAAACAAATTGCTCCTACTCCTCTCCCCTCGAAAACAGGGATTTTGGCCTCTGTTTCTGCCCCAGGGGCTCCTTTCCCCAGGGACACAAGTCCCTGCCCCACAGCAGGACCAGCTCATTTCCCCCATGCCAGCCATGAGGCCTTCACAGGGCAAATCCCTTCTCCCTCCCCAAATTGCACAGCAAATCTTTTCCCAGTGCCCACAGTTTAAGCACCAAGGGACTGCTCTGCTGCTTATTTTCGGGCTCACACAGATACAGCTCGGAGCAGGAATCACCCCGTGGTCCCTTCCTGCAGCCCAGCCCCTGTGCAAGCAGCTGTGTCGGATGCTGCTCGGGAAGGAGGGTCCTCCCTCAGCTGCAGCATGCAGAGATAAAGAGGGCGATGCCTGCGGGAGCCCCTTGGGGATGGCACAGGGGGTTAAACAAAACATTACAGGGCTTTCCAGTCTCTCCCTGCTGTCATCAGGAGCAATATCCCCAAGGACTTTTTTTCCTCCAATTCAAATGAAAACACTTTCCTGCCAAAGCAACTAACTACACTTGCCCTTAATTTTCCACCCTAAACCAGCAAAATTAAACATTAGATACTAATTCTGGAAGGAAAAAAAGCATCCACCGCAGTTTAATCCATCATCTACTTGCCCTAAACGCACACTTTAAGCTTCATCAGTTGTATTTTTCCCCACCCTAAGGGTGCCAAACCCTCCCGTGCTCCCCAGGAGGCAACTAATTGGGGATATTAATTAATTCATTCATATTAATTCCATACTCCCATATTAAAGCAGCAGCACAGTCGGGAGCAGCAGCACACCCTCCATCGGTGATTTCGCTTTCATCCTGCTTATTTTTAGGAGCAAGTAAATAGAGAAAAGGCAACACCAGAGCTGGGAACAGCAAGGAAAGGGCCTCACCGAGCCAGCGGCTCCATCCCAGGAGCAATCCCATTCATTTGGGCCATTTTATCTGGGAGACCATTTAAGGGTGTTTTCTCTCCCTGCCCCTCGCCCTGGGGCTGAGAGGGGGGGCTGGGGGAAGGGATGTGCCTGCAGCCATCAGTTAATCTTTAGACAGAGACAGGAGGCTTTTCTTGTGTGCATCTTGAGGGAGGTTCAGGGGTGGAATAAAGCCTCTCTCTTTCACTATTCCGCAGTCAGGATGCGGTGCGATACAATTTTATTCCAGCAGTTATTTTTAACAATAAACAAATTGCTTTTACCCCTTCTCCTCTCGAAAGCAGGGATGCCAGCCTGTCTTTCTGCCCCAGGGGCTCCTTTCCCTAGGGACACACGTATCCTTGGTGCTCCTTTCCCCAGGGACACAAGTCCCTGCCGCGCAGCAGGACCAGCTCAGCTCCCCCGTGCCAGCCATGCGGCCAGCAAGGAAACATCCCTTTTCTTCCACAGCCTGCGACTGGATCCATCCCAGAGCAAAGCCCTTCTCTGCCCCCAAATTGCACAGCAAATCTTTTCTCAATGCCCGCAGTTTAAGTCCCAGGGGTCTGTGATGCTGCTTATTTTCAGGCTCACACAGGTACAGCTCAGAACAGGAATCACCCCGTGGCCCCTTCTTATGGCTCAGCCCCTGTGCAAGTGGCTGTCAGATGCTGCTTGGGAAAGAGGATTCTCCTTCAGCTTCAAGGTGCAGAGATAAGGAGGACTCCTTTCCCCAGGGACACAAACACCCTTGAAGCTCCTTTCCCCAGGGATACGAGTGCCCTTGGTGCTCCCTTTCCCCATGGACTCAAGCACCTTTGGTGCTCCTACATCCACCCATGGTGGCAGCACCTCGGGGTGCTCACCCAGCGCTGCGAGGTGACACTGGTCCCAGACAGCACATGAGAAAGTAGCAGTAAAATATGTCCTGTGTCCCTCTAAGTATCATGGCCCAACGCACCAACCAGCTCAAACCACTGCTCTGAGCGTGTTCCCCCTTCCTCTTGCTCTGTGCAGATGAAATCCCCCAGCCCAGATCCTGCCCTTCAATCCCAGCCCAGGGGAAAGGCAGCAAAGGGGACCCTCCCGGGAAGGACCCTCCTTCCCAATGGAGAAACCCTCCCTTGTACCCCTCTGCCTTTGCTCTCCTGCACAATCAGGGATGGAGCTGCCTCCAAACACCTCATGTCATGCTCAGGTCTCAGTTCTGTCCCCTGACATGCACAGGGAGGATGGCATGAGTGCAGGTGGGTGACAGCACAGGTCTGCTCAGTCAAAACCCATGGCCAAACAGCAGCCGTCACCCCCTCTGCTCCGTCCCCTGCCCAGCTGAGGGGGGATGGGGCCCCACCACCCACCCCAACCCCCACAAGGCTCCTGGAGACAGCAGCACCCAGGGTACCATGGGGGGAATGAAGCCCCTGCCGTGCCCACACTGCCATGGTCACTCAAACAGGGCAGGAGTGCCACATCCCAGCCCCAGAAAATGTAACAACAGGCACAGCCTTGCATTGCCACAAGAACACCTGGGACCACATCACCGAGATGCCAGCATCGAAAGCCCTGCGCCCACAGCAGCCGTGGGGTCTCAGTAGTGCCCGTTTCCTTGCCAAAGTCATGAGAAGTAACAAAATCCCAACCAACCAACCAACCAACACTGTCTTTTTCAAGGATTTAGACCTGTTGGCTCGGAGGAATGCTTGGAGACACAAAGCTGAGCTGCACAGAGCAGCGGTTCCCCTCCACTCTCAGTCAGGGCTAACAGAGCCAGGTTTGGGTATGGACTGCAAACCCCAGTCCTTCTGGGCTGTGCTTGCTCCTCCTGCTCCAGCCAGTGGCACCGAGCCTTAGAGCCAAGGAGTGCCCAGATTTTCTCCTCTCCCTTTTTCCAGGTTGCCTTTCCCAGCAGCCTCACACTCCTGTAAATGATGCCCAGAGCTGGGGTGCAAGCCCAGGAGCCACATCCCCAGGGATTCATCACAGCTTTGGGGTCTTCACCAGGATCAGCCTGATTTCTGACACCTTGAAACCCCCACTCTTCACAGCTGCTGCTCAACTCTTCACCTCTCAGGGACGACCTGCTCCGCTCTGCTCCTCTGTTCTTCATCCCCTCAGCCTCCTCACAGCCCCCAAATGAATCCATCTCCAGTGTCCAGGGAAGGCATTTGAACCCAAGTGCCTCATTTTTAGCTCACAATGCCAGGGAAAGGCAGCCCCGAGGAGCCCTGTTAGTCTCCTGTCCTGCCGAGATTTTAATCTCTTTGTGATCAGATAAAGGGAGAGGGAGATGGAGACGCGCTCCCTGCAGAGAAGGGCCATTCAGACCTGGTTCCTGTAATAAAGTGATTTAATAGATCTAAAGAGGCCAATTCCCTTCTTTCTCCCACAATTACTTCCTGTGGGTCATCATTCACATATGTAAATGAAGAGGGAAAGGAGTGGGTTATGCAGGGCTCTGGGGTGTTAAACCCCAAAAGCTGGTTTGGAGCACTGTGGGTGGTGTGGGTGGTGGGTACTGGGCACAGCACCCTGACCCCAGCACTCCCTGCCCTGTGTGTGTCCCCTAAACCAGTTCTGGCTTTTGCCCTCCCAGGCCTGACTCCCTCCCAGGGGAGCGGAGCCGGCATGAGCTCTCTGGAAGTGCCTGGATGATGGGATTGGGAGTGCATTGGCAGAACGGCCCGTTTCCTTGTGAGCCACCCAAAAAAGAGTGGGGCTAGGGGTGAGAGAGTGAACTCAGTCCTCCAAGTATAAGCCAGGGCTGAATTGGTGCTGGGATGCTCCACGGTGGGAGAGATGCCAGCATCACAGAATCATTGAGGTTAGAGAAGACCACCAAGCTCATCCAGTCCAACCCCACCGTACCTACTAAACCATGTCTCAAAATGCCACATCTACACATTTTTTAAACTCTTCCAGGGACAGAGACTCCACCACTGCCCTGGGCAGCCTCTGCCAGTGCTTCACCACTCTTTCACTATGGATATTTTTGTCTATTATCCATCAGCCCTGGCTGTTTGGCTGCAAGTGAGTGGTGACTCTGTGCAGCCTGTAAGCAGGGCAGGAGGCAAAGCTGAACCTGGAGGAGAAAGATTGGGCATCACCACTTCACTTCTGGTGGTGGGCAGGGAACCACACACCCATGCTACCCCTCTGCTACCCAAAATAGCCCACTTTTACCCAGCATCCACTGTCATTCCCAAACACAATAAGCCTGCGCACAGGACCCCACTGCTCCCCCAGCCCCAAATGGGGGACACAGGGAGGCTGTACCTCACCCTGGGTGGTGGGATGCTCCCAGCAGAGACACCCCAGCTAATTTCCTGCAGGAATGTGAGCAAAAGCAATCAGGAAAGCAGACTGTCTGGGGGCAATAAACCCCGGGGAGAAGGGAGGGGGGGTGGGAGGCTTCCCCCCACAGGCACTGGGTCCTGCTGTGCTACATTGAGATGCAAAGACCCATTTGCTCTCTCAGAGCACCAGGATCTCTGTTTGTCTCCAGATGATGTGGAGCCTTTGCCTCCAAACTCAGCTGTGTTTCTGACTCAGGATGGTAGCTCCTACCAAGGCGCTTTCATCATGCTTCAGCCAAGGGATTTGCTTGTTCTCTGGTCATCATCCACTTGCCAAACCACCATAGGCCTGCAGGAGCCACTGCCTCATGGGGAGGGGGAGAGCGAGCCCAGGAGCCCTGCACAGCCAAGGCCTCTGTCCTGCAGCCCCAGCCCATCATCAGATGGCAGGACAGACCCCTGTTTGGGAGGATTTGGGCCCACGGAGAGCAGCAGCCACTGGAGCCAGCTGGTCTGGGGGCTTCCTGGAGCTGACACAGTCAGCATCATCACTTTGCCTCAGCCCAAATTCCACGCAGCTGCTCCCAGCTGTACCCACAAAACCACTCGTGTTTGCTCCAGAGATGCCTTCATCCCTTTCACTCATGCTCGCTTCAGTTCCCAGCCAGGAGGGCAGCTGCTTTCCCGGGGTGAGGAGGCACAGGTCTCACTCATGGCACAGATTTCCACACAAGCTGGTGATAAACCCCACATCTGCCGAGCGCTGGCCCCGATTTAGGCACAATCTCCAAACCCATTCCCCCAGCCCCTAAATGGGCTCCCGCTGGTCCATCCTCCCCCACCAGCTGGAGGGGTTCAAGCAGCCACAGCCCCAAATCCACGACTTCCCAGAATCACTGACGTGTGGGGCTTCCCCACCCGCCGAGATGTTTGCGAGTCAAATCCAGACACAAGACTGTCACTGTCGTACAGGATCCACAGGGGAACGTATGCAGCCTACAAGCCTTTGTGCTGGCCACAACTGAACGGGGCCCGGGCAGATTCCCTTACCCAGGGACGAGGCACAACTGGGGAAAGTCCAATCCTGCATCCCTGTTTGGCTCAGGGCTCCCGGGGGGAAAAACAGCTCATCCCCAGAGGAAAAAAACTCTTCCATGGATCTCTCCATGGAGTAAGCAGCATCCCCACTCTGGAACACCCCACTCAGCCCCGCGGGCACCTGCTCCCCTGGATCCGACCCTGAAGGGCTCCCCAGGGAACCATGATGAGAAAATGAAATGGCTCGAGGTTCAGCTTACAGGGCTGATCCCCAGAGAAGAGCCCCGGGCTGTGGAGGGGCAAGCGGCTGTGCTTGCCCTTTGCCACCCACTTCACTCCAGGAAAATGAGCCCAGGGGACCTGGGATGGGATAGAGGAAGCGGCTGTTCTTGCCCTTTGCCACCCGCTTCACTTCAGGAAAACGAGCCCGGGAGACCTGGGATGCTGGGATGGAGGGAGCATCCCACTTCATCTGGGAAAATGATGGGATCCTGGGGATGGGATGAGCGTGGAGGCAGCGTGGGGGTCCCCATCCCACCTCACATCCTACTGGGTGGGGGTGCCAAGGGCTGCACCCCCTTCTCTCCCCAGAACCCTATGCGGGATTCGGTCCCGTACCTGGTGCACGAAGACATCGACGGGCGAATCCAAGGTCGCACCACCCTTGGCAGTCATGGAGAGGAAACCGAAGCCCATGCGGACGTTGAACCACTTACAGATGCCGGAGCCATGCAGAGGCTGGGAATCGTTCTCGGCCTTGGGCGAGTCTCCCGCCGGCTCCTCGCCCGGCTTCGCACCTGGGGAGAGACCCACAGAGCCGCTGAGCCGAGGGGCTGGGGAAGACGTAGGTCCCCCCCCGCCCCAGCCGGACCCGAAACCCTGCTCAGGATCCCCAGGCTGGGAAAAGCAAAAGAAAAAACCGAACAAACCCCAAACCTCCCAAAAAACCTAATCCGAGAGGTCAGCTCTGGCTCCACGTGTGCGCGGAGATCATCCGGGCAGCGAGGGGAAATGAAGGCATCTCCAGGGCGGTACGCGGGAAGGGGGCCCTAAATTCGTTCTCCCCTCAAAATCGTTAAAAATAGTTAAAAAAAACCCACAATAAATTAAAAACAAACAAAAAACTCCAAAATTGGGGGGGAAAGCCAAACTAAACCAAAACGAAAAACCATAAAACCACAAAAAAAATACGAAAACACCCTCAAAATATCAACTCGAAAGCCCCCTGCCCCCGGGAAGCCACGCTGGAGAAAGTCTCTCCCTTGCCGTCAGCATCTCCCAGCTGCATGGGGACTCCCCCGACTTCCCAACCGCCACCGGTCCCAAATTCTGGGCTCATCCTGGGGCTGAGGGGGAGTGGGAAAAAAATAATAATATATATTTATATGCCCCTCTTTGAGCCCCTCCAGAACTGCAATGTGGAGCGACCCCATAGCTGGGCCCGGCCTCGCTGCTGCGGCGCAGTGGGGCTGGGTGAGCAGGGGTCGGGGAGGGGTGGGGGGGTCCCTGTGACCCCCAGCCGAGCTCTACCGCCGTTATTAATAATCGCGGAGCCGAGGCGGGCTGCGACAATAATATAACTTAACCTGCAAACTGCTGGTTGGAAACAGACCCCATCCCGACACTCGCTTGCAAATTCCGAGTTGTGGCTGTTACCGCCTCCTCCCTCCTCCTCCTCGGCCAGCTTTGAGGGTATCAGCTCAGCCAAAAAAAAAAGGAAAAAGAAAAAAAAAAAGCTCTCAACAAAAAAAAAACCCAGCTTAGACCCCGCCGGGAGGGAGCCGGGAGAGGTTTGACTCCATCTTCACTCCAACAATAGGGGTGGGAGGGAGCGGGAGGTTTTTTTCAAAGGCTCCCAAATTCTCGTAGACAATAGCAGCCCCCGCCCCCCCACACCCACCCCACCCCCCAGGACCCACCCGCGGGGCCGGGGGGCGCCGAGCCCAGCTCCTCCATCCCACCCCCACGTGACCCTAATTAACACACACACACCCCCCCTCGGTAATAGCGACACATTCCGGGAGGGATTTGGAGGGAGGGGGGGGTGGATTGACCCCCCCCCACTTAGGGGCGAGGCCACCTGTCAAGGGAAGATGTGACCCCGAGGGGGGTAAAGAGGTGGGAAACCCGAGGGCTGAGGGGATTTCCACGCGTTTCTCTGCATCCCCCACCCCCAAACACGACCCCACGAACGGAGCCACCTGCGAGTCACGGGTGGGACCGGGCCAGGATGAGATACGGGGTGGGGGCGGTTGTCGGGGGCACCGGGGTCTCCCTGAACTCCTAGCCCCATCCCTTGTCCCGTGAGTGGGACGTGCACCCCCGTGGCCGTGCGATCCCCGTGGCTGTGAGCATTCCCGGGATCGTGCAACCCCAGTGGCTGTGAGACCAACCCCACGGGACAGTAGAAACCCGTGGGGAAGTGCAGCACCCGTGGCTGTGAAACCAGTCCTACGGGATCTTGCAAACTCCAGGACCATGCAACCCCCGTGGACGTGCCTCTTCCCCCCGACCCGACTGTCCTTCCGCCGGTGGGGGAGCGGTGCCGGGCGGTGCCAGCGGCGGGGAGGCTCGGCGGGGGCTGGGGCCGGTCCTCCGCATCCCCCCCTCCCCAGGCCGGGCGGGGACAAAGGGCGAGTGACCAGCGGCCACATTTCCGGCGAGCGGACAATGCCCCGCTGCCGCCCCGGCCCGTGGGGGCACAGCGCCGCCCGCAGCCCCTCCCGGGCGGTGTGGGGCGTGTTTGGAAGCCCTGCTATCGCTTTCAGGTTGGGGTGACCCGCAGTGACTCCCATCGCCCGCCGCAGGGAGCGCTTTTTTGGGAGGAGTTTGGCGTTAACGTGGCCGCCCCACGCGGAACTTGCCCAGCGTGAGACCATTGCGGGAGTGGGGAGGCCACCATGCTCTGCTGGGCACGTCGGGGACCGTGGTGTCACCCACGGGGGGGGAAATAAGGGGGATCGCATCTCGGGCCGGGGCTGCCGGCAGAATCCCGCGTGGAGCAGTCCCGCACGAAGGCTCCGCTGCGCCAGGGGCCGCGGGCGCTGGCCATGGTGCTGAACCGCGCCGCCGTTGGCCAGGGTGCTGGAGGCTGCCCTCCTCCTCCTGCCCTTTTTCATAGGCTCATAGGAGGGTTTAGGTTGGAAGGAGCCTCAAAGCCCATCCAGTTCCAACCCCGTTGCCACGGGCAGGGACACCTCCCAGTAGACCACGCTGCTCAAAGCCCCATCCAATCTGGCCCTGGAACACCTCCAAGGATGGGGCAGCCACAACTTCTCTGGACAGCCTGTGCCAATGTCTCATCATCCTCATCGTGAAGAATTTCTTCCTAATGTCTAATCTAAACCTTCCCTCTTCCACTTTAAAGCCGTTCCTCCTCATCCTATCACTACTTGTCCTTGTAAAGTGCCCCTTCCCATTTTTCCTGTAATCCCTTTCAGCTACTGGAAGGCTGCTCTAAGGTCTAGACGGAGCCTTCTCTTCTCCAGGCTGAACAAGCCCAACTGTCTCAGCCTGTCCTCATAGCAGAGGTGCTCCAGCCCTCTGATCATCTTCATAGCCATCCTCTGGACTCGTTCCAACAGTTCCTTTTTCTCCTGCCCTTCCTCTTCTTGTCTCGCAAACAGCTTACCCCGACCACTGCCTAGACCCTAGAGCTCCACGTTGTCTGTTCCCCACAGAGTCGAGCAGCTCCACCATGGTCCCATCCGCGGGTGATGGTGGGAAAGGATGGTTTTGCTCTGCGTGAACCTTCGGGAGGATATAGTGGGGCTGGGCTAGAGCTGCCCTCCAAGCCCACCCCCATTGCTCCCCACCCCATCACGGCTCTGCTAGCTCCGCAGTGCAGGTGAACCAGGGTCCCATGGGGCACAGGTGGAGCAGGAGGTGTCCGTGACCTGCATGCCACAGCATTGGTAATTCCATGGTTCTCATAGAATGTCACCTCATTTGTATGTCATTTTTAATGGAGATAAACTGGAGGGGGAGAAAACTTCACTGACCTCTTTTTCACAACTTTAGTCTTGAGTCAAGTCCTTCGTCTGTGGCAGCAAGAGAGCACAGCACAGTCCGGCCCTGTGCTTCCCGAGCTCAGACTGGGATCCTCACTCCCACCCGCGATCAGGCTCTGGTAGCCTTGAGAGCTCCCTGCCCGGAGTGGTCGGCGGTCTGGGGACACCATCGTGTGTGTTCACACTTGTTCGCCTTCACATTCCCGCTTTCCCTGCTGGGACCGTCCTGGTGGCTGCAGAAGCCGGGGTGCATCTGGCACCCTCTCCTGGCCAGCGAAGGCCAGGTCTCCAGTTCCATTTATTCTCGTTCTCTTCTTTGTGGGATAGTTAAGGCAAGAGGAAAGAAGCAGGGAAAACCCCAAGACTTGACAGGTTGTTCCTTTCCTCTTGTCTCACTCCTCCTTCCTGCCCACCTCCTTCCCCACTTCCCCCTTTTGCCTATTTGGGAAGGGCAAAGTCTCCTGCCTGCATGTTTCACTTTTTAGCTTCTGCTAAAAAGCCCATGAGCTACCCAAGCCCACTCGTGGGGGATAAGAGGCACCTAAACAAGCACCCAGCACTTGGGATCAAAGTTTGCAGAGCATCCCTGTCCCTTTTGTCCTCAAAGACAACACCCCGAGGCCCCAAGATGGTGTCCTGGGGCAGACAGAACACCCTGCACTGGGGTGGAAGCTGTGGGGGTATGAGGGAAGGATGTGGTGAGGAATCAACCCTTGCTTTCTCCAAAAATAAGCCATCACCATGCAGCTCCCTCTCGTCAGTGCCTTCCTGATCGAGGGGAGGGACTGGCAGCCCCCAGAGATGCTTTCTTGTAATGGCTTAAACTCAGCAGCAAGTTTCTCAGCATCCCCCAGTTTCTGCCCATCCTCTATGACTCGATTAGTCAGGTTTTGGAAGAGCTGCCCAGGGAGGTGGTGGAGTCACCATCCCTGGAGGTGTTTAAAAGGTGGGTAGAAGAGTTTCTTCAGGACAGGGTTTAGTAAGTGGACAGGTACTATTGGACTTGATCTCAGAGGTCTTTTCCAAGCAGCTGATTCTATGACTTTCCATCCAAGTGACACAACCACATCCATGAGCATGGCACTTCCAGGAAGGTTCCTTTTAAGACTCAACCTTATAAGATGAGTGACACAGTCCCGCACTGGCGTCAGCCCCACATCATATTTCTGTGTGTGGCATATTTGTTTTGGGGGTCTGTTGAGTGGCAAATGTGAAAGGGAAGGGGACTCCTTCCTGTTCTTTCAGAGCCAGCCGCTGTGCCCTGCTCGGCTTCAAGGGAATAGCCAGCAAAACGGCTGCTTTCACAAATAATGGCTTCATTAGATTGAAAGAAGTGGACAGTGACCTCTCCGAAATGGACTTTCTGACCCCTGCTGACCTCTGGCCCCAGCTCTGACAGCCTGTAAATCTTCCCCCTCAAGGCATGGCCGAGGCGATGGCAGGCAGGGCTTTGCCAGAGCCGAGCGCCGGTGCTGCTGCCCATGGTTCAGCATTACAGACCCCTGCACAGGCAACATTGAGCTGCCCAGCTCTGGCCAGGTCCTGAGCCCAGCAGGATGAGGCCCCTGCAGGATGAAAAACCCAAGATACGGGTCATGGCTTTGGCAGAGGTTGGGACTGGTGTCCTCAGCATGATGCAGACCCCACCAGGAGCTGGTCCTGGGGAGCTGAAGGGCGCTGAGAATGGTGTTATCATGACTGTGGCTCCAGCACAATCTCCACCAGTCCATCAGGAAGGCACAGACCAGCTCAAAAGCAGCCTCTTGAGCCTCCATCAGGGTAAGCTGAGCCTATTCACTGCCCATCCCACAGACACAGGAATCCTGGCTACACACAGAGATGCACAAACCTCCTCTAAGCCCACCTCCCTCCCATGGGCACAGACCCTTCCCTGTAGCCCCCAGCACCTCCTTCCCCAGCCACAGAGCCCAAGATGCTGCTGACCACTACACAGGGTGCCCACCCTGTCTGCTGGTGGAGAAACAGGCACGATGGGGATCCATGGCCATCAGGAGGCTGTGCAATGGGAACCCATGCCTGGCTCTCCACACCGACTGTGCCCCATGCTCCCCAAGGCTGGCACTTGGCCTGGTGTTGGCAGTGAGCCCAGTACATCCCAGCATCACCCGTATCCCTCCTCCCCATCCTTGCACACTCACTGCTGACCTTTGGCTAAGAAGCAATCAATAATGGAGGCCGTGGTGCCGCTCCTCCCCCACTGGCCCCATCTCTAACGAGCCTGGTCAGGATTGAGGGATGCTCTGGTACCTCCCAGTGCTGGGAACATGGAACTGGGGGCTCATCAACCTACTGGACATGAGTGTGTTTTCAAGGATGCCCTAACAGGGCACCCCCTTCCTAGCACCCCAAAAATGCTCCCCTGGGACTGGCTTTTCAGCTCCGGGGTGCTGGAGGGTGCCCCACACCTCTGGGTTTGGGGCTCTGGGGTCCCGATGGTGGGGATGGAATGTGACCATCCTGCTGCCGTGAAATGAGGTTCCCCAGGGCATCAGCACTTGACAATGGAAGGATGAGGAGCATGTCTGCAGGGTTACCTGCTGGGATGCCACCTGGTGCCAGGCTTGTCCATGGCTTTGCTGCCTTTTGGATAAGGCAAAAGAGGGTAAAGGCAGCTAGAGATGGTCCTGGCCTGGAGTAATGGGTCACGCCCAAATTCAGCAGTTTCTTTTCACATCCACAGCTCCCTTCGATCAAAGCCCTTGGGCAGCAGCTGATCAATTGGTTGCTGAGCGCAAATTGATCAGGATTTCAGCCCCATACATATTCCTGCTCTCTGATAAAGGGAAATCAATAGCTGAAAGAGCTATTCCTCCGAGGCAGCAGACGAGGGCTCACAAGCCTGCCCTCGCCCCCTAAATATCCCCACCTTGGTTCAAATCTTGCTCCCACTGACAGCAAATCCAGGCAGTGGGAGAGGAAATTGCTTTGAGGGAGCTGGGCCAGGGGCACAGGCAAGGGGAAGGGCATGACGTTGGGGAAAGAAGGCAGACCCTCTCCTTCACTGACTAAATCTCACCTCCCAAAGCATCAACCTGGTCTGCAGCTTCCTCCTCACACTGATGGTCTGCCAAAAAAAGATTTTTCCTCCTTCTCAAGGTGCTAGAGACTCCCTCCTCCTAAAAACCCCAGGGAGTCCAGGCCAGCTGGTACCTCTGCAGCTCAGCGCCAAGTGCCAGCAGCTGTGGAGAACACCATTCTGTCCTCAGCCTCTTCCCTAGTCCTCAGCCTCTTCCCCAGTGCTGAGGCCTGGAAACTCATTGCAGGTGTGGCTGGCCAAGGGGGAGAGGGAGTTCAGCTCTGCCTCAGTTTCCCTGGCAGGTGAGTGGTGCAACCCAGAGCTGGGTGGCCCCAGGTACACCAACCAGAGCTGTGGCTGCTTTCATCGGGCTGTTTGTGGCTGAGGAGGCTCCAGGGCTGGGTTGGCAGCTGGGAGTGGTGGCCCTGGGGCAAGGCTGGCACCGCAGCGGGGCACCCTCGGGTGCTGGGGAGGAGCAAGAGGGCAGGGTGAGGATACAGGGCTGGTGCTGGCTCTGCTGTCACGCTGAGACCCGCCAGGAAAGTGCCCTGTGCCCCAGGGGTCAAGTCTCCTACAGTGGCCCAGGGCCATTGTTAACCCTGCTCCATCTCCAAGCCAGTACAAAGTCCTCCAAGAGCATCAGGTCTCCAAGACCTGTGAGACCTCCCAGTACTGGGAGCCTCCTGGGAATGTGGTGCAGTGCTGGGGGTCTCTATGTGGAACCCACATGCAGCTGATTAATCCGGGTGCAATCACATTCCCTGGAACCTCCAGCCCCTCACTGCGGTGTCAGGACCCATCCATCCCCTTGGCTCAGCCAAACCTGGCTGTGGCTGTGCCCCAGTAGGCTGGTGGTGCAGAGCTATGGTGGCAAAGCTGGGCACCAACACCCCATCCGAGGTTACCATCATCCTCGTTGAGATAGCAGTGAGGAGTCAAACAGGCAGGGGTCTGAGAGGGTGGTCCTGAGCCACCCAGGTTGGCTGGGCTCCCTCCTGGCGCTGCTGAGTCGGAGGAATCAGAGGAGCTGGGTGCTGGGGAACCAGCCTGACCGGCTCCCCGGCTGTCAGCACCTGAGGAATGCCAAACCTGCACTGCGCCAGGGCTGGGTGCTCAGGGCTGGGTGCTCACCGGGTGACTCTGCCGGTCCGCCCAGCCGTGGCGTGCAGGGAGCAGCACCCTCAGCCCCGCTCGGCACGGCACAGCACCCCACTCACCACCCAGCCGGCACCGTGCGACCCTCGGCTGGCAGGTATGTGGGTGTGCAGGGTGGGGGGACGACCTTGGGTGCAGGGTGCTGCCCCGGCTGGCTCAGCTTGCATGGGTGCTGGTGGGGTGGGAGGCTTCATGGTACTGGGAGGCAGAGGCCACCAGTGCTCCCATCTTGGCTGCCACCCATGGAAGCTGCCCCATGCTCAGATCTGTGCCCTGGCTCAGCAGGTGCCGGGATGGGTCCCTGCTTGCCTGGGATCGCGGTCAGCAGTGGCTGGGGATGGGGGGAATGGTGCTGGGAGGTGGGAGCTGTGCCCTGCTTTGTCACTCTCACCTTCAGTCCTCAACATCGAGGGGCTGCTGGGGTTGTAATCCCAAAGTTCATCCCCAGAGCCACTGGAACGAGCTGGGGCTCCTCCACATCCAGTGGCCTCACAACCCACACTGGGGGGACAGCGGGGCTCCCCTGTCACCTCTATCTCCCTCCTCCCCACAGGGCACATGGCCCCCACCTCACAGCTCGATGGGGGGAGGCAGGGGCAGTTAGGGGAGGTGTCTGTTCCCCTGCCCTCCTCGTGAACCCCAGCCTGCACAGTAGCTGCTCAAACCTAATCCTTGATTCTCCTGAAGGCAGCAGGTCCTCTCTCACCCTGTGGTAACAGGGCTCAGCCTGGCGTGGCTGGAGGCTCCGCTTAATCCATGGTCACGGGCTCAAAGGCAGCCACAGCCACTGCCCTTGGCCCCTCCATCTGAATATTAATAGCACCTTGTGCCTTTCACTTGGGTGCTGGGAGACCTGGGCTGGGTGCTGGAAGACCCTTTGGGATAGTGAGAGGCAGCAAATGAGCTGAACTCGTTGGCTTGGCTTGGCCAGGGGGGATTAATTGGCCATGTTGGGTGCCCCCGTGTGACAATACTGCTGGAACCAAGTACAACATGTCCTGGTAGGCAGAGATGGCTGGCAGGAACACCTGGAAGTCTCAGGGTCTTATCTTTGTGTCCTTGCGTCCTTACGCCCTTGTGTCCACTTGTCCTTATGTCTTTGACCCACTGACACAGTAGGAAATATTTTAGGGTGCTGGGGCAAAGCAGGGCTCCAAGGTGAGCTCCTTTCCCAGGGCTGGTAGGGCACTGGGAGGTCCAGGGTAGCACTGGGTGCCAGATCCAGTTGCAGGGATGGGATGGGAAAGACAGATTTGGAGTTCTTTGGAAATCCATCTCCGGGCAAGAGGCAAGCTGTGATGCTGAGTCAGCAGCTCCCGCCTCCCCTCAGCGCCCGGTGCTGCACGGAGCTGGCATCCCTGTCCTGGTGCCACCCTGGGGCCACGGGGCACGGCGGGGCCAGGCACCAGCAAACGCTTGAGAAACCAGAGCTGAAGCAAGATCAGGGTGCAACTGGTTGCCAGGTGGCTCCAGCTCTGGCTCCAGTGGGACGGCAATATTGCAGGGTAGAGAGAGGGGGCCACATCCCTGGGCAAACTGCACTGCCCTGGTACCACCCGAAGTTTCTTGAGCATCAAGGTGTCCATGTGCCAGCCTGACCCTGCTCTTAGCTGTCAGCTCTGACACCTGTAGCTTTTCCTTCTCGCTGCGGAGTGCATCCGTCCCGCTTTCACAAGCAGGCACTGTGACCTTGGGCATCCAGCTGTGGCCTTGCCCATGCAGATGTGCCTTTGCCCATGCAGCTGTGCAGCCCCACCCAGACTGGTCCCAGCCTCGAGCGGTGCTGACTGTCCCAGACGAGGTCTCATCGTCTCCTGGGAAATGACACAAACCCTTCCTATCTGTACCGGAAAGACCTGCTGGGCCGGGGAGAGCGAGCGGGCTGACAGGAGGGGCAGGCAGCTGCCTGCCCCCCCCGCGCTGCTCTGCCTGCCCCCAGCCTCCCCGACCCCACTTAGGGACTGGTAACACCCAACCTGCGGCCGTCAGTGGGAGCTCAGCCCCAGGCAGTGCAGGATGAGGCCCTCTCCCAAATGTCACCTGGAGAACTCAGCCCTGAGGGCTGCACAGGGATGTGTTTCCATCCCCAGCCAGGATACCCCAAGCTCAGCCTTATCCTCAGGCTGAGCCCAAAGCCCTGACCTCGCCGCTTGTCCCCGTAGTCGGGCGGTGGCAGCCAACAGTTCCTAATTGGGAGATGCTGAGATGCTGCTGTGCTTCCGGCTCCCTCCCCAGCACCTGCTGCGTCAGCTGCTTCCCAAACCCAAACCCAGCAATAAAAACCTTCTGGGGCAGGCACGCAGCCACCACACAGTGACACCTCCATCAGTTTTCACCCCCCAGCTCAGGATGCACTGGTGGCCATGTCCTCTGCCCTGCATCCCGGGGAACCCAGTGATGCCCACCCTACAGCACCCAGTGCAGAGGAAGCTACTGGGTACCCACTCAGGTCAAAGTGCAAGCACTGGGTGATCAATGCAGCTTTGTTTTCTTGTGCTGATGGGGCTGCAGAGGTGGATGGAACCATCCTGTCTTCGCTGCACAGCAATAGGGAAGGGTCAAGGGAAGATGCTCCTTGGGTCCCCACCTTCTCATGCAAGCCCCACGGCTACCATGGCCCTGATCCTGGCCTGGGTCTTGGGCTTGGTCCCAGCCAGGCCCATTTTCCCCCACAGAGCAGCTTTCCTATTGTTTTTTGGGCTTGTTTGTTTGCTGCATTTGCTGACTCGGCGCAGCCCTGCCGCCCGCCTGACTCATCCCACAACTTGGGGCAAGGCACAGCTCGGGGCATGGCATGGCCTGGCTGGATTCTGCACACTCACCTGTGCTGTGCTGGCCTGCCACGCTCTGCCAGTGCCCACCTTGGTGGCATGATGGAGCTCTTCACCATCTCTGTTGGATACAGAAGTGTTTGCATGGGTGGGCAGGGAGGTTCATAGTCACCCCTCATCCTACATAAACCAGGATGGATGACATTAGCAAGAACTGCAGAGAGCCCCCAAAACACCTCCTGTGCTCATGGAACTCTCCAAAACTGTCCTGTAGGATCGGAGGGAGGTCTAGAGGGTCTCAGGGTCCGGTCTGGGGTCCAGGGCTGGTCGCCGCAGGTGGTTTCCAGAGCTCTCCCAGGGTCTCTTTCTCTCCCTGCAGCTCTGCCAGCTTCAGTGCGTCTGACACAGGGGCTGAGCCCAGTAGTGCGGGGCGTTACGGGGCCACGGCAGCCCCCCGCTCATCACCCTCCCAGGATGGATCCACCGTTCCGGCACACCAAGACCAAGGGCTTTGTCTCCAGCACGGAGCTGAGCATGAGGCAAACAGTGTCGAGTGCGTCGGGCACGGAGGGCAGGTCCCGATTCCAGAAGGTCTCACTGGTGTCGCGGCGGCTGGAGAGCTCGGGGAGCGCACGGGGCCGCGAGGGGAGTCCTTCCCGCGTCTCCCTCCTGCTGCAAGCCTGGGAGAAGGAGATCGTGGAGAAGACGGCGTCTGGCCCTGCCACCCTGGCACAGCGGGAACGCTCATCCTCCATCAACCTCCGCAAGGACTTCGCGGCGCACGGCCCCATCTTCTCGCAGGTTTATTCCCCCGCGCAGAAACCCCGGCGGCAGGACGAGAGGGGGAAGGCAGGGGCTGGTGGCGATGGCATCCCTCCACCTGTGGGTCCCCCCCGTGAGATGCCTGTGCACAGGGAGAGCTACATTCACGGCACCCTCCTCCCCACCCAACCCACCGAGCGCCCCGCAGCCCCCGGTGCCCCACGCGCGGCCAAGCCCGGCTGCGTCCCTGCCCTGCCCAGGGCCAGGCACGTCACAGTGTTACGGACAGGCAGGGACGCAGCCGGGCCTGAACTGGGACTGGCAGAGGGAAGGGAAACCCAAAATGGGGTGCACGATGCTGCCAGCACCACGATGGCTCCACCACAGCGAGAGAGCCAGGAGCAGGATGGCAGTGACTTCGCTGCGGCTACGGTGGGCAGCAATAGCTCGCCGGGCACCACGGAGGCCACTGGACTCCCAGCCACGGGATGCCCTGGGGAGAAACAGTTGCTGCAAGATGAAGCCATGCCAGCAAACGCAACCCCAAGAGACAGTGACAGGTCTGGAGACCCGCAAACCAGTATAACCAGCTCCTCGCAGTGTCCCTTGGAGGATGCCGGCGGGCAGGCTGATCCAACAGGCGCGGGAGAGGGAAGCGTGGCAGACAGTGATGACACCATTGACACCATTTCAGCCAAGCCACCGAGGACAGAGAGCCCCCCGGGAGCTGGTGGCACCCCTGAAAACCCCTTCTTTGAGGCAAACAATTGTCCAGAGAGGAGCAATGGTTCAGAAGGGAACAATGGCCCAGAGAGGAGCAAAGGTTCAGAAGGGAACAATGGCCCAGAGAGGAACAATGGTCCAGAGCAGAGCAATGGCCCAGAGAGGAGCAATGGTCCAGAGGGGAGCAACGGTCCAGAGGGGAGTGATACTCCAGAGGGCAACAGTCGTCCAGAGAGGAACAGTCTTCCAGAGGGGAACAGTCATCCAGAGGGGAACAATGGTCCAGGGGGGAGTAATGGTCCAGAGCCTTCACTTGAAGTACCAGCATCTCCAAAGGCTGAGGCTGAGCTGGAAGGGGGCGAGATGATGAGAGACCCCCAGAGAACAACCCAAGACCCTGAGAGCAGCCTAGAGCTCCCTGCTGAGCCTCCAGCTCCCAACCTACCGGCTGAGAGCCCCCCAGATGCAACTGAGGAGGACCCTGAGCTATTGGTGGACATGGAGATCTTTGTGGACACACTACGCAACATGGAGCCCTCAGAGATGCGGAAGGCACCCAAGACCCCCCGACAGCCCCGGCCGTCGTCGCTGGGCCGCTGTGCTGCTCTGCCCCCCATCCATGAGGACCGCGTGGCCCCCCGCACCTGCATCTCCCTGCCTGATGCCCTGCGTGATCTGTTGGCACGGGGTCCAGTGGGGCAGCAAGAGGAGAGCTCCGAGGAGGAGATGGAGATTGAGAACCCCTACCTGACCCCCGATGAGCGGGCGCTAATGGGGTCCCACCACAGGGTCCCCAGGGACAGCATGGCCATTAATGGTCAGGTGGAGGGGGGCTCACTCCTGGGGACACCGAGGCAGGCAGGAGCAGAGGAAAAGGCCAAACTGGTGCCTGGTGGCTTGGCTGAGCGGAGCTTGCTCTTCCGAGGGAACGTCCTCAAGGGCATGGCTCTGCTCTCCCACTTCTTGGAGCACCGGGTGACTGGGACCGACGAGGGCAAGCCCTACTCCCGCCTGGACAACAGCGTGCTCTACAGCCGCCTCATCTCCCCCAGCACTGCCCCACTCGAGCTGCCCGGCAGTGACAGCCTGGGCACGGGTTTGCCCACCCCTGGAGGCCACAAGGAGGTGGGCTCTGGTGGTCACCCTGGCCCCGAGATAGCCATGCTGGAATCCGTGAGTGCTGGCCACATCCCTCCTGCCACCGAAGAGACAGAGAGTGCTGTGGCCCTGTGTTCCACTGATGTTCTGGTGAGTAAATCCCACGACGTGGTGCCTGGAGCAATGCTCTGCCCTCCTGGGCACATGGGGAGGTGGTGGGGTGTGAGCCCCCAGAGCACCATTCCCTGATCCCAGCACAGGGCTTGTGCTTCCCATCAGAAAGTCCATGGAGTGAAAGTCCCCAGTGCAGTGGGAGGGTACTGGGACTGGTGACGGGAAGATACTGGGATGAGTGATGGGAGGGTATCAGGGTGAGTAATGGGAGGGTATTGGCATGGATGATGAGATGGTACTAGGGCAGGTGATGGGAGGGTACCAGGTCAAGTGATGGGACAGTGACACCATGGGTGATAGGAGGATCCCAAGGTGGATGATAGGAGGATCCCAAAGTGGGTGACAGGAGAGCCCTGGGGTGGACGTGGAGGCAGATCCCCAGTGGTGCAGGAATGCTCGAGGTGTGGCTGCTCGGGGCAGTGGGAGGGATTGGCAGGCACCAGACGCCAGGCTTTGGCTGCGGCTTCCTTGTGTTGCGGGGAGATGGCTGGAGCGGCCGATATCCCTCCACACTCCTTCCACGCCCTCGGATGTTTGCAGCAGGAGGACAAAGAGGGCTTCGAGAAGATCAACACCAGACCTGGCAAGGTATGGAGAGTGTGGTGGGGCTGGGCTGGGCTGGCCATCCAGGACATGGTACAAGAGCACCTTTCTACTGTGTCACCCTCTCCCAGATCATCCTCTTCTCCGAGGCCGGCTTCGCGGGCCACAAACGGGAGATCTGGGGTGACATCCCAGATGCCACGTCCTGGGAGCTCTCGCGCACCATCTCCATCCGAGTCATCCGAGGAGGGTAGGGGATGGCAGCAGGGTGAGGACACAGAGGGAGGGCTCGACTTGGGGCTCCCGTGCTCCCTGTGCCAGGGGTGGCACCTGGATCCCAGCCTGGGGTTCGGGAGTGACCGTCCTCCCTGTGCTAATTACTGCAGCTGCAGCGCAGCATCACAGTGGTGGTGGTAGAACATCCCCACCCATGCTCTGCCCCAGGGCTCCCAACGGCTGCAGGGAAAAGCAGGATTCCCCCCTCCTTACTCCCACCTCCCTCGCAGGTGGGTGATGTACGAGAAGCCGCGGTTTCACGGGCGCAAGTGCGTGTTGGCCGAGGGGGACGTGGAGATCGAAAACCCCTGGTCGGTGTACGGGCAGAGCGGGCAGCCCCGCGGTGCCCAGCCCTTCCGCATCGGCTCCTTCAAGAGGGTGGTGCGGGTGAGTGCAGGGGACCCCCCCAAAACCTCCTGCTCCCCACACGCACCTCTCAGCACCAAGCTGGGGTGCTGGACTCCCGTAACGCTGCTCTGCCCCGCGCCAGGATTACCGCACCCCCGAGATCAGCCTCTTTGCGGAGGAGAACGGCGAAGGCGCGCGGCTGAAGTTCACCGACTCGGCTGAGGACACTCGCACGCAGGGCCAGCCACTTGCTGCTGCCTCCATCATCGTCCACTCAGGCCTGTGAGTGGGACTGTGGGGCCAGGTGGACACTGGGTGGGCTCCAGCATGGGCTGGAGCAGGGTGTGATGCTTTTCCTCTCTTCCCCAGGTGGCTGGTTTACTCCAAGCCTTTCTTTGATGATGACCCCTACGTTTTGGAGCCAGGTGGCTACCCCACTTTAAAGGCTTGGGGTGCAAAGGACCCATCCATCTGCTCCATGCATCCCATCAGGCTGGTGAGTGCTGGTTGCTGGAGTGTGGTTACTGGAGTGCTGGGACCATATCCAGCCCTGGGCATGACAGCTGAGAGCATCTCCTGGCAGTTCCCAGTTCCTACCAGCGAGAGCTCTGTGTGGAAATGTGCCAAACGTGGCTCTGGAAAATGCTCCTGTGAGTTAGTGGTGGAAACCTAAGTCCAAAAATCCTTGTTTCTGAATGAAAATGACCCAAAAAACAGCTCAGGCTTTAAAGTGGGGGTTGGATGTCCCCAATTTGTCCCGTCCTGCCACCACAGCCTCACTGGGGCTCCTTCTCCTTCCAGGGCTGCCCAGTTGTGGAGAGACCCGGCGAGCCACAGGTGAGCACAGGGCAGCACTCAGGGAGACTTCAGGGCCAGGATTGGCCATGGGACAATTCTCACCTTGCTGTGTCCCCAGGTGCTGATTTACGAGGCTGCAGGTTTCCAGGGCCACAGCTTCACCATCAGCCGAGACATCTACGACCTGAAGAACTTGCCGGGGCTGGCGCTGCCCACTGTGGGCTCCCTGCACGTCCTGGGTGGCTGGTGAGTGGTACAGGGTGGGCAATCCTGGGAAGGAGACAATTAGCCCAGGAAAGGGCTCAGACGAGCTGTGGGATGGCCACAGGCGGACACTGGAGCGACACGGATGATGTCCCTGTGGAAATCCCCCAGACAACTCACTGTCCAAATCTTCCTGTGCCACAGCTGGGTCGGCTACGAGAAGGAGGGCTTCCGTGGCCACCAGTACCTGCTGGAGGAAGGGCAGTACCAAGATTGGAGGCAGTGGGGTGGCTACAACAAGGAGCTGGTGTCCCTACGGCTGATACGGACGGTGAGGTCAGGGGTGGTGGCATCGCTTGGGGATAGACCCAGAGTGGGCAGGGAGAGCCAGCCCTCCAGGTCCCATCCTTATCTCCTCAAAGGAAACTTCCCAACCTGCATCAGGCAGCTGGGGGTGCCCTGATTCCCCCTCAAATTCATTCCATGCTGTGGTCAGGGATCCAGAGCTGTTCCCACCCTCCCTGGGGTCCTGGCTGTGTGTATACAGAGCGCCTGGCCCTCAGCCCCTTCCCCCTGACATACCGAGGGGCTCAGGGTGGGCTCCTTCTCCCCACAGGATTTCTCTGACCCAGCACTGGTCCTCTTCGAGGCCATGGACTTTGAGGAGGGCCCGAGTGTGGAGCTGAGCGAGGCGCTCCCTGACACGCAGCTGGCCGGCTACGGCACCGTCACCCAGTCCATCCACGTGCTGAGCGGCGTGTGAGTGCAGGGACAGGGAGAGGGGGGGACAGTGGGACAGAGAGGGGGTCGCGGAGCCAGCACCCATGTTTTTCTGGCAGGTGGGTGGCCTACAAGGGCACCAACTTCTCGGGCGAGCAGTACATCCTGGAGAAGGGGGTGTATCGCAGCTGCGAGGACTGGGGCGCCGCGGACTGCTGCATCGCCTCGGTGCAGCCCATCCTGCAGGTGAGAGCATGGGACCCCCCCCTCCTTTGCACCCATTGATGTGGGGCTGGTGGGAGCCTGGGCAAGACACCAACCAGCTCTGCTCTGTCTGCTTCCAGGTCAGGGAACACAACCTGCACTACGTCTCCAAGGTCAGGGGCGGCAGATGGGGAGGGGGTTCTCCCCCTCAGGCTATGTAGCCCCTCGGGGCTGTGGTCTTGGTTATTTGTCCCCTCACTGCGCCCCTCTGCTCCCCCTCTCCAGATCCTGCTCTTCTCAGAGCCTGACTTCTTGGGGGACCATATCGCCTTCGAGGAGGACCAGGAGGCCCTGCCCACCACATTCATCCCACGCTCCTGCAGAGTCCGTGGGGGCAGGTAGGGCATCCCAGGGCATTGCTGGGCACAGGGAGATCACCCCGGCTGGCAGCCACGCAGGGGCTCCCCAAGAGGGAGGGCTGGATGGAGGTGCTGGGGGGATGCAGGAGGGATGGGTACCCACCTCGACAGTGGTGTCAGCCCAGATGTGCTCCTCTCTTGCAGCTGGATCCTGTTCGACGGGCAGGCTTTTGCTGGGGAGCAGCACGTGCTGTCCGAGGGCGAGTACCCCACACTCAGTGCCATGGGCTGCCTCTCCTCCACCACCATCTGCTCCTTGAAGAAGGTCCCAGTGGTGAGTTCCAGCCCTTCCTTCCCTTCCCACCCATGCTGGGACAGAAAAACACCCCCAGGAACTTCCTTGTCCCCCTCCTGTGGGTACCCCCAGTGCTGGGTCCCAGCTCTTGGAGCGCTTCTGCACCCATGGGTGCTCTCTCCTCCCACCTGCCCCGCTCTCACCTCGTTTCATGCTCCATCCTGCAGTTTTTCTCAGAGCCCTCCATCTTCCTGCACGGGTTGGAATGTTTCGAGGGAAAGGAGATTGAGCTGAACAATGAAGTACGGAGTCTCCAAGCAGAGGGTTTCAACAACCACGTGTTGTCGGTGCGGGTCAAAGGCGGGATGTAAGTGAGCCCCAACCCTGCTGTCTCCCAGCTGGTGGGTGCCCAGGGGTAACCATGCTCTGCTTATCCCATCCCATCCCACCCCACCCCACCCCCTACAGCTGGGTGCTTTGTGAACACGGTGACTTCCGAGGGCGCCAGTGGCTGCTGGAATGCACCGAAATCACCAACTGGCTGACGTACAGTGGGCTCCAGCACGTGGGATCCCTCTACCCCATCCGCCAGGTGAGTGCTGGGGTGGGATGGGGCTCTGGCACCCAGTGGGGTGATCCCCAAAACCCTCAGCAGGCAGCTGAAGAGCCACCAGTCCCACTGGCTGGGAGGAAGATGTGGGAGCAGCTCTGGGGGAGCTGGAAGGGCACAGTCTGAGAGCAGCAGCACACTGCTGACAGCTCTGGCCCATGACAAATGTCAGCAGCCCAGCATCATCACCCTCGATCCCTGTCCCCCACCCTGGGAGCGGCTGCCGTGGTGGCGAAACACTCCCCACAGGCAGGTGCCTTGCAAAACACCCCAGTATCCAGCGTGGATGAGTCGGGTCTGAGCCAGCTACGAGAGACAGCCATCACCCTGGGGAGAGGCAGGGACCTCCTGGGGGGACAGGGAGAACCCTCCCTTCCTGAGGCACGACCCACATTTGAGGTCCTTCTTCAGCCGCTGCGGCACATGCAGCCAGAAGGGATTTTTGGTGCCAAAAAAAGGTTTCTCTCTTTCCAGAGACGGATCTATTTCCGCATCAGGAGCAGGGAGCTGGAGCTCTACCTCTCCATCCCCGATGATGTGGAGGACATGAAAGCAGGGCGGGTGGTGGTCTCCAGCCTGAGCGAGCAGAGCAGCTCCGTCTGGTACTACGAGGATGGGCTGATCAAAAACCAGGTCAGGGCTGGTGTGTGACAGCCAGCGCCGTGCGGAGGAGCAGGGGAGCTCCTGACAGGACTCCTCCCCACCCACAGTGATCTTTGAGGGTTTACAAGAGCCTTTCCCGGCATCCAGCCTCAGCCTTGTCCCCAAAGATCAGTTGATTCTCCCCTCCCAGGTCTTCCGTGGAGGTGTGAAGGCATCTCTGCCTTCCCTGAGCTTTTGTCACCCTGATTGTCCCCACCTCTCATTGAGGGTTTTTTCCTGCTCATCCCATGTCCCACCCCAGAACCAGCTGCCTTTACAGGGAAGCCCTTCTGAGCTCCAAGCCTTAGCACCTTTGCAGAGGTGATGGAGAGGAGCAGGCTGACCTGGCCTCTGCTGTTCCTTGCAGGTGGCCCCCAACATGAGCCTGCAGGTGATCGGGCCGGCAGGGAAGGGCGCCAAGGCCGTGCTGTGGTCCGAGACCCGGATGCCACGTCAGACCTGGAGCGTTGATTCTCAGGGACGGATCCACAGCCAGATGTTTGAGGACATGATCCTCGATATAAAGGGTGAGACCTCAGCACTGGCACAGAGGCTGCTTTCCTAGGGACCCCCCAAAAATGGGGTGCTTGGCCATGAAGTGGGGCACTCATCCCTTCCTGGCCATCAGGACCATGATCCACCCTCCTGAAACACCTCACTCCACAGGTGGAAGAACCTACGACCGGGACCATGCCATCGTTTGGGACATGGCTGAGGAAAGACCCACACAGATCTGGGACATAGAGGTGCTATGAGGGGGTGGTGTGAGACCCTCACACCCAGAAGTGCCACGGAGCAGGATGGGGACAGGATGCCTCCTACCCCACACACGCCGCGCCCCAAACACCCCTCAGTCCTGGCTGCTGGCATGTGGGATGCCCACCACCCCCTCCACCTCCCTCTTGGCTTGTGGAAGACCCCTGTGGACATGGCCAGCGTAGGACCCTTCGGAGCGTGGCAGAGCCCCTTCCCCACCAGCTTCCTGCTCCAAACTGTATTTATGTATGTGTGTAAGATAAGGCCCCCTTGCCTGGGCCAGCTCTGCCTGGGTGGTTGGTGTTCTTGTCCTTGCCACAGCCTGGCAGCCCCTATGCCTTCCATACCAGTACCTTGTGCCCTTCCAGCCCTGGAGCACAGGGCCCAATCCCGCTTCCAGGATGGGATCCCGGTGCCCTCTAGTGTCCATGGGTCACGAGCAGCACCGGGGCCCCAGGTCTGGAGAAGGGAGGTGCAGGCCAAGCTGTGCCCCAAGGGTACCAGAGGCTGATGGACCCCACTCTGGTGGGAGCCCATCCTGCTCATCCTGTGGGCTTGGCAATTGCTCTGATTGCATCACCCCAGGGTGAGCTCTGTGTTTAGCATCCGCGCTGCAGAGCTGCATCACATCTCAGGTTGCTCATCTTCGAGGCCCCTGGGACAGAGGTCTCCTCCACCCAGTGAGGCAGGAGCTCTCCAGGGATGTGACTCAGAAGGGATGTGGGGTGGGAAATCCTCACATGGAGACTTCAAGCACTTCTGTCCTTGCTGCTGGGGAGAGGAGACGGCTGCTGGCAAGAGCCTGGTTTGCTGAGCAGGTTGAGCCCAGTTTGGGGAGAGTCTCTGCATCCAGACAGTGATTTCTTATCACCCCCCGCAGCAAACAGGGGCTGTTTTAGCAGTGACAGACAGCGCAGTGACTCCCTGAGAGGCTTCCTCAGCAGATTCCAGTGCTCCAGGATCCTTACATCAGGTGTCTCCAGCCGGCTGGGCGACTGCTCTGGCTATCGGCAACAGTCATCATTAGACCATAGAATAGTTTGGTTGGAAGGGACTTTTAAAGGTCACCTAATCTGACCCTCCTGCAATGAGCAGGAACTTCTTCAACTCAGGTTGCTCAGACTCCATCCAACCTGACCTTGAATGTTACTGGGGCATCTACAACTTCTCTGGGCAACCTGTGCCAGTGGTTCACCACCTACATTGTAAAATGTAGGGAGGGTTAGGTTGGACATTTGGAAAAGGTTCTTCCCCCAGAGGGTGGTGGAGCATTGGAACAGTTCCCCAGGGAAGCAGTCACAGCCTGACAATATTCCAGACGCATTTGGACCATGACCTCAGAGAATGTTTGGGTTGTCCTGTGCAGGGACAGGAGTTGGACTCGATGGTCCTTGTAGGTCCCTTCCAGCTCAGGTCATTCTATGTTGTTGTGATATGAAACAATTCTATGCTCCAGAGCCCTCTACACCAGCACTTTATTACTCAGAGCCCCAACAGATCCCCTCCCAGAGCCTTGCTTCGAGCCAGGGTGGAGGCTGAAGGGTGAGGGGAGAGGGAACACGGAGCAGAGGAAGGCAGGGATGGTGGCATGATCTGTGCTACGAGGGTCCCAGGAGGTGCCAGGGTAGGGGACAACATCCCATCCATCCAGGGTCAGCGCAGCCACAGGAAGAAAGCAGCAGCCAGCCCCAGGGCGAGGGAGAGGAGGGATGGGCTGCTGCAGGGGGAGCTCAGGCTGGCTGCGATGGAGCCTGCAGTGGTGTAGATGATGGTCGTCTCCTCTGCCTGGCTAAAGGGCTGGAAAAGAAAACAAGGAGAGTTTGGCATCACTTCAAACCAGAGCAGATGTGGAACTGAGCACCCTGAGCCAGTTGGAGGTGTCCATGCCCATTGCAGGGTGGAGTGGAACTGGATGGGCTTTAAGGTCCCTTAGCAACCCAAACCAGTCTATGATTTCCCCCCTCAAGAGCCCTTGCCTGGCTGCCCTGGGGGCAGAGAGGAGCTGGGGGGCACCCCTGTGCCCACGCTGCCCCTTCCCAGGGTGGGGACGCAGCCTCCTCTCCCTTTGCAGGTTCCCCTTTGTGCCACACAGAGAAATCACCTCTGGTTTTGAGGTTTTCCCAAGGCAGGGAGCGAACTGAGCTCTCCGTCCCATCCCCGCCTTGCTTCTAGAAACTGGGAGGGGAAGGAGAAGCCAGGGGTGGTGTTTGCCCCTCAGTCTGCTGCGAGGAAGTGGTTGGGGACACAGTAGCCCATGGGCCCTGTGCTGGAGGATGTGGGGTGCAGGAGCAGAGCTGGGAAACACCTGTGCTGGAAGCGAGAGGGAAGAAGAGGAAGAGGGACCCCCATCCCCCTGGCCTGTCGCAAGCTGTTGGTGTGTGAAATGTAACACAAGCTGGAGATGGCGATTTCAGGGCCATTTCCTTCCGTTTCTAAAGATTAGCACCTCCCAAATTACGGTGTTTGTGTGAATCCCTCCTGCCCTGGCTGTGCAGGACAACTCACTCTGGGTTTTTGGTCTTTTCTTGGGACAACATCTTGGCATAAATGGCTCTGCCTGTGAATGGTGACTGAAGCAACAAGCTGGAAAAGGGATGCTGTTTCCTTCTTTGAACGAGCCCCTGTGCTAGGTCACACTGCACCTCAGGTCCCTCTGGAGCAGGATGGGGCCCAAAGGCCCAGCTCTGCCCTCTCCCAGGCCCTCTTGCTCTCTGAGGGGTTTGGACTGGTTTGCCCAACCACAGAGCGGAACTCCCAAAACATAAATGCACCCTGTGAAGCAGCAGCAGGATGCAGCTGCGTGGAGTTTGTGAGCAAAATAAGCACAGACAAATCTGACCCTGTTACCAACACACTATAAAAAAAAAATCATCTGGACAGTTGCTCCAAACAGGTCCCCAAAAGCACCAATGCATTCACCCTTGCAACGGTCCCCACCCAGGAGAGAGCTGACACCCACCAAGGCACTCAAACTGAGCCCCACGGAGCGAAAACAACCTCTAGCAGGGAGAGGTGAGAGGAAAACACACAGCTATGCACCCACCCAGCATCCCCACAGCTGTGCCTGGTGTCCCCACTGTCCCCACAGCCACTCTCAACATCCCTGCACCAAGCACGGGTTGGTGCCCGGGGGGCAAAGGAGAAATGTGGGTGTTACAGATACAAGTGATGCTCTTAAGTAGAAAAATGCTTTATAAAAAGCAGAGTGTGGAAGTATTTAGACTTTACACACCACAATGCAAAGCTCCTGCTAAGACAGCCAGGTTTAAAGTCAAATAGAAAGTCAAACGCTCAGGTTTCCAGCTGAAGGCAGGAATTCTCCCACTCGTTGAACCCTACAAGCCCTCTAATTGCTGTCACACAGATCTGGCTGGACCCCCAGGCTTTGTGGGGCTCCACACCATGGGGTTTCTCTTACCATGCAGAGCAGAAGCAGGGCGAGCAGGAGGAGCAGGTGGGTGTGCAGGAGGGGCTGCATGGTCTGGTTTTGTCTCACCACGTGCCGTGACACCTTCTCATCTGCTCGCAGCAACTGCACTCGGAGGCTTTAAGCGCAGCGGTGGCCCTGTCTCGCCAATCACACTTGGCTTCCCTGCACCGTCCCCACCCCCACAAAGGGCTGTTTGAACCCCTGATGATTTGGGGAAGTCACATCTGTTACTGACACTATGAGGGAGAAGGTGCAAGGGGATGTCCAGATGGGAGTAAACACCATCTGGCCTCACTTCTCTGGAGCCCTTGATGTGCATCGCCCGGCATGAGATATTCCCTGGCACAGCTGCAGAGCCAGCTCCAAGCGCAGTGTCCTGGCCACCCACTCCAGTAAAGGCAGTGAGAGTCTCAACCTGCATTTCCCCACTTCACAAAATACCACCTGCAGCAGGAAACCCCCCTGGACTGAGCTCTGCTTCTCACCAGGGGCTCCCTGTCCTGTGCCTCACACCACAAAGGGCTAAATTGTTGGTGATGGGTTAAAACCTGCTCTGGTTCACCAGGAGGGTTTGAAAATCATGGCAAATACTGTTTCAACAAGGGGTCTGCCCTGCCCACGTAACAAACTTTCTTCCCTGCAACTCAGCAGAAGCTGGGTCCAAGCTGTCCCTCTGGATTTCAGTTACACACTTGGCGTGGTCTGATCTGGGTAACAGATCAGGGAAACTCTTACTTCCAGCTCCCCAAAGTCCATCTCTTCACAGCAGATCTCTAAGCTCCCTCATCTGCTGCAGGAGCTGGATACAAAGGGGATCTGGTTATTTTGAGATGGTTTAAAATAAGTAAAGCTGCTGAAATGTGCCAAGCACGTTCACCTGGTGTCTGGTTTCGTGTCGCTGAAGCGCATCAAGTCGCAGCGAGACCATTGTCAGCCTCCGCCTGCAGCCAAGGGATCCTCTGCAGCAAAGCTTCACCAAATTTAGTTAAATTTTGTGCTTCGTGGAAGTGTCAAAATGGAAGTCCCATCCCATGAAAGGTGCAGAAAACCAGGCTGTCCTGCTCCTCTCCATCTGACAAGGCTGAGCTCCCTGGAAAGCGGAGGAGCACAGAAGCATGGGCATGGGCAGCGATGGGTTCTCCAGATGGCAGCAAGAACTGGGTGGGGTTCAGAGCATTAGTGAGGCAGAATGAGCACACAATGTGGGGTTCGGAGCATCAGCAAGGTGAAACAAGTGTGTCATAGGGCCTGGGTGAGGGAAAACATCACCAGAGTGATACAAGAAGTGGTTGGTATTGCAGAGAGTGGAATATACCCACCTGGAGTATTGTCTCCAGTTCTGGAATCCCCAACTTAAGAAGAATATGGATCTGTTGAAGCAGGTCCAGAGGAGGCCATGGAGATGATCTAAGGGCTGGAGCATCTCTGCTATAAGGACAGGTTGAAAGAGTTGAGGTTGTTCAGCCTGGAGAAGGCTCCAGGGAGACCTCACAGCAGCTTCCCAGTACCTTTCAGGCTCCAGGAAACTCCTTGGAGTTGGACTCGATGATCCTTGTGGGTCCCTTCAAACTTAGGTCATTCTATGATTCTGTGATTCTATGAACTCTCACCTTGGCACCAGGGAATGTTTGAAGAGCTCTGCTCTGCATCTCCTGGAAAGGAGATTGTAGTGAGGTGGGTGCTGGTGCCTTCTCCCAAGGAACAAGTGATGGATGAGAGGAAATAGCTTCAAGGTGAACCAGGGGAGGTTTAGACTGGATATTAGGAAAGATGTCTCTATTTAAACAGTGGTGAAGCACTGGAAGAGGCTGCCCAGGGATGTGGCTGAACTTGGAGGGGTCCAAAGGACATCCCCCCCCCCATCCCAGAGAGCGGCCGCGCGGTGCATGCCGGGACTTGTAGTCCCCGGGCCGACTCCCGACCCACGTGACCGGGCCCGAGCCAATGGCTGCGGCCCCCGCGTCGCCGTGGCAACGGGCGGTAAACAAGATGGCGGCGGGGTAAGTGCGGGGCCACAACCGGGAGCGGCGGGAGGGGGAGAGCCCCGCGGTTCGGGACCCCCACACACGCCGTGAGGGTCCCCACACACCGTGCTTCTCCCCACCCCGCGTAGTCCCGGCGCATCCCAGCCCCCCAGCGCTGCCGCCCACCTCGGGCCCCTGCTGGGTGTGGGGCTTACTCTGAGCCCCTTTTTGTTAGAGATTCCTCCCAAAGCTGATCTCTACCGGCCTCCTGGGGACGCACGGAGCTGCACAGGCTCAGAGACAGCACCAGATGTGACAAAACTCCCCCCATTCCTTACCCTCTGCCTCCTGGCCTGCATCGCCCCCCAGCAGGTACCAGGGATGCTGCTCAGTCAGGTCTCACAGGCGTCGGCGTTTGTGTTTCCTTGGTCTCAAGCAGAGAGCAGCTGCTTCCTGCAGCTGCAATGGCATCACAGGCGTCAGCTCTTTCACCAGCTTCTGCCCTGACGCAGCAGGCACTGCTGCAACTCACTCACCCAGGTTTCTCTCGGGCAGCTCCCATGAATTGTGGCTCAAGTTACTACAAGTGGCTGCACAAACACCTTCTCCGCCCAGAGAGCCAGGAGATGTGGACTGGGAGGATGGGCTGATGAGAGAAATGTACAATTCACACTTTTTTAGACAGCCTCTTCAATTTTATATAAGAAAAATCCCCATGAAGCAAATCCTCACAAAGTTAATGAAGTTATGCTTTATTTTTACATATTATTCCATCTTATTTTTACTAAAAGGACAGGGCTGTCCAAGCTCATGGGGTTTTTTCTAACCATCCCACACATTTTGCAATAATTGTATCTCTCTCTCCTACATGTGTCCAAAATCAGATAAGTAACAAAAGGTTTCCACATCCTCAACAAGCCCCAAAGCATGAGCCTCATCTATTTTTTACAGTTCCATTTGAGGTCACATCCTTCCTCCTAGCTCTTAGAGCAAAGCCTCCCTTTTCCACTCCAAATGAAGTCTGCTGCTTCTGTTAATGCCAGAGTATTGTGCTTTTTGTTAAAATAGCCCAATAGCACCATTTTCTGCCTCACTGTGCAGCACAGGATGCTCTGCATGAGTAGAATGGTTTTTTCTGCCTCATTTTGTGCTTGCTCCTCCCTGCTGCTGAGATTGCACCTTCCCTTGGGTCCTGGCTCATAACAGCACCCACAGACACTCATTAGCCTGAGAGTGCTTAAGGGAGTGGATGGCCTGGGCCACCCTGCTTTCTCCTACCTTCCATTTCCCTCAGCATAACCTTTTTCTTTACCTGCTTTTGGAGAAGTCATATCTGAAACACTGACCTGTTCTCTTTCTTTCATGCTCTTCGTGCCTCTTCTCAGAAGACGACAGACTCTCTCCTAGGACAAAGAATCCAGTGCAAGGTGGTCTCCCCCTCCTGCTCGTGGAAAACAACAGTAAAAAAATATGCAGGGTAAAGTCCTTCAATGATCAGGGAATTTGGGCCATCACAGTTTCTCCGAGACAGTTCTGGTGGACTCAATATCCCAGGTCAGGGCTAATTCCTGTGGTCCCCCTCTCACATACACGGTGGTGGTGACACAGCCATCTCCCTACCAGTTAGGAGCCAAGCAATTTCAACCCATTGCCCCCAAAGGGTGCTCTTGTCCTCCCTGCTGTGGCAGAACAGGAATTCTGGTGTGAAGTCTGCTGTGGCACAGATCAGCTTTCAAAACCAATTGTTGTTCACGGTGTATTTCTGCTTTCAGGTGCAGCTCACAGTGCCGCGGAGCTCGTGCAAAAAATCACTCTTTTAGAACAAAAAATAGAGAAACAAGCCCAAGAGATCCAGCTGAAGGTAAAAATCCTGCCCCTTCCTGAACCTACTCTGTGCCCTACTTTGAGGGTTGAAGCTTTACACCTGCTCAGACCTCGTTTGGGCTGAAACAAGTTAATCTGTAGCCTGCTCTGTTAATTACACAAACGAGCCTTTGCAAAGTAACAGAACAAATATAGTGGGCCTTGGGGTGGATGATTCCTGCTGTGACTTGTTAAAGACCCTCAGCTCCTTTTCACTGATATCATTACCTGTTTGGCTTCACACCTTTCTTTTCTTCCTTTTGCTTTTTGAAACAACAGCAGAGTCATCCCAGAGCAGAGCTCTTGGCATTACTGCAGCTTAGAACAAAAACCCCCTTTTTTTCCCCCAAAGAGGAGGCTGCAGAGATGCTGGTTTTGTTTCTACACCACCCACCTGCTGCAGGTCAGGGCATGAGCTGTGCCTGAGCAGGAAGCCCAGGGGCAGGAGTCTGTGTGTTTGCCTACAGCTCTTGTGTAGATGGAGGAGGGAGAGACAGGTCAGCGTGTCCCTCACCTATTCCTGGAGCAGTGTATTTATATCCCACCCCTCATTTGAGTTTAATTAAGGTATTTGTGAAGTGATACAGCCTTTTGGACCCTTATTTTGCCTCTCAGGGAGGGATGAGAGTCCATGCACCACTGACTCACTCAGCTAGGACTGATTACGCAAACATTGCCTCAAGGTCCTGATGACCAAGGAGGAACTAAATAAGGTTGTTGTTTCTTCTGGTCCTGAAGGACAAAAGGATTGCTGAACTTGAAGAGAAGATGAAGACTCTTCAGAAAGAAGAAGGTAAAAATTGTTCTACCCTTGGCACATTGTTCCTGCCCATGGGAGAGCCACAGAGCTCCTGGTACTGTAACAGCAAGTTTGGAGACCTGCTCTGAGCCATCCTTGAGTGGTATCAGTTACACACACGTGGTACTGTTTGCCAAAGCAGATCTGCACTTAATACTTGCATCTGTTACATCTGTGGCTTTGCTGGTGCAGTGCAAAACATTATTTCCTGACCTATTTTCTATGGGTTACTAAGCTTCCATGAGCACAGACCAACCACACAGAAACCTGAGGACAGTCACAAAAAAAGAATGGTAAATACTGCCAAGTTCAAACAGGCTGGAAAAACAGGGCTGCTCACAGCTAAGTGAAACCAAAGATGAACTTGGAGTCTCAAACAGTATTACAGGTCCAGGCTCTCTTGTCCCATAAGGCAGGCTGACTCTAAATTGAAGCCAGGTTTCAGTGAGTCACTGAAGGTTTTCCCCTGTGTTCAGTTCCTTGGAATCCAGTAGCTCTCCAGCTGAGCCCAGATACGTTTCCTACAAAGGCTGAACTACCCTGTTAGCATAAAGCTGTGGTAAGTTCTCCATTTCCTGAACAGAGAACAACAACATGTCTGTCAAACCACAAATGTGTGTTGTGCCTTGTCGTGCATTGTTCTAGCCATTCAGCCCAGGTTTCTGGATCCAGCTTTAGTGGATACCTGCTCATTTATTTAATTAGTCCCTTAAGACTGAGTAAGCCAAGCAATTCTCATTGCATAATTGCAAACAGCACCACTCACATCAGCTTCCTGCAGCATAAAACTTCACCAATGTAATTCACAACCATCTCTTAGTCTGTTGGCATCGCTCTCAAAGTGCAGGTTGAATTGTCAGAGCTCATGTTCATCTCCTGTGTCGCACAGGCTTGAGTTTGCTTATAGAATATTAGAATCATGGAATGGTTTGGGTTGGAAGGGACCTCAAAGCCCATCCAGTTCCAACCCCTCTGCCATGGGCAGGGACACCTCCCACTGGATCAGGGTCTCAAAACCCCATCCAACCTGGCCTTGAACACCTCCAGGGATGGGGCAGCCACCACTGTTCTGGGCAACCTGGGCCAGGGCCTCCCCACCCTCATTGTGAAGAATTCCTTCCTAATATCTAATCTATATATACCCCCTTCCAGCTTAAAGCCATTCCACCTGGTCCTATCACTCCAGGCCCTTGTAAAAAGTCCCTCCCCAACTTTCCTGGAGCCCTTTTCAGTGCTGGAAGGCCACTATGGGGTCCCCCCGGAGCCTTCTCTTCTCCAGGCTGAACAACCCCAACTCTCTCAGCCTGTCCTCACAGCAGAGGTGCTCCAGCCCTTGGATCATCTTCATAGCCTTCCTCTGGACCTGCTCCCACAGTTCCATATCCTTCTTATTGGGGATTCCAGAACTGGATGCAATACTCCAGGTGATAGAGGTACAGGCAGGTACTGCTGGGGCATCTGCACTCTGTGACAGTTCATCTGTAGCTCTTCTTCAAGGTTGTACATAAATAAAACAACTCTTCCCTTTCAGATGCTCCCAACTCATCAACAGCAGAGGAACTGGAATTTAGGTGCTTTCAGCTGCAGACCCAGGTCTGGGAGATGGAGGTGAGATATGTGCTTTGCTTCCCCTAAGCCATCTGCACCTTTGGTTTGAGATCGTTGCAGTCCCAGGCTGCTCAGTGTTTTTCAAGCTGCCACTTTGATCATCACAGTTCTCCATCTTAGCCCTCTGAAAAGAAAGAACAGGTTGGATGTGGGCTACAGGGCAGTAGGAGTTGTTTAATACACAATCATTTGTGCCTCCTGCAAACCTCTTCATTTTGATTTCTGGGACTATTGAAATATTCTTTGCAGTTACTACAGTCTTGGAGATTGCTGTGTCACTACAGACACTTGGTTCTCCCTTTTGCCTGCTACTAGCAGAGCTACTACTTCTATTCTGTCAGTCAGTTTGTCTGCCAGGGCCAAAGAGCCCTTAGATAAACTTCCTTTCACCTCCCCATCTGCTCTCACAGTTGTAGCTGGTCACTCTCAGGCTTCCATTTCTAGTTTTCTGAAGTTCTGCTCTACAACGCTGACTTGTACTTTCCTCTTACAGCGGTTTCTAAATGACTATGGTCTAATTTGGGTTGGAGAGAGACACAAACAGCTGGAAGATTTCGAATGGCTTAGGGATGAGGAAGAGCTGCCAGCAAGGAGCCTCTGGAAGGCAGGTAAAGCACCAGCACCCTTTGCTGAAACAGTATCCCAGCTCCTGCTGCATGTTTAGAGAAGGTGTGATACTCCCCGGAGTAGATCAACATCAAAGACCCAGAATTTGGGTCCTCAGAATTTATGATCATGCACTGAGGTCTTCTGCAGCAGCTGCTTCCTGAAGAGTTCACGTACCCAAAACATTTGAAGCTTGGTTGCTCTAATAACAGTGACATAAAATGGGTGGAGAGCGGAATCAGGTGCTTTGTGTACACAGGAGCTGTAGTAACTTAGCCACACTGTCTGGCTCCATCAGAGAGCATTGTTTGCCTTTCCTCCCAGCCACCATGTGAGGGCTTTAACTGAGACCTGATTGTGCTTTATGGGGTCCTTGTTTGGCAGCAGCTTCTTAGGAAGTGGTAACAGGAAAAAAAAGTATAATACTAGGGCTGTGCAGTCAATGCTGCTTCCTAACCACCAGGCAAGTGTTAGCTAACTCATCCTTCCCTCCCTTAGATGCAGGAGGGGAAAGATGAGGGAAGCAGTAGAAATAATTTTCATTGTTTTCAGCTCACTGTTTTTAAGAGAGACTTCCCCTGCCCTTCTTTATCAAATCGTAAAAATGCAAACCAGTAAATAACACAGGCTTTACCCCCACCTACACCTCTTCTTTCATTTCCTCTTTTGATCATTTTCTTCTGGCCCATCACAACTCTGTTACTGCTTCTCCCTGCCGTGCTCCTCGGGCACCCAGATAACCGCGGTGGCCCAGCAGGAGGGCTCAGTCTGCTGGTGGTGAGGAACAGGCAGTGTCTACCCTGGCATTTCTTCAGCAAGTCTGCCCTGATCCATTTATCCAACTGGTTAAGTTCCTCACTCAGTGCACTTTACAGCACCACACAAAGGACAACACGACAGTCCTGAAATCACAACCAAAGAGCTGAGCGTGGTCTCCAAAGAGCCGGCTGCATCTTCGTTATCAGCTCGGAGCAGGAGAGCTGTTTCCCTGCTGCCCTGCCCTTGTGGTTTTGCACACTCCCTGGCAGCTCTGCACCACAGCAGCAGTGGCGTTGCACCACATTTTGCAGAAGTTCAAAAGGCAGAGCTTGGAGAGGCAGCACAGACACCCCAATATTTTAGGGCTCTAATTCACGCAGAGGTAAAGCTGCTGAGCTGGCATCTCCTTCCTGTCTGTAACTCTGATCCTTCTGTCACAGGTGAAGCGGCTGTTCCGAAGCACCCGATTGATTTTGATTTAATCTTGGCAAAGGTGAAGGATTTGAATTTGCTGGCTGAAGAAGGCATTTCTCAAATCGAGCACACGCCTCGGGGTGCTCGGCTGAGGCAGCCACAGCCCCTCCCTCTTACGCTGTATCGAAACGGGATTGTCATGTTCAACGGACACTTTCGGCCCTACGAGGACCCATCCACACAGGTATGGAAAGGTCTGGAGAGGAATTGGACTTAGAGGAGCCACCCTGCTGTCAGTCACTAAGCCCCAGGAAAGGGCAATATTTAGGAATAAGGCTTGTGAGCTCACCCCAGGTCTAAAATGGAACAGCTGAGACCTCCAGCTCCCCACCTGTGTTCCCATGGTGCCTCTAGAGCTCAGTATGTCTTTGTGTAGTCATTTTTAGAGTCTTTGATGCAGGCTTTTCTGCACAGCAATAATACCACAAACAGGCAGAACAAATACATCAGTCATGAGACAAATAGGAAGTCTGAGGTGTGACCACGAGCTCTTATTTTGTTTCAGCAATGCCTGCAGGATATCATGGATGGCTATTTCCCATCAGAGCTGCAGATGCACTACCCAGACGGCATCCCTTTGCAGGTAAACAGTGCAAAACCCTGCTCATCACCTTTTTGAAAGCAATTGCCCTCTTACTTCCCGATAAAACTCTTTACGTTGTTTTCACCAATCTGCTGATTGCTCCCCACAGCAAATCAAGTTTGAGGTTTCTGAATGTGCAGCTTAATCCTGTGCATATGTGTCTTGGGGAAAGGGTGGCTGGGAGAGCACCTGGCAGAGCCTTTACAGGAAGTGAGCGCTTCTGCCTTAGGACCGAACGGTTTCTCTGCCTCGGTGAGTCTTGGCTTGGAACAAGACTTCTAAGAGCACAGCAGGCTTTGTAGAAGAGAAGTAGCACGTGCAGCATCTGAGGAGCTGTGTAACAAAAAGGAGAAGAAAACATTCTCAAATAGTTCCCCTGGAAAAGCTTTTAAAAACAGACTGAACAAGTGCATCCCAAGGAGGATGTTGGGAGAGTTTATTTTGCCATAGTTTAAATGGATTTGGCCACCCGAGGTTCTTTTGGGCACCACTTTTTGGTTTCTTAGAAATGGCAAGAAGCCAAGGCCACATTTTCAGGCAGAGAGGCTCAGAAGACTCCAACCTAGATCTTCATGTGCAGTTGAAACAGAAGCAGGCACAGCCAGAGGGGTGCACATACCCACTGCCACAGAGAAAGGAGGGCACAAGTGCTTGGGCACGCATGAGGTCAGGAGAGCTGGTAGGTGTGGTAGTGAGAAAGTCAGATGGAAGGGGAAGGATTGTGCAAGGTTCTTAGGGCTGTGGTTCCCTATAATCCACGCATAGCTGGCCACATCTGGGAGCCACAGTAATCTGGGGTAAATACAGACACAGAGCACATCCCTCTGTGATGTGGACAGACAGTGTAAGAGGGACAGAAGTGGAATCTGGACAGAAAGACTGCCCCTATTTAGAAAAGAACAGAATAATAGAACCATTGAGGTTGGGAAAGACCTCTAAGTTCATCCAGTCCAACCCCACTAAACCATGTCCAAAGTGCCACATCTGCATACTTTATGAACCCCTCCAGGGATGGAGACTCCACCACTGCCCTGAGCAATCTCTTCCACTGCTTCACTGCTCTTCCAGTAAAGACATTTTTCCTAATCTCCAAACTAAGCCTGTCCTGGTGCAACTCGAGGCTGTGTGTACAGCTTTCCCCACAGCTAGAGCTCTCAGAGTGCCACTCTGCCTCCTTTGGATTGTTAGAGTCACTTGACGGTCCCCACTGCCACTTCTTACTGCCAAATCCCTCTCCTCCCCAACCTGCTGCTTTCACATCACTTTCCACCCAGAGAGTGTTTTCAAGCATGGAAGCAGGCACAGAGGAAAGGCCAGGTCCAGGCACATTTCTTACAATTTGTGGAAAGGAGCAGCTGCCCAGTGAAATGGATGAACAATCTGGGTGAGCCGTCCCAGGGACTTGAGGGATCTGCTAGGATTTGCTTTGCTAGAGAGCCTAGAGGAGCTGAAAGTGCCTTTCCTTGAGTTTGAACAGCTGGAACAGCTTCCAAGGAAGCAGCTCTCTTGGTTTCATTTGGGGTTTACCACTCTTGGTTGTCATTGCTGTGGTTTACAGTGCTCTGATGCAGTGAGAATAAGCTTGTGCAAGTCAGATTTGCTGATGGCAGTCGGCCTTAATTCAACAGGTCACTGACAGGAGGAACGTGATTTTTCAGGAGAGAGACCTTCCAGGGAGTTTCCCAGGCCACGGCCAAGTGGTTGGCCGTTCAAAATCAAGTGAGGGCCAGGAGATCACAAAGATCCCAGGTAAATTCTTGAACCTGCCTCAAAACCACAGCTAACTCCTCTCCAAAGAGGAGAAATCAAACCTGACTGGGGCAGTCCAGCTGGCAGGAGGGAAACATGTAGGGTCTCAAAGAGGAAGACAACACTGCTGTGTCAAAGCCCTGAAGCCTGTAGCCCTAGTGTTGCTTCAGGAGATGAGAGCCAGGCAGCACACACAGAGTCCTCTCATCCTAAAGGAATGACAAGCCATAAAAGACCAGAAGATCTGTGGGATTCCAAAAAAATATCTCCCCCTGCCTTTCTGAAAGGCCAAGATCCTTCTAGCTTCACCCTTAGCAGCACCAAAGGATGCTGAGGGAGCCACACAGAACTGGGGAGAACAGTTTGCAAACAACCTTTGGTTCTCCTGTAAGCTCGTTGTGCACAGGCAGATGTCTTCAAGCCAGACCAATCTTAACCATATGGAATATGGGACAATTCTTCACCAGACTTTCCTGAGAGTATGGGATGTAAGGCCAGGCCACAGACTCCTTATTTTGCCTCTAGATTCTAGCAGACTGTGTAGGCAATACACGTCAGATACCATCAGTGGCAAGAAAGCCAAAAGCAAACACTTTTATAGACAGAAAATGGTGGGTTTGTGCATAATTAAATAACCCAAACACGTACAATGCCCATCAGCACCATCTTCCTATTTATATGAAACTCTACAGCTTGCTTTATCACCCTTCAGGCCATTCACAGACAGAAGCTGTGCTAAACGTTTCCTTTATGGAATCATAGAATCGTTTGGATTGGAAGGGACCATGAAGGTCATCCAGATCAACCCCCCAGCAGTGAGCAGGGGCACCTTCAACTGGATCAGGTTGCTCAGAGCACCATTCAACCCGACTTTGAATGTATCCAGGGATGGGGCATCCACCACCTCTCTGGGCAACCTGTGCCAGTGTTTCACCACCCTCAGTATAAAAAAATTCTTCATATCTAGTCTAAACTTCTCCTTTTTCAGTTCAAAAACATCACCTCTTGTCCTGTCACTACAGGCCCTGCTAAAAGGTTTCCCCATCTTTCTTATAAACCCCCTTTAAGTACTGAAAGGTCACAATAAGGTCTCCTCAGAGTTTTCTCTCCTCCAGGCTGAACAACCACAACTCTCCCAGCCTCTTGTCACTGGGGAAGCGTTCCAGTCCTTTGATCATCTTTGTGGCCTCCTCTGGACTTAACCTAATAGATCCTTGTCCTTCCTGTGCTGAGGGCTGAAGGCTCCAGAGGTGGACACAGGGCTCCAGGTGTGGTCTCACCAGAGCAGAGGAGTAGTAGTACCTTATTGAAGTAGTTTAAAAAAAATGATTGCCCAGTGCCACCACAGAAGGAACACACACCTACAAATGCACCCTCACAAGATGAAAAATGGATTTCCAAGTCTGTAAAAACTGCCCTGGTTTTAGTCTTGCTTGTTCACAGCAGGGCTAAGCAGGCTTCTACCTGCTGTCTGTGCCAGCTGTGTGCAGAATGGGCAGCACAGTTGCTCACTGTTGTTGACAATGAAACATTTAGTGGGCCAGAAAGTGGGACAAGCTTCAGCGGCACAGACAGAGAGCAGTCTCAGGGAGGTTAGAGCTCTCCCTGTTGGCTTCTGCAAACACTCCTTTTGCCAAGTCACCCTCTTCTGGGAGAAAATTGATTGTCAAAAAGGTTACACATGGACACATCTCCCCTTTGCTCTGGCAGGTGCCAAAGTCTCCCTGGAGCAGATTCTCAGCAAGCTTTCCAGGACCTCAAAACACAGAGGAGAAGTGGTCGGTGTCGGGCGCTCAGTGGAGCAGGTATGAGACCAGCAGCGATTCCCTGGGCTCAGCACCCTTGCACAGCACTAACACCCCTTCCTCAGGCCTCTCTCAGCTCTGCATAACCTCCTCCTCCCAGGGAGGCTCCACCAGAGCATACGTGGCACTTTGGCACCTGCTCTGGGCCTCTCCTGGCACCGGTTGCTCTGTGCAGAGTGAACATTGGTAACATTCCCTGGTTTGGTTTCAGGGCTGTGATGGGGTGTGGAGCTGCAAAGAGATCCTGGTGGAGTCACCCAGGCTGTTTGCTCCGGAGAGGTACAGGCACAGCCCTTCCATCCCTGCCCTGCCACACTCTCATCTTCCTCCTATTCCATCACTGAGGGTTTGCTTCAGGAGTTTCAGTTGTGGAAGTAAATAGACTTGCCCCTTTTATCTTCTACTTTGGAAATAATATGTAAAAAGGCCAAGTTTGGTCTTCTGGGAAAACCACTGGTGAACCATCTTTTACAGCTCTAACAAAACCTTGGGTTGGTCAAAGAGTTACTTAGTGCTCTGAAACAATTTCCCAACAGCAAGCCAAGGGCTGAGAGTTTGAAACCACTTAAGCTGTTTGTGGACATCTCAACTGGGAGAACCCCTCCAGGAAGCTGATGCCCAAGTGACAGGTCACACTAGCACTTTTCCACTTGTAGTCTTCCAGCAAGACAAGACCCAAATAGCTAATGAAATAAAAACCAAGCAGATTATTTTTAATCAAAAAAGTAGGGCGAAGTACTTACAGACAGCCCTGATCTAAAATGAAGATGGTAAAAAACGTCAGCAACCCTCTTTTCAAGGCTGCTTTAAGCAGGGAAAGCAGAACAGCACTTTGGTCTGCTTGCCTGCAGCCAGATGGGGCCTCGTTCATCAAGAACATTTCCAAATGTGAAACGCTTCTCCCATGTTCAGATCACGCTGGCAGCCCAGAGGCTCTGCCTGTTGAGCAGAGCACAGTCTCTGCTGCCAGCAGAGCCCTCACTCCTTGGCTGATGAGGTTTTCCAACCTCCAGGGTGAAGGTGGCTGAAGCTTCTGCCCCTGATGTCTGCACTCTCCGCATCAAATCTGAGAGCGGGGAGCAGACGTACATCGTGAAGATGTTGTTCACAGAGACCATAGGGGACTTGCGCCAACACCTCGCCCACGCCAGGTAGGCCCAGGACTTCCTCCCCTCCCTGCTCTCATCCAGCTCAGTCCAGCCCCAGGGAAGATTTCTCACTGCTATCAAGGCCCTGGTGCTGTGCATCAAGACAGATCAGCCTGAGCTCAGCAGCCCCAGCCCCAGCAGCCTCTGGGCACCCTCTGCTGCTTTGGCTCCCCCACCAGAGATGCTCTCTGGGCAGCGCTGCCAAGGTCATGCTTAGCTCAAACCATTTCATACCCATTTTTGCTGAAGAGCTGACAGAGCACCAGGGAGAATTCTCTCTCACCCTCTCAAAGCCACCATCTGACCCAGGTCCATCGCTGCCCATGCCTCCTTCCCACAGCTCAGCTCACCTATTGCCACCATTCCCAGGGCACTGGTGCAGCCTGGAAGCCAAGCTGCAGCCTTCAGCTTGGCTGATGGATTCACCACTGGACAAACACCACCCTTTGCTCAGCCAGCTCTACATCCCAGTGCCCTTAGTGCTGCCCAAGGGCTCGCACATCCCTTTGGGGACAGTTCCAGATGGCTGAGGGAACCCCTTGGCTCCCCCTTTTCCTGCTCCCGTTGCAGGCCATAGCTCTGCCCTCAGTCTGAGCCTGGAATGAGCTCACTGTTGTTGGGATGCAGGAGCCTCTTGCCCTGCTGCAGCTGTGCAGCCTGGAACAGTTGCTCTGTGCCTGGCTGTTTGCAATTTGGGCTGGAAGCCCAATTCAGCCCGTGTTTGTAAAACAGTTTCTCCCTCTGCTCTCACATCACCACAGCTGGATCAGCCAGAGCATCCCAGCAAAACCTTGGGGGATCCCGTGTGTAGGAACTATTGTGCTGTTCTTTCCTAGGGGTGGAGATTCCAACTCGTATGAGATCATCAGCACCTTTCCCCAGAGGGTGTACGAGGACAACTCCAGGAGCCTGCAGGAATGCGGCCTGATCCCCAATGCCTCCCTGCTCCTGCGGAGAAGAGACCCCTCCTAACAAGAAGGGACAGGGGTGCAAACAGCTTAACAGCTCCCAGCAAGAGGAAGGAGCTGCCTTGCACCACGATCTGTGTTCCTGGGAAGAGAGGAGAGGGTTGTCTTTCCAGATTTAGTTTCACTGCGCCATCACCGGGGATGAAGAGCTGGGAGGCAGCTGTTTGGCCTCCCCTTTCAGTAAAGGGTACCAGGACCCCTCCTCGGGCCTTTGGGTGGATGCTTTTCCCCAACCAAAAGTGCTCCTAACATAGGGGCACCTCTGTCAGTTTAAACACAAGGCTGGTTCCTCAGCTCTGCTGAAGGTGGCACAGGCTGATCCCTGCCCAGGGAAGCCTCCAGCTTTATGCTGGTACAGGGCAGTTGCTCAGCTGGGCTCAGGGATTTTCCATAGCCAGGGTCAGTTTGCTTTCCACACACAGCTCCTCCCCAGAGATACCAACTGCAGTTACACCACGGGAGAAGCAGGCTCAGTTATACGGTTGCTGGTGAAGCTAAACCAAAGAGCTTCAAGCCACTGCAATGCTGGGACTGAGCCAGACTCATCTTAGCCAGGAGATCCTGCTCCTGGGTTTCCTGTACGTGAACAACTCCTTCCCTTGGACAGCCCCCAGCTCCAGCAGGACACAGGCCTCCCTCCCTCCCTCGGCAGCCAGGAGCTGGATGCTGCAACAGGACACCGTGTCATTGGAGAACAGCATAATCCCTTCACTGCTTCTCCGCTGAACCCTGAGTAAAGCCTCTTCCTCCCTCTCCCGTGGGCTGGGGCTGTGCCTTGCAGGCCCCCTTTCCCAGCACATTCTTCCTGTTTCAGCTGTGACAAGCTTGACTCCCAGCTGCCGACACTCCCACTTGTGTGAGGCAGCGCCTTCTGGCAGGTTCCCTTTCAGCAGAGGCCCTGCACATGCTGTCACCCAGCCCTCATTAAAGGCTCCCAATAAAACCATTTATTTGAGTTGAAATCTAATGGAAGTGGAAGTTGTAGAGGAACAGTTGCTGTGGAAAGGGGCAGGATGCCCAGAGCTCTTCCAGGACTCCTCCAACCAGAGCCGGACCCCTCACAACTCTCATACAGGAAGCACCACTCCTGAAAAGCAGCCACTTCCATGGGTTGCCAGTGACTAGTGACTCAATCCCCACAGCTCCAAGTTAGTTGCCTCCCTTTTCAACCTGAGCAGATATTAGGAGTGTACAGGCAACTCTCCTAATGAGCAGCCTTTCCCACTGCCCCTCTATATCCCAGTCTGTAACCAACCACTTAATCCTTGTGCCAGAGGTTTGGGTTTCCCTCACGTATCCAGCTGAAGTTGTCCCACCCCAGCTGCTGTTCTTACCATGGAGAGGAGAGGAACGCTCGAGCAAGGTACCTGCCTCTACCATGCTGCTGGATATTCAGACAAGTCCTGTGAGGATTAGCAGCAGCAATCTAAGGTGTTAATATCTTTGTGTCGGGCTGCAGCAGGGAGTTCAAACTGCCTCAGCTTCCCTGAGCTGGAAATGACTCAGAATGGTTACGCAGAGATGTTTAACCTGTAGTCAAAATAAAACCAGATTTAAAAGAAACCCACAGGTACCAGGGAGAAAGGTACAGTAACATTTAATAGCATCTCTGAAGACGACAGTGGTTATAAAACTTGCTTTTTGGCAGGAAAACAAAATGCACTTGGTCCAGGTTGCAACAAAGCCAACTCAAAGAGGAAAGATAAAACAGCCGGAGCATCAGCTGTTCCAGTGCAGCCCTAAGCCATTGCCACTTGCCAGGGAGCCCTGGCACCACATCACGACAGAGGGCAACCCGAGCAGCACAGATCCTGCTTCCAGGCCCACCCATCCCACCAGGCAGCCCCAGTAACACCAGCCTTCACCCCCAGCCCCGGCTTGCTCCACAGTGGACAATCAGCCCCCAGCTTTGTGCAGTATTTTTGCATTAAATTAAAACAAACAAAAATCAACTTAGTTGCCATAATCTCTGCGGTTGAGATGAAAAAAAAAAAAGAAAGAGGAAATGAGGCAGCAGGATTTACAATTTTAACAGCAACTGGGAGAAGTGGGAAGTAACGCACAGCCTTAAGCCCTTCCCTCCTGAGGCAGAAGCTCTCCCTGCGGAGGAGAGGGCTGGTGGACGGCTGCACTTCGCACAGCCCCAGAGGCTTGGCTGTTTACAGAGGCACTGGAAGCTGCGGTGTGAGCCAGGCCCAGCTTTGTTCAAAGGCCATGCGCAGCGAGCATCAGACTTTCTTTGGATCCCTCTGAGATGATTATTGGGGTTAGGCAGGAGGGAATCGTAGGCAGCTGCAATGAGTAGTTTTGGTCATGGGTTTCCCGGTGATGGGATCCAGGTCGCGGTGCCAGGACAGCGCTGACAACCTGGAAGTGAGGGTGGTCAGAGAGGAGGGTGCTCAGGAATGCAGGTAGAGTCCAGGATGGGAGGGGAGCCCAGAGCTCAGGCCAGCTTCAGGAACTCCTGCAGGGTGTTTTGCTCCACTGCTTCCACAAAGAGCTCATAGTCCTGCAGGAAAAAGCCACATGGTTGCTCACAAGGCCAAGAGTGAGCTGTACGCTCCCGCTGGTTGGGTGGTGCAGGGTCCCCTGAGCATGCAGCATGAACTGGTTCATAGTGTGGGTGACTGTCACACAGAGGACTATGGCAAAGGGGGACACAGCCCCTCTGCCCATGGCTACCCGGTCCCATTGTGGACAAGCCACCACACTCCAAATGCCCATTAACGTTGGCAGTGCCTCATCTGCGTCCCTCACAAGAAACACCTTTTGAAAGGCACCTCGACACCATTTGTAGCAAAGCAAGGGGACAGATCAGTGCCACCACCCACCCTCCACAGTACATCCTCACGAGCCTTACCCCGCAGTAGTGGTCTCCGTTGACGATCTGGGGTGGGATGGCTTTGGGGTTGCCTGCCTTTGCCCTCATCTCCTCCCGGAGAGCGTTGTCCTGGGAGATATCCACCAGCTCATACTTGATGTTTTTCCCATCAAGGATTCTGGTGACTTCGCTCTGTTGGGATTTGATCTGGAATCCAGGTGGATAAGGCAGATTTATGGGGAGCTGGAGAAGAGCCCTAAGGGCAGGTACGCAGGCATGCCAGCGTGCCAGCCTCGCTCAGGAGCCCCTTAGGGGGACAGACTCCATCTGGGCACAGGGCTCGGCTCTGCGGCAGTCGGGACACCCAGAACCAGGAGACACCGGCACAGAGGGGTGGACTTGGGGAAAGAAGGGGGTGATGCAGCAGGGGAGGAGACACCCAGGATGGGGGGGACACCAGCACAGAGCGATGAACTTGGGCAAAGAAGGGAATGGTGCAGCAGGGGAGAGGACACCTGGGATGGAGGGGACACCTGAGACGGGAGAGGCACCAGCACGGAGTGGGCACCCAGCACAGAGGGATGGATTCCAGGGAAGAAGGGGATGGTGCAGCAGGGGAAGGGACACTCGGGATAGGGGGGAACACCCGGAACAAGCACATAGAACGGAGGGATGGACTTGAGAGGAGAAGGGGATGGAGCAGCAGGGGAGGGGACACCCGGGATGGGAGGGAACACCCGGAACCAGGGGACACCAGCAGGGAGGGATGAATTTCAGGGAAGAAGAGGATGGTGTAGCAGGGGAGGGGGCAGCTGGGCCGGGTCGGGGGGCTCCGCAGCGCCACGGGGAAGAGGCGCCCACCCCCGGTTCGCGTCCCCCGGCGGCGCTCACCTCCCGCGAGCCGGTCACCGAGGTGCTGTAGACCTTGAGAGTGCTCATGCTTCGCTGGCGGCCGCTCCCTGCGCTCGGCGCGGCGGAGGGAGGGAGCGGGCAGGGCGGCACCAGGCGGGACCGGGGACACCGCACCGCCCGCCACGTCACCGCGGCGGCCAATGGGGGCGGCGGCACCGGGCATGCGGGCTCGGCCGCGGCGCAGGGCGGGCACCGGCCGCACCCGGAGCCGCCCTCGGAGCCGGCACCGGGCGTGCAGCATCGGGAACGGAGCCGGGCAGAGCGGGACCCCAGACCCCGCCCTCGGACCGGGCACCCGGATTCGCGGTGACGGAGCCCGGCAGCCCCCGGCACCGGGCGGGCACTGGGCACAGCCCCCGGGGAGCTCCAAGCCCGGGCAGCCCGCGACCTCGGACCCGGGCGAACCCCAGCAGCGCCCAGTCCACGCCCTCGGACGCGGATCCGACCACCGACAGCCCCAGCAGCCCCGGCAGACTCAGAGCCCGGTCCCCCCGCGCAGAGCCGCTTCCCACGCGTGGAGCAGAGCAGCTTTATTTGAGACTCAAAATACTCGGTACAAACAGAACAGCCAACGGGACGTGGGGAATGGGGAGACACGGACAGGAACGCGAGACGGTGGGAACGTGGGACTGGGGGAGACGCAGCCCCAGTGCCCCCCAGTCAGAGGGCAGAGGTCCCCCCTCAGCCAGGCAGGGACAGCGCTGCAGGACTTTTCTCCTCCCCAGCTGCTGGGACAGGGCTCAGCTTGGGCTTCCAGCCACGATGCCCTTTGTACAGCCATCTCTGCGAGGCAGCAAGCAAACGTGTCCCCAAGATGATGCCTGGGACATGTCTGCTTGCAGCCCCAGAGAATGCAGGGAAAGAGGGGACAGTGCCAAACAGCACCTTGGGAACGCTGGAGCCTGCAGAGCTCCCAGCAGTCAGGACAAAATTCAGAGAAATAGCTTTGACCCACATTTAGCTCGGTACATGGCATCAGCAGCCTGGGGACAGAAACAGCCAGGACTGCAGGACACCAGTGGTAGGAAGAGCAGGGCAGAAGGCTGGCTGGGTGGCTGACGCCGCTGCAGTCCCTCCCCATGTCATGGAGCAGGCAGCTCGGGACAGCAAACCAGCCAGTCTGTTGTCACCACCACCTGTGGTGGCCAAACACTAAGAACAGAACAGATTTGGTCTTAAATTTAAACACAAAGGAATAACAAAAGCATTTTCTTCCAAACCTTGGGCTCACAGCCCCAACCTGAACCAAGCACAGCCAGAGTTTCAACAGCATTTCCCCATTACAGAACCAACTTCTTATCTTGCTCTCAACCCAAGCTGAAAACCAAGAGAGTTCCACCTTCAGCACCTCAGCGCCGACACAAGCAAGCTCTCAGCACAGTGAAGTTGCTGCTAAGGTTAAGGAGAGTTGTAGTAAAGCAAACTGCATTGCATGATGATTTACTTAGAAATAGTGTTATTTAGCAGAGAAGCAGGGTTCTCCCAGACAGCAAGGGGCAGAGCTTCAATAAAACCCAAGTGGTCATTGCCTTACAGGCACCAGGAAGAGCTCTTGGATGCAGCAGTACCATCCTGCTGTGTTAAGACCAGAATGGCTTTCTCCCTCTCAATCCAAGCAGCAGTGTCTCCCTGCTGGCTGGCAGCAGGGTCCCCTGGGCCACAGAGGCTCTCTATGGTTCTGACAGGGCCTACAGACATTCTGGCTCCCTGGGGTTGTTTCTGATGGCTCTAAAGGCTACTACAAGAAACAGCAGTGCCTCACCCTGCCAGCAGATGCATTAGGGAGGAAGCAGTGTGGAGATAGGAGGTTTCTCCAGCACATTAAGGCACCTCGGCATCAATCCACTTCCTCTGCAGTCTGAATCATACTCACACTCAGTGCTGTTTCAAGGGAATAAAAGGCTTAAGGTTTCTGGGGGTAACAGTGCCCCCCAAGGGGGAGTGTTTTCAGAGTTTTCTGTTAATGCTGTTTATTCCCCAACTTCTGTTGGCTACTGAAAGAATCTGGTTTCATTTACCTGAGGAAAGCAGGTCCTGCTCCATAAATGGCTATGGAAGCATGCAAGCCAGCACTGTGCACACAGCATCCCAGGAGCCTGCAGCACCCTGATGCTATGAGCAGCAGTACAGCTGGCAGACCTGCTCGCCTGCAAAGCCCACAGATACCCCCTGAGCACCCTGATAATCCTCTGGTCTTACTGGTCACACAGGATCTGCACAGAGAATGTATCAGAAGGACCAGGGCATACGTTTCCTTTGAGTGATGCTTTTCACAGTCACATTTGCATGTTCAGCATCTGACATGCCTGAAAGGCAATTCAGAATTCATCTCCCAGCGTCAGAGACCACACCAGCTCAAGCAAACACAGCATAAACACATTCCACGAGATCAAAGCTACTGCAAAGCCCGACACCGAAGCCCTGAATGATTCCAGTTAGCCAGTCAGCAGCTAAACACTCCTGGCAACAACCCCTAATTCCCCATGGATTGGATAAGTCACACATCTTGTACCCAAAAAGGGGGTGGTAAAGTGCTTAACAGGTTTTGAGTAGCAGGAGCACAAGGCTCCCAAGTGTTTCAAGTCTTCATTTTCCATCTTACTTTGGGGAGTTCTTTACTGGGTGATGCAGTTGTCTCCCATGTCCTGAGCATATCTGTCAGATATTGCTGTCCTTAAGTCCTCCACCTCTTTATGAAGCTGTTTTACCTCCACAAGTTTCTTTGCCAGTCCATCAGGGCTCAGGAAGTCATCCCTCTCCTTCGCTGAGTGCTGCACAGCTGTGGGATAAGAGAAGGGAGTCACCTCACTTGCAATTCTGACCAAGGATCATTTGCAATGAGTCAGGAAAAAAGGCACATTTGCAGTAGGGGTACAACTTAACACAGAGTTATTACAGCACCTTTAAAACTAGCAAACCACAGAAAGAAGGTTCAGAATCCCAGAAAGAGTAGAAACTTCCATGCTACATTATATCATAGAATTACAGAATGGTTTGGGTTGGAAAGGACCTTAAAGACCACCTAGTTACAACTCTTTCAGCTTAAAACTCTTCCCCTTATCTTGTCCCTGCAATCCCTGATAAAGAGCCCAGGTGGGTTCTCACCAGAGCAGAGGGGCAGAATCCCCTCCCTTGCCCTGCTGGTCCCACTGCTTTGCAGAAAGCTCAGGACAGGGTTGGCTTTCTGGGCTGCGAGCACACATTGCTGGCTCATGTTGAACTTCTCATGCACCAGCACACACAAGTCCTCCTCCTCAGGGCTGCTCCCAATCCATTCTCCACCCAGCCCAGATTTGTGCTTGAGATTGCCCTGACCCAGGTGCAGAACCTTGCACTTGGCCTTGTTGCTCTTCAAGAGGTTCAGACAGCCTCAATCAAGCCTGTCCAGGTCCCTCTGGATGATAGATGTATGAGTTATTGAATTCTGTGGCAACACAGGAACCAAAGGGTTTGCTCTGCCATTGCTCTGCATACTTACAGCGAATGCCCAGGAGCAGAGAGAGGTTGGGATCCTTGCCCTGAGCCCTCTGAGTGACAATGCTGTAGACAGACTGCAGATCCTGCAGACAGCTGGCCAGCTCGTTGTGCAGCTCCTGGGTGAGGTGGGCTGTCTCTGCAGGCAGTGGCTGGGCTGTTAGCTCTGCCTGCCCAAGCCTTTCTTGAAGGGTCAGGTTCTTCTCAATGAGATCCTGGTTCTGCACTGAAAGCTGAATAAATGGAGGCAGCAGATTATAGTCACTGGGTACAGAACTAGCACACTTAAAGCAACTTAACACAACTGCTCAATGATGATGAGAACGAGGGCAGGAGAAGCTGGTTTATATCAAGGAGCAAGTGTCATTCCTACAGTGTGTGAGAATTCAGCTCTCCTGGCTCAGACAGGAAGAGCCCTGTGACTCTGCACTGTCCCTGCCGAGGTGTGATGCAACAAAAAACACTTCCAGGAGGTTGTGCACCATCCATTCACCCCAACACCAGCCATCCCTTCCCTCAAGGGCTGCCACTGTGCTTGGCTTCCTTAAGGCTTGAGTGTGGGGCTCAGCCCTGCCCTCCAGCCAGGGCTGCAGTTGAGTCTGGGCTCCTGCTCACTGCCTTGCTGCCCCCAGCTGGCAAGTCCAGTGTCCTCTATCACAACTCACAGCCTCAGCTGAAGTTCCAGAGGCAGAAAAAACTCTTTCCTCCAGGTTTTGAACAGAGAAGAGGTCCTTTCAGAGCATTGACTAGCAGGAAGCAGGAGAGGTTGTGCTGCTGACTGCAAATTAAGGGCCTTGCTAAAAGACATTCAACTGCTATGTTTGGGCAATTCTAAACATTCCCACTCTGACCTCTTTCACAGCGGTCCGGAGCTGCTGCAGTGCATTTTCTCTTCTCATTGCCTCCTCTTTTAGAGCTTGGTTTGTCCCCTCTTCCTGGGCCACCTGCTCTTCCAGGCTCTGGAAGACACCACGGGGGAGCAGTAAGTCTAACTCACTCCACAGCACTCTCAAGTTCTAGGTCACTCCACAATCACCGCTCACCTTTACTTGCAAGGAGAGCTGCTCCATCTTCTTCTGCTGTTTGTCCACAATCTGGAATCAAAAGCAGAGGCATAAGAACTGGCCACACAGACTCAGTGATACCACTAGAATTTCTCCTTCAGTAGGACAGCCTCCCCGCTCCTCCTGTTTCCCAGGTTTAAACACAACCTCTGCTAGTAGTGGACTTAGATTCCCTGATGAAAAGCACCTGATAAAAGGCACCATTAGAAGGATCCGCTAAAAACAGACTGGAGAAGTTGCATTCTTGTGGGTTTCCCCTCCCCTGTTCTGCATTCTGCAACTTCTCTCCAGTGTTACTGCAGGAGCACACAGTTATCACACCAGGAACAGCTTTTAAAACCCCTCAGTCTGGAATTCCAGGAACTGCTCCAGTGCAGTAGTGACTGTCTATGACTGCAACAATCCTTGATTTCATTTTACTGCCTGGTGTGACTCAGTGGAAGGAAAAATGGGTGATTCCCAGTTGGGACAGCCTGTTACCTTCCTGAGGCAGTTGCATTCTTTCTTCAGAGAGTCATTTTCCATTTTCTGTTTCTCCCCATCCTGGGCAGGGGGTCCTCTCTCTGCATTCTTTACACACTGCTGCACTTTGTCCTGCAAGCTGAAATTAGCAGAACACCATGGGAAAAAAAGAGCTTTATTTGGGGTGTTACCCTGACTAAACAATACGTGGCAGTGAATGTTTTTCATATCAGGTGTCAGTGTTGCCCTGTTTGTATCACAGCTTGCAAAGTGCAAGGGCTGTGAAGGAAGAAGCCCCTCTCCCAGGACACAGCTCTGCCCATGATATTGCCATATTTGCAGAGACACAGTGATTGTGGATTACATGGGTCTATTTTGCAAGGAGTTACAGCTGAGAGCAATCACTTGAGGACACAGACAAACCCATGTGACAAAACAGGGACCCCCTTTCTTTCAGCCATCTAGTTCTGCTCCCACCCCCTCCTCTTGGCACGTGGAATCTCAACATGATGTTTTGGTGAGGGCTCACACTCATCACAAACTCACAGTAACTTGGTTCTGACAGGTGAGGCAGAGGCTGTGCTGAATCACCACCCTTCTGGTGCAGCAATTTCTTCAGTGCTAAGACAAAGTACATTCTAATCCTCCAGATTTTTACCTGTGCACAGTGGAAAGAAGCTCCAGCTCCTTGTGTTTTTGGGTTTCTAGCTGCATCTCTTGCTCCCTGAAAGCAGCCCGGACATCTCCAAGCTCTGTTTCCAGTGCCAGCACTGTTTCCTGCATAGCAGTTCTCTTCAGTTCAGATTCCTTCAGCTGCAACAAAGATCATCACAACACTCTAGAGACCTCGCAGGGGTTTCACCACACATACCAGGTTTCAACTATGTTCACAGCACAGATTTTTACTACTGATGTGGTAACTCTCAGCTATAGCTCAGAGCATTCCTCCTCCAAACAGGCCAGACCATAAATTCCCTTGGGCAGCTGCACAGGGGACTATCAGCGGCTGTAGAAAAGCCACCTGAACAGGTATCTGAAGAGCCATCATCACACTCAGAGAAAGTTTTACCTTCTGACTCTGTTTCTGGTGGTCCTCAAGGGTTGGAAGATCAGCCAGGTATCGTTCCAGTGTCTCAATTCTCTGTTGCCTCTCCCTGTTTTGTTCAGATTCCTTCTGGCATTTCTTTTTAAGGTTATTAATGTGTTTGTCTCTTCCCTTTACCTGCAGGAACAGTTATAGACAAGAAATTACATAAGCTACACTTGAAAATTCTTCAGTTCTCTGTGAGCTCACTCATTTACCTTTTTCTACAGCACTCAACACCAAAACACAAGATCATCTTAGCTCAGCAGCACTTCTGCTCACTCAGCTAAAGACTGGCTGCTTCTCTGGTCACAAGGAGAGGCACTGAAACAATCCTAACTGCAGGAGAAAGGGCTTTTATTTATAAACCAAAGAATTCTACAAAGAGATCAGAAAGTATCCACAGCAACCCACTGCCACAGAAAAATTCCACCTAGGCAGTACATTGCCTTTATCTTCTCAAAGAAAAAACACCCTTCCCATCTCCAAAGCAACAGGATCGTACCCTTTCCTCCTGTTTCTTTAACTCCTCTGCATGTTTCTGCATAGTTTCCTTCAGCGAATCCCTGATCAGCTTTGCATCCACCTCTGCAGCAGCCAGTTTTCTCTCCAATTCAATCTTTTCCTTACTGAGGGATTCAGTCTTCTCTGTGAACTGTGCTCGAAGAAACGTGTTCTCTCGCTGCAGCTCCTGCAAACAGAGACAGGCTATGAATTCTGTTGGTTACAAACTGGTGCTAAGCAGCTGTGCTGTCTCAGAACTGTTTTCTCAGCCCTCCTAATTCCCAAACATCACTCAGCTCGTGTTAGATACTGCACTATTTGAAATAGCACTTGTAAGTGCTGTCAGGCATTTGGATCACTCACACAGCTTCTAAACAAACCGTAGTGCTTCAGGACTTGAAGTCTCAGAGCCACAGAAGATCCCACAGATGACAGGAACCTCACACAAAGGACAGTTTTAATCTGCATAGCCCTCCTACTCAGGAAATATCCAATGAGAAGTGGTAGGACCATTGGATTCAACACATATTTCTCACTGATGCCCTGTTGCACCCAATTACCTGCATTCTCAACATGTAGACATCTCCATAGGGTGCTGGACAGCCAAGCAGAGCATTGTGAACCTGTAGTTCACTTTCACGGACCTTCTGCTCCAACTGGGATATGTGTTGCCTTTGTCTGTCAAAATAAAAAATCCAGGTAGCACACTGTTCTCAAACACACACCTTGTTTTCAGTGGTAGCAGAGAGCAATACAACATAAACAGTGCCACCACAACTCTAATGCTCCATAGAGAGACAAGCAGAAGAGACAGACAACGTTGCAGAGAAATCTGAAAGATGTCTGTTCTGACTTTGAAAAGTGGTATTAACTTTTCTTCCCTCCCCTCCTTTCAAAGCCTCACCTTCATAAACAATTACAGATAAAACACCCAAGCCAAGAGGACTCAGTTTGGCTGAGGAGCTTGTGAGTAAAATGAACAGACATCAGAGCACTCAAACTGAACAAGCAGAAAAAGTACTCACAGTCTAAATGTTGAAGGTAGATTTCACTAGGGCTTACTATTTTTAAAAAGCTCACGGATCACTAACTAGTATTAGGTGTGAGAAGTGGTGTTTGCCAGCCCAAGTTCAAAGAACAAACGTGAATTAAAGACCTCAAAAGAGCTCCCAAAAAATCTTCAAGGAAAAAGGCAGCAGTTTTGCCATTCCAGATAATCATGACATAAATATAAATCTTTACCTCTTATAAAACTCAGAAAAGCATACCCAAAATTGGTTTATTTGAACCCTTCAGGATCATCATTCTACTTCTAAGAGGAAGAGGAGAGCACATGGAAAAAAAACAGGCACTTCTCAAAGGTCACTGGGATGTTCCTTGCAACAAAAACGCTCAATAGGGTAAAAAGAACTCTGAGATTCGAGGTTTCCTTGGTATTCTCAAACCTCTGCCTTTCCAAAAGGAAACGCACTGGAGTCCTCAAACTACGTGCCAGTATCAAACTCTCACCTGTCAATGAGAAGCTCTTTCTCCTTGAGTAGGTTTTCATTGGAATTCAGGATACTGATCCACTGGGCTGGATCAGGTGTAGGCAGTGAAGAAGAATACATTGAGGGATGGTGGCAGGCGCCTCCATTTTGTAACTGAAAGAGGAGACAAAACGAGGAGGGAGAGGTTTGTGCTCCACAGAGGTAATTGCAACACTGCTAGAGCTATTTTGCACACTGTGTGCTCATCTGCATGCCAGGACATGGCTATTTCAGTCTCTGTTGATGTCCAAGAACAAGTAACTTTGCCCAAGCACAACTGGAGATTAACAAATAATTTTAGATCACTGTGCTAGCCCACTGGAAACAATTTGTCTCCACTAGGGTACAACCAGTGGGAGGTGATAAACAAAATGCTTCCCTCTAATAAACTGCAGTCAGTTTTATGCATATTTTCAAAAAAAGTCTGTTTCCCAACCTTAAGTAGAGAACGGAATTATTCTAGAATTATAAAGAACTTCTTGGTGTGATGTGTCTTTGCAGTTTCTAGCAGACAGGATATTTCTCTTAATCCAAACCACTCTGCAGTGCTGTAACATAATACAGGGCCACTCTCCATAAGCAGCGTGGCAAATGATATCTGACACCACAGGTTATAAAAACAGTCATTAAGAGGCTTCCAGTGTAAGACAGGGAAAAGCACGAGACGTTTTCCCCCTTGCTTCATAAGCCTGGGACAATGATTTATGACTCAAGAGACAGGAAGGGTTTGGAACTCACACATTCACACAAGCAGCTCCCTACCTGCATTTGCTCTATTTGCAATCGCACTTTCTCCAGCTGTTGTTTCCAAGCACTGAGCTCACAGACCCTCTCGTGTGGATGGAATGTGCAGGCTTCTTGCATCCATGCTCGAGAGGAAGGAGTTACAGAGTTTGGAAAGAAACTGTTGGCCTGGAGTCCCGATGGCATCGGTCTGCTCCCGCTCGGCCACGTTCCGTCCTGGGACTCACAGGCTCCGTTAGTCCCTGCCGTGTGCTTACTCTCTGGCAGCACCTTATAATGGTCCTTTCCTGCCTCAGCTGCCCCAGAGGTTGGATTGAACTTCTGGAACCTGTGGAGTGGGTCAGTGCACAAACTATCCGGAAAGAGAGACTGGTTAAGGGTGTGCTCGATGGCAGGGGTGTCAAACTTCCAATTATCTTCTGTTCTCAGGTGATCAGAGACAGGATGCCAGGACTGCTCTAAACCATTTTCCCCTGAAGAACCGTAGACACGGAAGAAATCCCTGGGTGGCACCTGAGATGACTTCCTGGCATTAAACTCTCCGTTTCTTGTGAGCCCTGGATGTTCAGAAGGAGCCCCTAGCATAGCAGATTTTGAAGCACTCTGTGAACAACCTTGGTCTCCCGCAGAGCACAGCTTGGAGGGTGAGGCACCCAGTGTAGAAGGCATAACATGGGCTGTGGGAATGGTCACTTGGGTTTTGATGGGCTGGAATGAGGAACCGTTACTGGAATTGCAAGAGCCTGGGGAAAGAAGAAGAACAATGCTCTGATTACAGCCCTGAAAATATTCTGACACAAACAGCCACTCCTCTGCTGAACTTCATGAAATAACTTTAGAAAGTGGTTCCTTTCCCCCTGAACACGTCCTGCTAAGCAGCAGCAAGATTAAGGCACATCTATACTCCCCCTCACAAGCCTGCTGACATTTTCCTACTACAGTAAAAGACAAGGAGAAGCCAAGTTTAGTTCAGTACACATTGTTAATACCTTGTTTTTTAGCTGCTTTATTATAAACTCAAATAAGTCATCTTTCTATAGGTTTAGAAATCAAGTCCTTTAAATTGAATAAAAAGGTTGAAACTTACTCAGCTGAACACTGAGACCTGGATTCTGTTCTGCCCGTCCCACAGCACAGCGACTCTGAATTGTAACCAAAGCTAACTGGAGCCTTCACTAAGCCCATGATGAGCTCTGAACATAGCTGAACACTAGATCACCAAGCAGTTGACCTCGCACTCCTCCAGGACACTGCAGCAGAAGAGCTTTTTCTAGAGGCTACAGCAATGGCTCTCTCCTTATTGCCACAGGAAACAAGATCGAGCGCAGCGCACGCAGCCCAACGTGAGCCCGTCCTGTCAGATGGGCACCAAACCTGGCTACGTGGGAATACAGGGTTATTCTTAGCAACTCTCAGATTTCAATACAGGGACAGCAAGAGCTGAGAAAGGCAAACAGCAAAGTGCATATTCTTGCTTCTTGTCCTGATCCACTGTGTGTTACAGTAATTCCAAGTTTCTACCACCTACACAAACTTGTTTTCTCCATTGGGTTTGGCCAAAGGCCCATCCCCGCACGAGGTTTCTTTAACCAAGGACTGCAAGGTCACCCTTCCACCCATTTGTAACCTCAAAGCATTGCCACAAGAAGGAAGACAAGGTTACAATTTGAATAGGACCAAAACCAAATCTGCAGAGACCATCGAACTACAGGAAAAAAAATCACAATAAAGGCAGAAGAACCTCTCCTCAAAAATGAGCAGGATGGGGAGAAAATGCCTTGGACATGACTTGGCTGTGCCTAGGAACTCCAGAGAACACCGTGCTACCCAGCAGTCACAAGCATGTTCCCATTGGCAAAAGGAGAAGAGACAGTACCAGTTCCTTTCACAGCCCCTAAATTTACACCCCAGTGTCACTATTGGGAACTCGAGTTCTCTGACGAGCACTCCACGTGTGGATGCTGCAATCAGCTCCTTGAGTGTGCCAAGGGTTGTCACAACACTTCTGACTAATGTACTGGCCTGAAAGTCCACACACTGCAACACAACCTCAGCTCTTACAAACACAGCTACAACATCCCAGACATTCAGGAGGGCAGTTTCCAAAATAGCTGTTGTTATCTCCCCTGCCCTCGGCATGCAGCTGGATGTTTTATTATCCTGAGAGAGGCCAAATGGGATGCAAACATGTGCTCAAGCAATATTTCCAGCAGTATTTCCATAAGGCAGATTTGAAGCCTTCATTTCAACTCGCATTACTACGATTTATAGCTCATTCAAAAGGCTCGGGGCAGCCTGTGAAACACATAAATGTGTGAAGTGCATTGTTTTAAAGAACAACACAAACTCCCTCACTGCTGAAAGAATCAGTGAATCAATAGTCATTTACGTCGCTTTGATGGATGAAGATGAAAATACAGATGGCTGGGACAAGTAATTTCACAGAAGGTGCCTCAGCTGAGGGCAAGGCTCAGCACTCTTCAGAGAGAAGCGGGTGGCTCTGGCACTGGGAAGACCACACAAAGGCACCACTGATCTGGAGCCTCTAAGGGCACCTGTAAATTATTCCTTAACAAAAAACATGCAGCAGACTTGCTGATAAATCACTTGTTGGCCAACACGAACCCACAAACCACCAAAGCAGCTCCATCAGTCAGTTAAAAACACTTTCTACATGTAGAAGATAACCAAAGCAGCTTAGAGAAACAGCAAAAGTCCCTCAATCAATTGTTTATGTTTTAGGCAACATATCTGCGTACCGAGGCAGTGGCTTTGAAATAGTCCCCAACCATCATTATAGACTCTTCTCTCCCATAGTTTTATATGCTAGGGTTCAGTAATATCAGGCTATTTAATGCTTGGTAGTCTTCTAAGAAATCAAAAGTTTTTGGTTGTTACTGTGTGATCCCATCACCTTCTGTGCTGTCTGAGCAGGAGGTCCCGATGCCCCCATCCCCACTGTCGGCCACACTTGGACAGCGGCTCTGGAACTTCACGGACAACATAGGAGTTTTCCAGTCAGTCTCCAAGAAATGACTCCTCTGACTAGTGCTTGGCTCTGGAGGGAAAAAGCCAGGGACATCTGTGTTTTAGCCAACAGACTAAAAAGCCTTTTAATACACCTAGTTAAGCCATATCTAATTACCCCAGCCATACGTAATTCCCCGTGCTAAGAAAATCCAAACTGACCCTTGCTTGACTCCCTGTATTACTGCTAAAGAGATCTCTTTTGCAAAGGGAAACAGCAACAAGCACAGAGAAATCAAATAACATCACCAGGAGACTGAAAATCAATCTTGTTGGGGAAGGCAGAATGCAAAAGCCATAAATTATATTCCCATTGATAAGTTGGGTGGTATTACACTCAGCTGATGCTCTGGTACTCAGACTAAAGAGCAGTAGCGTCGACATACAGCAAACAGATTAAATTAAAGACAAGTTTTTGCATTAACTGTTCAGAACTCTTCCAGATTTATCAGTTATCCGTGTTATCAAATGATTCCCCAGGAATGGGGAGGGACTCTTGATTAGGGAGTGCAAGGATAGGATGAGGGAGAACGGTTTTCAGCAGAAAGAGAGGAGACTGAGATGAGATCTTGGGAAGAAATGTTTTGCTGTGAGGGTGTGGAGGCCCTGGCCCAGGTTGCCCAGAGCAGTGTTGGCTGCCCCATCCCTGGAGGTGTTCAAGGCCAGGTTGGATGGGGCTTTGAGCCCCCTGATCCAGTGGGAGGTGTCCCTGCCCATGGCAGGCGGGGGGGAACTTGGTGGCCTTTAAGATTCCTTCCAACTCAAACCATTCCATAATTCTCTACCTTTGCATACCATGCAGTTGGTTTATTTTGCAGAAATAAGGTATTGTTTTTTTTAATTAAAACCTATTGGTAGAGAACTCTCAGGGCCACATGTCTCCTCAGAGAAACTGTAATGGGATACGACAGCAGCAGGGCTTTAAAGAAAGGATTGTTCTTACCCAATGGACTATTCTGCTGGAGCAGCAGGTCCGGATGCTTCTCAAGAGCAGCCATTTTATCTAGTAAACTTCAGGGAAATAAACAAAAATCAGATTTTAACTCAGCACAAACCAAACCCTGTTCCCACTAAGGAAGCCAAGGGCACATACTCTTCATTCAGAGTAACACAGTTTTTCATATTTAATTAGCATCTCCTCCCAAGAGGATCTGTTTCAGCCCTGCAGCAACAGAGGTGATATTTAAAACAGTCTCTGCAGTTAGTGTAGGTTTTCTTCATGCCTGAGAAATGAGGAGAGTTCCTGTTTGCAACATTCTCCAGGTATGCAGCAGCTCAGCAGCGCCTTTCCACTGGGGTGCGCGTTATCCCCATCACAGTTATTTATAGAGCATCGGTCACCATGGTACCTACACGCTGGTTTTATGTCTATAGAGACTAAAAATTTCCCTTTAAAAGTCTCAACTCCAAACCCGTTCATTCCTGCCCTCTGCAGAGGTCACCGAGCAACTACATGCAGAAACGCAGCCATTCAAAACTTAGCGCTGCTGTTCCATAAACGGCAACCATTATCTAGCTTTGGTTTAATTTATCTGCTTATCTGAATACTTCAGGCAGTGGATTTCCTGCCTCTGACGATGCCAGAACAATGTACAGCTCTCGAGCCTCACTGTGGAAATTCCAGGCCTCCCACCTCTCCCCCAGTCACACAGTATATTGTTAATTATCAGCTCTTCCAGATTCTTGCTTAAATGATTCTAAGAGCTCATGGAAACCATTAATTTTACAAAGCAGGAATGACATTGGGAATATAATAGGATAATGAACCAGAAGCAGCATTTCAGTGAGACAGTAAAGAAAAAAGTGCTTATTATGTTTAATTTAGGTATGTTTCTGAAATTCTCCACTGTAAATCTCAGTCTCCAGCACTAGTCAGAGAGTTATAACAGGGAAATTCAAACAGACAAAGCAACCAAAGCAATCCCACTTTACTCAGCACCACCAACCTCATAATCCCTCTCAACCCCACGAAAGCATCCACGTGGTCCTGCAAAACACCTCCTTCCCCAAGGGGTGCGGAAGGGCTGATACCTGAGAAAGAGGAGGAGGGGGGTCTGGTCCCTAAGGGGCTGGGGAAAGGGGAGGCCCTGGGGGGGATGGGGTGAGGAAAGTGGGGAGAGGTCCCTAAGGCGCCAGAGGGGCGGTGGTCCCTGAGGGTCCGGGGCCACCGACCTGCCCGGGATAGCGGAGGAGGGATGGTTCACCCAAAGGGTGCACAGGAAGAGGCCCCGGCCCTGGCCCCCCCCCCCCTTTACCTGGCTCCGCCGCTCGCGCTGCCCCGCGCGCCGCGACCGTTACAGCCCCGCAGCCCCGCCCACCCTGCCCTCCCCTACAGCCAATAGGAAGCTCCGGCCACGCCCCCGACCAGCGCTCATTGGTCCGCTGCAACTCGGGTCCCCGCCCCGCAGCTTCGCGCTGGCAGAGACGGCTTCTGGAGGAGGAAAATTGCCCGCAGCCGGCACCCGTAGGGTGGGGCTTGCCTGCGAGCGGCGCCGGCCCCTTCCCGCCATGCGCAGGGCGGGGTGTCATGGCGGCCGTGGCGGTGCAGGTGGTGCAGGATCAGAGCGCCAGGGTTTCCAACCCATTGGATGGAAAAGACATTCGAGCTCATGGAGCCCAGCCGTACCTGTCCACTACTAAACCAGATCCCTGAGTACCTCGTCTGCCCGTCTTTTACACCCCTGCAGGGATGTGAAATCATAGAATCATTGAAGTTGGAAGAGACCTCTCAGCTCATCCAGTCCATCTGTCAGCCCAGCTCCGCTCTGCCTGATAAACCATGTCCTGAAGTGCCACGGCCGTGTGGTTTTTGAACCCTTCTGCCAATGCTTCACAACTCTTACCAGTAAAGAGTTTTTTCCCAATATCCAATCTAAACCTCTTGTGAAACAACTTGAGGCCACTTCCTCTTGTTCCATCATTTGTTACTTAGAAGAAGAGACCAACAACTGCCTCACCACAACCTCCTTTCCAGGAGCTGCCGAGAGCAACGAGGTCTCCTCTTAGCCTCCTCCAGACTAAATCCCAGTTCCCTCAGCTGCTCCCAGAACCTCTGGGCTCCAGCCCATTCCCCAACCCTGTTCCCCTTCTCTGGACCCGTTCCAGCCCCTCAATGTCTTTATTGGAGTGCAGGGCCCAAAACTGAATCCAGATTTGAGGTGCAGCCTCACTAGTGCTGAGTGCAGGGGGACAATCCCTTCCCTGCTCTTGCTGGCCACACCATGGCTGATCCAAGCCAGGATGCTGGTGGCTGCCTTGCCCACTTGGGCTCATGTTCAACCACGGTCAACCAGCACCCCCAGGTTTCTTCTCTGCTAGGCAGCTTTCCAGCCACTCTTCCCCAAGCCTGGAGCACTGCCTGGAGTTGGCATGGCAGGGGTAGGGGCTGAGTAGGGACATTTCAGCAACAAGAAAACTGGCACAATCAGCCCTTGTTGACGCAGTTTTATTTACAGCAGAAGAGACCCTGGCTGGGTTGATGTGCGCAGCAGGGGTACATTCTTCTAGGAAAAGGGCCCTGCAGCTGAGGCAAAACATCCTTGATTAAAGCAAGGTTCACTGGAACGTCCTTACCCCAGGGAGGTGGGGTTTGCAGAAGACACTTCTCCTCTGGCAAGTCCATACTGGGGGCTGAGCCTTCAAAAATGTCATTAATCCCTTTGTGCAGCTTTGCTCCCACAGCACCGTGGTTTTTATTGGCAACAATTCATGCCAAAGAGGTCCCGATGTCAGGGTTCAGCTGCCTCTTCAGGAGAGCCGTGCTCAGCCCCAACTCCCTGGTTGCCATCCTGGCTCTGCTGCCGTGCCCACCACTCCTGCAGCTCCTGGTACAGCTCCTGGTGCTCTTCCTTCCAGCGTCTGAACTTCTCCGAGGTGAGCGCAGAATCGCTGAGCAGCTGCTCCAGGGCCTGCAGCTCCACCAGCTTCGCCTGCCGAAGGGAAAGGGCACGTTTTGGGGTGGCTGCCCATGGGCAAGGGGCTTTGGTGATGGGGATCAGGGGGCTGCAAGCTCCCACCTTGAGCGTGCTCTGCAGGGCTCGCACCGCGTGCACCTTCTCGTTGATGTGGGGGTTCTTGTTGCGCCGGATGAAGGATTTGCGGCACTGCTCCTGCGTCAGGAACCGCTGCTGCCCGATGAGGGACACCCCACCCTGCTTCAGGCACTGCATCAGGCACTCAAGGTCTTCCCCCGTGGGGTCTGGGTGAGGAAAGGGGGCACCATGGCAGGGGGGCAGCCCTAAAACCTCATGGGGGTGCCCCCACATGTGACCCTTCCCCAGGAACATCCCAAGACACAACATGATTCTCACTCAAATACATCCCAACTCAAGTTACCCCCCCAGCATACATGCAAAAGGGTGGCCCTAACTTTGTCTAGAGGGGGTACACGAGGTGACAGGGTGAAAAATGTCACCCCCAGCACCTACCCATGGGCGAGCAGGACCGAGGGCTGCCCTGAGGGCTGCTGGCTGCGCTGCTGTGTTCACCACTGGCTGGGAAGGGCTGGGCTTTCTCCAGAGCATTTTGTGACCTCTTCTTTGGCTGCAGGGAGAGATGGACAGGAGGTGAGACCAGGATCCTCTATCTTCTCCCCAGGATGTCCCCTAGGGCCACTCACCGAGTCACATCCCTGCCTGGGGGACTCATCATCAGGGTCCTCGGCTTCTGTCTCGCTGTAGCAATCTGGAAGCCACGGGAGGAGGGTGGTGGGAGCAGAGGGACCATGAAGCGCTGGGCTGCCCCTCCTGCACTCCCCACAGCTGAGCATCAGCCCAGCCCTCCTCTCGGGGAGCATTTCTCCCACTTCCCCCAAATCACAGACAAAGCTCCCAGCAGTCCCATGCAGGGGTCCGTAGCACCAGGCACGGCTGCCCCACTGACACCCCCAGCCTGTGGCTCCCCACAGGGTCCCTGTCTCCAGTGGGGGAACTAATGGGAAGGGCCCATTACCTTCCTCCCTGTCCGGAACCGGCTGGTGGGCCAGCGTGTACTTTGTTTTGGCTGTTATCAGGTGACTGACCCACCTGGGGAAAGAAAGGATGGATGGACAGACAGAGGTCATGGCCAGCTGGGGGTGGTGGGACCAGGACACGCTGGCACCAGCCAGCACGTTACTCACATGCTCAAGTCAGCCAGTGTTTCTGCAGCAAAGACAAAGGGCTTGTACCTCTGATGGGAGAGCTGGAACACACTGGAGAGGACAAGCCTTTGCTGGTGGGGCTACCCAGCACCGGAGCGAGTCCTGAGCCCCCGTCCCACCCTGCTGTGCTGCAGCCCCTCCAGCCCAACCCAGCCCAGGGCTTTTTCTTGCTCTGGTTGTCAGCCCTAGCCCAAGTAACACCAGCAAGACACATCTTAGAGCATGGGCTGCACGACAGTCAGTCCTGCCAGGACTGCAGGGTCCTCACCAGCCCCATGGGGACTCCACCTGCCCCATAGACCCCACCATCATTTCACGGACATGCAGGTGGTACCCAGCAGGATGCATCAGCACATGCCTTTGGGACAGCATCCTCCCCTCCACCACCAGCTGGGAGGTCTACGGCAAGACAAACCCCACTCACTATTTCTTCTTCTGCTCCCTTGTGCTCTCCAGGTCGTAGGTGGCCACGTTGATGAGACCTGCAGCTTTCTCATCCTATGAGAGAGAAACCACCCTGTTCACTGCCCGCCTTGGCTGCCCCAACTGGAGATTGAGGGCATCCCCACTCACATTGGGGTGGTTGTACCAGTAGAGCGTGTGGCCCTTCAGCACAAACCAGCATCGCTTCCACTTCTGGGCCATGAAGGCCACGTGGTCCTTCTTCTTCAGGAGCCAGCCATTGCAGTCCACTCGGCCCAGGTCCCGGCACGAGACCCGCCGGCGGCTCAGCCTGGTCGCCACTCCTGATGGCCACAGAAGTCAAGAGCAGGGAAGGGGGAGTAGGGAGGAGAGCCCAGGAGGGTCCCCAGCCCCATTTGCCTCACCTTTTTGTCTGCGTCCCGTCTCAGGGCTGCCCTGGATGGGGAAACAGAGAGGAGGTGTCAGTGACCATGCAAGGGGATGAAGACAGCATTTGCTGATCCCTCCAGAGCAGCACCCACAGCCCCTTAGGGACCCCCAACTCATGCACCCTGCAGCAGGGAGTTCAGAGAGGAACCCACCTCAGGGATGGGTGTTTTGCCTCCCAGCTCAGGCAGGACATGAAGTGCTGCCTGTCCCCCATCTGATGTCCCACCAGGGCCCCCCTCAAAGCTCAGCGCTCCTCTCCCACCAGCTCTCACCTCCCCAGGGAGCTCCCCGGCCCCAGCCCCTGTGATGGGGGCAGCCGTGGGGCTGAGCTTCGTGGGGCAGGGTCTGGCAGCAGTGGGGGTGCCTGGGGAGCACGGCGTGCCTGGAGAGCACGGAGTGCCCCCCTCCCACACTGCCTCCTCCTCCTCTGCACCTGTGAGCAGCAAGAATGATTCTAATGAAGAAAAGGCAGTTATACTGAAAATAAAGATTAAAAATAAACAGCACCACATAGTAACTCTTATACTTCTTATTCTATTCCCTAGAAGTGTTCAAGGCCAGGCTGGATGGGGCTTTGAGCCCCCTGATCCAGTGGGAGGTGTCCCTGCCCATGGCAGGGGGGTTGGAACTGGATGGGCTTTGAGGTTCCTTCCAACCCAAACCATTCTGTGATTCTATATCATAAGGACTATTTTGAAATGCATAGTTACACACAGTATTTGACCCAAGTGGCAAATCAACACCTAGATCATTTTCAGTCAAATATTTCCTTGTGTTACTTATATTGTGTTACTTATATATTTGTGTTACTTCTATTTTAGCAGCAGAATGGCAGTGTTTTCAAACCTGAAGAAAAATGCTACCCCTTTTCCAAATGTCAATTCAAAGACACTAAAGAAATGCTTAACCTTTGGGAAATTAAAGCAGCATCCAACCCTGCAGTCACCCAGCTCCAAAAATGTCTGTGGGCAGCAGTTTAAGAAAAAGGACGTGAATTTCACCCACAAATGCACCAGGCTCCAGCCTTGTCTCAGAATTTGATAGTGAGGTTTAGATGTTTTCATTTACAGATAAACTATTAAACTAAACTACTTGATCAGATAAAGTGGACAAATTAAATGCAGAACATTAAGATACCACTGTATAGCAATGATATTTAAATTCACAGCAATCTATTAAAGACATTTATGTATTCAGAGGGGCTTAAACAATATCACTTCAATTACACAACTTTAGGAACAAATAGCCAAGTATTTAAGGGCATGAAAAGGAATTTAGTTGCTCATAATGTGGGAATATGGTGGGTTTAGTATTTGTTTGTTTGAATCCCAGGGGAGAAACGTCTCTGTCCTTGGACACCCCCTCTGCTCCCCGCTTACCGCAGCCGGGCAACCCCCCAACAGCTGCCGTGGGCAGCCTCGAGTCCCGCTCGTCCTCTCTGTCCTCTTCGTCGGTGATGGGATCCGGTGCTGAGTCTGGTCCTGAATCCAAGTCAGCAGCAATGCTGGTGGAAAAAGGGATCCCTAAGGCACAACCCCCTGGAGCACGGAGAGGGTCTCACTGTCGGGCTCCAGGCGGCCCCGCAGTTGCTTGGGCATTCGCGGTTCTCGCTGCCCGCGCACGCCTTTCCATTCCGGGAGAGGAGAAGGGTCATGGCTAAATATAGTTTCAACCCTATTAAAACGTTACCAAGTGAATGAATTACAAACACAACCACTTTTTTTTTTCATTCCTTAAGACTCCTGGCAGCTTCCCGGGCTGCTCACAGGCAGCTGCTGGCACCTCTTCCCCCAGAAGAGCTGCAAAGGGGGCTTGGGTGCATGTGAACACTTCCATGAGGGCTGGGTTGGGGGGTCAGGGCTCACCTGGACGTCAGGGACACGGGGCTGCCTGGGCACTCGCTGCTCCTGGTGCCAGGTGGATCCACAGCATCCGACAACGCTTCTGTGGGCTGCCGATGGAGCGTCAGGGCCAGCCCACATCCCACCGTGGTCCCCTGGAGCTTTTAGGGATCACCAATGTGATGGGAGATGCTCGACTGAGCATTCCTGCCTGGTTCCCCAGCACAGCCCAGTGCAGCACTGGGAGCACCGGGATCACTCACCTGCTGCCTGGGAGAAGAGGGTGAGCCTGGCTGGCCGAGGGGGATCTTCTTCAGCACCATTGTCACCTCACTTCCCTTCTCCAGCAGCTTCTTCGCCAGGTTGACGCGTGTCCAACCCACCTGCACGCACCTCCCTGTGAGCTGTGGCTCTGGCCCCACGCTGCCCCATGGCCACCTGACCCTGGCCTGAGCACCCTCCCAGCCCCACATCTCCCACATCCCCCAAACTCTCCCCAGCTGCAACCCCAGCGCCATCTACATCCTCCCAAGCTAAGGTCCCACAGATCTCTCCAGCCATGGCTCCTGTGTCCTGCATGTTTTTCCAGCCATGCCTCCCAAATCCCCTGCTGCATCACCCAGATCCCCCTGGCACGGGCTCCTGTGTCCCTCAGACGGTTCCCAGCCACACCTTCTGCAATCTGCAGATCACAGCTCCCATGTCCCCCCAGATCCCCTCAGCTGCAGGTCCTGAGTCCTCTCAAATCCTCCCATCCACAGCCCCTGTGCTCCCCCAGATCCTGCCAGCCCTGCAGCTCCCCATGTACCTCCACATCCTCCTATCCACAGCCTCTGCGTTCCCCCGAACCCTCCCATCCACATCCCTGTGTTCCCTCAAATCCTCCCAGGCCCACAGCTCTCTGTCCACGGCTTCACTGCCAAAACCAGCCCCATCCCCGACTCACCACGACCTGCTCATTGACCTGCACGATCTCGTCTCCGGGCAGGATGTGGCCCCCGTGGGCAGGCAGAATCTGAGACAGAGGGAAGGTGGGATTGGGGTCCCCAGCCCCAGGTGCTTAATCCCCTTTCCCCAACTAATCCACACTCAGAAGCTCTCCTGGCTGCAAGAACCAGGAGGGGGTGGGTTAACCATTAACCAGCAGCCTGACCTTGCGTAGCACTGGCCAGAGCTGCTGGTGGGATTGGGGTGCAAAGGGGGACCATGGCCCAGGCTGTGCTCACTCGTGAGATGAGTTGCATGGTCTCAGCCACAGGCAAACCCCCAACTCTGGGGCAAAGAGGTGAGGATTAGGGCCGTGGGATGTTTACAGAATCCAGCTGGATGGGTCACAGCTGGGATGGGGAGGTATTCCCCATGGCAGATGCTAAAAGGGGGTGGCTGATGGGTGACAGACTGGGAGGGACAGTGCCCCACTCACCTCCGGGGTGCCTGCAGACACGAAGTGCAGGCAGGAGCTGGTGGAGGTGATCTTGAGACCCTGATGACGACAGGATTGAAGCATAAGCAGGGTGAAGAGGGTGCTGGGTGGGTGCTGGGGCAGTGAGGACTCACCAGTGGGGTGGTGAGGAGCGGCGGGGGGCTCCACATCGGGTCAGAGGGCAGCGTCGGGGTGTAAGGGGACGCTGGGGGGCTTCTCTGTGGGCTGGCAGGCAGCGTTGGGGTGTCAGGGGATGTTGAGGGGCTCCCTTGCAGACTGGAGGGCAGTGTTGAGGTGTCAAGGGACATAGGGGGGCTGCCCCGTGGGCTGGGGGGCAGCACCAGCCCCACGCGCTGCAGCACAGCCCTGCGGTCCAGCAGTGCCGGGGGGCTACAGCCCACGATGCTCTCGCAGATGCCCACGATGTGCTGGCACTGCAGGTGAAAGCAGAGGGGTTAAATGGGGACCCTGGCAGCACTGGGCCCCCCATTGATGCCACCCCCTCCTCACCCTGCACTTACAATCCGCAGGATCTGGCCATCCCTCTGAGCCGCAGGACAGTCCTGGGGGGACAAGATCATAGAATGATGGAATGGTTTGGGTTGGAAGGGACCTCAAAGCCCATCCAGTTCCATCCCCCTGCCGTGAGCAGGGACACCTCCCACTGGATCAGGGGGCTCCAAGCCCCATCCAACCTGGCCTTGAACACCTCCAGGGATGGGGCAGCCACCACTGCTCTGGGCAACCTGGGCCAGGGCCTCTGCACCCTAGGAATTTCTTCCCAATGTCCAATCTAAATCTTCCCCCTTCCAATTTAAAGCCATTCTCCCTCATCCTGTCACTACAGGCCCTTGTAAAAAGCCCCTCCCCAGCTTTCCTGGAGCCCCTTTCAGTACTGGGAGGCTGCTCTAAGGTCTCTCTGGAGCCTTCTCTTCTCCAGGCTGGACAACCCCAACTCTCCCAGCCTGTCCTCATAGCAGAAATTCCCCAGCCCTTGAATCATCTTCGTGGCCTCCTCTGGACCTGTTCCGACAATTCCATCTCCTTCTTATGTTGGAGATTCCACAACTGGGCACAGGACTCCAGCTGGGGGTCTCAAGAGAGCAGAGTAGAGGGGCAGAATCCCCTCCCTTTCTCTGCTGGCCACGTTTCTTTGGATGCAGCCCAGGGTATTTTGGCCTTCTGGGCTGGGAGATGCGGGGCTAAATGGGACTGGGTGGCTCAGCCCCTTCCAAATTTCCACAAGCAGAGACCTGGTCCCCCGCCTCGCCCCACACCGTGCCCATCACCTTGGCCTGGGGGCACCCACCGCCTGCAGTGTCTCTGCCAGCTGGGCACAGAGCAGGACGATGTCCCGGCTGGCTGAAAAGTCATTGAGGGTGGAGAAGAGGTACCTGGGAGGAGCAGAACAGAGAGCTCAGCCCCATGCTTGGGCGCACCCAGCACCCACGGGTGCCCTCACCCACCCCGGACCTGTTGAGCCAGAGGAAGAGCTCCTTGGCAGCCCCGATGAGGTCGATGACACGGGCCAGGAGGGTGAGGGGTGGTGGGCTGGGGGTATCCCCTGCTGGTGGCCCCCCCAGCACCAGGCCCTGGATGCCCTGTGCCAGCTCCCGCAGCCTCTCCGTCAGTGTCCGCAGGCTGGTGCTCTCCAGCCCCGCGTCCTGGAAGGGGGGGACATGGACACTGAGGGGGTTGGAGGGCAGTGGAGGTCTCTGGGGTGCCTCCATGTCCCCACCTTCCCCCAGCCCTGTGCATTCCTGTATCCTACCATCACCCAGCCCAGCGTGCCCCCATCTCTCCCATGTCCACCCACCCCAGGGTTCACCTGTGTTCCCCCTCCACCCAGCCCAGGGTGCTCCCACATCCTCTCCCTCCAATCCAGGGTGCCCCCAACATCCCCATGTTCACTCAACCCGAATTCCACCTCCACCCAGCTCAGAGTGTACCCACATCCCCCCTCCACCAAACCTGGGATGCCCCTGTGTCCCCCGCTCCTTCCAGCCAAGAATTTCCCCATTTTACCCCCTCCACCCAGTCCAGGGTTCTCCAATATCCTCCCCCTCCATTCCAGCGTTCCTCCGTATCCCCACTTTCATCCAACCCAGAGTACCCCCAGATCCCACCTCCACCCAGCTCAGGGTGTCCCCACATCCTCCACCTCCAGCCCAGGGTACCCCAATGCCCCTCACACCCACCCAGCCCAGGGTACCCCCACATCCTCCCTCTAATCCGAGGTGTTTCCACATCCTCACCTTCACCCAGCCTGGGGTACCCCCGAATTCCACCTCCATCCACCCCAGGGTGCCCCTACATCCCCTCTCCACCCAGCCTGGGGTGCCTCTGTGTGTCCCCCTCCCTCTAGCCAAGGCTTTCCCCATATCCCTCTCCACCCAACCCAGGGAGCCCCTACATCTCCCTCCACCACAGCACCCTCACAGCACCCATGGGTGCCAGCACTCACCAGGGCACGGAGCTGCTCCACGGCCTCCAGCAGCAGCTCTTGGTGCCCCAGGCACCGCACGCCAAGCGCCTCCAGGGTCCCCACTGACAGCCCCAGCAGCTCGGACCCTGCCAGCCCCCATGTCTCGAAGGGGTACCCCTGCACAGCCGCGTCCAGCCCTGCCACAAACCCTGCCTCAGCATCAGCTGGACACCCTGGGGACCCAGCACCCCCTGCCCGTGTCCCCACTGACCCCTGTGGGGGGGACTCTTGGCTGCCAGAAGGGCTCTCTCCATGCAATGAGTTGCCTGGTCTCAGCCCAGATGGTGGGGGTGGCTGAACCCCCACCCCAGCAGCCAGATCCAGAGAGCAGCCCTCCCAGGAACAAGGGGTGAGGGATAGGGAAAGGGTTAACAAACCCCCCAGGAACAAAGGGTGAGGGGCAGAGAAAGGGTTACCCCCCCAGGAAAAAGAGGTGAGGGACAAGGAGAGGATTGTCAACCTTCCAGGAACAATGGGTGAGGGATAGGGAAAGGGTTACCCATCCCCCAGGAACAAGGAGTGAGGGATAGGGAAAAAGAGTTATCCCCACAGGAACAAGGAGTGAGGGATATGGAAAGGATTACCAACCCTCCCAAGGAAAAATGGGTGAGGGAAAGGGTTACCAGTCCCCCCAGGAACAAGGAGTGAGTGGTATGGAAAGGGTTACCAACCCTCACAAGGAAAAAGGGGGTGAGGAAAAGGGTTACCAGTCCCCCCAGGAACAAGGAGTGAGGGGTATGGAAAGGGTTACCAACCCTCACAAGGAAAAAGGGGTGAGGAAAAGGGTTACCAACCTGGCCAGGAACAAGGAGGGAGGGAAAGGGTTGTCACCCCCTCCAGGAACAAGGGGTGAGGGAAAGGGTTACCAGCCTCCTCAAGAGCAAGAAGTGAGGGGTAGGGAAAGAGTTGCCACCTCCCCCCAGGAACAAGGGGTGAGGGAAAGGGTTACCAGCTCCCAGGAAAAAATGATGAGGGATAGGGAAAGGTTTGTCACCCCCCCCCAAGCCACCCCTGTGTCCCAAAGCTGGGGACAGGCCACATCTGTGTCCCAAAGCCAGGGACAACCCACCCCAGGACCCCATCCCACAGCCAGCAGTGGGGTCCCCCCAGGTTGGGGGGCAATCATGGCTGGGGTGAGCTCACCTCGGAGCCAGGCGGCCGCCCGCGCGGGGCCCCACGCTCCCACGGGCTCCATGGCGGCCAGGCCGCGGGCGGCGGGAGCGGCTGCTCACCTGTGCCAGGGACGGGCGGCCCCATTGGCGCACCCGCGTGCCGCTCACCACCCGCCCAGTACGGCCCAGTACGGCCCAGTACAGCCTCGCGACGCGCCCCACTGAGTCACAGGCCGGACGGTGACGCATGGGCTGCCGAAACTCCCCCCCCAGGGGACGGCACCCACCCAGGGCTTCCCCCCCCCACACCCCCCAAATCTCAAATTCCCCTCAATGTGGATTTTGGGGGACAGGAGAGCTGAGAGCTGCTCCCACCAACACCATGGCCTTGGGCCACCATGGGCACCCACTGCCTGCAGGGTCTCTGCCAGCTGGGCACAGAGCAGGGCAATGTCCCGGCTGGCCAAAAAGCCACTGAGGATGGAGAAGAGGTTCCTAGGGGGGGAGAAAAAGAGTGCTCAGCCCCATGTAGGGGGGGCACCCAACACCCGTGGGTGCCCTCACCTCACCCTCAGCAAGGGCTGAGCCCCAGCAGAACTCGTGACGCTGGTGGGCAGAGCAAGGGCTGAGGCCCAGCAGAACTCCTGACACTGGTGGGCAATCCCCAGGAGCCCCGTTTGACCCACAGTTTGACCCCACAAGCCCCACAGAGAAGCTATGGAGATGGATACTCATCCCCCTCCCCATCCCTGGTGACTTTGGGGTCACACACACCCCCCCACCACTCGCCAGGCACAATTCCCACCCATTCCTTTGCAGGTGGGGAAAACTCAGGCAGTTGACAACCCACGCACAGGCCTGCAGAAGGGCTGACCTTGTCGATCCCAGCTCTCCCAGCCCCCCAAATCTGCCCTGGGCTGGTGTTGGCCCCCCCGCCCTGGCGTGTGCGCTTCGGGGAGCAGCGGGCACTGATCGCGCCTGACAGCTGCTCCGTGCTCGCCGCGTGCGTGCCGCCCTTTCCGAGGGGGACACGGCGCCAGCGACAGACGCAGAACCCCTTCCCTGTGGCCAGGGTGGCAGTCTTGGGGTTTCGGGGTGGGGGGGTTGGGGGTCCCAGCCCCACTGCTGCTGCCCCTCAGGGCCTGATCCTGCCGCTCCCCGCTGCGCCATGATCATCCGCCCCCGACGCTTAACCCCGGGGTATTTCCGTCTGCTCCAGGTAAGGTGGGAGTGGGGTTGGGGGGAGCCCGTGGGGACCCCCAGGATCCTGCCCACACTGCCCACCGGGTCCCTGGGCGCTGTCACCGGCCACTGGAGCTCTTCCTGGTCATGTCCCAGCTCCAGACTGGTGGTTGCTGGTGGAGCCTTGTGTGAGGCACCCCAAAACCCTCCCGGGACCCCAAAGCTGTCCCCATCACCCCTGCATCCGAACCGGACACAACAGGGATGTTCGGGGCATGGCACACCCCATGAGCCCAGGGGGTTTGGGGCTGGGGGTCTCACAGGGCTCCCCCTTCCTCTCCTCTCTCCCCCTGCAGATGCAGCTGGCGGCAGGGCGGGGGGCAGAACCAGGGGGGCAACTCCTGACCCCCCTGGCCCTGCTGCTGGCGGCCACTGGGCTCTGCCTCTCCTTCTACAGCGTCCGGAGGATGGCTGTCCCCACCAAGGCCCCCCCAGAGCCATGAGGAGGGGGCTGGTGGGACCATGAAGGTGGTCCCCAGGGCGGATACTGGGGTCCCCCTACACCCACTGCCCCCCCTCGCCAAGCAGAGCTGCTGGATGCGGATCCTTTCCAGCTGATCTGTGCCACATCCAGCCCTTCCCTCCATGGCTGGGTGGTGCGATGCCCCAGGGCTGGGGGACACCCACCTCTGTCCCTCGTCCTTCTCCATCCCTGCTTTCGGAACCGGTTCATGGACCACGATGGAGAATGGAGAAGCCACCTCTGAACCCCTGACTGAGCCACTGCGAGACACCACGATCCAGACACAAGACCAGAGGCTGAACGGACAGACAAGATGGTGGAGCTGGGTGCTGCGTCCATCTCCCCCCTAAGCAGAGGAGGCCGGGGAGCCCCTTGCACCCCTCTGGCAGCCCCCCTGTCCCCCCACCCCGTGCTGTGGCCGCAGACAGCCTGGCCCTGCGGAAAGGAGGTCAGCACCGAGCACTGTTAGGTAACAGCAGGGATGGCTGGAACAGAGCGGCCTCTGGAACAACGGGGTGGGGGCAGATGGGGCCACAAGGTCAGCGAGGTGTCCTCCAGGCAGGAGCATCCTGTGGGATGGGGTCTGCAACCCCTGGAGCCACAAGAGCTGCCCCTACTGAGATGCTACCAGCTAGATTTAGTCACTTCCATCTCCAGGGGACCAAGGGGAGGTAAATCCGGACAGGCTGCATGGAAATAAACCCTTTCTTTGCCAAGCAGCTGTGTTGTTGTGCTGCCTTTCTGCTGCTTCAGCCCAATGCACCATCCCCAGCGTGGCAGGAGGGATGAACCAGCCAGAGCTGCATCTCCAAGACTCAACTCTGCAGGAATTTGCAGCAGCGGGTGGTGACATTGTCCCACAAAGTTCCCAGAGAGCTGGGCAAGGAGAGGCAGGGTCACCAGCCCTGTCACAGCAGCAGGAGGCGGGGGGAATGCGAGGAGGGGAGGCTGGATCACGCAGCCCCAGCCCATCACTTCCAAGGGTTGGGTATTTAGGGAACAGGAGCCCTAAAGTGTCCCTGACAGGGGAACATCAGCAGTCCTGCCTCAAGGTCCAAATAGACAGGGCCAGCACTATGAGCTGATTGCTACAGGCGCAAGCGTTTATAGAAGCTGAATTGTTCAGGTAGGAAAAGACCTCTAAGTTCATCCAGTCCAACCATCAGCCCAACCCCACCGTGCCTGCTAAACCACATCCTCAAGTGCCACAGCCAGGTTTTTTGAACCCCTCCAGGGATGGAGACTCCACCACTGCCCTGGGCAGCCTCTTCCAGTGCTTCAGCACTGTCAGTAAAAATATTTTTCATTCCATCACATATTCCTGCCCAAAAAGCAGTCCCACCTCTACAGTTGGTTGGGATCTGCATGATCAGGAAGAGCACAACACCAAGGGGTTGCCCACTACCCAAGGAAGCAGCTGCTGCCCTCCAGCCAAGGCCTGGCTCACAATCAGAGAGAGCTCTCAACACTGCTGGTCTTTTGGTTGACATATTTTAATGGGTGACTCACCAGGAGAACCTCTGCCCCAAGGAGAGAGGCCTAATACCACTCTAAAAGCAGAGAGACGAATGCAGTCTCTTAGGGAATGATTGGATTGTCCTTTCCTCAAAAAAGGAGGACGTGTAGTGAGGGCAGCCAGGGTCTTGCTGGCTTCTTCTCCTCATTAGTGCCCTGGCGAGAAGGGTTGCCAGGAGGAGTGGAGAGTGATGACAAAGCTGATGACAAAGATGCTGTTATGGAGCTGTCTGGCCTCTCAGTCCTTGCGCTCAGCTGGACGCCTCCATCTCGGTGACTTCCTCGAGCGGCTGGGTCTGCACTTCCACCTTCTTCGGGGGGATGTAGGAACCCATCCCGGCGGCGCGCTCTGCCTCCTCCTGCGTGTACGGGGCCTCTCGAAGCTGCTTCAGCCTGTGGGGATGCAGAGAGGAGGGCTGCAGGTTTGTACCCCACCTCACAACACCAGACCAGGGCCCTGCTTAGGCCCCCCTTACCTCTTCTTGTGCACCTTGGACTTGAAATGCTCCTTCATGCTGTTCAGGTCAACAAAGTAGCGCCTGGGGGGCATAAAAGGCCGATGGTCAGGGAATCCTGAGATGGGAGTGGGGCTGGGGAGAGCCCTGCCAAGGGGCCCAGGTCACTCCACACCCCACGGGCCAGTCCCCAATGAGCCAGTTACCCCCATGAGACCAGCACAAGCTCCCCACAAGGGCCAGGGTCCACCCCGAGACCAGAAAAAGATGCCTTTGCCACAGGTTAGAGCCACCGTTGCTGGGACCAGCCCCCTCTGTGAAGCCAGGGATGCCTCAGCACAAGGACAACTCCCTCCCAGGAGCCAGGGACCACCTAATACCAGAAAACACCCACCTAGAGAGACTAGGACATCCCCTTCTCAGGGGCCAGGGACCCTGTGGGACCAGGACAACCACCCCCAGGGGCCAAGGACGTGCCCCAAGATTAAAACAACTCTCTCCCAGGGTGCCAAGGACCCCCAGGACCAGGACAACTCCCTCCCCAGGGAGTAGAGACCCGTGGGGCCAAGAACAGCCCCCTCTTACAGACCAAGGAGCCCTCTGAGACCAGGACTCCCTTCCCCCAGGAACAGGACAACCCCTTCCCAACAAGGAGCCTTCCCAGGGACGAGGGACACTCCTGAGACCAAGACAACGCCCCTCTCAAGACCAGGACAATCCCATCCCAGGCGCCAGAGGGGACCAAGATCAGCCCCCTCCCAAGGGCCAAGGACCCCCTGAGACCAGGAATAACCCCTCCCACAGGGCAGGGACCCCCAGGGAACCCCCTCCATGGGCCAGAGTCCACTTGACCCCGGGACACATCCCTCCCGGGACCGGCACAACCTCCTCCTCAGCAGTCAGGGAGCACCCCCTCAAGGCCGAGGGACACCCTCCGCCCCGGTTCCCGCACGCACGCGCAGTGCAGGCAGTAGAACTGCCCGCAGCCCGGCAGCTCCGGGTCGGGCTCCTGGCGCAGCAGCCGCGCGGCGCTCTCGGGCCGCAGGTCAGCGTGGATCTCATCCAGGTCGCGGCGCCGCCGCTTGGTCTTCATGTGCCGGGCCAAGGAGTGCGCGCGGTGCGCGCCCGTGCGGCGCCCATTGCGGGGCGACATGGCGGGACCGCGACACGCGGGGACGGGACACGCCCCGCCGCGAGCCACGCCCACCGAGCGGGAGACCACGCCCACCGGGGGGGACAGCCTCGTCACATAGGCCCGCCCCCCCGGCCACGTAATCCCCGCCCACTCATTTCCGCCCCGTAAACCCCGCCCACCAGGAGCCCAGCCCCGCCCCTCTCGGTCAACCCCGCTCACCCGTCGACAGGCTCCGCCCACCAGGCGGCAGTTCCGCCGCGTAAGCCCCGCCCACCACGCAGGAGGCCCCCTCGGCGGCAGCCCCGCCCACCCGGCGACAGCCCCGCCCACCCGGCGACAGCCCCGCCCACCCGGCGACAGCCCCGCCCACCCGGGACGGGCAGCCCCGCCCACCCGTGACAGCCCCGCCCACCCGTGACAGCCCCGCCCACCCGGGACGGGCAGCCCCACCCACCCGGGACGGACAGCCCCGCCCACCCGTGACAGCCCCACCCACCCGAGACGGGCAGCCCCGCCCACCCGGGCCGGGCAGCCCCGCCCACCCGGCGGCAGCCCCGCCCCGTAAGCCCCCCCCAGGGTCCCCACACACCCTTGCGCCACGGTCCCCCAGGACCAGATAAGCCCCCCTCCAGGAGTCAGGGATCCCCTGAGACCAGGACGCTTTTCCCCCAGGGTTCATGGACCCCCAGCACCAGGACAACCCCCCCTCCAGGAGCCACGGACCCCCCAGGACCAAGTGAAACCCTTCCCAGGACCCCCCCAGGACCAAGTGAACCCCTTTCCAGGACCCCCAGGGCCAGTGAATGCCCTTGGGGGTCACTCCCATCCCATGGGAACCCCCCCTGCAGAGGAGCACAGGGCCTGGCTTTGGGGCAAGGGTTGACCTGGCCCTGTGCTCCCGTGGGACAGGGGGTGACTGGGCCCCGGTCACTGCTGTGACGAGCTGGGGAGGGCTCAGCAACTCATGCCCCAGCACTGATCGAGTTTCCTCCCTGCTGGGTGATCTATTAAAGATGGAGACCCATGATGGGGGGGGGGGGCATCAACAAACCCCACCACCTGCTTCACTCTGTGGGCTTGGGTTGACTCCTGGGGGTCCTCTGTGGGTGGGGGGCACTGGGGGGCTGGGTCAGGGGGGTCGAGGAGGGGGGTTAGGGGTTACCCGAGCAGCCGCTGCCACGCTGCCCCGGCTCAGGTTCCCCTTTGTGCATTGCAAGTGGGCCCTGAAACTTTAATGAAGCCACCAGATCGCGGGGGCAGTGCGGGGGGGGGGGGGGCAGCCCTGCACCCCTCCTGCTCCTCGCGACACCCAGATCCCAGCCCCGCTGAGTCCTTCACCATGACCCAGGCCTTTTGGAGGATCTACAAGGCCAAGGTGCTGCAGACCTTGGGGGGGGCGCGGGCAGATGGGGCGCTGCAGGAGGAGGTAGGATGGGGGGGGGGGGTCACCATAAACTTTGGGTCACCTGAAAGCGGGGTGACCAACCTCCCTACCCTCCCCCTGCCCTCATGGGGGGGGCTTTGTTGCAGGGAGACCCCCCCGAGCTGATGGAGACGGCTGAGCCCCCCGCGTTGATGGAGGAGGGACCGAGCCCTGTGTCCCAGCTGGCGAGGAAGGTGAGGTGAAGGATGGGTGAAATGGGGGGGTCTTCTGGGACCTGGAGGCTCCAAATAATCTTGGTGCTGCCTCTCCTGCAGGTACAGGGGGTGGGGGCCCGGGGCTGGCGGACACTTTCGTCCCTCTTCACCAGCGAGGATGAGCATCAGCTGCTCAGCCCGGAGCCCTGCGCAGACCAGTAAGTTGCTGCTTTGAGGGGGGGAGAATCCAGAGCCTGGATTCATCTCTCCCCATCCCACCACCTGCATCTTTCCCCATCCCACCACCTGCATCACCCTTCCCTGCTGATACCCATGGTGCTGGGCTGGGGGCCGAGCCAGCATGGAGTGGGGGAAAATGGTGAGGGTTGAGGGTCCCAGTCCTGGCCACTGCAGGACCCAGCGAGAAGGGTCCCCACACCAGTGTCCCCAGCCCCACTCTGTCCCCAGCCCGCTGGCCGCCTCGCCGCCCGAGCCACCCCGTTCCGAGAAGGCACCTGGTTTTTGGGATCTCTTTGCTACCAAGTGGCAGCAGGCGTCGGGGCCGGAGCAAGGGGTGTCCCCCCCAGAGCCGGACGAGAGCCCTGGGGAGCCACCGGGCGACGATGGCAATGATCTGCGGGAGCCAGAGGAAGGGGCCTTCCACTGGGGCTTCCTCACTGGCAAACTGGCCGAGATCCGGAATAAAACTGCCTCCAAGGGCAATTAGAGGAGGAGGCACCGGTCGGACTCTGCGGACACCCCCACTGTTTGGGAGTCCCCTGCTCCACTCTGGGTGGCTCTGCGGGGGGTTTCAGTGATGTGTCTGCACTAAAGACCCCAAGGTGCCCCTGTCCCTTGAGGCTTGCCTGGTGCTTTCTTCACCCTCGGCATTCTCGTTGCCCCTGGAGCAGCACCGGCCCTGCAATGTGGATGGGGATGGGGAGCTGCCATCCCCAGCCCCAAAGCGTTCCCGCACTGCACAAACCACACATGCTGCCAGGTTAGGAAAAAAAACATCCCAGGTTTATTGAGCACTGCTCTGGTCCCAGCAGTCCCTTTTCAGGGAAGAGGGGCTGCAGGGTGGGCACTGCCCATGGTGGGGGGCTTGAGCTCTGCCCACCCATCCAGCCTGCAGCTGGTGCAGGACATGAGCGGCTGAGGGAGCTGCAGCCCTGTCCCACCACCCTGGGCTGGAGGATGGAGAGGAGGGGTCACATTGCGGGGGCAGCAGCCTGGTAGACCCTGGGGCCAGGGAGAGACTCATCCAGGGAAACCTCTTTCCCACCTGCCCCTTGGATGTCCTCCCTGTGTCCTGGGTGAGGGTAGACCTGGTGGCCCTCCCAGCCAGCAGCAGCCCCCATAGTATTGGGTCCAAGGATGCCACTAGTCCATTGTCAACATCCAGCAAGGGTGAGGGGCCACCTCCAGCCCCTGCCCCCCTGTCCCTAGCTGGGCTGCCTCTGCTCAGACAGTGGACTCCTTGGCAGCTGCCCAGGCTCTCTGGCAGCCATAGAGCCACTTGATGACGCGGGCGTTGCGCTCCACCACCGAGACGGTGGAGCCCAGGCGGGCATCTGGCTCCTCCTCGCCTGCCCCTCTATCCCCCTCACTGCCCTCTGAGGCCTGCCCGGGTTCCGAATCGCAGGAGCCAGGGAGCCGAGCGGAGGCGTTGTCCCAGCCCGCTGGCCCGAACCGCTCCCGCCCCAGCACCTCCACCAGTGCCCGGTCCAGCCCACAGTAGTTGAAGAACCTCTCCTTCTCCGAGAGCGGCAGGGAGACGCGCAGAGCCAGCGCCTGCTTGCTGGGGGGCTGGGGGTGCTGCTCCATGGGGCTGTTGGGCAGCGGGAAGATGCCACCACTGCCACCACCGCTGCTGGCACTTGGCGTCCTCACCTCCTCCTTCTGCATGGGCACCCATAGCATGGGAGTCTCGGGGCTCTGGGGAACCGGTGACCCCTCACCCAGCCTCCTGGCAGGGGGGGAGCTGGGGGGTTTGTCTCTGAGTGGTCCTTGGAAGAGGCGTCGCATGAGCCCGGATCCCTTGGCGTTCTCCTTGTCTCCTCCCGGGCAGTCCCGTTTCTGCCGGTAGATGATGAGGGAATCGGGTCTCAGCAGGCGCCTGCTGCCAGCCCGGCGTGACACAGGGGACTGGGGACACGGCAGCTTCCTGGGAGCCTCCCGGCTGAGCTCTGAGCCCTGACACAACTCACCGCACGGCTGACGGGCGAGGAGACGCCGGCCGCGGGGGGAGAGCCGGGGCGAGCAGCCCCGCAGCGCTGGCTCCTGCCGGCTGTTGATGACCTGCTGCGATTTGACATATTTGGCCTTGTCAGCCTCCAGCCTCTCCACGGCGCTGGGCACCCGGCCCCCGCTACCCCCCGGCTCCCGCGGGCACTCAGGGCCCCGGTTCAGCCAGGCCAGGGGGGAGCCACGGCTGTGGGCCACGAGGCGCAGGTTGTTGGAGGTGCAGACGGCAAGAGAAGGGCTGCCCAGTGGCACCATCACCTCCAGCCCCAAAACAGCACCCCTGGTCACAGAGCTGCAGGAGGGTCTGGTGCTGGGGACAGGGAGGATCCCAAAGCTTCGCTTGCCTCCTGGATTCACCCTTGGTCACTTTGGGTGGGTGCAGGGGGTCCGGTGCTGTGGACAGGGAGGTTCTCAAAACTTTGGTTGTCTCCTGGATTCACCCCCGTAGCTCTGGGTGGCTGCAGGGGAGTCTGGTGCTGCAGACAGGGAGGAACCCAAAGCTCTGCTCGTCTCCTGGGATTCACCCTTGGTCACTCCGGGTGGGTGCAGGGGTGTCCAGTGCTGTGAATAGAGAGGATCTCAAAGCTTTGTTCGTCTCCTGGATTCGCCCCTGGGAGGAGAGAGGACAGGTAGGGTCAGCACCAAGGATGCAGCAACAGCAGGAGGAGGATGGGGGTAAAGTGGAGCTGGGATTGCCCCTCAACCCCACGGAAGGTGGGGCAGTGCTGCCCTTGGCCAAGCAGCAGGCAGCCAGCCCTGCCAGCCCAGGCAGGAACAATCCACAGGCAGGAAGAGAGAAGCACCGAGCATCCGCCGGCTTCAGCCACATCCCAGGAGCAGCTTCCAACAGGAAAAAATACCGGAGCTGGCTGCCTTATCTTTCCGAGCACGGGGCCAGCAGAACAAAGCCAACGCGGCGCCGTGCACAGGAGAGCTGGCGAGCTGCCCCGGCCGGGTGCTGGGGGGCGTTTTGGGGTCTCTGTGCCATGCACCCTGCAGCCAGGGTGAGCTTGGCTGTCTGGGAGGGAAGGAATCTCTCCTGCTCCATGCACGGGGGGCATGGAGCAAGGGGGCTTTTACCAGCCGTGGGATGCGATGGCTCTCGCTCAGCTGTTGCTGAGCATCCGTGCAGGACTGGGAATACGAATATGGTGGTGGAGGTGTGTGTCAGCGTGGGGGGTCTGGAGCTCAACCCGGGGGCTGTAAATGCCCAAAGCAGATGGTTTCACTGAGCAGAAGAGGCTCAAATGGCCCTGAAGAGCCGCCCCATCGCCAGCAGCTGACCCAGAACTTCCCTGGGTGACAGCAGGGACATGAGTGAGAGAGCAAACAGCCCGGGGCTGTCCATGCAACTCCACACACAGCCCACAGGCTCTGACACCGCATCTGCCCACATGGGAAACTCAGGCACATGGTTTCTCTGGTCCTGTGCTCCCAAGAGATGAGTTCCTCGGTTTCCCCCAGTGCTGGGCATGTGGTCTCCTCACCCACCAGCTCTACCCAGGCAGAGCCAGTGTGTTCTGGATGCAAATACCCACGCCAGTGCATCTGCCTACTCCCCAGTCCCACTGCCAGGATCCGTGCCCAGCTCCTGGGCTCGACGAGTGCGCGATGCTCTCACTCACCTGAGCCCAGGCAGGGACGGGATGCAAGGATGAGATGCGGGGATGATCCTGTAATTCAGCTCCTGCCCCTCTAGCTGCCAGCAGCACACTGAGCCCAGAGCCAGCAGGAGCCTCATATAGAGGGTGAGAAAGAGGAAGAGCCACCCCGTTAACCCTTGCAAGCCCAGCCCCAGCAGCAGAAGCCCACCCTTCCAGCATGACCCCCCCTGCCCTGGCCGCAGCCCTCACACCCTGGAGGCCTGCATTAACCCTCCTTCTCCTACAGCTCCAGCTCACCTCTGCCAGCTCTCCCCTCCCTCCACCTCCTTATGGGAGACTAGTTGGGATTTTGGGATCTGCAGCAGAAGTCTCTGCCTCCTCCGAGGCAGGACTAAGTCTCTCTGTGCCCTTCAGGACATGGGACATAAGGGATGGCACAGGGAATCCAAGTCCACACCACCAGCTTCTCTCTACATCCACCCCGAGATGCTGGATGCAGCTCAGGACCAGTAGCCCACCATGATCCCCTTCCCCAGGCTCCTGCCCTGGCCCTGTGGCTGGTGAGGGAGAAGGAGGGGGGAAGGGTCCTTCTAGCACCTTCTCGACTGGTGATGAAAGGGTCAAAGCCAGACCTGTTCCTGCCTCCTCTTCCCCCTCCCCCCCCCCCCTCCCCCCCCCGGAAGGGCTGTAAATCTCAGGAAGCCACAATGGGCTGGAGCTGGCCCAGGGGTTATTTTTATGGCTGCCCTCTCCCCTTCCGAGGGCTGAGAACTCCTATGGGAGCAATCTCTGGTCCCCCTCCATCCCCAGCGCCTGCCCGGGGGGTGCAGAGGTGGCACCACAATGACCAAGGGGAAAGGACACGCTGAACCCAGAGCTGAGCTCCCAGCACATCTGAGCGGGTCAGGAAGCCCTCAGTGACCCCTAGGGACCCACCAGCTCCTTCCATCCCTCTTGCAACCAGTATGGATGGAGAACTGGGTACAGCCCAGGCTGCTTGCAAGGACTCAGGGGACCAGGAGGCTCCAGTGGGGACATGGGATTCCACCTGGGAACTGCAGTCCAGAGCGCTCTGTCCTTGGAGAAGAGGGGCCCTGGCTCCGCGACTGTTCCTTCCCGCAATTCTGCTCCTGGGGAGCCTGTGCCAGGAACCAGGGCATCCAGCACCTCCCTGCACAACAGCATTGGTGTCAGGAAGGGGCTGGAGCCAGAGCCCCACAGCTGACAAAAACAGCAGCTAAGGGGGGGGGCTGAGCAGGATGAGAAGGGCTTGTCTGAGCTCTGCCGGCACCGGAAAAAAATCCCAGTGAAAGTGAGGAAGGGACAAACCACCTTTTCTATTCTAATAAACCTGGAGAGGGTCCCAGCAGCGCTCAGGCTCGGTGTGCAGGATGCGGCCACACCACAGCACACCCAACCCTCTCCAGAGGAAGAGGCGGAAAAGGATGGGGGCGAGTGACAGAAAGTCTTGGCAATCTGGGATCTGCCCCTGGAAAGAGAGTGCCTGGGGGGCTTATTTTTAACTCCAGGCAATGTGAATCACTGTTTATTAGCACAGGTTTTATTTTCCAAGCAGGAATCGCAGTGGCCATTCCGGGAAAGCCACAAGTGAGGAAGAACAGCCTTTGATTCATCTTTCTCTGGCCAATGCGGGGTGTTCCCAGGGGATGCTCATACCCTGAAGCAAGGCAGACAGAGCTGCTGTCCTCTCTGGCTCCTCCTAGGAGCACCCGCCAGGCATTTAATGTTGAATTGTTATATTAGGACAAAGCAGATTCACTTCAGGATACAAAAAGCATGGTGTCTGGAGCCCTTCCTGGCAGCAGTATCCCAGGCAGCCTATGCTTTCCCTGGGGAGGTGATGGGGATTTTGTAATTTCAACTTCTAGGAAGGGATTAACCCAATTAATCAGCCTTTTGTGAGTGCTCCAGGTGCCTTTCCGTAGTCACGTGGATGCTCAAAGTCCCTTGTTTTTATTTAAGGTTACTCAGAGCTCTGGCAAGGCACTCTGCTCTGGGATGGGGCTCTGCTTCCTTCCCCTCCAGGCTCACCAGGAAGCAAGCACAACACTAAGCAAGCAAAGCAATCCTGGACAAAGCCCAGCCACAGCTCCAGGTACGTTCCAAGAGCCAGGCAGCAGTCACACAAGATCTCTGCTAATCCAGATCCCACCAGAGCAACCCAAGCTCCTGTGCCCGAGAGCAGCGAACACCAGATTCCTAAGGGAAGAAAAGGGCAAGAAGGGCAACGTTTGCAGAGCAAACGGCTGTCTCGGGTCTGGAGCCAGGTATGGGAGGCTTCCAGCCCTCCTGGTGGAAAGAGAAGTCTGAGAAAAACCTCAAAAGTCACAAGTCCAAGAGGACAGATCCTCCCTCCATCATTTCAGCAGGAGAGGTGAAGCCACCCATGTCCCATTGAGTCCTTTCCAGATGCATGTCTCCTTTAAAAATAATAATAAAAAACACTTTAACTCCCCCAGGACCAGGTGCAGACAGGACTGAGGCATCTGATAACCCGGCCATCTGTTTCTATTTGCTGGTTTACTTTCACAACCCACAAAAGCTCTTTCTGGTCTGAGGTCCATGCAAATGCCTCTGCCTGGAGAGCAGCCCGTGGGAGCTGGCAGGCTGTGGAGCTGGGTGGCTGCAGGCCAGCTTTGGTTCGGGAGAGGGCAGGAGTGAAAGGCTTGCTAGACAAGTTTAAAAATATCAAGGGCTCAAATGGGCAGGACTAAATCTGAAACCGCCACCTAATCTGAGGCAGGCACCCACAAGTTCATGCAAGTAGGAACTGGACTGGGCTCAGGAGAAGACACTGAGGCTCCCAAGGGTGTTCATCCCCTCAAGAGGGGCTTCAAAACACACAGTGGGTGACGGCTGGTCTTGCTGCCTTCTCCTGGCTGTCCAGTGTCTGGGAAGGAAAACACGTCGGTACTGGGACCCCAGGGGCAAACAGGAGAGGCAGAGAGGTGGAAGGAGCTGCTGGGACTGAGGGAAGCCTGCCCGAAGTGCCAAAGATGAGCACCCGGGATGAACACACCACCTCCTGCAAGGGACCTGCCAGGGTTTTATGTTGCATCTGTTTTCAGGTCAAACCCCCAAAGACTGAACAGGTCATTAAGCATTTCCGACACTATCAATGGTTCTCCCTTCATCCTCTTTAGGAAGAAATATTTTGCTGTGAAGGTGGGGAGGCCCTGGCCCAGGTTGCCCGGAGAAGTAGTGGCTGCCCCATCCCTGGAGGTGTTCAAGACCAGTTTGGATGGGGCTTTGACAACCCTGATCCAGCAGGAGGTGTCCCTGCCCATGGCAGGGGGTGGAACTGGATGGGCTTTAAGGTCTCTTCTGACAAAAACCATCCATGATTCTATGAAATCGGCAGTGTCTTCCACTGTCCTTTTCCTGGTGGAGTAGGGGATGGGAGCTGGGCACATGGGGCTGACACAAAGAGAGTGGCCACAGCTCTGACCACCACTGTGGATCAGCTCCACAGCTCATCCCAGACCCCTGCACACCCTGAGCCAGCCCTGGCTTCTCCTTACAAACTGCAGCCCTTATGCAATTATTTTCTGCTTCAGGCACCCAAATAATCTGGAAATTCATCTGGGAACAAAGGGATTTAACGAGAATGTGTCCTGGGCTGCAGCTCCTCTCGCAGTGATGGTGCTGTCTCATCTATCAGGTTTCTTGACTCCTCCACACTTCATTTGCTCTGCCTAGGGAGAGTGCACGGTCTCAGATTCCCCAGAAACACTCGCAGAGCTGCCAAAGAGAGCTCTGCAGCAGCTCTGTCTTGCATTTCCACCTCCCAGCCCTCCCCAGGCAGCACAGATGCTCTGGAGGGTTTGTGGCATTTCAGACACATCCCTCTTCCTTCATTGCACTCAAAAATAGAAATTGCACTTTGCATAAACGGCTCCAGCACCCCGGACCGAAAGGGGAACAAACCAGTCGGTGCTCAGCGGCGCTCAAGAAACAAGAGTTGGTTTAACACTCCTAACTAGTTCTCTGTGGGATAACTCCTTGTGTTCACTACATAGACCCCCAGTAAAGATTAAAACCACTTAACAGTCGATACCTATGGAAGGATTTGCGGGATATTGGTGGAACAGAGGGTAAAGCAATGCAAGAGGTCTGCTGTTTGTGCTACCTGCAGTCCAAAGGCCACCTGAGTGTCTGCTCACCCAGCCACCGCACAGGGGGGACGGGCACTGCTCCAAGGGGTGGGCAGGAGGCTGCTGGACTTTATCTCACCCACAAGGCAACGTCTGCCGTGACGCTGCAGCTGGAGCCGGGGCCACGACTGGCTGGTGCAAAGCAAAACTCCCTCTAAATCAACACAGAGTGATAATACCAACCAGGCGAGTTTCCCAGCGCTGGGATGGCCCAGCTGAGCCCGGCCTGAGGAACTGGGATGGGCAAGTGGGAGCCTCAGGCCTCAGCATCCTGCTGAACAAGGGAAATAAAGCAGAGGTTGGGTTATTGGAGCTGAGATGCAGCCTTAGTTACATCGAATTCTTGCACCAGGGCATTTCCTTGGAGATTCCCTCACCATGGAACAGATACATTTGAAGGATGTAGGCTTGATTTTCTTCATTTTAACTAAGGAATTAAGCTTGTGTCTTGCAACCACTCTTGCAACTAATCAGAGCGGTGCAGCTTTCTCCTTGTTATGGTTTTAGCTTCCAGTCCACAAGTGTTCTCCCTCTCATTTTCCTCTCCCATCCTCTGGGAGTGGGGTGATGGAATTTGGGAGCCCAACTGCACTATTTTAGCTGCTGAAATTTAGCTGGATTTGGGCTAAACGGTCACACTCCTTTAATTAAGGTGCTTATCCTTTAAAAAAAATCATCTAAACTTTAATCCCTTTCTCTTTTGCACCTGCAAGGACTTATGGATTTAACCACACAGCTCTGCCAGGTGGGGAATCCACCTGTTTCCAGCACCAGGATATACAGGAATTCACAGGCAACCATGAAAGCACACAGCACACAGAAGATGACTAGGATTGGGTTTGTTGTGGGTTAAGAAAAGGCATGACAAGAAAATTTACAGCATTTCTAGTTTGCACTATTCCCACTCTTGAGTCTGCACAACCCTTTTTTCTTCAGCAGTGTTAATTAAAACATGCAAATGACTGCTAGGCTTTGTGCCACGTATAAGTAATTGTGTTTCCTCACCACTCTTTCTAAGGTTTCTCAGGGATTGTGGGACTGGCAGACCACTGTCCCTTATAATCCCTGGTCCATTTAGCCCTGGCTCAGTCTCCTCCACCAGCCCCAGGCACAGCCAGCAGTGCTTGGTCCACGAACACAGGAGGGAAACGCAGTGGAGTGCAGAACCACTGGGCTGCCTTTATCCCTCTGCACTGCTGCTGGGCTCACCCATAAAACTCTGCAGCTCTCTGGGTGAAATCCTATTCCAGCACACGCAGGGACTTGAGAGGAAAGGATCACTTCAGAGGGAGGAGTGCCCAGAACAGCAGCATCCACTTGCAGCCTCAAAAATCCAGTAGTACCAGTAGAGGGGAAGGCAGAACCTGCCAGAGATTTCCTTACAGCCCAGGGTGGTACTCGCTCTGCTTGTAGTAACAGCTTCAAGTATGCACTGGATGTGAGAATGCTTTTTTTTTTTTTAAAGCCTTTAATCCCCTCTTTGGAAATGAAGCAACACACCCAGAAGAGCACTGTTTGATTGTTAAAGGGCTTGGCAGAAGCTGCAAGGTGCACGCAGACAAGACTCATCTCAGCTGCCCCACGAGATGGCTCTTGTTTTCATCCCCAATTTGGCCTCGCTCTGTCAAGCCCTCCAGCAGGACCTTACACACCAGTGGAAGTCTGGCACCACCACTGCTCATGGAGGATGAGCAGCACAGCTATCAGCCAGCACTACACCTTTTACAAGCCTAGGATCACTTACAGTGTGAATGATGAAGAACCACCACTTACTTCTTTCCTAGCACAGCAAATAAACCCTCCTGCAGCTCTGCCGACAGCTGGATGCCCTTGCACTCTCCGAGAAGAAAGCATCTCTGTAGAAAGCTCAGAAAAACTTCATTGAAAGATTTTATTTCAAAAACAGTCATGAACTTAATAAATTACACAATAATTTTCCTCATTATAAATTTTCCAGAAAATATATTTTACAGTTCTTAAAGAAAGATTTGGAAAAAAAAAAAATCTTTACTGAGTGCTGAAATTATCTTGACTTCGTGTCACGCTGGTGAATTTACTCCATAGCTGCTACAAGTTGATTTATCAGGGGCTTTAAAATAAAGACCTCAGACAACAAAAAATCAAACAGAACACAGACCTGGAGGACTTGCCATTCAGTGTTCAGTTACCCAACAGCAAGGCCAAAGCACCATGAGAAGGATTTCAAGTACCCTCACCCTTTAAAGTGGCAATCAGTGCAAAGAAACACTTGGGGAGTCAACAAACCCAGCCTTTCCTCTGCTGTTCACTCATTTCTGCATGTTGGTGTTCATCCTTCAAAATACCTCAGAGAAGAACCAGGTGGTTTGCAAAGCACCTTAAAGGTGGGAGCATTGGATTCATACTTTAAGGTAACACAGGTGATTGAGTTTTGAGTGGGCAGGAGAGAGAAGGAAGTTAGCAATGTGTTTTTAAAAAGCTCTCAACTTGAACATGGAAGCATCATATAACCTTCTTAAAACTCTACTCATCGAATGATCATGTTCAGGACTGTGAAACGGTGCTGGCAGAGAGAGCAAGAGGGTTGTTTTCTTCCTTTTGATAACAAGCTGAGGCTTCAATTGTACTGAACTCAGTTAAAGTTTGAGAACAAACAGATCTCCACTCCTAGAATATAAGAAGAAATAGATCTCTCCTTATTGTTACTCACAGATAGGCTCCAAGTTTTCTGGTACAGTCTGGAATGGGGAGGTCCATGCAGGCCACAGGCTGCATCCCTGGTACGATGCAGCCACCTCCAACCCTGCCAGCTCAGCCTGGAGTGAGGGGCTCTGCTCTGTGCAGGAACATTGTCTTCTGAAAGTTATAACTACAGCATCTTCTAAACAATAAATATTTTGAGGCAGCAAAATTTGAGAATCGCTGCGTAGCCAACTTGCCTTAAATGATAAAGTGAAGCAAAATAACAAGAATAAAGGACAGAGGCCCCGTGGGTAAATGCCACACAGCACCAGGTAAGGACCAGCTGCAGTCTGTAAAGCCTCAGAAGTTCAGCAGAATCAAATCCTTTCCTTCAGGAAGAACAACAAATTATGTTTTGTGCTGTTTATTCACACTTGGGCAGAATAACACTGACTGATAACTGGCTCTAAGAGAATACTTATGGTCATTTGAAGGCAAGACCTTGGAAGAAAACATTAAATTGATTTTGTTAAGAAAACCAGCCTTTGTTGCAGCTTTAATACAGCTGCCTTTAAAGGCAATTTTTTTCAGACTTCACTTTTTCCAAAAGGTCAAACTGATGAGAAAGGTCAGGGTCCTGCAGCCAAGAGAACAGTGTTAGACCATCACAAAGCAGGTTCTGTCTGCTGCACAGTGTCAGGTGAAATCCCTCTCAGCCCACCCATCTGTCTCTGTGGAGTAAGAGCTGGGAATGAGCAGTCATTCAAAGCCTTCCATCCTACTACCCATGCTTTTAAATAAATATTTAAAATATTTAAATATTTAAAAGGAGGAAAACAAACCAAAAACTGGGCCAAGGCTGCCACATAAACTGGAGACAGCTTCCATGTACTGGTTACTGAGTTTTTGCCCACACTGGGGAATAGGTGTGTTCAAAAAGACAAACAGCCACCCCTCCATCTCCTCACCATCACCAGGTTAGAAGCAGGGCCAGAAAGGAAGAGGCCAGAGCCTATGTTATTGCTTCAGTTAACAGGGAAATTGGGCTGCAACCATAGTTTGAAGAATTTTAAAGACAACACTCTCTGCTGCTGGATTCCCTCATCCACGTTTCCATAAACTAAGCCCTCAGTACTCTGCTATTATAAATCCTCATGGTGCTGCTGGATTATACAGCCAAGGGTAGAGAGCACATTGTGAAACTGTAGATTAACTGATAATAAAGTATTTGATTACTAGAAGAAAGCAAAATCAAATGATTAATGACCTAAGCAACATGCCAGTACCTGATGACACACATCTGTAATTTGACTCCCTCAGTGACGAGCTCATTAAGCTTTAAGCTTGGCCATGTCAGCCGGAAAGCTGCTGATCCCCTTGCATTGTATTTTTTTGTCCACAAAGTCAAGTCTCAGGCCCTACCATTGACATTCAACAACAAAAATAAATAATAAAGTTATTCAAGCCTGGGGAAGAAGGAATGCACCTCATTTCCTAGCAGACCCCAATCATTCTGACCCATAGCAAATAATTTAAGAGAATCAGCATACACTCCCAGTCACTCGTATACATAAATATATACACAGAGTTACTTTACAAAGCCTGAAGATCTGCACTACCAGCATGCAAATCTCTTTTTCCATGAGAGTTCCTAATACTGACATAGGAAACTGGAATGTACAAAATACTCCATGTCATAGTGCTGGAAACCAAGTCTCAGCTCTGAAGACATCCCACTGCCAGCATACACGAACGAACACCGTCACATCTTACGCCTGTACTTAACGTCCCAGTATTACACACATCAACGCATCCTGAACACAACGGCCAACTCATATTGGTGTCAACTCAAAAAAAGAGATCCATTTGGTCAAAACCAGACCCTGTGGGTTTGAGTTCACGCTCGTTTCTTGTGCTGCCGTTGAGCTGCACCATTAACGGGGTGAGAAGGAGCTCTATGGAGACACTCGGCTCGGCCAGTCACGTCTCCCAGCTGCTGTCTTTAAAAGCTATGCCAACTAATCGCAGCTCTAGCTCAAAAGCATCGGGTCGGTCCTGTGGGTTGGCAGCCAGCATCTCCTTGATCAGCTGTTTCATTTGAGCATTCATGGATTTTTTCTTTACAGGGATGAGCAGCTCCATTTTAGGGTTTTCCAGAAGAGCCTCTCCAACAGGCACGATCGCCGTCCCCTGCTTGACGTAACTCCCCAGGAGCTCCTTCTTTGTTTCCGTGTCTATGAAAGTCATTCTTTCCAACATTGCCCAGATTATAATCCCCAGTGCGAAGATGTCTGCTTTGGCAGTGTAGTGTCCTTCCCAGACTTCAGGGGCCATGTAGAAGTCAGTCCCGCACGCAGTTGACAAAAAACACTTATTTACATTGACTGGCTCCTCTGGATTCTGTCCCGAGGCCGAACATACCTTGCTCAGCCCAAAATCAGCCACTTTCAGGGTGGGTTCTGTGTCACTAGTGTCCACCTTGCTCTGGGATATCAGGATATTGTCAGGTTTGAGATCACGATGGATAATTTGATTTTTGTGCAGGAACGCCAGCGCGCTGCTGAGCTGAAGCATGAAACTGGTGTTGGTCTTGCGGTTGGGCTTTCGGGCCAAGAGATATTCATTCATATCTCCTCCATCACAGAAATCCATTACAAACCAGAGGTAATAAGCGCTTTTGGGGTCAAAGGCTATTTCTCCTTTTAATGAGGTCTCTACCAGCTGCAACAAGGAAAAGAAACGTCATAACTACCTGATGATCGCAAGAATGTAATGATATGATGGAAAACTGCATGAAGTTTGGGTTTTCCTCTTCACAATCCAGTGAGCAAGACATTGCAACTGGTGAAAATAAAGCTTTATGTAAAATTTCTGCTGTAAAAAACACAATGTATTTGTCAGCCTCCATATTTTCCTGCGTGCCAAGCCTATCAAGCTCACACTCCTGCCCAGAAGCTGGAGCCAGCCCCAGATAACAGTGTTTTGAAAGATACTCAGTGGCCTTTGCGCTCCCATCTGTTCCAGCTGGACAGTGTCCCACCCCAACAAAGCCTGTCCCACCCACTGCACTAACAACTTCAATGTACAAACACAGCCTCAACAAGTAACTCTGCACAGTGCCAGTGGGCTGTTTGTCCTCCACTGAGGAAGCAGCACCACAATTCACTTTTAAAGCCTATTCTCCATTCCCTACACCTGAATGTGTTCCAGCAAACGTTGATGCGAGATCCCTTAACTCGGAATGCTCATCTACAGCTCAGCAGCTGCTGCTCCAAACACCTCTCCCACCATCGTGTTCCACTGGCTGTTTTCTAAGATATAAGTAGGACAGGATACTCTAGGATATGAGGAGCTCAAGCAGCTGCTTCTAACAGCTGCTTATTGCAACAAGAAAAGCAAAACCAGCACCAGTTTCCCTAACCCTGCTCACTCAACCACTCACTTGCCTCTCCAGCTCCTCTCAGGTGGCTCAGAGCATGCTTTGAAAGGTAAAACTCACAATTATTTCTGTTAGCAGAAAACAAACACATTCTAAACCAAACGTAGCTCCTGCAGGTTCTCAAAATTAAGGTAGTTACAATATATAGTAGCTATATAATATTAATATTTAGAAAGGCATTTTAAGTGCTTTAAAAAAGTGACCTTTTCCATCCAAGAGCAAAATTACTAGCGACCTACAGCTATCTGTGATTGCAAGCACAACCAGTACTCAAACCAGACCAACTTAGAACAGTAAAATCCATGAGACAACTAGAAAAACATGTGTTTAGGGTTTGCAGTCAGTAACAGTGAGATTAAGGTATCACGAGGCAGCAGGGAGCCTGCCTTGCCAAGGGAGCACCGACACACGGCGTCACAGCAGCCGTACTCCCATCGCCATTCAGCACGCTGAGACAACAACATCCACTGTCACATCTGTGGCAAAACACCGCAAGGCCAGGCTCAAATAGGGCTCTCACTTGGCCAAATTCAGCCAACAGCAGCTCCACAGCCCCTCGGGGACACAAACAGCACCTCTGCACAGGCTGCACCCATTCAGCTCTGTAACAGCACCCAGGGAGGGGAGAGGGGTAAGCCAAGGCAGATCTGATTTTCTCTGTTTTAGCCCACACTATTAGGAAGTGATTCCAATGTCTCCAGAGTCAGCTCAGCTCTGCCTCTGCTCTGTTCCACTCTCTGGAGCAGGAAAATAATTCGTAGGGCTGGTGCCCGACTCCAACAGCCCCAGAGCCAGGCGAGAGCCCCAACCCACATCACTAACAGGCACTGCCATCACAAACCAACACTGCAGGTGATCCAGAACCTCTGCCCCACCTTGCAGCACCAGTGCTTTTAAGCTCCTCTTTGCACAGCTGTCCATAAGCTGGATGCAATCTCTCCCAGGACTATGAAGGCAAGGCACTAATTTCTCCAACATGAGTTGGCTGGCATTATTTTGCCCTAATCCCTCCATGAAAGCAGCTCAGGAACAACTACCAAGCTACAACAAGTTTCCAAAGGCACAAATCCTTTTTCTCGGGCTGGTACAGCACTTGGCACAATGGGATCTGGACAGCCAGAGGAATGTTCAGAAACAAAAGGTCCCACATCAGACACGCAAGAGTAACAACAATAAAAACTGAAATTACAAAAGCTGACTGGGGATAATATAATAAACTCAGAGCAGGCTACTGACTTTTTGAACCACAGAGTCATACGTCTGCCAGGGGATGATTTATAGTTGGGGCAGCTTCTTGACAAGGGAATGAACCAGATTATCTTTCAAAGTCTTTTCCAGACCTACTTACTCTTCAAAAATAGGTATCTTCAAACCTAAAGGACACTTTTAGTGGTCCCGTAGGTGAAGCATCTTTATTCCCTTATTTATCAGGCCTTGACCTCTCTTTGAAGAGATTAATAACTATGTATTCAAAACCAGCTCGCCACATGCTACCAACTACTTATTAGTTCTGGAAGAATTTTAAGTGTTGGCTTCCTAAATCAAGACGATCACTTCCTCTTCCAAAGACACCTGAGATTAAGAAACTCTGCAGAGCTCTGTCTCAAGACACGATCACGTGTCTGCGCGTTAACCCCGCAGTGGAGCTTCTACCAGGTAACCCAACAGCCTGCACCTCCCTTGCACTTCACCTGTGGCACTTCTTCATGTTATCAAAGCAGACTGGCATTAAAAATAACCCTGGAGTCTTTTGGAGTGGCATGGCTTCAAATTACAAGATACAGGTTCAACAGACTCGCTCTTTTAAAGATATATAATGATTTCTGGGTGTCAGTAATGCATACAAAACCCTTTCCTAACTAAGCAGACCTCAATAAAAATGATCTTGACTACCCACCTCCTTCCCTCCCAGCTACACATCCATGTGAATTACTTCCACCCCATTACCTCGGCTTCATGTACCTGTAAATAAAGGGAGGAACTGGAGCCATGGGACATCTTCTGCACCATACCATCTTTCTGTAAGATGCACTCCTCCAGGTGAATGACGTTGGGATGTTGGCTCTTGATACTGCTAAGTGCCCAGAACTCACGCAGAGCTAGTTCCACGTTCTCTGGAGCATGGCACCGTATCTTTTTCACCGCGACCCGGGCAGAGGTCTTCCTGACGACTGCTTCGTACACCACACCATAACTGCCACGACCAACCTCCCGTATTAGATCGTACTTAGGCTGGCTACTCACCATCTTCAGGACCAAAGGTTCTGGGGAAGGGCGAAAAACCCACAGAACTAAAACTTAGGAACAACAACCGGGCTGTATTTTCCCACACACAGCTTGGTGTGGTGGCATCAGGCCTACCAATACCTTTCAATTAACAGGGCAGAGCCTCTGAGCGTTACACTGAATGCAACGCTGCATTTGTGGGGTAGAACATTCCAGAAGCTGTTCTCTACCTGTTGCCACAGAACTAGTTAAAAGGAAAATTACACCATTTTGGTGGGACTATTAACATTTCAAATACAGCCCAGTTTTCAAGGTGGCAACAATTCAAACCTAGACTTGTCCCGTGCCGAGGCAGGACTATCGCGTACGCTCCTGCTCCTTTCTCTCAGCGTCTTCCGTGAACATCTGCAGGAATAATAGTGCAGCATCATGCTCTCCATCCACACCTGGGACAGCAGGGAAGAGGTTCTAGCTGAAGCCTGTGGTTAGGCAGCAACAGATTTAATTAACACTGCCTTTTATGGAGGCGATTGCATATTTTTGTTATAATTTAATCATTAAATTATTTTATTAAAGATGCTTTGAAATGCTTCTGATTTAATTTTAACATTACCATGATTTTTTACTTTGTTTCCTCTGACTGGGGAGTCTATAGTTATAAAAAGTTAAAAAGGGCAACGGATTATAGAATCTCTATAATTCTGTAGAGATTACTATCCCCTAACTTCCCTAATTTCCAGTTTTACTCAACAAGGACTTCAACAAAAATTAAGATATTGCTCTAGAAGCAAAACACGAGACACACACACTCATTAAAAAAAAAAAAAAGCCACCAAACACTGGATTTATGAACTTCCCTGCAAGATTACAAACCAAAACACACCAGTACCCCTTCACAAAAACCAACCATGGGACACTGACTACAGTGGGGAAAAAAAGCTTGGCTACCGATTATCACTGGGCAAACGGAACGAAATGCAAAAGTAATAATTAAAAAAACCTATCACAGCTAGATCAAAACTAGAATAGTTTGGAAATGTGATAAATGTAATTCTCGCTATGTCAGTGAGCCACATGGAAACAGACTGATATCAGTAGGAAGCTTTAAGTTATTTCCATTGTTTTAGATACTTTTTTCAGAAAAAAAGAAAGAAAAAGAAAAAGAGAGAGAAAAAGAGGCATTATCAGTCTCAGAGCAAAACTGCAAATATTTTAAACTTTCAGCAAAGTTCTGTGATGAGCATTTACATGAACATTTTGAACAGAGAAGTGATGTGTCCAAGAAATGCATCATGGTGAGATTCTGCTCACACGACGTGCTCAGCCCGCACCTACGGCAGGACTGTGAGGAACAGATAAAGAACACAGCCTGGGCATCAGGGTCTGATGAGCCAACAGCCCCTCCCAGGTAGGGCAGAAGAGCAGGAACTGTAATCTCACCTGAGGAAAAGGCTGTGCTGCTCAAACACGATCACATCAGGTTCAAAATGAGCAGAAAACACCCACTCATGGCGAGAGAGAGTTATTGGAGAGGGCTGTCATTCCACTGAGGAGCAGGGCTGCTGCCTCCCTGTCTGCAGACCCTCCATGGGCCAGACAGGGCTGGAAATGCCACCCAGGATTATTATTATTGCCAGACCCAGTGGGAGGCAGTAATTTTACTTACATTACTGCTGGCAGCTCATCCAAGCACAGGGCCAAGCTCCCTCCTGCAGGCCTGGGAACCTGCAGCCAGGGAAGTCCTTTCCCTCTCCAAGCTGCCTCGTTAGCAGCAGTAATTATGGAATAAAATAAATTACCCCACCTCCTCTTCAACCTGCTCCTCCAGGGAGGCCCTACAAGTGGCTGTCACCACAAGATCCCACGGGCACTGAGGGGACTTGGCTCCAGAGGGTAATTACTGAGGGGGAAGACCTTGAGGGAGCCTGGCACCAGAAGGGAGCTAATGGAGGGAGACTGACACCAGGGGGAAATTAGTGAGGGAGGGCCTGGCTCCAGAAGGGAACTAGTGAGGGAGGGCCTGGCTCCATAATGGGAATTACCGAGGGAGGACCTGGCTCCAGAAGGGAATTACCGAGGGAGGACCTGGCTCCAGAAGGGAATTACCGAGGGAGGACCTGGCTCCAGAAGGGAATTACCGAGGGAGGGCCTGGCTCCAGAAGGGAACTACCGAGGGAGGGCCTGGCTCCAGAAGGGAACTACCGAGGGAGGGCCTGGCTCCAGAAGGGAACTAGTGAGGGAGGGCCTGGCTCCAGAAGGGAACTAGTGAGGGAGGGCCTGGCTCCAGAAGGGAATTAGTGAGGGAGGGCCTGGCTCCAGAAGGGAACTAGTGAGGGAGGGCCTGGCTCCAGAAGGGAATTAGTGAGGGAGGGCCTGGCTCCAGAAGGGAATTAGTGAGGGAGGGCCTGGCTCCAGAAGGGAATTAGTGAGGGAGGGCCTGGCTCCAGAAGGGAATTAGTGAGGGAGGGCCTGGCTCCAGAAGGGAATTAGTGAGGGAGCACCTCGTTCTAGGGGCAAAACACGAACAGGGCACTTGATCCAGAGAGGAACCGACGAAGGGGACTTGGCGGTAGAGGGGAACCAGCGGGGGGAGGGTAGGGGCTGGATCCAGAGAGAAATGACCGAGGGAGGCCTGGTCCCACTGCAGAACCGCTGAGGCACCACTCGCTGCGGCCGAGGCCGGAGCTGAACCTCTCCCCTCAACTCCCGCCCTGTGTGTCCCCCCCTGCGGCCCTCACTGTTACGCACCGGGGCGGCAGGGGCTCAGCGAACCGTCCCGACCCCGCTCCCCGCAGCCGCCCCGGGCCGGGCCCCGCGTTACCTCCGCACCGCCGCAGCGCCGGCCCCGCCCGGCCGCCATCATCGGGTCCTTCGCTGCGCCGCCGCGGCCACGCCCCCTTCCATAGGCCACGCCCCCTTCCATAGGCCACGCCCCCTTCCATAGGCCACGCCCCCTTCCATAGGCCACGCCCCCTTCCATAGGCCACGCCCCCTTCCATAGGCCACGCCCCGCTCCACCGTTGCGCTGTCTGATTGGTCAGTTCCCTGCCCTGCTCCGCCGCTGCTACGGCCTCTCCCCAGGGCCACGCCCCCTCCGACAGAGCCGTGCTTCCCCCCGCGGGGTGGACACGGCCCCAATGTGTGTGATAACCACGCCCCCTCACTCACGGCCACGCCCCCCGAGGGCTGATGCGCTCTCTGATTGGTCAGCGGCGAAAGAGCCGAGGAGGAAGAGGAAGGGAGCGCTCGCGCGCCCCCCCCGCGGCAGCGCGCGGTGATCACAGAACGGTTCGGGTTGGAAGGGATCTTAAAGCCCATCCAGTCCCACCCCCCTGCCATGGGCAGGGACACCTCCCGCTGGATCAGGAGGATCAAAGCCCCATCCAGCCTGACCTTGAACACCTCCAGGGATGGGGCAGCACCACTGCTCTGCCAGGGTCTCCCCACCTTCACAGGAAAACGTTTCTTTCCAAGATCTCACCTCAATCTCCCCTTTTTCAGCTGAAAATCATTCCCCCTCATCCTATCCCTGCACTCCCTGATCAAGAGCCCCTCCTCAGCTTTCCTGGAGCACCTTTCAGTACTGGGAGACTGTTCTAAGGTCTCCTCAGAGCTTTCTCCAGGCTAGACAACCCCAACTCTATCAGCCTGTCCTCGGATGGGAGGTGCTCCAGCCCTTGGATCATCTCTGTGATGACCTTTGGATTCAATCTAACAGGTCCATGTCCTTCCTGTGCTCCAGGAAGGAGAACTCCAGAACTGTAAACAGAAGGAGGTCTCACCAGAGCGGAGCAGAGGGGCAGAATCCCCTCCCTTGCCCTGCTGATCCCACTGCTTTGGACACACTTTATTTCTGGACTGTGGGTGCCCATTGATGCACTGTGCTTTGTGTATCCCATTCTGACCCCCACCCTAAACCCAGTTGCTGTCTGTCCTGCCCTGTGCCCACATCCCCCACCGCTGTCTGGCTCTCCTATTTTTTTGGGTGTTTTCTGTTTTCAATATTTATTTGTTGATTTATTGCTTGGTATGAAGAAAACAATAGGGAGGCCTTCATGTCTTTGGTTGCAGTCTGACTTTATTTGATGATTACACAGCCCCCCCCTCCCCACCGTGTCCCACTCTCTGCCATTGCTCCTCTCCTTTGCACTGCAGGACTGGAGATGCTCCCCAAGCACAGCGTATGGGGGGGCACAGGGCTCCTGCCATAGCCCCTCAACCCATTGCACATCCATCCTGGGAGAAGCCAGATTCAGCTGCTGCTTGGGTCCTGCTGAGAACGAGTGGAGGCCGTTCAGATACGCTCCCACCAGAGAAATGTTCTGCTCTCTTGGGTTAATTGGGAATGAGCCCAGTGGTGATTAGTGCCCAGGGCCCTGCCTAAGCTGCCCCAAGCCAATTAGGGGCCAACGAGCCTCTTGTGGGGTTTGAAAGCTGATTAGGACATTACAAACCTGTTCCCATGAATCCCCTTAATAGAGTCCAGAAGCAATTAGTTAATCAATGCCATCCTGGGCCGGGGTAGCTTGTGGGTGTAGGGATGCGTTCACATCTGGATGTCCCACTCCTGACTCCAGCCGGTGGCTGACCCCTGCATTGTCCTCCTGAGTGCTTCGCCAGTCCTGCTTCCATGCCAACGCCTCCCTGGAAGAGCCCCAAGTGCCGAAACGGGGACAACTTCGCAAGATGTGCTTGGCTGGTCTCAGCACAGTCACTTGGTTGACATTTGAGCCTGCCCGGAAGGAGCACCCAAAAGCTCCAGCTGCCCTGCCCTAGGGTGCCGACTGTGGTGAGAACGAGGGCTCTGCACTCATGTAACCCTGCACCCCTGCACCCCTGTACCCATGTATCCCTGGAACTGTGCACCCACTTACCCATGCGGCCTGGAATTTGTGCACCTATTTATCTGTGCACCCATATACCCATGCATTGTGTACCCATGCACTTGTGTACCCATGCACCTATGGACCCTTGCATCCTGTGTACCCATGCACCCCTGTTATTTTGCACCCCTCTACCCCTGCAAACCTGTACACCTGCACCCCCTGTAGCTTGTGTACCCATGCACTTATGCACCCCTTTACACTTGCACCCAGGTACTCCTGCACCCTCTGTACCCATGCACCTGTGCACTTGTGCACCCCTGCACCTTGAGTACCTGTGCACCCACACACTTTGCAGCCGTGCACCTCTGCACCCACGTACCCATATACCCCTGCAGCCCTGCACCCCTGTACCTCTGCACCCACGTACCCATGTAACCCTGTACCCCTTTGCCCCGTGTACCTGTGCGTTTATGCACCCCTGTACCCATGCACCCCTGTATCTATGTACCCTTGTACTCATACACCCCTACACCCAGCACCTACCCCCTCCTACGCTGTCCCTGTGGGCGCAGAGAAGCCCCCACCCCACCCTGTCCCCCCCTCAGCATGACCCATAAGTGATGATGCTATATTTACCCCTCTCCTGTGCAGCTGCCAATATTTATGGGCTCGCTGTGGACAGGCGCTGGCGTTTGGCACGATCCCTGTTTATCGCCGCGCCAGCTGGACACCGCATGGGGCTGTTTGCAGGTCCTGGGGGGCCACTTCCCCCCCTGCCATTTCTGGGTCAACCAAGCAATGGGGCAGGCTGGGTCATGGCTGTGAATGCCACCATGGGGTGCAGCCCTTGCCACCCACCTTGCACCTCAGGGTACAGAAGAGTCATAGAATCATAGAATGACCTGGGTTGAAAGAGGAACCCATAAGGATCATTGACTCCAGATCTTGTCACTGCACAGGACAACCCCAACATTCACACAGGTGGCTGAGGTTGTTGGCCAAACAGTTCTGGAATGTTGTCAGGCTGTGACTGCTTCCCTGGGGAGCTGTTCCACTGCTCCACCAACCTCTGGAGGAAGAACCTTTTCCTTATTCCTAATCTAATCCGCCCCTGTCACATCTTCCTGCCATTCCCTTGAGTCCTATCGTTGCTCATCAGGTTGCCTGGGGAGGGGGCTGCCTTCCCCAGTGCTGCCTGTCCTCTCCAAGCACACCCTGGGCACCAAATGGTGAGGTGTTTGTATCCCAGTGGCCACATTTTGGGGGTGCAAAAGCTGATGATCCTTAAAAACCACCTCTCTCTGCTGCTGGCCCCAGCTCTGCCCCGTTCCTTGCACCATCACGATGTCTGGATGACCACGGGGCTGGTTTTCCTCCTCCTCGCCCCCGCCCTGATGTTGTTGTGGGGTCCAGCTCCAGGATCTGAGGCAAAGCCTGGCCCTGTTTACCCCTCAGCTCTGGTTGTGGTGTGCCAGCGGCCACAGCACAGGCAAGCAGGGCCTCTTGGACAACCTGTCCCCAGCTTGTTTACTGCTGCCGGCGGCATCCCGATGGCTCACTCCCGTGTGACAGGTGCTGCTGCTTCCCCGGACACCCGACTCCACGTTGGGATTTGGCTCCTCGTGACCAGGGAGTGACTTATAAATAGCGGGATGAGGAGAGCTGCCGGCAGTTGAGAGCGGGTGAGAGGAGCCCACCATTGTGCTGATGGATTTCCAAGCCGGCATCTTACGGGATGGCAGTGCCATGGAGAGCCTGGAGAAGCAGCTCATCTGTCCCATCTGCCTGGAGATGTTCAGCAAGCCGGTGGTGATCCTGCCCTGCCAGCATAACCTCTGCCGCAAGTGTGCCAACGATGTCTTCCAGGTGAGAGGGGGTCTCCTCCCCACCCCTTGCCCAGGGCTGGAGGTCACCGGGATGACCATGGTTGTAGGGATGCTCATGGTGCTCTGGGGATGCTCCTGGTGCTACGGTGGTGTTCATGGACCTCCTCAGTGTGCATCTCCCCCTCCCAGGCTGCCAACCCGTACTGGCAGAGCCGAGGAAGTGTGATCTCAGGGGGCCGGTTCCGGTGCCCATCGTGTCGCCACGAGGTGCTGTTGGATCGTCACGGTGTCTACGGGCTGCAGAGGAACCTGCTGGTGGAGAACATCATCGACATCTACAAGCAGGAGTGCTCCAGGTAGGCATGGGCAGCCATGGCTGATTGCTTGTGCCTTGACCTGATGGGGATGCGGGGACACAGGGGATGTGGTGATGCCACCTCCTGAGCTCCAGCTCCATCACTGAGCCTGCAAGAGATTGCAGCTGGGTGGGCCATTGAGGGGCTTTTCTGCTGGGTCAGTGGTGCCAAATCCAAATATTCCCCCTCCCCAATCCAAATTCTCCCCCCATCCAGAGCAGTTTGGGTGTCTGGGTGGCTCAGGGGGACAGCGAGTCCCCAAGGGGGTGGTGGCAGTGGGGCACATCCTGCTCCCCCTCCTCTGCTGCTGGAGTGTTCGTTGGGAGATAAGGGGTGTGGGGAACAAATCCAGGCTCAGCTTGTGACAGCAGGCATTGCTGGCTGATAAGGAGCAGAGGGACTGTTTGAGGGAGGCCCACTTGGGAAAAGCAGCTGGGGAGGGGACAGAGGGGGTCACAGCTTCTCGAGGCAGAGCGGTGGCCCTGGCTGGATTCCTCAAACCACTGTAAATATTGTTTGAGAGCCATGGGGACGGGACGATGGCACGTGGCAGGTGGCTGCAGCACCGGGGGGGATGTGGGGGGCTGTCACTAAGTTTGCTTTGGCTTGTCCCTGTGTCCTGTCCCCCTGTGTCGTGTGTCCCCCCCCCCCGCCACAGAGGGGATGATTCAGCTGCAGCTCCTGGCTGGGACCCCCTGCTGCTTTCTGGGCACCCCACCCTGATCACGCGTTGAGTGACAACACTAAATTCCAGCAGCCCAAGGCTAAAATTAGGCTCGTGTTCAGCAACCCTGGAGTGTGGCACCCACCAGTGCTGACTGCTGCCATGCCCAGTGCCACACTGGTTTAAACTGGGGCTTACTGGGCTCGCAGATTATAAAAGCATAGAGATTGGTGGCTCCCAAATTGAGGTTATGCCAGGATTTGGCCTCTTCCCTGGGGACCTGATTTTGGGGTGGCTGTGCAGGATCAGTGAGGATGTCACGGTAGTGGGGACAACGCTGCTATGGGGACATCATTGTGCCAAGGATGTCAGTACAATGGGGACGTCACCCTGATGGGGATGTCACCATGGCCGTGTCTCTATATCCAGCAGGCCACTGAAAAAGGGGGAGCATCCCATGTGCAAAGAGCACGAGGATGAGCGAATCAACATCTACTGCGTCACCTGCGAGGTCCCCACCTGCTCCATGTGCAAAGTCTTCGGTGCCCACAAGGACTGCGAGGTTGCCCCCCTGGAATCCATCTTCCAGGGCCAGAAGGTGCCATGTGCGGCCAGGGAGGGGGGGGGAGGGGGGAGGAGGGGGTGCAGGGGACATTGCTGATCCTGGGGTGATGTGATGTGCTGAGCTGGGACGGCCACAAATAGCAGTGGGGTTTGCTCACAGGGTATTAATAGTCCCTGGGCAACTTCGCCCAGGAGACAACCTATATTTAGAGCAGCCGCAGCTTGTGAGGGACATGGGGGGAGCAGAGTTGGGGCCAGGCAGCATCCAGCCCTCCCCACATCAGGATGGGAGATGTCCCCACTGGAGTTCAAGCTGTTTCTATCCATCCACCCTTGTCCAGACCGAGCTGAACAACTGCATCTCCATGCTGGTGGCGGGGAACGATCGGATCCAGACAATCATCTCCCAGCTGGAGGACTCATGCCGGAGCACTGAGGTGAGGAAAGGGGGAGAAATGAGCCCTCTGAAATCCTGGGGTGAAACCTCAGGGTTTAGAATGGCCAGGGGGGACCAGGGAAATCCCTGGGATGCTGCTGGTGCTGAGGGACACATACATGGCATCCCTTGCCCATTGTAGGAGAACAGCGAGGCGGCCAAGCGGGAGCTGTGCGCTCGTTTCGACGCCTTGGCAGCTCTGCTGGAGGAGAAGAAGTCGGAGCTGCTGCAGCGCATCACCCGTGAGCAGGGTGACAAGACAGGCTTCATCCAGGGCCTCATCCACCAGTACAAGGAGCAGCTGGAGAAGTCAAGTCGGCTCGTGGAGACGGCAATCCAGGCCATGGAGGAGACCGGGGGAGCCACCTTCCTCATGGTGAGAACCTCAATCTCCCCTCACTGGTGCCCACGTGGGGTACCACCAGCTCAGGGACATCCTGGTGGCTGCCTCACAGCTCCACTCACCTCTCCTCTTCCTCCCCACAGAATGCCAAGCAGCTCATTAAAACGTAAGTGCCAAAATTGGGGAAAATTTGGCCATCCCTACTCCCTGTCCTGCAGCCGGGCAGGATTTTGCCATGAGGCACACAGGGGGTGTGTGGGGATGCCCTGATCCCCCTACTCCCTGGTCCCCCAGCCTGGCAAGGGGACGGGGTAGACAGAGCCCTACTCTCTCTGCCCAGGATCGTGGAGGCCTCCAAGGGTGGCAGGCTGGGGAAGATCGAGAGCGGCTATGAAAACATGGAAGCCTTCTCTGTGAGCCTGGACCACCTCACTGAGGCCGTCCACGCCTTGGACTTTGAACCTGGTATTTCAGCCCCCAACACCCTGATGCCCTTTTACCAGCTCCCACCAACCTGGTGGCACCCTTCACCTTTCCTGTTACCCCCATGATGATGTTTGGCCACCTCTTTGCAGCTGAAGAAGATGAGGAGTACTTTGATGGGGAGGAAGAAGAGGTGGAGGAGAGTGTGGTGCCCGAGAGGATGGGGATGGGTAAGGAATAGCTGTGCTCCCACCGCCCTGGGACCCTCAACTACCCCAATGAGGGTTTTGAGGTCTTGGGACACCCCTCAACCTCCCATACTCTTCCCTTGACAGCTCCCCAGTAGCCGCAGCGACGTTGCCGGCGCAGGAGAAACGCCGCGGGCGCAGGATGTCCGGCGACGGGACTCGGGGTGGGGTGGGGGGACGCACTGTGGGGGCCGGTGACCTCGTGAGCCGGCGCCTGCTGCAGCACAGGACACTTTTCTATACGGGTGCAAACAGGACAATTCCTCACGTTTTGTATCTTCCTTCTTTTGTATATAATTGCCACGGACTTGAATTTTGTGTATTTTGTAGAGAAAACTGATGTTCTGGGTGTTTTTTTGTTTCCCCCCTCGCCTCTCGTTTTCAGCTTGCTCGCCTCGTGATGGGGATGTGGGTGAGTTTGCTGGGCCACTGCTGTCACTGCTGTGCCAGCTCGGTGGCCAGGCTGGCAGAGGGACATCTCTGGGTCCGACAATTAATTTTCTGCCTCATTAGCACCCCTAGCAGCCCTGGCACCCTGTACCTGGCCACCCGCCCAGGGATGTGACAGGTTGGCACCCGGTAGGATTTATCTGCTTGTGGTGGGTGCCCGGGGCCAGCGCTTGCCTGGGCTTGGGAATGCAGTGGGTGAGGGTGCTCTGGGCTGTGCCAGGCTCTGAAATGGGAACAGGCTGCCAGTTCGATGCTGGCTGAGCTCACACGACCTCAAAAATACACCAGGAATGCAAAAATGGATGCTTTTCTCCTGCAAAATCATAAGCCTGTGTCAGTCCCTGGCCAAGGGGAAACTGAGGCAGCGCCAGCAGCGGGTGCTCTGGGCTGGGCTGTGATTGCAATTAGTCCCAGGGCAATTAGTGCTGCTCCTGGGATGCTGAGCAGGGGTTGCAGTTGCAAGGGGGAAGCCAACCCCAGGCTTATCCATCGCATGGTTGCTCTGTGGTTGGATCTGAACCAGGGTCCCAAGGGCTCCCCAGGATGGGGGAGGGAGGGTACCAGGTGCCTTTAAGGTTGATGGGGGGATTCTCCATCCATGGAGAATGCTGGATGATGCTACATCCATGATGCTGGGGGATGCTACATCCATGTCCCAGAGGATGCTTATGAGGGGGTCCCAGAGGACACCCCCTCCCTGCAGAAGGGTCCAGCCCACACTGGATCTGAACCAAGGGGTCCTGAGGGCTCCCCGGGATGGGGAGAGAGGGTCATCAAGTGCCTTTAGGGGTGATGGGGGGATTCTCCACCCTCCCCACTCCTCCTGGGGGGCTGCGTCCATGTCCTGGGAGTGCCCATGGGGGGGGTCCCACAGCAAACACCCCCTCCCCATCTGCAGCGCCCAGGGTGCTGGGTGGGAGGGCTCACCCTGGGTGGGTGCCCGTGGGTGATGGGTGGGCAAACCCACCCTAAAACAGGCAGCCGTGGGTGCTTTGCAGCCGGCCTGGCCCTCCCTCCCCCCGGCTCAGCTTTGCACACGAGTCCCCAGCGCTGCGCTTCACACGGGCCGAGGTCACCGGCTGCCACCAGCACCGGCCACGCACCGGGGTCACCACCTTGGCCCACAGGAGGATGGCAGCCAGCGAGGAGAAGCAGCATCTGCTGAGCGAGGGCGCAGCCGGGTACGGGGCTGGGGAGGGGGGTCCTCGGGGTGGGGCTGGGGATGTGGTGTGCCCTCTTCTCCATGGGGATCCCAGGTGGGGTCACCTGGAGGGGTCGGGCTGGGGGGAAGAATTTGGGGTCCAACCCGCTTCCCAGAACTCTCCCAGCCCCACCCTGCTCCAGTCCCTGACCACCCCTCTCCCCAGCAGGTCCTACCTGGGGGCTGTGCAGAAGAACGGGCACAACTCTGTACAGGGACAGGAGCTCGACCTGGAGCTGGGGGCACGGCGTGGCCAGCACTGCCACACGCGGGGGGGCACCAGCCACCCTGGCCAGCAGCAGCGGGCACGCAGGAAGCTCTACCTGGCTGCTGGCATCTGCCTCATCTTCATGGTGGGGGAAGCTGTGGGTGAGTGGTGGGTGCAGGGTCTGGCTGGGGTGGTCTCCACAGGTGCACTCCAAGTGGCTGCCCACAGCCTCTCTTGTCCCAATGCCCCAATGTGGGTGCAGGGAGGGTGCAGGCGGGGTTCCCCACTTCTTTTTGGTGCGTCAAAGTGCCCCATGGAGCCTCCATTGCTACAAGAGACCCCTGCCCCGATGCCACCCTGATGCCCTCGCTGTCCCCTCTCCACAGGCGGGTACCTGGCACACAGCCTGGCCATCCTGATGGATGCAGCCCACCTCCTGACAGACTTTGCCAGCATCATGATCAGCCTCTTTGCACTCTGGGTGTCCTCACGGCCCCCCACCAAAACCATGAACTTCGGCTGGCACCGGGCAGGTAATGGTGTGGCACCACCACCGGGGCTGCTATCTGGTTCTTGGGAACCCCAGGGAGAACCTGGAGCATCCCAGGGTATCCTCCCCATGGGGACTGGGTACCTTGGGGAGACATGGGGACATGGGAAGCCCCAGGAAAGCCCCAAGCACCATGTGCAGGGCAGAGGTGCCACCATGTCCATCTTCAGGCAGTCCTGGGAATGGGTGCTGGGAGCTCACCCCGAGCCCTAGTGGGTCCAGGAGGGTGCTCAGGCTTGGCACAGCGGCAAAGTGGCAATGTGTGTGCGAGGGGTCTCTCCACAGAGATCCTGGGGGCCCTGCTCTCCGTGCTCTCCATCTGGGTGGTGACAGGTGTCCTGGTCTACCTGGCGGCCCAGCGCTTGCTCTCGGCCGACTATGACATCGAGGGTGGTGTCATGCTCATCACCTCCGCCTGCGCCGTGGCCGTCAACATCGTGTACGTATGGCCTTCTCCCACTCTCCCTGCACCTTCCCATCCCTGATGGCCCTAGGGATGTCACCGCTGTCCTGCCTGCAGGATGGGGGTGGCCCTGCACCAGACAGGGCACGGGCACAGCCACGGGGCTGTTGGCGAGCAGCCCAACGCCAGTGTCCGCGCTGCCTTCGTCCATGTGGTGGGGGACCTGCTGCAGAGCGTCGGCGTCCTCATCGCATCCTACATCATCTTCTTTAAGGTCTGGATGGTCATGGGGGCAAAAAGGGATGCTGGGGATGGGGACTTGGGGACAGCAGCACAAGGGTGAGATGGAGGGAACCGTGTCTCCTCCCCGCCGGTGCCGTTAGGAGTTTGGGGTGGGGTGACATTGGTTTGGGGCCTCATTGTCTCCCACCTCCTCCAGCCTGAATACAAGTATGTGGATCCCATCTGCACCTTCCTCTTCTCAGCGCTGGTGTTGGGGACAACACTGAGCATCCTCCGTGATGTCCTCCTCGTCCTCATGGAAGGTAGGGACCCAATGGGAGGGTCTAGACCATAGGGCCACCCATGGGTGCTGTGGCCGTCGTCCCTCCAGCGCCCGTGGTTCTCCCTCCCTAGGCACCCCCAAAGGGATGGACTTCAATGCTGTGCGGGAGACGCTGCTGGCGGTGGAGGGGGTGGAGGCCGTGCACAGCCTCCATATCTGGGCGCTGACAGCAGCGCAGCCGCTGCTCTCGGTGCACATCGCCATCAGTGAGTACCATGATGGGGGGAATTTGAGGTTCATCTGCACCCCAACACCCCCCCACACGCCTTGCTCCTTGCAGATGCGGATGCCAGCGCGCAGGAGGTGCTGGAGGAGGCCAGCTCCCGGTTGCAGGGCACCTTCCGCTTCCACACCACCACCATCCAGGTGGAGAGCTACTCCGAGGAGATGCGGGACTGCCGGGAGTGCCAGCCCCCCCGCGACTGAGCCCCGTGGTGGGGGGACTTGTCAAGCGTGGAAAATAAAACGGAGCAAAGGGCTGGGTGCGTGCAGGGGAGGGTGTTGGGTCTGGCGCCGCCGTGTTATCTTGGGTGTCTGCTGGGAGCCAAGGCACCAAGGACAGATCCAGGGCCGGAGGAGAGCAGCTCTTGGAGGGCAACAGCCTTAATTTCCCCTGTTTCTAATAATCTGAGGAGAAAGACAGCTGAAACACCCCCTTCTTTGAGGTGCTGGGGTGCCCAGGGCCTGGGGAGGGGTCCCATAGCAGCCAGAAGGAGGGAGGACAACCTCACCCTGCTCTTGCTTCTTATCGCTCCAGTGTTTGCCCTTGGCAAACCAAGGGACTCACCCTCCCTGCAGGGCTGGGGGACAGAGGGGGCTGCGTGCACAGCTGGGTGCTGCACGAGTTATTCTCAAGGTGCCTGGGTGGTCACTGATGGTGAAAGTCCTGTTGCACCAAACCTCTGGTGCTTTGGGTGCTCCTCACCAGGCACAGCCCATCCCACAGCCACCAGCTGGACTCTGCCCCTCCACCCACCTTTATTGTACTGGTAAAACCCAATAACGAGTAAAACCCCGTCGGCAGCGACCGCCTGACTCTGGGAGGGCTCCACGCAACGAGGGACGGAGCACCCAGAGCTGACCCCAACCCCGATGCCCAGCAGCCCTCAGGGTTTCTCCAAGCGTGGGTACTTCTTGCGCAGGACGGAGACCTGATCCTTGAAGAGGACGGGGTCGAGGCGCAGCTGGGAGGACACGAGGGGCATGTACCCAAACCAGTCGGCCAACTGGTTGAGGCAGTCCTGCCGCTGGTAGAAATGCCGGCTGCCGGTTGTGCCCACCTTGGCAAGAGGGGAATGTCAGGGTGAGGGGTTCTGCTCCCCAGCTGGGGGGATCCCCGCATCCCCCTCCTTGCACGTTACCTGCTGGGGCACAGTCTCCTTGTGCTGCTTGCGCTGGGTGACCTTGATGGGCGGCAACTTGGTGACAGCAGCCACAAGGACGTTCAACAGGATGTCCTCGCAGGCGGCCAGGCTGTCCACCAGGTCCCGCAGCCCCGCCGGCAGGTATTCCGTGAAGAGGCTGTGGTAATACCTGGGGGAAGGAGGGAGGGGATAGGATGTGGCCAAGCCCCCCGCCCCGTTGGCCCCTCTCCAGCTGGCTACCTGTGGTAGAAGGCGGCGGCGGTGAGGACGATGGAGAGCTCGTTGGTCCACTTCGAGGTGTAGCCCCAGCGCCTCTGCTCAGCATCCCAGAAGTGGCTCCGCGTGAGGAAGCCCACGATGCGCTCAGGGAAGCTGCGCCACACCACAAAGGCAAAGTCCACCTGGCACAGGACAGGGGATCAGTGGCACTTGGCTGTGGGGACCTGTGGGATGGAGGCTTCCTACACCCCATCATCCCTCGGAGCTGTACCCTGGGTGTGGGGACATGGGCACAGCAGGCACAGCTTCCTCCCAGCCCACAGTGACCACTGAGCAGCTTTCCTGGCTTGGTATGGGGATCACCCAGCTCCATGGGGAAGGGCACTGAGGTGCCCACGGCCTCACCTCGCTCGTTGAGAGGCTGGTGTGCTCGTCCAGGCTCAGCACGGCGTCCGTCTGGATGGCTGCGTAGGGGAAGAAGCGGTCGCTGAGCTACGGTAGGGGGAGAGACAGGTTGGGATATGCCATGGGGTGCACACCCCAGTTCACTGCCTGTGTCCCAGCTCCCTGCCTGCATCCCAGATCCTCTCACCTTCCTCCTGCCCTGGATGATGGTCAGAGGCACAGTGGTCTGGGGCCATTTCCCGCTTGGCAGTGGTGGCTTCTCACAGCTCCACAGAACCAGAATCTGCAGGGGGGGAGGACCAGCATGTCATAGAATCGTGGAATGGTTTGGGTGGGAAGGGACCTCAAAGCCCACCCAGTTCCACCCCCCCTGCCATGGGCAGGGACACCTCCCACTGGATCAGGGGGCTCAAAGCCCCATCCAACCTGGTCTTGAACACCTCCAGGGATGGGGCAGCCACCACTGCTCTGGGCAACCTGGGCCAGGGCCTCCCCACCCTCACAGGAAAACATTTCTTCCTAAAATCTCATCTCAATCTCCCCCTTTTCAGCTGAAAATCATTCCCCCTTGTCCTATCCCTGCACTCCCTGATCAAGGGCCCCTCCCCAGATTTCCTGGAGCCCCTTTCAGTCCTGGGAGGCTGCTCTAAGGTCTCCCCAGAGCCTTCTCTTCTCCTGGTTGAACAGCCCCAGCTCTCTGAGCCTGTCCTCAATGTTTCTCCAGCCATCAGATCATCTCTGTGGCCTACTCTGCACTCGCTCCAACAGCTCCATGTCCTTCCAGTGCTGAGGACTCCAGAACTGAATGCAGGACTCCAGGTGAGGTCTCACCAGAGCAGGGTGCCTGGCCGGGCTGACCCGTTTGGGTGCATTGGTGTTTGCAAGGTGGCCAAGCCTCTGCCTTCCCTGGCCCTGCAACAGGACCTGTTCCAGCCCAGTTCACCACAATTGTGGTTTGGATCGCAAGAAGCCCACTGGTAGTCCCACTTCCACCTCAGCAGACTGGGGAGACAGCTCTGCCCATCCAAGGGTGACACCATCAGCCACCCCATCCCACCTCAGCCCCATCTCGCCATTCCCAGCCCACAGGATCCTGCCCCAATCCTTCTGCTGCATCCCCAGGAGCTGCACTGAGCAGCAGGAGCTCCCCCAACCTGGGCACAATACTGGGATCCAGAGACTGCCTGGATGAGCCTGAGGATGGGCTGGGAGAAGGAGCCTGCTTGTGAGGCAACCCGGATGAGAGCTGTGAACTTCTCAGAGGGGCTGGAGCCTAAAACAGGGGTGGAGAAGACAGATGTTGTGGCATGCACTGAGTCTGCTGTGCTCAGCTGGGGCAGGCAGGGTCCTACCATGCCACAGGTAGTAGAAGGGAAAGTCCCCAGGGTGGGTGGAGAAGTCAGGCAGGGCCAGGAGCCCCCCGGGCAGCGCGTTCCAGAGAAAGCGGGAACGGGAGCGGTGCGGGAGCAGCCGGTCCTTGATAATCTGTCAGAGGCCAGAGAGATGCTCTCAGCACCCCGGCTGTGACCCCAGGGGCTGGGGAGGGGGGCAGTTTGGGGTCTCACCTCCAACGTGGTGTGCACAATCTTGTCGACAGAGGAGAAGTACGCGTCCCAGAGGAACTGGGTCTGCTGCTGGAAAGCCAGCACGCGCTCGGGGTGGATGCAGCGGATGGCAGAGGGGATCTGTGGCGGTGGGAGGGGAGATGGTTTCTCACCTCAGCCTCCCCACCAGCCCCCCAGCAGGATTGCTTTTCCTCTGTGACCTCTGTGCCATCCCTAGGGACACGCCATGGCCACAGATGCTGTTGCCACTGCCCCACTGTGTCTCTGCCACCTTCCCTCCCTGGAGAAGGATCTGGACCAGCACCCCCTGAGGGCTTTGGGTTTATAAAGATGCTCAAGACCCGCCCTGAGATGATCGCAGGGCTGTGGCTTGGTATGAGGTTCCCACTCCAGGACGGATCAGACTCCCTGTATCCACCCATATGAGCTGCTCGGCTGCAGAGGTCACACACTCAGGTTTGGTTGGGGGTCCCATCACCACTGGCATCGATACATGGGGTGTCCTTTATGTCTGGCATGGAGCAGGATCTGGCCACAGTACCTGCAACAGCAGCTTCTCATTGCCCACGACAGCAGCTTTGCTCCAGTCGATGGCTTCGGCGAAGGGCAGTTCCCATCCATCACTCAGCAGCACAGGGATGCAGGCAGCCTGTGGCGAGACCCCCCACAGGCTGGGATAGAGCCCCCAGACCCCAGAGCTGGGGTCCCCATTTTCCCCCTGTACCTGCAGAGCCTCCAGGAAGCGGAATGAGCCCAGGCGCCTGCCCCGGGGGACGATGCAGAAGGTGGAGTTGTGCAGCAGCTCTTGGTAGTCAAACCTGAGGTAGGAGATGGGGTGGGGGTGAGGCACAGCCCCTCAACCCATGACCATCCTGAGGGGTCTCAAGGCTATGCACCCCTCCTGGAGGGCACAGGACCAGCCCAGGGAAGGCTTAGGATTGATTTTGGCTCTGAGTAGCCCTGGCTCTGTGGGATCAGTGGTGCAGCAATGCCTTGGGTGATGGAAGAATGTGTCCATGGTCAGAAAGGGAACCTGTGGCAGAGCCAGAAACTAAACAATTCAATAATTTCAACGGTCTTTTCCAACCAAGCAATTCCATGATTCTATGGGTTTAATGGCTTTAAACTGGAAGGGGGGAGATCCGGATTAGACATTAGGAAGAAATTCTTCACAATGAGAATGGGGAGGCCCTGGCCCAGGTTTCCCAGAGATGTGGTGGCTGCCCCATCCCTGGAGGTGTTCAAGGCCAGGTTGGATGGGGCTTGAAGCAACCTGATCCAGTGGGAGGTGTCCCTGCCCACGGCAGGGCGGGGGGTGGAACTGCATGGGTTTTGAAGTCCCTTCCAACCCAAACCATTTTATGATTCTATGAAATTCAGCTCAAAGAGGGGGGTCAGGATAGGACCCGGGTGCCCAGGCATCCATCCCTTAGCTTTTCATGATGTTTTCGTCCCTGCACCCGCCTGTAACGAAACCCCACGCAAAGCCAGCGCCCGAACCCCCGAGCCTGAAACTGTGTTGACTCCTCCGCCGTGCCCAGGCTTGCCGTGCCCAGCCCTGCTGCCCTGGCAGCGTCCCGGCGGGGGCGCAGGGCCGGCTGCCCGCAGGGATGCAGGCAGAGCACACAGCCCCGCCCCGGGCTGGGCTCGCACCGTGGGGCTATGAAAGCCCCTTCTGTGTGGCCGGTGGGGAGCGGCGCGGCCGCTGCCGGGTCCCTGCGACCGCGCCAGAAAATCCAATATTGACATTAGGTCAGGACAGACCCTGTCTGTTCCTGCCCGTGGGGAGGGAGGGAGGGATGGGGCAGCCGAGGGGGATGCATGTGGTCCAGCCAGGGGAGGCCACGAAGTCAAAGGATGTGCCGATCCCCTGGGGAAGGGTCCCATCCAGGTACCAGCCTGGATGTTGAGGATGTGTCCCCTGTGTGGGTGTTGAAACACCCTGGACATCCCAGCACCCCAGGATGTGGGAAATTGGCCCCAGGGCACAAAGTTCTACCATCAAAACCCACCTCTGGATGAACCACCCTGATGGATTTTGAACACCCCATGAGTGCATCCTGCCCCATTAACACCTCGGTTCCTGAGTGAGCAACCGGAGGGGTGAGGGTGGCTCAAACAATGCCCAGACCCCTGTGAAACCACAGCAGCGATGGCCACGTCCCCAGGGCCAGACACTGCCCACACTTGTGCTTGGTCAGCCACTCTCTCCTCGGGGACCCCAAGCCTGGCTGTGATCCCCAGCATCTCCACAAGGCTGTCAGGGCAGCAGGATGTGTCCCGGGGGGGGCTCAGTGGCCACGGGCAGCCTCCCCTCACACCGGCCATCGCGGGGAAGCTGGCGCCGGCCGGGCTGCGGGGCCAAAACCTCCTGATGGAAATACTTTGCTCCTGACGCGTTGCGGTTTCCGAGTAATCACGCCGTCAGGGCTTCCTTGTTTTGTCAGGAGCTGGGACAGGCGCCCACCACGCTCCCTCCGCCAGGCCCCTCGGTGGCTCCGGCCAGGCATGGTGCCACCAGGGACCCGTTGGCTCCAGAAAGCCTTTCCCAACCCACTTTGATTGCTTTAAACTAGGGTTTGGCCTGCAGCACTGCTACAAGTCACCCTTTATCTGGGCACAGAACCCATTTGTTGAGGCAGCTCCCCAGGCACAAGAAGGTTGGTGGAGCCCCTTGCAAGACCTTCCTCTGCTCCTGCTGCTGACCTTCACCCCCTTGAGCAAACAGAGACATCCCCAATGCACCAGGGGTCTGGTTTTGCCAACCATGTCCCCTCCCCACTGTCCCCATCGTCACTCTGCTACTGTCTTACCTCTGGCCCCGGGGGGACATCTTCTCCAGGAGGGCATGGGCTTGGGCAGAGCTGGTGATGGAGATACTGATGGCTTTTTTTGCCTGGGTGTCCCATGGGGACAAGGGGGATGGTGGAGGCTTGGGGTCACGCGCAAGGCCGCTGCCCAGCACCACGTGTTCCCTGTCATTCTGCTGCCCAAAGCCCTCCCGAGTGAGGTGTAAATCTCCCTGTACTTGCAAACAGCATTAGGGGATTACCTGGGCTGGGTAGGAGGGGGGTTCCCATCCCACCACCCTTTGGCACAGCACAGGGCTGACTTTGGGACCTTAATCCCACCAGCCTGCAGCATCTCCCACCGTCCTGGGATGCCCCACCCCTAAAAAATCTCCACTGCAGGGGCTGACCCTGCTGGGCTGGTGGCACCCACTGGATGGAGCCATGTGGTACCCGAGCCACCCCAAAGCCGCAGCTAATCCTGGTGCACGCAGCACCCCAGCTCCACTTTTACCTCCCAGCACCTCCTAAGATGCTTTAAGGATGATGCCCAATGTGGCCTCTTCCCATCTGCTCTCCAGCCGAGTAGCTGTGTGGTGTCCCCAGGCAGTGGGATGGGGACCTGCCCATTGCTGGTGGGACAGGGTCCATGCTTCCCAGCCCTGGACCAGGCACGTCCACAGCAGGATGGGGTGGTGAGGAGCCAGAGAGCATCCCCACAGATCTTAAACTTAAATCCCCTCAGACTCACAGCACTTTGTCTCCCTTGATTGCTCCAACCAAGGTTCATCCCACCCTGTTGCCCATCATCCCTGTTGCAAGGGGGCATGCAAGGAGACCCACGTGCAGATGAGCTCGGGGCTGCCCATGCTGGGATGCCCAAGGACTTGCCAGTTTAGTGGGATCTTTAGCAGAGCCAGTGAGGAGGGGATGTTTTGGGCTCATCTCCAAGAGAAACATTTATGTTAGGGGAGGGCAGGAGGGGGGAGAAGAAAAGCATCATTCATCAGCGTTAGGAAAAAGGGAAATCGTATTAGAGGTGGCCGCGGTGATTGCAGATAAGAGCTGCTCTCACCAGATTATTTGAACTTTAATACGGAATACGAAAGCCCTGAACAACCAGAGCCTCGCTCCCACTATGGAAATTAAACTCTCATCCATTTCAGGAGAGCCCAACACTTTCCTCTCTCCTCACATCTGGAGGTCCAGCCACCATCTGCACCCCACAAGGGTGCAGAAACACCGGTGGGGTGTCCCTATCACCAGACCCCACCCCATGTCTGACTCACTTTTCGTAGTCGACGTTATCCTTGTCGCAGCGCGTGTCCTTGTGCTTCTGCCAGTCCTTGCCGTGCTTGCAGGTGGTGAGCGAGATGATGTCCTTCCCGTTGTGGATGTGGTGCAGTGCGTTCCTGGTGCCGGAGCCGATGCCGGTCAGGTAGCGCTTCCCCTTGAACACCAACAAGTATTTCTTTCTCGGGGGGATTGAGTCCTGATACAACCATCCCCTCTCCCCACCGCGTTGCGGGTGGTCCTTAGGGAAGAGAGGGATGGAGATGTCAAAGCCAGGCCTGAAGCTCTCGGTGTAGAAGCTGGCTTTGGCCAGGATGGCCTGGCCGATGTTGAAACCCAAGTCCTCAGTGTAATTGGGCCAAGTGCCCGAGTAGAGGTTGAAGATGAGGTGGTTGCGGCCACCGTTCCAGAGCGGGAAGCTACGGATTTTCTCATCGACGTTATGGACATATTGAGCCGAGAGGTGGTCACGGTCAAGTGTGTCAATGCTGAGGATGAAGAGGCAGGCTTCCTCGGGGTTCGGGGTGTAGTAGTGAGAGCGCTCGATGGAGGTGAGGATTTTGCCGTAACTCTCCGAGATGGGCTGGTCCTTCTCCCGGGGGTAGGTGAAGACTTTGAAGCCGTGCTCCTCACACCTGGAGAAGTCAAAGCAGGTTTCCATCCGGCATCTGCTGTCCCTGTAGACGCTCAGCCGTGCCGCCCGCCGTGCCCGAGGTGACAGCGACAAGGGGTCCCCATCACTCTGGAGTTCCTCAGGGTCTGCAAAGCTTTTGAGAAGGGATTGATCCGTCCAGTGGGGCCAGTTCCTCCGGACTCCAACTTTCCTCCCAGAAAAGAAAACGAAACGGCGCAGCTGGTCTCCTCCAAAGCAGAAAAGCAGGAGCCAAGAGGCAAGGAAAGTCAGGAAAATGTATTTCTTCCTGGTCTGCATAGGTTCACACGCAGCCCCAGGTCCTCATCAGGCTTGGATGGGCACCAGATTCCGGTTGAAATCCCAGTGTCCTGAACCTCAAGTGGGCTTTGGGATGGCTCCCAGTCCCCAGGTCCTGTCCCGTGGCCCTCACAGCCTGTGGATGAACCCCACAGTCCTCCTGCTGCCCCCTTCAACCAGGGCTGTGCTGGCTTCTCGGGGCTGTCCCGCTGCCGTCCCTCCAGCACGGCCGCTATTCTGCTGGGCCCCCGCGCTGCGACAATGACATTGCCATCGCCACTTGGCCCAGCTTCAAATCCCTGGAGAAGGGGAGAGGTCGCACCATCCGTCACTGTCCTGCCGCCACCAGCTGTGTCACCGCAAGCGTCTTGGCCATGGTGGGACCCTCCCTTTCCCAAACGCCTCTTGGGAATAAAACCTCCTGTCTCTTCCCAGCCTGCTCCTTCCCCTCTCCCAGCCCGGTGTCCCCGTTACCTCTGGGGACAGGCAGCTCCGGGTGGGTTTCGGGATGCTGTGCCCCAGGGTCTCGAAGCTCCGGGCTGCATCCCCGGCCGGGGACAGCAGAGGAGCAGCCGCCCCACCAGGCTCTCTCGGCTCCCGGTCTGGGAGGCTCCGCGCAGCCCCAGTCCTGGGGTATCCCCCCACGCGCTTGCTTTGGGTGTCTGAGGAGGTTTGGGTGTGTGTGTTCCTTGCCACCTTGTCCGTCTATTCCTGCGTTGGGCTGTCTGTCCCCGTGTCCCGCTGCTGTCTGCACCCCCGGGGGGCTGCCTGTCTGTCTGTCTGTCCCCGCCCTGGGGTTGTCTGTCCCTTGTCTGCCTGCTGTCCCCTCTCGCGGCTGGCTGTCCCCTGTCCGCCTGTCCGGTCCTCTCCGGGGCTGTCTGTCCGCTGTGTCAGCTTCCCCGAGGCTGGCTGTCCCTTGTCGGTCTGTCTGTTCGCCCCCCAGTCCCCCGAGGCTGGGTGTTCCCTGTCCGTGTGTCCGTCCCCGGTCTGACTGTCCCGCTGTCAGACGTCTGTCTGCCCTCTGTCCGTCTGTCTGTGTCCCCCCTCGCGGCTGGCTGTCCCTTGTCCCTCTGTCCCTTACGTGGCTGGATATCCCCTGTCCCTCGTTCCGTCCCCGGTCTGTCTGTCCCTCTGTCCCCTTGCCCGTCAGTGCCCGGCCCCGCTGCCCGCCGGGTCCCCGCACTTCATCATCGCCCCCGCTCCATCACCCCCTCCCTCCGAGCCCCCCCCCCCGCATCTGTTACCCCGCGCCCTATCCCCACCGCCACTCTTCGTCCCGCCCACTCGCCCCCCATTGGTCGTCCTCGCCCAAGTGGGCGTGTCCATCGGTCGCTCCCCGCGGAGTCCCGCCCCCGGGCGCCTTCCCATTGGTCGCCGGCCGCGCATCGCCCACGTGGGGCCGGGGTTCCCTGCGCTCCGGGGGGGCCGGGGCTCCGCAGGGTCCCTGTGCCCGACCGACCTCTTGGGACCCCACGCGGGCTGTGCCACCCCCAGGTCCCCTCAGCTCGCGTCCCTGCTCACGGGGGCGTCCGGTGCCAGGGGGGAGGAGCCCGTCCCGCTGGTCTCAGCCCTGAGGTTTGCTGCTTCAGCCCCTCTGTGCCCCTCACAGACCCCTAAAGAGATGAGACAGTTACGGGGCAGCGATGGGGAGCAGGGACATAGGCACAGTTGGGGCCACCTCCACCAGCAACACCCCCCGGAGCTCCAGTGTCACCTCTGGGCTCCCATGGCACCCCAGGCTCTGGTGGCACCCCCAGGCTCCAATGTCACCTCCAGGCTACAGTGGTAACCCCGGGCTCCAGTGACACCCCCGGGGTCCCCACACTGAGCAGGATGGACAAGCCCTTCTGCATCCTGACTGCTCTCCCCACAGCCAAACCCAGCTCCAAACCCATCCATGCACAGAAGCCAGGGTCATGGTGCAAAGCCGGTGGTGAACTAAGGGTTTCATCCTCCCATGGGGTAGAAATAGGGGTACCAGCCTGGCCTGACCCTTCAGATCACCCATCCGTAGCTCTCAGCTGTTAAAACTCTTGGTGGAGTGGCTGGAACAGGAGCGTGGGTTGAGCTGATCCCTTTAAGGTTGATCTTTTTAAAGGAAGCCCCTGGAATCACTGCATGAGCCCAATGTAGGGGGACAGGGTCAGCAGTAAAGCCAGCCAGTGCTCCCACAGCAGCACCCACATAACTGGAACCCCCAAGATACCCACACCCTGTCTCGCAGGGCTTGATTAGAGATGAGAACAGGACGACCCCAAGCAGCCCCCACCATCCCCAGTCAGAACCCTCCCCCAGGGATCGTAGAATCATAGAATAGTTTGGGTTGGAAGGGATCTCAAAACCATCCAGTCTCACCCCCCTGCCATGGACAGGGACACCTCCCACTGAATCAGGGTGCTCCAGACACCATCCAACCTGGCCTTGAACGCCTCCAGGGATGGGGCAGTCACAGTTTCTCTAGGCAATCTGTTAATGGCTTTACCAGGGTGCTGTGGGGCTGAGCCAGGTGTGGGCTGGGGTGGGGGACAGGGATAGGTTGGGGCTTGCCTCTCCCACCCTGCCCTGGCATTCCTGGCTGTGCCAGCCACCCTCCACCCTGCTCCAGCAGCCGGGCAAGCCAGGACGAGAGCAGGCGCTGGGGCCCAGCCATGGGTGGAACAACCTGGCCAGCCTCAGCCTGCAGCTGCAGTGGCCTCTGGGCAGGAGGGGTGCTGGGCATGAGCAGAGTGCCACCAACCCCGGGGGACACTGAGTACCTCAGGGTGACCATGCTGGTGTTTGGACCAGGGTCCCTGCCCCAACACCTGGTTGGGATGCAAGGGACACCCACACAGTGACAGTGGAACAGTCCCTAGAGGTGAGCCCAGCCCATGCCTGTTTCCCCATGTGCCCAGGGGACCCTGAGCACCCCAGGGTGGTTCTGCTTGTGGGCTTGGGTTGGGGTCTCCTGTCCCTAGTCCAGCAGCTGGGTGAGAGTCAAGGGACACCCATACAGTGACACTGGAACAGACCCTAGGGGTGAGTCCAGCCTGTGCCTCAATCTCCCCACATGCCCAGGGGACCACACTGGGGACCCCAGCGTGGCTGTGGCAGTGGGTTTTGGTCTAGAGTCCACTCTCCCTGCCCCAGTAGATGGGGGGGGACCCAAGGAACACCCTCACTGTGTCACTGGAACAGCCTGTAGGGGTGAGCCCATCCTGTGCCTCAGTTTCCCCATGTGCCCCCACCGCGGGGCTGTGTGTGTGGCGGCTTCACAGGGGTGTTTTTTACCAAATCTTGGGATATTTCTGTGCCAGGCGCAGTTAATCCCCCTCACAGAGGGGATTAGTGCGGGGCCTGAGCGACGCAAAGCGGATTAACTGAGGGACAGCGACTGTGGGGACAGGCAGCAGGAGACCTGTGGGGACATGGGGACAGTCCCATGGACAGGAACCTGGTGCAGACATGGTTAGGGTGCTGCCAGCGGGCACCGCACCCACAGCACCCACAGAGGGGCCACGAATGCCATGGGGGAACTGGAGCTGTGTTTCGCACTGGGGGCACTGGGAGATGTGTTGTGTGCTGGTGGCTACTGGGAGCTGTGGTTTTGTACTGATGGCACTGGGTGGTGTAGCCAGCACTGGGTGCACTGGGAGCTGTGGTTTTGCACTGGTGGCACCGGGAGCTGTGTTCTGCACTGGTGGAACTGGGAGCTGTGATTTTGTACTGGTGAGACTGGGAACTGCACTTGCCACTGTGGGCACTGGGAGCTGTGTCCCGTACTGGAGGCTACTGGGAGCTGTAGTCCACGACTATGGGTGACACTGGAAGCTGTAGTGCTGGGCGCACTGGTGTGTGTTGGGAGCTGTGGCCCGGTGCACTGGTGAATGCGGGGGAGCTTGGGAGGAGAGGAATGCGGGATCCTGGGTGCTGGGGGAAGCTGGGAACTGGGGGGCACAGAGGGAGACTGGGAGGGGCACTGGGAGCCGCAGGGAGACCTGTGGGGCGGGGGGGCGGGGGGCCCTGCGAGCTCCTGGAGAGCACTGGGATCTGTGGGAGTGAGAGAGGGCACTAGGAGATGCGAGGACTGGGATCTGGGGGTGCACTGGGAGCGGTGGGTGGAGCTGCGGGGAGCACTGGGAGCTGGGGGAGGACCTGAGGGGCACTGAGAACTGTGGGGACCTCTAGGAGCACTGGGAGATGTGGGTGGAGTTGGGGGGCACTGGGAGCTGTGGGAGGAGCTGGAGGGCACTGGGAGCTGTGACCTCTAGGAGCACTGGGAGATGTGGGTGGAGTTGGGGGGCACTGGGAGCTGTGGGAGGAGCTGGAGGGCACTGGGAGCTGTGAGTGAACTGGGGAGCACTGGGAGCTGTGGGTGAGCTAGGGGGCACTGAGAGCTGTGTGGGGGCACTGGGAGCTGGGTGGGAGTACTGAGAGCTGTGGGCGAGCCGGGGGGCACTGGGAGCTGCGATGCTAACTGGGCGCGCTGGGGGGAGCACTGGGAGCTGCGAGAGGGCTCTGGGAGAGAGGCACTGGGAAGCACTGGGATCAGTAGTTCAGCTGGGCATACTGGGAGGTGTAGTCAGCGGGCCCCAGTGCATACTGGGAAGTGTAGTCCCAGGCTAATGCCTTACTGGGAGTTGTGGTTTCTCAGAGCCGGGGGCTGCTGGGAGCTGTAGTCCTGCCCTTGGGGGGTCCGTGGCTTCGTGTCCCCAGTGCCTCCCAGTGCTCAGCCCTGGCAGGAGGGGACAGGGATGGGGACAAGGACGGCTGCCCCACAGCTGCCCCCATAGGGCACCAACCAGCCATCAGCACCGGTGCTGGTGCGATGCTGGGGGGCTGCTGGGGTCTGGGCAGTGGGAGAGGGGTGGGGGAAGGAAGAGGGATCGAGCTGGGGTCTCCTGAGCAGGTTGTGGATACTGGGGGGATGCCCAAGGGCTGGCCAATAGAGGAGAGATGGAGTTGTGGTGGGGGATGGATGCTGATCCCGTACCTCTGCCCTAGGCTCGGCCGTGGCACCATGGGGGGGATGCAGACAGTGGCACTGCCCCTGCAGAAGGGACCTCACCATGTCGGCTGCACGGATGTCATGGTGGGCCACACGCAGCAGGTATAGGATGGGGACAGGGACAGCACAGCAGGGTGGCTGCAGCCGGCTGGGTTTGCAAGAGCTGTGCTCGCTGGGGATGTGGCCACCTCTGCTCTGTGCTGTCCCCACCTCATCCCCTCCTTCCACAATCTGTGGTTTCAATACAGGATGAGGGGGTGATGTGCTTGAGAGCAGCCCTGAGGAGAAGGATTTGGGGTGCTGGGGGATGAGAAGCTCGGCATCAGCAGCAATGTGCACTCACTGCCCAGAAACCACCCGTGTCCTGGGCTGCATCCACAGCAGTGGGACCAGCAGGGTGAGCGAGGGGATTCTGCCCCTCTGCTCCGCTCTGGTGAGAACCTCCCTGGAGCCCTGTGTTCAGTTCTGGAGTCCTCAATATAAGAGGGATATGGAAATGTTGGAATGAGCCCAGAGGATACCATGGAGATGATCTGAGAGCTGGAGCACCTGTGCTGTGAGGACAGGCTGGGAAAGTTGGGCTTGTTCAGCCTGGAGAAGAGAAGGCTCTGGGGAGTCGTTAGAGCAGCCTCCCAGTACTGAAAGGGGCTCCAGGAAAGCTGGGGAGGAGCTTTTTACAAGGGCCTGGAGTGACAGGACAAGGGGGAACAGCTTCAAACTGGAAGGTGGAAGATTTAGATTAGACATTAGGAAGAAATTCTTCATGATTAGGGTGGGGAGTCCATGGCCCAGGTTGCCCAGAGCAGTGGTGGCTGCCCCATCCCTGGAGGTGTTCAAGGCCAGGTTGGATGGGGCTTTGAGCCCCCTGATCCAGTGGGAGGTGTCCCTGCCTATGGCAGAGGGGTGGGACTGGATGGGCTTTGAGGTCCCTTCCAACCCAACCCATTGCATGGTTCTCTCCCCCAGGGGCTCTTCCTCCGTCTCTTCTACCCCTGCCTGCCCCGGGCAGGGGCCGAGCGGCCGCTCTGGATCCCACACTCCCAGTACTGCGTCGGGCTGGCCGACTTCACCCAGCGCAGCCGACGCTGGTACGCGCCCCTGCTCAGCATCGCCATCGGTAAGGGGGTCCTAGGACTCCCCCATCCCTTAGTGGGATTCGAGGCCACCAAGACCACCCACTGTGCCTGGAGCAGCTGGGTGGATGCTGCAGGCAGGGATGGAGCCGAGTGGCCCCTCTACAGCAGCCCCAGCACCCTGGTGGGGTGTCCCCTCTTTTCCTGGGGTTCCTCTTCCCTGCAGGCTCCTGCAGAGTGCCGGTGAGCTGGAATGGGCCTTTCAAGCCGTGCAGCAGGGGGTACCCACTGATCATCTTCTCCCATGGCCTGGGAGCCTTTCGGTAGGACAAGCCCAGAGTGGGGTGGGGGGCTGCTGAGCAGGGGCTCGGGGTCAGAGCCTGGACTGGGACATGGGTGTCCCTGGCAGGACCTTGTACTCCGCGGTCTGCTCGGAGCTGGCATCCTGGGGCTTTGCGGTGGCAGCTCTGGAGCACAGGTGGGTGCCCTGGTCCCCCCTCCCTGAACTCAGTGTTGTGCCCGGGGAGCTGCCGGTGCCCCCGTGACGCAGCCGCCTGCCCTCTCGCTGCTGCAGGGACCATTCTGCCTCCGCGACGTATTTCTGCACGGTGGAAGCTGGGAGAGAGGAGTGGATCCCCTACCAGCGGGTGCCCCAAGGACAGAAGGAGTTTTATTTCCGAAACAAACAGGTACCAGGGTGGGGGGTTAAGGGTGGACAACCTGGGAGGAGTGAGAGCTGATCTGGTCCCTCCATCCCTCGGGTCTTCATCTCCTGCTCTTCCCAAACCTGTGGAGCCAGGGCTGAGCTTTCTCCTTGCAAGCTGAGAAAGATCTGTTCAGCCTCTTTACCTCTGTTTCATGGGGTTTCTCTGCCCAGATGACCCTGGCAGGAACTGGGCTGGGCTTTTGCCATGTCCCTGGATGCTTTAACATTGCCCACATCCTAGGGAGAAACAGACCTTCTGCCCAGCCCAGACTGATTTTTGTCAAAAATGTCAAAAATATCAAAATTTGGGATTTGACAGAATCTGATTTTTGTCTCTGGGATTACTTGGGACACCTTTCTTGCTGGGGAACAGGAAGGTTCCTGCTGAGCCAGGTTCACCCCTGCTTATTTCTGCCTTGTTTAAAAGGACAGCATTGGGTCAAGATTTGTTGTAGAAAAGCTCTCTAGGAAATGTAGTGGTTGGAGATGCTTTTGGCAGCCTTAAATCTCCTCCCAGCCTTTTATTTTTGTGTTCTAGCAAACAAGTGCAAGAGCTTTACTATGAAGATGAACCCATGAGCACAAATGTTGAGGGTGAATGAGAAGAGAATTACAAATAGAATGAAAGGTTGTGTCTGAGTGCTGTGGTTTTAGAGGGATGAAGGTGGGGGGACATTGAGGGAGGATCTGGCCCCAGACTTGTGGGGTGGAGGAGCTGGAGTAACCAGGGAGAGGGCACCTCTCGCTTCCAGGTTCATCAGAGAGCAGGGGAATGTGTGCGAGCGCTCCGGCTCTTCAAGGATATCAGCAGTGGAAAATCTGTCCTGAACGTCCTTCACCAGGACTTTGATCTCTCTGTGCTGAAGGTAGCTGGGTCCCTCTGGGCTGAAGGACCAGCCAGAGCAACCATTTGGCTGATGGGGGGCGGGTCTGGGTACCCTTTGCTGTAAGGATCAGTCCTTGTTGCATCAAACTTTTCCTCCTGGGATGAACAGGGTTTGTGCAGAGCCACAGCTTCCACCTCTCAGCTTCTTGGTGCCTCTCTTCTCCTTTGTCTCCTCCATGTGTGCTGGGGAAGCCGTGTCCTGTTGCATCAGTGGTGAAAATGAGACACTTAATCCCTCATAGAGGGCAGAGTGATTGGGCTTTGCTAACCTTCTTCCTTTGGCTTTTTCTGCTCTAATGATGGACCTTCTGCAGTGAGGTTTGGGCCCAAGCTCCTCGGGCTTTTTGCAGGACAGCATCGATCTGACCAGAGTCGCTGTCATGGGCCATTCCTTCGGTGGGGTGACCGCAGTGCTGGCCTTGGTGAAAGAGCCCAGCTTCAGGTGAGCTGCAGCAGAGGTGCTGCTGGGGAGCCACGGGGAGCTCCAGGGACACGTGGCTCATCCTGGTGGGAAAGGAGAGCCACAGGAACCTCCAGGGACACACGACCTGTCCTGGTGAAGAAGGAGAGCTGCAGGAACCTCCAGTGACAGGTGTCTTATCCTGGTGGGAAAGGAGAGCCACAGGAAACTCCATGGACATGTGGCTTATCCTGGTGGGAAAGGAAGCCAGGGCATCCATTCTGCAGGTGTGCAGTGGCTCTCGATGCCTGGATGTTCCCCCTGGAGAACGTGCTGTACCCAGAGGTGCCCAAGCCTGTGCTCTTCATCAACTCTGAGAAGTTCCAGACACCAGAAAATGTTGCCAAAATGAAGAGGCTGAGCTCCAGAAACAGCCAGACTAAGATTATAACAATGCTGTGAGTCAAGGGCTGGGGGCAACAACCCACTGGGACCCTTCTGGGAGCACCTCTGAGCTGCGTCCCAGCAGCAAGACCTCACCTCAGCTCCCACTGAAGCAGATCCCTTCCCTTTCCCAGGGGATCCGTGCACCAGAGCCAGACTGACTTCACTTTTCTCAACGGGAAGCTCATCAGCCGCATCCTTGGCTCGAGGGGGACCCTGGACCCTCACAAGGGTCTGGACATCACCAGCCAGGCAGCTCTGGCCTTCCTGCAAAGGCATCTCAGTACGGCGAGAGGTGGAGGGAACATTGGCCGGGGCTCAGGAGGGCGTGGGAGCTCCTCTGCTTGCTGGGTTTGGGTTTGGTGCTTCCGATCCTGTTGCACAAAGCAAAGGGATGTGGTGGTTGCTGCTCCATCACTCCTGGAGCAGGGCTGATAATTGCTGTTGTAACCCCATCACCATCTCTGCCCTGTGCAGACCTGGAAGAGGAGTTCAATCAATGGGACAACCTCCTTGAAGGCATCGGAGACTCGGTTGTTCCAGAAGCACCCTTCTGCCACTCCAAGCTGTAACCGGCTCCGAGGTCGCTGGTGGGAGCCGAGTACGGGGAAAACGGCTGCTTCTTGTCTGAAAGGAGCTGTGCAGGAGCCAAAATCCCAAAGGCAGGAGGACCCATGGGAAGAGCAGGACCTGGGGACCACGTTCCTGAGTTGCCTCATGGCCAGGGTGATCACCAAGGATACCAGGAGAGCCCTCCCTGCTCAAGTGCAGTCTTCAATCAGGGCAAGGGAATAAAATCCCTGGGGACAAAGACCGAGTTGGCTGTTACTTTGGCCCAAGGTGACACCCTTCTTGTACACAGAGTGTAGGTGGGCATCAATCCCTTGCTGGGTCTGGCTGGATCTGTTGCAGCTGTGGCACATCTGGCAGGAGCAGGAGCAGGCAGGGGGGTCGTTTCCTGTGTGTTGGGATGGTTCAACCACAGCCGAAGGAAACAGCACAGAGAGATGCAGCTTCAGGACTCCAAAGGGAGAGAAAATCTTACTGTTGTCATGGAAAGATGGCCAGATTGCTGAGTCCACACCTAAAATCTGGGGGGAGAAATAAAAGGATGGTTTTAAACCTTGTCCTGGGCTGCACCCAAAGCAGCTGGACCAGTAAGACCAGGGAGGGGATTCTGTCCCTCTGCTCCGCTCTGGTGAGACCCCATGTGGAGCCTTGCCTTCAGCTCTGTAGTCCTCAGCACAGGAAGGACATGGAGCTGTTAAAGTGAGTCTAGAGGAGGTCATGGAGATGATCCAAGGGCTGGAGCATCTCCTGTGTAAGAGCAGGCTGAGAGAGTTGGGGTTGTTCAACCAGGAGAAGAGAAGGCTCCAGGGAGACCTTAGAGCAGCCTCCCAGGACTGAAAGGGGCTCCAGGAAAGCTGGGGAGGGGCTCTTGATCAGGGATTGCAGGGATAGGGCAAGGGGGAATGATTTTCAGCTGAAAAAGCGGAGATTGAGATGTGATTTTGGGGAGAAATGTTTTGCTGTGAAGGTGGGGAGGCCCTGGCCCAGGTTGCCCAGAGCAGTGGTGGCTGCCCCATCCCTGGAGGTGTTCAAGGCCAGGCTGGATGGGGCTTTGAGCCCCCTGATCCAGTGGGAGGTGTCCCTGCCCATGGCAGGGGGGTTGGAACTGGATGGATTTTAAAGTCCCTTCCAACCCGAACCTTTCCATGATGCTATGAAACAAGGGCTGGGAGCACTTTCAGGAGTGCAGGGATGTGAAATGGGTACTGGGATCCAGGGATGGAAGGAAAACAGCCCATCCCGGGTTTGCAGCATGAAGAGCAACACTGCTGCAAACAGACACGTGGTGGTGGTGGTGGTGGTGGTGGTGGGGATGAGGCACTTCAGAAGCACCTGCAGCACATTCTTGGATAATACCAGAGATGTTTGACCAAGAGGCTCATTTTAAGGGGTGGTCGATCATCAGCCGTCCTGAAGCAGGGCTTCATGAATTTACCTCACAGGAGACCTTCCCCAAGGTCCTCTCTCACACTGTTGTGGGAGAGGTGACAGACAATCCTGGACACGACACCTCGGCAGCTGCGGGAACGGCCGGGCTCCGAGCACACCATCTGCTCTTGCATTGTCCCAGGAGCCCGCGGCGCGGCGTTCCTGCTGGGAAGAGGGCAGGTGGCAGCAGCCCTGGTTTTGCTTCATGTGCCATCGCAGAGAGAAGCTGCTGCAGACGATGGCACCTGCGTGGAGGCAGGATTTCCTGGGGTGCTGAGCTTGGAGAAGAGGAGTTGTGGGTGGCTGTTCCTCACCATGTGAGAGCAGGTGACACGGGAGCCAGCAAAGCCCTTCTCCCACAGGAAGAAAGGAGGATGGAAAAGCAGCATCGCACTCCTGCGGGGCCTGAGTTGTTTGTGTCACTGTGATAGCCACATCTTCTTCTCCCTGGTGGCCCCTCCTAGTCCTCGCTGGTGGCCCCTTTTAGCTGAGGTCGAGTCCTAGGGCTGAGGATGCTCCTGGATGGCCCCAGGGGAATGCACAGTGCTCTGCAGCAGCAGAGGCCATCGTTCAATGTCTCCTCTGCTCTCCAGTGACACAAAGGGCTGATGTGAACAGGACTGCAAGATCTCAATGCTTTGGAGGCTTCCAGAGATTTATTTTTAATTGTTTTACACCAAAAAAATCCATCTCCGTCCCTGGGAGCAGGCTGGGGTGTGACAACCAGGGAGCCTCAGGACCACTGTGAGATGCTGAGGGTGGGTGGGGGACATCCAAGGTCGATGGCTGTGAAGAATCTTGGCGAGCCAGAGGGGGGCAGAGCCATCAGGTCCTGTTTTAACAGTGAGAGACAGTGACTGGTGCAGAAATCAAATCCCATTTTCCTCCCTGAATTAGCACGGCCCGGGGATCTGTGCTGGCAGTTAGAGGGGAGCAGCCTGGTCACAGCTCCAGCACAGCTGAGGGAGGCTATAAATTCTGCAAGACTCTTACGTAAAGGCTTTCTGGAAGGGGGTAGCAGAAACCAACTCTGACATTTGTTAACCCTTCGGTTCACTTATCCCCATCCCCAGTGCCTGTGGGGCTAGAGGAGCAGGGAAGCAGGCAGATGTCCTTCTGCCTGGCCCTACATCCCTTTGCTCCCCCCTCCTGAGCCGGCCTCTGTGCCCAGCACCGTGTTCCCAATTGCCTTTGTGCCTCTGGAAGAAAGCCCCACCAGAAGAAAGAGGGGCGTTCAGAAAAGCCCCTGGTGTCATTCAAGGAGGACAGACACTCCCTTTCCTCTGCTCTCTGTGGGATGTGGTGATGCAGGAGCCTTCTCCGAATGTTTTCCTGCTTCACTGGCTCACTGCATCTGCTTTAAAATCCAGCCCGGAGCCATCTCTTCAATCAGGCCCCCCTTGCAAGCACCACTTTCTTCCAGATCCCTATTTCATGCTCCAGCCTGGAGGCCAGAGGCAGCATGCATGAAAGATGCAGCACAAATCTCCAGCGTAGCACACGAGGAAGGTGTTTTCTCCATGTCTCAGCTTGCTTGGATTGCTTTGCTGGGCTTGAGACATCAGAAAGAATGGAGCTGGGAATGTGGCTGGGACAAAGCATTGTTCCCTGCCACCTGCCTGGGCCAGTGACTGAAGGGGAGAGCCCTCTGTTCTTTTGGGTGGCCTGGGCTGCTCCAGAGTGGTTTTCTGGCAGAAGGGTTTCTGGCAAAAAGGAGGAGGTCAGGGTTAGTCTGGAATGTGATCGCTCCCAGCAGCCAGTGTGTCCTTACAGTCATAGAATCACTTGGTTGGAAAAGACCTTTGAGATCATGGAGTCCAACTGTACCTGTCCACTGCTAAACCAGATCCCTGAGCACTTCATCCACCCATCTTTTGAACACCTCTAGGGATGGGGACTCCACCACCTCCCTGGACAACCTGTTCCAACGCAGCGGTTTGGATTCAAATGTGGAATAGCTGGTGTTTCTATCTCTAAACCCCCCATGTTTCACCCACGGAGGGACTTTGCTTCTCAGGAAACACCATCTCTGTTACCTTGAGGGGGTTGGCGTGCAGGTCACCCACCCACAGGCTGACAGCCCAGCGCCCCCCACCCCGGGGTGCTGTGCTTTGGGAAGGGCTCTGTTCCAGCCAAGTGTTTCCATGTGTCTGGATCTGCTTTCATAGTCAAACGGGTGGCTTTAAAAATAAATAATAAAAAGCTGCCCATTTATATTCCCCTCACAGCCCTGCTTGCAGCATGGCTGGGGTGTGAATGGATGCATTCCTCTTCCCCACGGCTTATCTCCAAGCGGCTTCGGCTTCAAAGCTTTCCACTCTCGGGGCTGAAATCCAACAGTGTGAGCACAGACCTGGCTTGGAGCTTTTTAGCATCTGAGAGCTGAGAGTCTTCTTCTCATCCTCCCCACCCCCAGCTGGTTCTGCCTGCGGCTCCCTCCCTCCTGGGAAGCCCCTTTCCAGCTGGCAGATCCCTCCCCATCCATCCCAGTGTACATGCAAGCAGCAAACTGGAGTTGCCACCTCCAGTGTTTGCTGCTGCTTAGGAAAAAAACCCCCGCTTACTCAATTGAAGCTTCCCTGTTGATTTAATTAATGCAAATTGAAACATGTGTTAAATCCTCCTTGTAATTAACCGTAACGCTTACTGTCGTGGGTTTGGGTTTTATTTTCCTTGTGTTTTTAAGGAAAATACTAAGGCCTGGATTCACAACAGCTCATAAAGGTCCACGGCCCTGCACGCTGAGCTGAGCTCGGTGCCAGCTGTGGGCTGTGGTAGCAGCCCTGAAGACCCAGTGTGGACACAGGTGCAGTGCTGACCCTGCTTCTAACCCCAACCCAGGCAGCTCCCTCGTGAGCAGAGTTCCTCAGATTCCTTTGATTGGTGAGTATATTCTTGGTTTTCTGTCGATTTTCCTATTGGCAAATCGAAACTTTGCTCCGGGTGAAGTTTCAAATTGAGTTTCTTAATCTCCGAAGCGAATTATTATCATCTAATGCATCAGCTCCCAGGCTGCCTTGAGCTGAAAACCCCAGATGCTCACAGTCACGAGGGATTCAGTTCAACTTTTGTCATCTTCCCAAGCACCAGTTCCTCCCGTGCTGGGTTACAGGGCAGGACCAAGGCAGATGCTTGGGATTCAGTGCATGGCACATGCTTGCCAGCTTCGAGATGCAACCCTGCAGGGGCACTGTGCTTGCTGGGCCACCAAAATGCACTGCTGTGGGCCAAGAGGGCTCCTGTTCTCTCTGCCAGCATCACCAAGGGAATTTGGAGGGCACGACTGGGTTTTTACTCTGCAGAAGAAGCCCCATTCCAGGCTGGAGCAGTTTCTTGCCGGCCCTAGAGAAGATTCCTGAATAAAGAGAGGAAAGATGGCTGAGAAAGGAAATTTAGGCACTGGAGGACAGAAGAAGCTGTGTGAGGTCCCTCTAGTTACAGGCTAAGCTGAAAAAGCCCTTGAAACAGATTTGAAGGATTGATTTTAGTTAATATCAAGATTCCCCACAATTTAGGAAGGACAGGCTGAGCTCATTCCCAGGGGTGCTGGATGTGCTTTGTACCTGAGCATGGTGGTTGGGGTCTGCATGAGGCGGACCCCTAATGTCCCAAATCCTCTTACTTAACCCTTTAGCTTAGGTTTTCACCCCACATCAGGGTACAGGGAGGTGCTGAGGCTCTCAACACCTCTCCCTGGGTGACACAGGGGCACTGGATCCCCCCAGCCCACCAGTTTCAGGATGTCTTCTCCTCCTCACATTGATAGCACCTCTCTAACGCTGTCCATCATGCAAAGCCTGGCTTAGGGGGCTGGTATGTCGTTTTTTTTGTCTTTTAATTAAAATGAAGCACTTGCTTTGGCAATTGCAACATAAGCTTGTCTCTCCAGCCATTGATTTCAGCGTAGGGCAGCAGTTTGCTGTTTATTGCATAAAAGACAGAGCTGTGTTTTTCCCCTAGAAAGGCCGGCTTTGTTTTCCTGGTCTCCCAGCTGCAGTGGATGTGTCTGGTCTTTTTTCTTTTAATATATATATATTGATCTATTTTGAACTCAAATTAGTGGAGGGAAAGGGATCAAACAGCACTGAGCAAATGTTAACTGCAGGTATTGTTTCCATGCTGAGCACAGGCTGTGGGATGGAGCAGGAATTAACCCATTTTGATGCAGAAATGTTGGTGAGGATGGGAGGGGACCTGCTTATCCATAGACATGGACCTCCTCGTCTGACTGAAGTCAAAAAGTGCCATAAAAAACCCTCACAAATGTGTTTTCTTGGCTTACAAATCCTGTGGGAAGAGGGGTGTTGTATTCCACCCCTGGGGTCAGATCCATGCAGAGCACCTTATAGATATCACCATGGCACAACGAGCTGTGGCTGTTGCACCAGGCAGGTTGGGATCTCCTGCGTTACCTGAGCGTGGGGTTGGATGCACGGAAGGAGGAAGACTCCAAAATCCTGCCTTTTCATCAGAATTCAACCTTGTGCTGTCGGTCTGAAAGAAACCAGGCACTTGAGGATCACCAAGGCACCTGCACTGCAGGCAGCAGAGCTCTGGAAAAGACAAATAAAACCTGTTCCAGTCTCGCCACGCACCGATTTTGTCAAGGAAACAGCTTTGACAGCAAACAGCCCAAAAGCTCTGCGTTGAGCATTGTTTCCAATTTGCTCTTAGTGGGAACAGGCTCAGTCTGGGCGCTGCTACAAGCTCATTCATATTGTTTATTTGACATTGGGGAAGTCGTTTGCCTTTAAGAGGATTTCCATCCCCGAACTCCTCCCATCCTGACACTTCCAAGCTACATTTTGTCTTGAAAGGGTGGGAGTATTTTTAACTATATCATGCCAGGGAAGTATTAATAGCACAATAGGCTTGCTGAGCTGCCAGTAGAGATGAATCCATATTTTAAATTCAAGGATCTAATTAGGAGCTGGGGGATAATTAGTGCTATACCCAGTTTTCTTTCCCCCCATCACTTAATTTTCAAAGAGCCACAGCAAATGCCTTTAGTGGAATCTTCTAGGGCTGTTGAATATTTGATGGGTTCTTTCTGCATTGCTGTTCCATGTGGCTGTCAAAATCACACTGGCTTCTTTGCTCTATCCCAGCTGAAATGGCTGACTCTGACACTCTCAAAATCTAATTAGTGCATATCCTGTTGGCTCACATGCCAAAACCACCCCATAAACCCTCTCCTCGTGCTTCTCTCCCAGGCACTCGCTATCGCTGGGTGATGCAGCTCCGTGCGGTGTAGTTATTTTTGAACCCTCAGCAGCAAGTTGTTTACAGGCTTCCTTGTATAGCAAAGCTCTTGGTGCTCCATATGGGAAATGCAAATTTGTGGACTTGGGTTGGAAAAAGGGAAAACCTGCGAGGATACAGAAAAATGGGTCGAGGCTACAGCTCAGTTGGGAGCAAGGAGAGGGGGAAGGAAGATGAGGAGATCTCCAGGCCAGCTTTCATTGAGTCTTGCTGGATGTAGCAGAGGTGGGGCCAGCATCCATGTAGATCTGTCTTTATATTTGGCAAGTAACTCCCAGGAGAGCACAATTGCACAACAGTGTCTTGGAGGATCTACTGGTGCCATGAAAAAAACAATCAGCTCTGTAATTGTACCCACTGTCTGTGACAGCTCTCCTTGGTGTAAAGTCTCTGGTCTCTAATAATAGTTGGGCTGGTGCTGAAGTCTCTTCCTCGCTCTTGCCTCTCCCCAGCCATCTGTTTTCAAGAAACTTGTGGAATTCGTGTCACTGAGCTCTTATCCATATTTATCAGAAGGGCAGAAGCTGGCTCGCAAAGCCAAAGGCTGGGAGAGAAGATTGGTCAGAGACAGAGCAGGAGTTTGATCATATAAAGGTTTGTTTTATTAGGACACAAAGAATTAAAAGCATGCCAGGAGATCTACCAGCTTCTTGGAAAGGGAATTCTGCTGCTCCTTTGTCCAGGGCAAACCGATGGCAGAGCACGCTATTTATGTTATGAGGACAGGCTGAGAGAATTGGGGTTGTTCAGCCTGGAGAAGAGAAGCCTCTGGGGGAACCTCATTGCATCCTTCCAGTACTGAAAGGGGCTACAAGAAAGTCGGGAAGGGACTTTTTACAAGGGCAAGTAGTGATAGAACAAGGGAGAATGGCTTTAAATTGGAAGGGGGAAGATTTAGATTAGGCATTAGGAAGAAATTCTTCACAATGAGGGTGGGGAAGCCCTGGCACAGGTTGCCCAGAGAAGTGGTGGCTGCCCCATCCCTGGAGGTGTTCAAGGCCTGGCTGGATGGGGCTTTGAGCCCTCTGATCCAGTGGGAGAAGTCCCTGCCCATGGCAGGGGGTGGAACTGCATGATCTTTAAGGTCGCTTCCAACACAAACCATTCCACGGTTCTATGATTTAGAAGAAAGTCCAGATCTCATTCAAGGTCCTGGTTACAGCCAGGGTGAAGGTGCTCACGTGTGGGTACTGCAGCCTCTGCTATTACTTTAGGGTCTGTCCTTGTCTCAGTGTGTTGGAGAATTGTTTGCAAGGAGAGCAGAGGGATTGTGAGGCTTTGTCTTGGTTCATTAGAAGCTTACGTTGTTTTTCTACTCCAGAGCCTTGTCAGCCCTCATCACCATAGTGATTGGATATCATGCAGTACAGTCCTGTGGCTGCATTTGCAGAGGTGAGTATGGATTCCAGGGTTGTATTGCCCCAATAGCAAAGCAATTGATTTATATTTTCACCTCTCTTGCTGCAGGCGCAATCACCATCTGTGTGAGTGCTTTTACTTGTCTCATTTCATGGAGGAATTGAGTTTGAGCGAATTTGAACAACATGATCCTTTGAGCCCCCTGATCCAGAGGGAGGTGTCCCTGCCCATGGCAGGGGAGGGGGACTGGATGGGCTTTGAGGTCCCTTCCAACCCAAACCATTCTGTGACGCTACAAATTTCTCAAAAGACAAGATGGCAATGGCAATCAGCCCTGCCTGATTCAGAAAATTGAAATAATTTCCAACAGCATGTTGGCAAGGGCAAATTTGTTCCAAAGGGAATATTTTCTTAATACTGTTTTTCAGCCTAAACACCTCCAGTAAACAAAATCAATGACCTTAAACATTTCTTACCTGAGGAAGAGCTTTCATTGTGAGGGAGACACTCCCTGAAAATCTTGGTTTATTCTGTGAGCTCCTCGCCTGCGTTTGGATTAAAAAGCATTTTTATCTGAAGATCAGTGAGATCTTTGCAGCTTCAGATGTTCCTTGAGAGACCTTTGTTGGGCAGCAGCACATCAGCGCAGATGGTGGGAGAGAAAAAATTGCTGGGGGTTAAAATAGAGATTGAGAAACAGGGATAGAACGAAACCTTATAGTCCTTCTCTCTGCGCCTGACAACAAGTTGCTTTTAAATTATTGTCTCCTCTTGCTGGTTATTTATTCAGTCACTTAAAACTGACTTGAGTCAAATGGTATGTTGGATTTCTAGTTTTAGAATGAACTTCAGAATGAAGAGAAGGACTTTGGGTATTGGTGGATGAGAAGATAAACATGAGCCAACAACATGTGCTCAGAGCCCAGAAACCACCTGTGTCTGGGGCTGCATCGAAAGTCCTGGGACCAGCAGGACCAGGGAGGGGATTCTGCTCCTCTGCTCTGGTGAGATCTCACCTGGAGTATTGTGTCCAGCTCTGGAGTCCTCAGCACTGGAAGGACATGGAGGTGTTGGAGCAATTCCAGAGGAGGCCACAGAGATGATCCAAGGGCTGGAGCATCTCTGCTATGAGGACAGGCTGAGAGAGTTGGGATTGTTCAGCCATGAGAAGAAAAGGCTCTGGGGAGCCTTGGAGCAGCCTCCCAGTGCTGAAAGGGGCTCCAGAAAACCTGGGGAGGGGCTCTTCATCAGAGAATGCAAGGATAGGATGAGGGGGAATGGTTTTCAGCTGAAAGAGGGGAGATGGAGATGAGATCTTAGGAAGAAATGTTTTGCTGTGAGGGTGGGGAGGCCCTGGCCCAGGTTGCCCAGAGAAGTGGTGGCTGCCCCATCCCTGGAGGTGTTCCAGGCCAGGTTGGATGGGGCTTTGAGCCCCCTGATCCAGTGGGAGGTGTCCCTGCCCATGGCAGGGGGGTTGGAACTGGATGGGCTTTGAGGTTCTTTCCAACCCAAACCATTCCATGATTCTATGAACTTTGCTAATGCAGTGATTGTTACCAGTCTTGGCAAATCCTTGCTAAAATTAGTTACCAAGGTGCTTTAAAACATTCTCTGATTAAGAAATCAGCTGTCAGTCCATCCACCACGGGTGCTTAAGGGTGGCAATTTAATACTCAGAAAGCACATTTCCTTATTGGAGATTAAATATTTTTGCAAGTTAAAAACGCTGCCGTGGGCTGAGTTGTCACCCAGTTGTGTCAGTCTCTTTGTGGGATGTTTTGATAAGCACATCAGAGGAGACGCTTTCATCTTTATGCTAAATCAGATCACGTCACATCCTAAATTCACACGTACAAGAAGTCCTGTCAGTGAGACCTTGACTTCTCTGTCTCACTGACAGCAGAGGTTGAGCTGCAGCCAAGGGGCTCGTGTTTTGTCTGTGCTGAGGATGAGACCCCCTCCAGCAACTGGTGACTGCAAGGGGCACAAGGGCAAGGATTTTAAGTGGGTGCAGTTATCACTGGCTTGGATGCATCACAAGAGAGTGAGAGTGGGTCAAGTTCCTCATTTCATAGAATCATGGAATCATGGAATGGTTTGAGTTGGAAGGGACCTTGAAACTCATCCAGTTCCGTTCTCGCTGCCACAGGCAGGGATACCTCCCACTGGATTAGGGGGCTCAAAGCCCCATCCAACCTGGCCTTGAACACCTCCAGGGATGGGGCAGCCACCACTTCCCTGGGCAACCTGGGCCAGGGCCTACCCCCTCCCCACTCTCAACAGCAAAACATTTCTTCCTAGGATCTCATCTCAATCTCCCCTCTTTCAGCTTAAAATCGCCTCTCTTACAGCTTAAAATCTCCCTTCTTACAGTTTATAGAGCCTTTGTTCCTTTCTGCTCTGGTCATATCTCCTGCAGGTTCTGCAGGTCCTTTGTCTTCCTCAAGATGCACAAATTTGTCTGGGTGATCTGGTTAGAATTGGTCTTGAAAGAGATTTTCCTTCTCAAACCCAGTTTTGGGTTTCCTCCATGTAGGAGGAAATTTCTCGTGCTGCTGCTGGCTCTTTTATTTTGGGAAAACTGGGATTATAAGAAAAAGCTTTTGTTGGTGATGAGGAATCCAGGAGACAAAAACAACCGCAGCCTCGACGAAAGAAGAGTCTGTTTAGAAACCCAGTAGATGTGTCGATAAACACAAATCAAATGCAAATTAAATAAAAGCTTTTCATATTCTCCTCGAGATCAGACGCAAATAAATGCCACATAAGCAAGTGAATTTTATGAAACGTTCTAAAAATAAAACCTTTCTTGCAACGAGGCCGAAAGTGAGATCGTCTCCGAGCCTTTCCAGCTGCTGAGAGCTGTTATTTCTCTTTGTACCGCAATAATACTAAGAGATTTTGGTTTAAATTGAAACCAGTTGTGGCAGGTGCTGGAAAGAGGTTGCTAAAGAGTCTCAATCTAAGTGACACGGTATGGAAATTGTCAGAGCTGAGAGCAGATCCCACATCTGATTCCCAGCTCAGTGCAATAAACCCTGTCACCTCTTACACAGGAGAGTTCTTGGCTGAAATAAATGGGTTTGGCTTTAAAGCCAATCTGCAAAAAAAGGTAAGTTAAATGCCTGTCTTTTTTTCTCCCCTCTCTCTTCCTTTTTTTTTTTTTCTGTCCTTGTGAGAAGCCCAGGAAATAAACACTGAGGACAGACCCTGCATTACTTGTGGCTTTATCTCAGCCTGCATCCCTTCTTCAAAAGCAGTAAATGATATTTCACCATCATCTCTCCAGGGGCTGAGGGCTGACTAAAGGCAGGCACGCAGGTACCAAACAAAGAGCCCAGAGCCCAGGAAGCCTTGTTTCTTCTGGGAAACCCTGAGATCATCCCAGGATAAGCTCCTTGCTTTTACTAAAAAGCATTAATATTAAAGCATCCAACCCACTGTTGATCTACACGGATGCTAATTAATAAATGAGAAAGTAAAACACAGGCTGGTGGCAATGGTCTCTTGGCTGCTTTGTTTTCCAGCACCATTTGATGTGATTTAATCCAAGCCCTCAAGATGTTTCATGAGAAACGTGTGGTGTGTGTGATAGCGTGTCCCAGAGCCAGGATCCCTGTGAACATTCCAGGCGTGATCCTGAAGGACCAAGCAACCAAACCATTTGGAATCTGAAATCCCTTCAAGCCTACAAAATGCTGGAAAATGGTTCTTCCCATGGCCAGTGAGCCTCTCCGACAAGAAACCTCTCCCAATTCCAGCAGCTCAGCTGCTGGATGTGGTTTCCATGGAAATAGACGTCAGATCAGCAAAAAAAACAGGGCAAGTGTTTAAAATAATCTCTGTTTTGAAAGCTTTCTGTCACAATATTAAGGCTCCTCAAGGTAGGAATGTCTTTTTTGGTGCAAAATCTTTGTTTTTAAGAGTGTGCACAAGAAGGGTGGGTCCCCTATGGAAAGTCTTTTCTGCGGTATTTAGGGTACGGAGATGGTTTGCGTCGTAGCAGAAGGTTTGAGCTGCTCTTCAGCCATCTGTCTTTTGTGTGCATTCTCTTGGCGGAACTCGAGTGACTGCAGGATGGAAGCCACCACCACGGGAATTGTACCAGAGTCGTGGTGAAAACGTAACCAGTTCATTTAAAGCACATTTGTGAGCAAACCACTTATCCACGCTTGGCAATCCTGGGATGGGAGCTGCTCACAATGCAGCCTCTAGGAAAAGGATGGATCTTTACACGGCCATTATGGCATCTCCATGAACGATAGTTTTTCTGGATGTGCTTTGAGTTGATGGTGTCACATCAAAGGGGAGGGTGGCCACGTGGCTGCCCCCCAAAACACACTGCTAGGGGCTGTGGAGTCAATGCATTTTCAGACCTACTGATCCTCATTGGGGTTGGCCTGTGGTGGTTGTGACCCTGAGGTGACCAAAGAAATGTGGTGGTCACCTTGATGATGACCAAGAGCCCTGAGGTTATCGTTGCCCTTAGATAACTGATTGGCCCTGAGGTGATCATGCCCTCGGGTAGGTGACCATGGTCCTGAGGTGACTGCGGCCCCAAGGCAAGTGCTGATGATCCTGAGGTGACCGTGGACCTGAGGTGATCATAGTCCTGAGGTGACCACAGTCCTGAGATGACCTTGGTCTTGAGGAAAGTGACCACAGCTCTGACGTGACTGTGGTCCTGAGGTCTTCATGGGCTTGAGGAAAGTGGCCGTGGCTCTGAGGCTAAGGTGGTCAAGTGCCCTGAGCTGGGTGACCATGACTCTGTGATGACCAAGGTGGCCAAAAGCTGTGAGGTAGGTGACCACGGTCCTGCGGGAAGCGACCACGACTCTGAAGTGCCCATGGCCCTGAGGTGGCCAAGGCCCCTGAGGTAGGTGACCATGGCTCTGGGGTGACCACGCTCCTGAGGCGGCCGTGGCCCTGACGCTGGTGGCCAGCCCCGTGGTGACCACCCGAACCCAGCAGCGCTCCTGCCAGGCGCCCACGAAGGGACAGCGCCCCTGACCCAAGGGGCGCACCGAGCCCCGCTCCTCCCACCGCCCCATAGAGACAAAGGCAGCCCCGCCGGCCCTGAGGCACCGGGGCGGGGGGGGGGGGGGGGGGGGGGGGGTCGGTGCTGTCCCGCACCCCGAGCACCCCTGGTCCGTGGGGTCCCCGCGCCTCCCACCGCGTGGGGTGGGGGGGGGGTGGGGGGTGACACCCCCCGCGGGCGGCACGTGCCGCGGAGCCCGGCCAATGGGGGCGGGGCGCGGCGGGTCACGTGCCGCTGTTTGGCGCTTTTGTGGGTGGCGGCGCGCGCGGGCGCGGGGCGAGCGGCGGGATCGAGCGGGCAGGTGCGTGCGGAGCGGGGACGGCGGTGCACCGGAGCGGGCAGGTGGGTGCGGAGCGGGGATAGCGGCACCACCACCGGTGGGAACGTGAGCGGGGACCGAGCGGCGACACCGGTACCGCTGGGGCGGAGCGCGGCGGCGACCGACTGGGTGGGTGCGGAGCGGGCACCGAGCGGAGGTGCCAGCGGCACCAGCATCATCGGGGCGGGCGGGGACCGAGCAGAGGCACCGGTACGGATACGAACACCATCGGGGCGGGCACCGAGCGGCGGCACCGGTACCAGCACCATCGGGGCGGCTGCGGTGGCAAAAGGTCAACCCGGTCTCGGTGCGGGTGCCCGTGCCCCCTGCGGGTGTCGGGCGCTCCGTGATGTGGGGCGGCGGACGGGGTGTCAGTGCTCGGACGCTCGGCAGCCGCTTGGGGAGTGGTCGTGTCCCCCCGTCCCCCCCCCCCCGCTTTTGTCCCTTCTCCCCGCTCGCCGCCGCCTTTTCGGGCGCTGCGGTGACAAAGAGAGGAAGGGACTGCGGGGAGACAATGGGCAGGCGGTGTCCCCAGCAACCCCGCTGCCCCCCGAAAGCCCCATCCCGGGGCGGGGGGTGTCTATTGTCCCGGGAGCCGCGCTGCGAGGGGCGCCGCCCTACGGCCCCCTCCCCCTTTTTTTGCCAGGACCCCGCCATTGTTAGTGGGGAAGGGGCGGCGCCCGCGCGGCCGCGCCCCGACGCCATCGAGCCGGGGGACCCCGCGGTTGAGCCCCGCGTGGCGGCGGCGATGGGGCGAGGGTCCCCGTGCTTTGCGTGTCCCCCCCCGGCCCCCGTAGCTTCTTTCACCCCCCCCCCCAGGGTGGCAGCGGGGGCCCCCGCACCTGCGGTGGGAGGGAGGGGGGCGCGCGGCAGGTGCCCGGATGTTGCCGTTGGCCACGCCCTCCCCCGAGCCCCCCAGCGCGCGCTCCCTCCCTCTCCCCGGCGGTTTGAATTCGGTGCGGTGGGGAGGGGGCGGGGCCTCCGCCTGGGCGCGCCACTGCCTCGATTCCTATTGGTTAGTGGCGGGAGGGAGGCGTGGCCTCTCGGGAACGGGTGGGCGCGCGGTCCTAGCGCCGCCCGGGCGGCGCACCCACCCGTCCCCCCCTTGAAAAAAACCTTTTTTTTTTTTTTGGAATTTTACACCATTTTGTGGCTTTTTAAAATTACATCCCTTTATAACAAGGGATGCCGAGCAGCGTGCGTGCTGCCCGTCTGCCATGATGCGCAGCGTCTGGCTCAGCTGCAGGAATAAAATGGAATTTTAAATGAGTTCATTGTGCACATTTAAGATGGTTTGGTAGCAGGATCTGGCTGTACTGCCCTGTTGTTCGCCGTATTTTAATTTAGAGAGCTAATTCAGTGATACGGTTCAGTAGTGGACAGGTACAAATGGATTTGATGATCTCTAAGGTCTTTTTCAACCAAATGATTCTACATTTACTATATGCATTGTCATTGAAATACCTGTAGTGCTGTATGCTGCTGGATTAATGGTGAAATGAGTCTTTGTTTGCATATCTTAATTACAGTAGAGTAAAACAGAGGCTGAAAACGCCCAGCAATTCAGTCATACATACAAATCCTGCAGTACCAATAATTGAGAGCATCTCTGCTGTTCCTGGCATCAGCCTCAGCCCCATAAACTGAACTGGAATTACTGACTGTAGTAACCTACTCAACTGTCTTTTGTTCAACAGATCTAATTATGCTTAGCCATTTTTATTAGGAGTCAGAAGAAATTAAGTTAATGTACTTACTGTTCAAAGGCTTGTCTGTGTTATCTAGGAATCCAGCTGATTGAAGTTATCCAAGAGTTGGCTTGTGGAATCCTATTTTCTTGGTCATGGCTACTTCTGGTATGTAGTATTATGTATGAAATATATATATGTTGGGGTTTTTCCCCTCTTAATTTCCTCAGAAGTAATGTGAAAATCTAATATAGTAAAATAAACTGTCATCACTCTGCTTTTCTCCCATCTCTAGAGAAGCTGTTAAACCTGGGTGCTTGTGGAAGCACACCACAAGCCCCCTCAGACTAGGCTGTTGGCAGATGGGCTTCAGCTCCTCTGCGTGCCATCTGCTCCGTTAACAGAGCTGACGATCATCCAGACATGTTGGTGATCAAATCTGGAGCACGGGTACAACTGACACCCTGCGGGGCTGACGTGCCTCTTTGGAGCTGTTTGAAGATGGAACGCTGGCTTTGCATATTCCTTTGAAAATGTGTTTGAGTTCTTGGCTCTGTCAGGTCTTAGGCGAACGCCTTGAACTCCTCCTCAGACCTGTCACTGGAGAAAGAAGGATTTTTCAGTTGAAGTACTTGAGAAACTTGTTTTCATGACCTTGGATACTAAAGGCTGAAATAAAATGTCATATTGAGGCAGAATCACAAACAAAATGAATGCAAATGTATTTAAATGTGGTGATGCTGCTTAAAACAGAACTATTGGCTCAAGCACTGTGTCCCTCGGTGAGCTTTGTGGGTGTCACTTTTGAATATTCAGATTATCTAAGCCAGTTCCTGGCTTAAAATACTGTTCGTTTGGGGTTTTTCCCATGTTTCTAGATATTCAAGTGAAAGAACTGGAAAAGCGTGCCTCTGGGCAGGCCTTTGAGCTGATTCTCAGTCCCCGCTCAAAAGAAGCAGTCCCAGAATTCCCTCTTTCTCCCCCAAAGAAGAAGGATGTGTCATTGGAAGAGATTCAGAAGAAGTTGGAAGCAGCAGAAGAGAGACGCAAGGTAAACTCGAAATGACAGGTTATGTGAGCTCTGCTCAGTCTGTGTGAGTTGAAGTTTTTGAAATCATTGTTTGGGACAAGTGATGAGCAATTTATGGTAAATGAATGTTAATTGGACTTTGGAATCTCTGGGGCTCTCATGAACCTTTATTATGGTCTGCAAGGTTCCCAAAGTGATCTTGAACGGCCAATTGAAGAACTGGTAGGAAAGGTTTAGCAGTGGGGTGATGCTCTTTCAGGATGGAGCTGTTTTTCTTCCCTTTTAACATCATAAAGCATTCATTTTCTCCTAGAAAATGCAGTGGTGAATCTGTAATTAGAAGGTTTGCGAAGACAATGTCTGACTTGATGCAAGAGCTTGCTGTTGAGATGTGGCTTAGAGCCCTGGGCCGAGCAGAGGATTACTAATGGAAGTGATTCACCATCCTGAGAAGCAAGAGTATTGTAGGAGAGGTCAATATTATCATAAAAATCAATCTTTTCTTCTAGAAAACTCTGATTTATTGAGATTTGCAAGTAAAGACACAAACTTAACTTTCCTGGTAGTTTGTAGTGGTGAAATAGGGATTATATGGGTGGAGGATGCCTCAGGGAGCTTTGTCCTGCATCACAAAGTTGCTGTTCTCCTGTAAAACAGCAGAAGATCTCTTTTCTCAGGAGTGTGGGCAAGTTTTTTGTGGCTGTAGGTGTAGTTCATGTTTTGTGTTCAAAGCGTGCACCCTCCGTTTTAGTCTCATGAAGCAGAAGTCCTGAAGCAGCTGGCTGAGAAGCGGGAGCACGAAAAAGAGGTGCTTCAGAAAGCGATCGAGGAGAACAACAACTTCAGCAAAATGGCTGAGGAGAAGCTGACCCACAAAATGGAAGCGAACAAAGAAAACCGTGAGGCACAAATGGCTGCTAAACTGGAACGCTTGAGGGAGAAGGTGGGTGTGGAGCTCCAGTTCCCTTTTGGGAGAGAATTTATTTCAAAGAACCATAGAATGGTTTGGGTTGGAAGAGACCTCAAAACCCATCCAGTCCCACCCCCTGCTATGGGCAGGGACACCTCCCACTGGATCAGGGGGCTCCAAGCCCCATCCAACCTGGCCTTGAACACCTCCAGGGATGGGGCAGCCACAGCTTCTCTGGGCAACCTGGGCCAATGTCTCAGCACTCTTATTGTGAAGAATTTCTTCTTAATGTCTAATCTAAATTTTCCCCCTTCCAGTTTAAAGCCGTTCCCCCGCATCCTATCACTGCAAGGCCTTGAGAGCCCTTATTTGTGCTCCTTTCTTTGAAAATGAGCTAAAGGAGGTCTGGCCAGGAGGGTGCTGTGAGCAGACCAATACCCTGTGGTGGTCTGAGCTTGGAAGATTATTAAATCCACTAAAGACTCTGTAGAAATCCTCCTCTTGGGGGAGAGGGGATGGATGGAGTTAGAGCAGCAGCTCTACCTCCCTTTTTACAGAAGCTTCTCCCTGCAGTCCCTTTTGTTACCCCAGCCTTGCAGATTCCTGGGGTGGGAAGCAAGCCAGGGCTTGCTCTGCCACTGGGAGCCCTGTGCCTGGGCAGCTGACTGCATCCCTGCTCCTACCTTGTGTGTTTATGGAAGATGTGGAATATCTGCTACGACATAATGGAGGCTTAAGTGACCGCTGGATTAGATCCCATACACAAGATCAGGCATAATTAATTACTGTTTTTCAGGACAAGCACATTGAAGAGGTCCGAAAGAACAAAGAAGGCAAAGACCCTGGTGAGGCCGAAACCGACTGACTTCATTCTGGAAGCTGACTCTCTCCCCCTCCTCTATAAATATCCAAAGACTGTACTGGCCAGTGGTTTTATCTTTGTTTTTTTTTTTGTTCTTTTTAAGTTTCTAGAAACTGATGTAGAACTGTAAAATTAGATCCAAACTGTACACTTTCTTTTGGGGGCTAGAGGGGAGACCTTCCATGTTTCACTTTTTTCTAAAGTGTTGTCTTTCCAGTGTAGCTATCTTCTTGTTGCATCCTTTTCTACGCCAGAGCGCTCGCTCCTGGGTTGATGGCTAGTACTGTATCAGCTCTGTAAGACATTTGTGAAAGGAATATGTGGTATATACTGTTCCATGCTGAATATCTGTTACACTCCAAGAATCTGACTCTGTCCCACTCTGCTAAAATACTGCTGTAACTGAGTGACTAAATAAAGCTGCACAGTGCTGTTATCATGAGAATTACTTCTGGAAATGACAAAGGTCTGCAAGAGGCATCAGAGAACAGTTTGGGTTGGAAGGGACCTTAAAGATCATCAAGTTCCAACCCCCCTGCTGTGGGCAGGGTCACTTCCCACTAGACCAGGCTGCTCAAGACCCCATCCATCCTGGCCTTGAACACCTCCAGGGATGGAGCAGCCACAACTTCCCTAGGAATCCTTATCCAGTGCTGCAGCAGCAGTTTTCCTTGCATCCGTGGGCATGCTGCATGACTGCCTTTCCCTAGAGCCACCCTCATTGTCTTAGTTTTACAATTGGAGCTTTGTTTTGACACCTCAACAGTTGTCAGCTGTTGTGTGTTTTTGTTAAAAGGAGTTTGGAACCACCTCCCTGTAGATGCTGACTCTTCAACAAACAAGTCCTTGTTACCACATGACTGATCTGAGCCTTTTTTTGGAAAGGGTTTCTAGGAGAGGACTTGTGTTATTGAATGGTGGCTTGTGTGCTGCGTCCTGCAGCGTCAGAAACCTGTTCTGTGCTGGGGCTGAGAATGCTGTTGTGGATGAGAATCATTGTTTTGGTGTCTGCATTGGGATAGCACGCGATGCTGCAGGGCAAGTCACACGCGATGCTGCAGGGCAAGTCTGCAGATACACATCTCCTTGTGGGTTAGGAGTTCATCAGCTTTGTTTTTGTGGGATGTGGGGAGCGGATATGGCTTTACCTGTGCTCTGAGGAAGGATGCTTTTGAGGTGCCTTAAACAAAAGCCTTCCACTAAGGCTAATCCACATCCACAAGCATTCGTGCTGCTCTGCAGTAAAGACAAGTTTGCAGTGTGGGTGAACAGGACAAGCAGCATGTTCTGAGGTCCTCAGCTTCCCTTGAAGGTTCTACAGTTCCTGTTAACATCAGACATTTCGTGGCACTGGTCCCAGTGAGGCACACTTGGTACCATCTTCTCCTTTTGGTGTGCTTGGTCTTGAGGCTGCTGGGTTTGTTCTCAGGCCAACTGCATACCTGGAGCATCTGGCACTGCCCAGACTTGCATGTTCTAAGGGTGGAAAATCTGGTAGGGATTCTTTTAAGGGGCTGGCTGGGTCCTGGACCACTTGACCTTGTAAAGAGGGAGCCTCAGCTTAGAGAGCTTTCATGTATCATGCTTATCAGTTTTGATTGCATCAGAGCTGTACTTAACTGAAAGCTGGTATTACACTGAACAAAAGAACAGTGAGATACAGTCAAGCCTGATGCACTGGAGGGCTGGGATCAGATACTTTCCCTGAAGGTTTTCAGATACTTCACAATTTAAGGTAAGAGAGACTACTTCTTCCTGCTGGGGAGCGACCACCCACCTGTGGTGAGAGCATAGTGCAGGTGTCAAGGTTTTAGTGGCACCTATTGGCATTGTGTGAGCCAAGGGTGCAGGGATGGAGGTCAGGATCCACCTGGGAAGTGGAGGTGGACAAGAATCCAGAGCTGAGCTTTGAGACAAAGGCTTGATCTCCTCCCTCACATGCTTATGGAAGATGTGGAATATCCAGTAGCACATAATGGAGGTTTAAGTGATTGCTGGATTAGATCCCATATACAAGAGCAGGCATAATTAGCAATCAAAAGCAAATCAGCTTTTATTTAACATATTTCTTTACCTGCTGAGGGAAGACCCAGTGTCTCAAACACTGTGGTGGGGTTTTCAAAGTGTCCAAAATACAGTGTGTGGGTTTTCCCCCATCTTTTCAACAGCTGGGGGAGGAGGATGGCAGCGCTGCCAAACCCAAATGGTGTTACCAGAATATTAATTGTGAGGTTTTCGATTGGCAAAGCTGTGGATCTCGGCTTGGGGTGGTCTTTTGCCTTTTCTTTGGCTGCCTTACACCTCACCGGAGCTCAGTGCCCAGGGTCTGGGCTGGGTCTGGTTCCTCCGGAGCTGCTGGGGGGGGGGGGATGAATAGAAGCGAGGGGTGGGAATGGGATTGGGGGATGCAAACACCGAGAGGATGGGAATGAGCTGCGCGTGGAGTAAGGGGAAAAAGCCAGCAGGGAGGAGACGGTGCTCGGGCAGGAGAGCAGCAAGAACGGCCCCTCCAGTGGGGAAAGCCGGGCTGCAAAGAGGTTGGTTGGTTAAAAAGCTGAAGCAGAAGCTCGGTGGCGTTGTTTCCGCGGCGGCAGCGAAGGCACAAAGGCGAGCGGGGCTGTGGGTGTGGCGGGGGGGGATGTGTCCGGGTGATGCGGGGCTCTAGGACTGGGGGTCCGGTATCTGAGCAATAGGGGTGCCCTGGTGTCGGGGGCTGGGTGATGGGGGACTCCTCTGAGCGGTGGGGGGGCAGGCGATGGAGGTCCCGTGGGGCTGAGGGGTGGGTGGCTCCAGAGCCGGGGGATGCGGGGGGCTCCCTGGGACCAGGGGGCTGGGTGATAGCGGTCTCTGGGGCCAGGGGGTCTCCCCTGGGGCCAAGGGTGTAGCGGGAGGGGCTGGTCCGGACAGGGGAGTCTTAAGGACGGGGGTCAGTCAGGGGGGGCTCCCCCGGGGCCAGCGAGTGCAGCTGAGAGGCTTCCTGGAGCCGGGGGTCCTGTCTTGGGCTGCTGATGTGGGCATGGGGGCTCTTCGGGGTCCAGTGGGAGGGGCTGATCTGGGCGTGGGGGCTCCTCTGGGTCCAAGGGTCTGGTGGGGGGGCTCCCCTGGGGCTGGGGGTCCAGCAGGGGGGGGGGTTCCTCGGGCCAGGGGTCTGAGCACTGGAGGTCTCCTCTAGGGCCGGGGGTCCAGGCATGGGGGTCCCCAGGGCTGGGGTTGCGGGCATAGGGGCTCCTCTGGGGTGGGGGTCTGGGCAATGGGACTCCCTGAGCCTGGGCAGGGGGGTCCTAGGGATGTGTCTGGGTGATGGGTTCCCTGGAGCCATGCAATGGGGTTCCAGGGGGCAGCAGGACTTGCCAGGGAGGGCAAGTCCTGACCTCCAGCTGCGTTTGCTTCCTGAAACCCCCATCCTGGGGAAAAAAAATCCAGGAGAGGGGATCGATCCAGGGAAGGGGTTTTGACAGGGCTGGTGCTGCTGCTTTGCTGGGAGAAGGGAGGGCCGGTGCGGGACCTGGCACCCAGCCACCAAAAGGGTGGCTGGGGGTGCCTGTAGTGAGAAGAAAATAATCATAACTGAAAATAGATGTATTTGTGCTTTAGAAGGCAAAATACAGACCAACACATGGGTGCGGAGAGGCTGGTAAACAGCTGGGGGCTGAGTCTGTATCAACAAGGAAAAACTCAGCAGGTTGGGTGGATGCTGCTTGTGAGAGGAAACGCTCCGTAGGAAATAACAGGCGTTTGAGGCAACTTAGAGGTATGTGGAGGGGGTTATTCCGAGTACAAGACAGATTTAATAATTTTCAGCCCCATGCAGGATGTGCTTCCTTCATAACTGAGCGTTGCTGAAGGCTTTGTAGGTAGGAAGAGCTTTGCAAATTAAGTCCTGCTGCAACAAGTTTGGAGGAGCTGAAGTAAACACTGCTCCCTTTCCTGCCTCATGCTTGGAACACAGCTTTCCCCACAGCATCTCCCTGAGCAGAACCAGGGGCACTGTTCCTGTAGGAATTTGTTTTCTTGCAGCCGTGAGAGGGTCACATCTCCCGGGCAGGACTCGAGGCTGTTTCAGTTCAGTGCAGTAGCTGCAAGTCCGGAAGAGGTTTAGGAAGTTAATTTTTCACTGGCAGCCTGCAGTGTTACAGGATTGTCCTCTGCGAGGTGCTGCCCTGAGCTGGCTGGTTTTGACGTAAGGTTTCTTTAACCAGTTGAGGTGGGAAAAGAGCATTCCAGGAGCAGCTAACAGCTTGTTTTTGTCTGCATCCTGCTCCTCAGCTTCAGGCAGGCGTGAGTTACAGACCTATCTGCTCCATGTCGATGAGGAAATCACAAGGATTTTTAAAGTAAACAGTCCCATTCCCTCCTCCTCCTGTTCCCAAACTTTGAAGAGCTTTTCCTGTCTGAGCTGTCCCTGAAATGACTGCACTTGCCAGGAGTTGAGGTGTAAATCGGCGCTGGAGCTGGACTGGAGTCGAGCTGTTTTCTTCAGAACTTGGTTGAGCAAGAGCAGGTAAAGAGGGGGGAGAATCTCATTTTAAGCATGTTCTGTTCAATTTGTTTTCAAGGCTGCTGTGCAAAGGCAGAATGAGCCAGCAAGGCTGCCTTTATCTTGGTAAGGACAGCAGCCGCAAAAATGTAAATATGGAAATGCTTGCTCGCAAAGATTACGCTGCTGGACCTCACTGATGCAGCAGGATAAACTCCTGTGAGCAGTGGTGTTTTTGTGCAAAGCTGCATGGAAAATCAGGAGCTGAAAAAAGCCAGTTAAAAACTCTGAACAGAGAAGCTACAGCTTCTGTTACTGGTATTGCGGTTATTTATGTTCTCAAGTGCCCCCCTCGTGAGGCAGAGAGAGTCCTCTCATGGCTTGAGGGAACGTGGATCCTTGTTACTCATAGGATACTGCCAACAGTTTACAAAGAGGAAAACCTGGGCTGTGCCTGGAGGGGGAGATTTTTTTTGGTGTTTAGTTTGTTTACCAGTTCCCAAACTGCTGGGAAGGGATGAGCTAGGAGCTTGATGTGTCCTAGTGTGCTAACTATTATGTCAGTTAACCCCATCCTTGCTTCCTCCACCCTGTTCTGCTCTGGACACTCACCTATGCAAGGGGCACTCTGGCAGGGGTTCTATCATCTCCCTTCTGCTTCCTTCATGTTATTATTTGTGGTGATTCTTTTATTTCAGCTATAATGAGTCATTCTCCAGTCACGCATGATTTTATATGTTATCGGGAAAAAAGCTAAAGCATTCAAATGTATTGTTGATTTTTGGTAAAGTCACTATTAAACCCGGCAGCAAAACCTTCTTTCCATCCCAAAGGTCGTTCTGTGCAGCGAGGAGCCGGAGTTTGGCTGCATCATGGCAACGGTCGTCCCCGAAAAGCTGAGCCGCCCCTTCATTAACGTGCGGCAGGTCCCTCAGCTGCTGGCCCCCCTCTCCCCCTCCACCGTCAGCAGTTCGGAGGTGCCAAAGGTCTTCTGGAAGCCTTACATCCACACTGGCTACCGGCCAGTGCAGCAGACCTGGCGCTATTATTTCTCGACGCTCTTCCAGCAGCACAACGAAGCCATCAACGTCTGGACCCATCTGGTGGCAGCACTGATCCTGCTGCTGCGGTTCCAGCAGCTCTCGCAGCGGGTGGATTTTGGACGGGACCTGCACGCCCAACCCCTCCTCATCATCATCGTGGCGTCCATCACCTACCTGACGTTCAGCACCCTCGCTCACCTTCTGCAGGCCAAATCCGAGTTCTGGCACTACAGCTTCTTCTTCATGGACTATGTGGGGGTTGCCATTTACCAGTACGGCAGTGCTCTGGGACACTACTACTACGCCATTGAGCCCAGCTGGCATGAGAAGATCAAGGGGTTTTACATGCCAGCAGCTGTCCTGTTAGCTTGGCTGTCCTGCACCGGTTCCTGCTACGCCAAGTACCAGTACCACCAGTCCACTCGTCTTCTGAGCCTGCTCTGCCAGGAGCTGCCCTCTGGCCTGGCGTACATGCTGGACATCAGCCCCGTGGTCCACCGCATCTCCACTGCGCCGCCCTCCGAGCAGGCTGATCCAGCCATTCTCTATCACAAATGCCAAGTGCTGTTTTTCCTCATTGGTGCCTTTTTTTTCTCCCACCCTTACCCCGAGAAGTGGTTCCCTGGGAAATGTCATTTCTTCGGGCAGAGCCATCAGATTTTTCATGTGTGCCTGGTGCTCTGCACGCTGGCCCAGATTGAGGCGGTGGTGTTGGACTATGAGTCCAGGCGACAGATCTATTCCACTCTTCAGGGTGATTTGGCGCACAATTTCTCTGTCCTGTGCCTCTTCACTGTGACCTGCTCTGTCCTCACAGCCGCTTACATGGCCCGGAAGGTAAAGAACAAGCTGAACTTCAAAGAAGAGTAAGAGCCCTGAAGGAGCAAGAGGTGCTGAGCTCACCCGAATGGTTGGTCCACAGTGATGCTGTGGTGATGCTGATCTGAATCCAGCCTCAACCTCTGAGAAGAGGAATAAAACGCTTCATGAACTGTTACTCGGCACTGCTCTCTTTATGGAGGGAACATAAAAGCTGCTTTTAATGCTTTTTTAATTCAGAATTAGTTCCAGCTTGCTCTTAGAATGGTACACTGATTTAATCCACGTCTGAATAAACAGAACAAAATGTTGTTAGCGCTGCAGCCTTGTGGGCCAAGAAGGGTTCTTGGAGGCTACCAGGTCTCACAGCAAAAGGTAAGGAGATACCTTGTGGCCCTGCTTTAGCGGTGGAAAAGCCTCAGAGACAGACCCAAGTGACCTTCTATAAACCACAAAGGGTAGCAAATTAATATCATTTCAAGCCCCTTTTGTGTAATTTAGGGAGGTGTACAGAGCTATGCATGTAGCACAGGCCCTGGCCTTGTCTGGTAGAGCCTGCTTGTGCGTGAGAAAGGTTAAGGGCCCTGTGCTGTTACCATAAATGTTGGTAAAAGAAAACTCTCTAAGACTCTTCTTGGAGTTTTAGAAAGCAGGCATTATTTATTCAGCACTAGAATTAGCTTCACTTAACACATACACACCCAGCGACTAGTGCTAGAGCTTTCTGTGTGGAAAAAAAGCACACAGACGAAGAAAGAGTCAAAAAGGAAGTAATTATCTGTGAAAACAGGCCCAGATTTGGTAAACAAAGCTCTGCCCAGAACAAAAATGTACTTCTGCCTATACAGAAGCATGTGGCTTAATGGGGCTCATGTGGGCATTAGGCTGGCTTGTCAAAGAACACTGCCAGAATATTGAAACTGGAGCAAAACAGGAGGCAGATATAAATCAACTTCAAAAATGGAGTTGAAAGAAATACCAAAGAACAAGTGTTTGTTATATACAGAAGTAAAAACTAGCTAGGGGAAGGAGAAGTCCTTAAAAGTGTGGTGAGAGAAGAGGCAGAGTGAGCGTGGTTGGAGTTGGTCCCAGTGAGTTCTGCACTTTGCACTGGATGACACCCTGTAGGGCACTGCCCTGTGGTGTTTTGAAGCGCCAGGGTGAAGATGGGCTGGGGAGACTTAGGTTGGATATTAGGAGGAATTTCTTTACTGGGCAGCCTTTCCAGGAAGGTGGTTGAGCCACCATCCCTGGAGGTGTTTAAAAGATGAGTAGATGTCGTACTTGGGGACATGGTCTAGGACTTAGCAGGGCTGGATCCATGGTTGGATTTGATGATCTTGAAGATCTTTTCCATCCAAAACCATTCCATGAAGCCCACGACCCCTCTTTGACCAGAGGGTGCAAACCCTGGGCAGGGGCCTGGGGAAGGCCAGTGCTTGGGCTGTGTTAATCCAACAGCTGGGCTGGGGCAGGATAAGATCTGGGAGAGGGAGAGGATACGAGAGGAAGAGGAAACCATCCCGGGGGTGCTGTGCTGCTCCACCACCTCAGGTCTGCACAGCAGCCCTGTGCCCCCCGCCATTGGCATCTCTGCAGGCACTAAGCTATCCTTTCCTCTGGCAATGGACGCTCCTATACCGCTGCTCCCGGGCCGGTCGCGACCTCAGAGCCTGCGCGGTGCCGCCTGCACCCAGCATCCTCCCTCCCCTCAGCACCTCCCGCCCGCCATCATGCCCCCACCTTCGGCGCGCGCGCCTTATATAGAGCGCGCCGCGGGGTGGGCGGGTGTCCGCCTGCCAATCATCCGGCCGCGCCCTCGGATTGGTTGCTCTGCACGCGGGAGCGCGCCGCGGCCGTTTAGGCGGGAAGGGCCGGAGGGGGCGGCGCGGCTGCCCTGGGTCCTACTGGGAGCCCGCCCGGGGATGATGAAGAGGAGGAGGAGGAGGAGGAGGGCGGAGGCCCCGGTGTCCGGAGTGTGCGGTGTGTGGTTGGACACGGCCCCGAGGAAGCAGGTGGGGGATGCTGGGGGGGATCCCTGTGCACAGGGTCCGTGGAGTGGGAGATCCGAGGCGGGCAGAGCTCGGGGTGTGCGCGGGGAGATTGGGTTGGTGCAAAAAATGATTGTTCTTAACCAACAGCTTCGCATCAGTTGCCTCAGCTTGGAATAAACTTTATTAATCGAAATAAGAGCCGTTAGAATCTGCGCATCTTTGCCAATAAGAAGTAAGCTCTTAGGAGAAGGACGTGGGGTGCTGGTGGAGCAGGTTTATGGATCACAGATGAGTTGTGTCTCTTCTTCCTCCCTGTCTGTTGCAAAGCCCTGCTCTGGGCATCCAAAGAATTCCGAATCACTCATTAAAGGGAGAGACAACACTCTCATTAAGTCATTAACTCACTTATTAAAGGGAGAGATGTATCTCAAGGAGACCCTGCTGTTGTGTGCAATGCAGCCACGTTGGCTCAGGAGGGGTTTGGTTTGACTGTAGTCATTGACCCATCAGTGCTGTCATTGTGGTCACTCACTGGGTCTCCTCAATCTGGAAAAGCTGGGAGATGCTTCACGTTGGGACATGGAATGTTTTAACCTTACAGAAACCTGCACTTCTAGGAGTGAGTGCAGCTGGGACAGGGCAATCCAAACACAGATGCAGGCTGGGTGGAGAATGGATTGGGAGCAGCCTGAGGAAAAGGACTTGGGGTGCTGAGGGATAAGCTCAACATGAGCCAACAATGTGCGCTCACAGCACAGAAACCACCCGTGCCCTGGGCTGCGTTCAGAGCAGTGGGACCAGCAGGGTGAAGGAGGGGATTCTGCCCCTCTGCTCTGGTGAGACCCCACCTGGAAACCTGTGTTCAGTTCTGGAGTCCTGAGCACAGGGAGGACATGGATCTGTTGGATCGAGTCCAGAGGAGGCCACAGAGATGATCCAAGGGCTGGAGCATCTCTGCTATAAGGACAGGCTGAGAGAGTTGGGGTTGTTCAGCCTGGAGAAGAGAAGGCTCCAGGGAGACCTTAAAGCAGCCTCCCAGTACTGAAGGGGGCTCCAGGAAAGCTGTGGAGGGGTTCTTCATCAGGGAATGCAGGGATAGGACAAGGGGGAATAGTTTCCAGCTGAGAGAGGGGAGATTGAGGTGAGATCTTGGGAAGAAATGTTTTGCTGTGAGGGTGGGGAGGCCCTGGCCCAGGTTGCCCAGAGAAGTGGTGGCTGCCCCATCCCTGGAGGTGTTCAAGGCCAGATTGGATGGGGCTTGGAGCCCCCTGATCCAGTGGGAGGTGTCCCTGCCCATGGCAGGGGTTGGAACTGGATGGGCTTTAAGGTCCTTTCCAACTCAAACTGTTCTATAATCTCAGCTTGGAATAATATAAAAAAGAATAAACAGTGGAAACAGAACTATTGACATAAATAAGTACTGTGCTTGAAAACAGTGTCCTATATGAATGCAATTAAATGACAGCATAATCCAAAATAAGCATCACAGTTTACGATGATGAAACCAGTGCTTATTTTTGCCCCAAATGACTATTTCAAGTGTGAGAGAGACGTTGGCAAAGCTTGGGCAGCACAGCCTGGGAGTGGCAGCCTGCAGCCTTGCTCCTGCATGATCCTGCTGGAGCCAAAGGATGGATACTGTGACCTCCGTGGGCCCCTCAACCATTCCTTGATGGAGTCACAGGAGGAGCTGAAGCATTTAACAAAGGAGGGAACTACACCACGATGCTGGAGGAACAGTAGAGTTGTTTTTGATGGTGTTTATCCATTTCCCACTTGTTTCTTTCCATATCCAGTCTCTTGTAGCCGAGACAAAAGTATCCAGTCGGATTCTGGAGTGGAAGAACTCCTCAGTTGCCTTCACACAGAGCAGAGCCTCTCAGCCATGCACCAAGCAGACCACCATCTCCGCCTTCTTCTGCACGCAAACAGGTAACGTGGAACAGCCTCTGCCCCTTCAGGAGTGTTGTTCCTGGCTGTCATGGGAAATCCATCTCCCTGTATTTATTGGCAGCACTACTAGGCACTAAAAAGCATTTTCCAGTAAGGAGGGTAAAGGTTTCAACTGCTGGAAAGGATTTTATTGTGATGGTTAATCTAAATGCAAGCACTAGATTGAAGCATAAGGAATAGCAGTCACAGCCAGTCATCACTGGAGAGCAATCCGAACTCTCTAACACACCAGGCTTTATTCCATACAAAACTGGAGCTTTCCGTGGGATGCTGGGAAGCCTGGCTCAACCCCAGTGCTGATATAAACGTGCAAGTGGCAAAGTGTCCAGTTCTGGGTTGCCCGGTGGTATCACGTAAGGAGCATCCTGTTGGGAGCACTGCTTCTGCTGTGCTGGAGCACCAAGCCCAGCAGTATCCTGCAGGCAGCAATACCTGCTGGGGAAGGGGTAGCATCCTGGGCATTTTGTGCCAGCTTTATCCCAGACAGTATCAGCCCTAAATTGTCAGTTCAGTGCCCTTGGAAGAACATTTACAGCTGGAAGGGAAAATTAATGTTGCTGGGTTCAAACCTCCTTCTTGTAAGGGAATTGGTGCGAGGTGAGCAAGAAAAGCTTCTTATGGAAGATTGGACAAAGTCTTTTCTAAAGAATGCAATGTTTAATCCTAACTGAACTGAGGAAGGAGTCACAAGGAACTGGAATATTTAAGCTAATTAAGCCAGTTATTCCTGCTCCTTTGTCAGGTGCCTTGTGCTTTTGACTTTCTCTTGTGTGGTTCCCTGGTTTGATGGCATTCACTATGTGAATGTGTGTGTTTGAAGTCATTGAGGGCTGCACGACTGAAGGTGCTGGAGTATTTCCTACTTGTCATTTTAATACTTCGGAGTTGAGGATGAGCTCTCTCACATTGAGTTGTTCTGTGAGATTTCATTTGAAGTGGTTTCAGAAGCAAATGTGGGACTCGATGCCTTCACCATGTGCTGAATTTGAGCTGCAGGGGTCTCACTGTGGAGGTTTTGGTAACTCTTTAAAGGGAATATCATCAGTGAACAGCCTGGAAAGCTGAAAGGAAGAAGGCAGAGAAGCCAAAGGAGCGGCAGGTGAGACTATTGCATCTCACTTGAGGGAAGCATATTTTTGAGCCACTCCAAAAGTGCCCTCGAAGCGCAGCCTCGACAGCAGGAGCACAGATCACTGTGAGGCAGCAGTGCTGCTCTGGTGTAGAACAGCCTGCAGTGCTGTGCAAGGGAGAGGGACGGCAGCTCTTCCGAGTCCAGCATCACGGGGTGGTGCTGGGGTAGTGCCTAACCCTGAGAAATGCATGGGCATTTAACCAGGCCTGCGTTGTTTTCAGATGGAAAAGACAAAGAAAACTCCAGGCCAACTCCTTTTATCCCCAAGAAAGCCTGTAGAGACAAAGGTATCCCTTTGGCTGCCTCCTCGGTGAAGATCCTGGCTCTGCCGCGGATGGAGGAAGGCCGGAAGCAATCCTCGAGAGCCGAGCGGGAGAGGGGACCGGCTACACCCCCGCGCCCTGTGCAGGGGGCTCTGGCCTCGCCAGCGCCTTTGCCAGACTCCTCGTGGTTACAAGCAGAGTCTCAAAGCAGTGAAGTCTCCTGTGGGATAGGAGAAGATTCCTGCTGCTTCAGCTTCACCCAGGATTCAGAGGGCAACCGGGTCATCGCTCACAGGAATGAGTCTGATTTATTGATGGCTTCAGGCGGCAGCGTAACTTTGGACTGCGTGATAAACAAACAGGCAGGCCAGCCGCGCCCAGAGGAGGCAAAGACCAGGCTTGATTTCCAGTCAAGACCTGGGGCAAAGCAGAATAAGAAACCACAACAATTGAGCAGTGTTAGTTCTTTAATTGATTTCACTGAGGTTGAGACTGAGAACGTAACGACAGACAGTACCGGGGCTGCAGGCCTCTGTTACTCTCCACGAAGACCGGCTGGAGCGCGGCCTCTGCGAGAGCACAGCTGGAATGCTGGTGCTGGCCCAGCTGAGGAGGGATGGGGTTGGAAGGGGGGACCAAGCAGTCCTTTCAGGCAGCTGTTCACCCAGGATTCAGAGGGGCACAGGGTTATTGCTCACCACTGCCAGAGCAACCCGCCTCCTCTCAAGGACAGCAGCTCTCCACGGCAGCTGCCTCACTCTCCCTACAAGGGCTATGAGAGCAGTGCTGTCACGAGGAGCATGAGTAGAGCCAGGGAGCAGCACTCAGAGGTGGGCTTTGAGCTCCTGTTCACGCAGGATTCAGAAGGGAACAGAGTGATGAAACACTGTGACCTGGAATGGGTCACCAAGTGACCTCTTGGAAAGCCTCAGGAAAGTGTTTTGTTGTAAGAACGCGGTCAGAATTAGTAAATGTACCTGTTGTTCCTGTGTGTGTGTGTGTGTGTGGTCTTGGCAGTGTGTGGGGCAGAGCCATGCACAGCCAGGACCTCTTTGTTCTCTGAAAAGTTGCTTTAATAAAAATAAATAAAATTTGGAAGGAGTATGTTTATAGTGGTTTGACTGTAGTGGGTGCTGGTCTCCTCTCCCAAGTAACAAGTGATAGTAACGAGAGGAAATGGCCTCAAGTTGTGCCTGGGAAGTTTTAGATGGGATATTAGAAAAAAAGTTCTTTGCTGACAAGAGTGGTGAAGCCCTGGCAGAGGCTGCCCAGGGTGTAGGGGTGGAGTCTCCATGCCTGGAGGGGTTCAAAAACTGTGCAGACGTGGCACTTTGGGATGTGGTTTAGTGGGCACTGTGGAGTTGGGCTGATGGTTGGACTGGATGAACTCAGAGGTCTTTTCTGACCTTAATGATTTTATAACTCCTTCAATCACAGTTCCAGCCTGTGTGCTCGAGGCCCAGCTTCGGCGCTGCCTGCTGTTCCTGAACAGGCTGTGACACCTCCATCTGTCTTAGGGTCCTGGTAGTGCAAACGTAAGGGTTTCCTAGGCTCAGTGCAGGAACCACAGGGTGCACGTTGGGGCAGCACAGGGCTCAGCACCATTCTGCTGTCACAGTGCCAGCCCCTGTGCAGGACAGCCAGAGTACACGGCACTCACGGGTCAGGTTTTTTCAGCGTGTGCGTCTGTGACTGTGGAGGAGGCACCTCTGCAGCTGGGATCACAGCACTCGACTACTGCAGCCAGACTCACCAGAGGCTTAAACCAAGGAGGGCTGTGACAAAGAGGAGGAAGTGTAATGGTGCATCTGTTGTGCTTCAGTCTGAGCTGTAACCCTGCCACTGCACTCATAGCTCTGTTGCAGGTGGGGATGCCTCTTTGGAGCCAGGTGTGCCCGCTGGGGCCTACAACTGCAGGCTGGTGCAGGCAAGGCAAGAGGCAGAGCAGTGAGCACTTGGCCCTGGAGGAAGAGCAGGCCAATACTGGTCTAACCACACGCAGCAGCTTTTGGATACCTGGTGCTGTGCCCAGATGCTTGTGAGGGCATCTGGTTAGGGGTGCAGGGACCAGCAGCTCAAAACCCTGCGGATCAGGAGCAGAATCCAGCTGGGACCCAAGTCGTGCTCCAGAACTGCCCTCTGCTTTGTCACAGCAGCCGCCCTGACTATGACTTGTTTATCTGTTTGAGATAGTTCTGGGTTTTTCAGCTGCCATTTATGAGTGCTTTACTCCCCTCAGCTCCCAGCATATGGGCACCACTGCTGATGTGCTTGGGCACGGGCGCATTAACAACATCCAGGACAACCGGTGTCTTATTAAGGCTCAATTTTATATAAAGGAAAAAAATCATATTTAAATACAGCCATGAGGAACACTGCAGAGGATGTGTAGCTGGAGGAACCTCTCTGGTTGGTGAGAGCTGCAGCATCGGCAATGCCAAGTGCTCTCCCTTCCTCAGACGGCAGCTCCTGTGGCAGGTGCTCAGTTCTTAACATTGGTGGTTTAATAAATAGACCTTTTGAGTGCTAAATAAAATACATTACCTGATACAAGGACTATGAATGAAACATTAAATTACTGGCAAGAAATTAAGGCCATTCTGTCATGCAACTGTGGGGATAATGTGTGAGTTAAGTGGCCAGGGCACACCAAACCCAGCCTGCGTCCATCCCTTCGCCATGCCCGAGGGCTTTGATCATCACTGCCTTTCATCCTACCAGAAACACCGGGAAGAAACCTTCCTGTGATTCCACAGCCTCCTGACATGGAACACCTGGAAGCAGCAATTAGCTTATTCTCATTAGCTCTGTACCACACTCAGAACAGAGAAAGACCGGGATGCTTGGCATCCCTTTACACTGGCAATGGTAACGAGTTATATTGTAACGAGGCCGTTATCAGTTAACGCTTAATTTGAACCTAAGGATAATGGTAGGTAGAAAGAACTTCATCCAGCGGCACTCACTGCACTCTTCTGAAGATCCTTAGCAATAATCAACATCAAAATACACGTGGAAAAGGACTTCCATCTTCTTAAAAAGTTTCTTCTTAAATATAACAATACATGGAAAACACATCAAATCCGTAGGGTCGCCCCTAAGTGTCCAGTGCGGAAACCATTTCTAATTAATAAAAGAGGCAAACGGCTCAATCCTCAGGAAGGCAGCTACTGTGGAGAAAATCTTGGGAGCATAACATGTTTGCTTACAGAGTTTAATGACGGTGACATCATTTCTCCTTCAGGGCCAGATCCTCATCCTTGAGGGCAAATTTCCTTCTCAGAACTTCTGCTATGAGAACAGCTGGGTCCTCCTCCTTCATTGGGGTCCGGGTTCTACGTGGAAGACAAAAGCACAGTGCAATTAGTAAAGAGATGTGCCAGAAGTGAGGGTTACAGCTCAGAGAGAGTTCAGGAGGCACTTACAAGTCTTTGCTCTGCTTCATCCTGTGGATGTCTTTGAGAATGCCCATCATGTCTGCGAAGCTGCTGGCCTTTGAAAGCGAGACCGAGTCTTCCTCGTCAGGATCCTTTGGGTCTGGTTTAAAACACTCGGAGGTTGCAGAACAAAGCAGGGAGACCGATGGGAGCTCTGGGCTTTCGAGTTCTGCCTCCTCCTCTGTGATATCACTAATGACAAAGGAAGTTGTTGATTGGAAAGAGGGTCCAAAACAAGGTAAAGGGGAAGATGCGTTTGAACTTCCTGGAGATAACAGGTCTGGTGTAAATGAAGTGGAAGCTGAAAAAGAAAACAGTAGCAGTGGATAAACTCACACCATGCTGTGTTGGCATTCTTATACCCAAACCAGCAGAACATAAAGCAAGCAGCATCACCAGCTGCCTCCCCCATGATACCAGAAAACAAACTCATCGTGTTCTCTGTTCCCTTCCAGGTCCATTCTGCTTCCTACCACATCACACTGCAACACAAGAGCTTCTCCAGCACCTTTTATCCCACCAAACCCCTTATGGAGCTCTGTTCCTGTCATACCCATCTCCATATCGCCCTTCCACCAAACTGGTAGGTCAGGTTTGCTTTCTGGTTTTACAGGTTAAAAATGGGGGAAGAGAGACTCAGCTGCTGCTCAGGGTCACAGAGGAAGCCTTAAATGTCCGAACTCTTCTCCTCCTGCTCTTCACAATCCTGAGAACTGCTCGCCTTTCTTCCCATTTCTGCCTCCTTTCCCCATATCCACTATGCCCAGTAAGAAGGCAGAGCTGGTTGTGGAGCTCCAGCTTTCCACACCAGATGATCACAGCGATTCACTCTGTGACAGCCGGCATTCCAACCTGTCCTGCTTTCCATCGTGGTCTGTAAAAGGAGACCAGCATCTCCCTATTCCATAGGGAAGATGGGGTTTATTTGCTCACACTTTAAAATGCAGCAAAGACAAGAACAGCTACATAAATTTCAGGTGTTATTCAGTAAAAAATATATTTCCAGTGTAAAACACTAAGGGAAAACAACCAAAACCCCAGAAAAATGCTCAGTGTGCATCTCCTTGGAAGAACCTCCCTGTGCTGGAAACAAACCCCCACGGAGCCCTAATGCCCTTGGCCTCAAGAGCAAACCTGGAGATAGTTATCAATTTCCCATTAAGGGGTTTCTCCAGCCGTCTGTAAGAAATCAGATGGCACAATATTTCTTTTCTGACATCCATCTTTCCAAATTAAGCCTGTGAAATAGTTATCTCTTCCATCAGATCATCAGGCTGCAGCTCGGCCTGACATCACAGCTCCCTGTTATTGACCGAGGGGGCGCGGAGTCAACATGACCTGTCTCAACGCCAGCTGATAAGAGCCGAGCGCGTTGCTGAGCAGGGAGGGAGAGAAAAAGCCATCAAATGATTAAATCATTTTTCTCCTATCTGGATCCTTAATTTTCCTCATTCTTACTCGCCTTGAATTAAAATGGACTTTTCTAGCAGGCAGCTCGAGCAACTGTAGGGCTGAGACAGAACTTGGGAGGGAAAAATCACAGAATTCCCTCTCTTCTCTATTTAAATGTTGTGGTTTCTCTGATCTCACAGCTCCTCTGAAGGGGACAGCTGTGATCCCTTGTTATTCCCTGTGGGTCTGAGGGCGATAAGGTTCCTCCATCCCTGAAGAGGCTTCATTTCACCCACTGCTGTCAGTTGAGATGCATGGCAAAAAAGGACCCTGTACAAAGATGACAAGAAGCACTGGCACAAGGAGATGGGTGCTCTGTATGTGTGAGTGGATCATTTGGAACACCTTCCCTTCATTTAAATACAGCTTTGCACGCTAAAAACATCCCTTATATTCCCACGTGGTGGCTCATCTATTTACAGTATTGATATCAAGTAGATTCTTAGCGCAAACTGACCACAAAGAACTGAAAAAGAACCCAAATCTCTCACACAGAAACCATTGTTTCAATTAAACCAAACACCACAGCTCTGTCTCATGTTCAGATACGTTTATGGCTCAGGGAGTGCTGGCTGAGATACACACAGCCATTAGAGCTGTGAGTCCCTTGGGGCTACAATAACCAGACAACCACATCATCTCTCGCAGATGACGAGAGACCTGGTCTCGCGCACACGCGAGGCTGTGCAATACAAAGCTGCGATCCTGGAATATCAGAAGAGATTTTGCTTTTGGATGTGCTACAAGGAAGGTTTCATCATTCACTCTTACCCATCATAAATAGCAATTAACCTGCACGGCATCATTCCAGCTTTTGTGCAATCCTGGTTTGTTTTGGTTTAAAGTAACGGGAGGAATTACAGCTCCTCCTTTCCCCGTAATACAGCTATCGCCTTGGTTACTGGGAAAAGAGTTCTAGGTACAACAGCTTTTAAGAAAAACTGTCTTCAAGAAGGACTGAATTCCTTTACTTTGCAAAACTTCAATGTTTTTCGAGTTGGGAGATCAACAACTCTACCTCCTGACTGTTCCATGAACAAACACCAAGGTCTGTCCTACTGCTTTCCATGCTGTAAACCAGTTGCTGGTGGAGCAGGACTTGTAGAACCACTGGGATATGGATCCTATCAGAGATCTCCATGCTTTCAGAGCTGAGTGTACAGGAAAAGCCATGAAAGAAGAGATGTTAAAAGCCTTTCCTCACAGTTCAGTTTTGTGGCTTTTATCTGCACACAAATTTACTAAGAGAAAGAAATAAATCAATTCAGCTGGGCTCTTCCCCAGATGCCTATTCGCTACAGAAAGGGCACGGTCATTGTCACAACAGAACCTCACTGCCACCCAAATCAAGATGTAACCCTTGCACCCACAGCCAACTGGAGCAGGAATGGCAGGAATAGAGCAAATGATTTCAAACAAGGTGCTCACAGTGGAAGTTGACCTCCCAGTCAAATACAGTCACGCAGCAGCACTTGGTATTTCAGAAAGCCAAGCCAGGCTCCTCCAACCAGATGCAAACATCTAAACAGAACCAGTGTTGAGCAGACACTAAAGGCCACATCCTACCAAAAGAGCCACAGCTCTGTTGGAAAAGCAGCAGGCAAGGCTGGAGGAAACAGCATGGTTCACTACCTCAGCCCTTCTCAGAGCAGGAATGGCTTTAAATTGGAAGGGAGAAGATTCAGATTAGACACCAGGAAGAAATTCTTCACAATGAGGGTGGGGAGGCCCTGGCCCAGGTTGCCCAGGGAAGTTGTGGCTGCCCCATCCCTGGAGGTTTTCAAGGCCAGGCTGGATGGGACTTTGAGAAACCTGATCCACTGGGAAGTGTCCCTGTCTATGGCAGGGGGCTGGAACTGGATGGGCTTTGAGGTCCCTTTCAACCCAAACCATTCCATGATTCTATGATTCTCGTTCAACAAACCCAGCTCATTTTGCTCCTACCTGACTCTGCAGCGACTATTTTAGCTATCTGGCTCCGAAGGTGACTCAGCTCATCCTGGAGCTCTGTGGTTCGGCTCAGTGCTGGTAAACCAGGCTTCTTCAAGGCGAGCAGCTTCTCCTCCTGCTTCCTCAGATTGGGGACTGAAGCATTTCGCTGTATAACGGTGAAGGGGCTCGGCTTCCACTTGTGCTTCAGTGGGCGAGTGTCGCTCCTACGGGACAGAAACCTGTTCATTTACACAGCCCAGACCTCTCTGTGACAGCAATGCTCTGTTTCCACCTCAGGGCAGCAGAAGACCTCAGCAGAATGAATGAAGCCTCTGCACTGCTGTGCTGGATGCATCACTGTACGGATGGATGCACTGCAGGAGCGCTTTCTGCATCACAGGGAACAGAGTGACCAACACAGAAATCACGACCCAATGGATGTGGTGAGAGGACACAGGGACAAACCCTGGGTGTGCTCCCAGAGGGTCAAGTCATTTCTCTCCTGTAATTGTGTCTCCATGCTGCGTGCACAGGGGAAACAGCACCAACCCGTTTACTCTCTCCTCTGGTTTCAAAGTCCATTGCCTCTTTCACAAGACCCCTATTGCTGGTCACCTTGCTGTGAGGGCAGACGTTCAACCGACTACAACCAAACTCCTGGGGCAGAACATTTCAGTTCCAGGAGAACTCAACTCCTCCATGCATTTTAAGCCCCTCCGTGGATTGAGGGGGTTACTCTGTATGGATCTTTCAACAAGTAAAACATGGCATGGCAAGGGCTCTCAGCACTTCCTACATGAATTCCTCCCAGGGTCCTTTCCCCAGATCTTTTCTTCCCATCTCTTGGGAAAAACATCTTTCATCAGACCCTGAGAGGACTGGAAGCTGTGAGCATTTGCTCCATGTCTGGTCTGTGCTGCATGGAACAAACCAGTGTGCAAAATAGGGGACACAGGAGGAAACCAACCTGACTCTGGCGTACGTTTCTTCATCATCTGCTGCGATCCACACGATGTCTGCCAAGGTGGGCACCGGAGGGACATCATTTAAATACAGATCTGAAACATTGGGCAGAACCTAAAAAGGAAGAAGTTTCATTAAGGAACAATGGTCCCATCTCCTGAAGCCACCCAGATGTGCTGTGCTGGCTGTCAGAGCCCTTCTCCTCTGCATCCACCAGATGTGGGACAGCAACACCGCTCGGCTCACGGAGATGCCACGCTGCCACATGCCAGTGTCTGCACGTGTGACCGTGCTCCGTGAGGCCAGACAGCACGGGGATACCCGATCCAGCTCAGCACGCTGCCAAGGCCACGCACAACGCTGCCAAGACCATGTCCCAGCACTGTCCTTGAGCCTGAACAGCGACGTCAGCATTTCCATAAACGCTGCTTTATTGTGTAGGAAACACGGGTGCAGGGGGCACGTGGCTGCTGGAGGTCACACGAGGCAGCAGTAGCTCAGCAGCTCCGTGTTTCCAACTCCTCCAGTCAGCTCCCTAGCCCTGTCCATAGGCACTGGTTTAGGAGAAATCGTCCTCAAGTTGTCAACAATTGCTTTACAAGAATAGAATTTGAAAACAAATGAACCAGACTTCAAATTAACTACACTGCTACAGGAGTTGTGTGAATGTGTGGCTGACGGAATGGCAGCTCCTGGAAGTCCCTGGTCTTGCTCTTCACCAAACCCCACTTACCTCAAAGGTGGCTCTGGGACAGGGCTTTAATGGGAGGTTTGACCCAATCCTCCTGACCACGCTGCGAGCGGAGCCATGGGGCTTGTTCTGCCAGATGGGGATTGTCTGCAAGAAGTCGTATGAGATAATTAATATTTCTAATCATCTACGTTCCTTAACATTTATTAAATGAAAACTGTGCTATAGGATCTACTCAAGAGGTTGGATCTCTGACTTATTTGTCAGGTGATGCTTTTAATTGGGAGCCTGCTAATAAGGAATGCCCTCATCCTATCAGCCTGTGTTTGAGCTGGACACGGATGAAGGCCAGCTGGTTACCCTGAGTGTTTCAAAGAGGGTGCAGCACCTTCCGAACTGAAACCTGAAATCACTCAGTGATAGAGCAGAAGAAGAGGAATTAAATCATAAGAAAGTCTCGTTTAAAAGGAACACTCTCGCTTCCATGGGATCTGTCATCCCAGCTGCACTGGGAGTAGGACTCAACACTTCTTGGATGAAGCTCACTCAGCGCCTCTCCCAGTTGATGGAAACAGCCTGAGCGAATGCTTTCAGAAACAGCAAATGCTGTGGTGCTCCTTGGACTCTTCCCAAATGGATTGCCAAGGTGACACGCTCCGTCTTTTCACCGTGTTCCCCTCTGCCAGTTTTAGGGCTGTCACCGGCTCCCGTGACAGGAGGCAGCACGAGACTCCAGGCAGGGAACACACAATGCCAAGCTGAAATCCAGATAGGTGCCAGGGTTCAGCCCACCACAAATACACTGATTTATTAATTGCTGGAGTCTGTTTTGCACACAGCGCCGGGACAGCAGGGTTAGGCATTAGAGTGAAAATTCCCAATGCGTTTTAAACTGGATCTCCAAGCTGGGAGAGCACAGACTGCTGGGCTGGGCCTTGAGCTGCTGGGCTGGGGGAGCTGAGAGGGGAGGGAGGAAAGGAAGGGTCTTGCAGGGGAAGGAGAGCAAGAGGCCCAGGGGGAAGAAGGGGAAGGGAGAAAGGAGCCTGAGGGGGGAGAAGAGGAAGAAGCTTGGGGGGGGAGAAGAGGAAGAAGCTTGAGGGGGGAGAAGAGGATGGGAGGGAAAGGGCTTGGGGGAAAAGAGAGGAAGGGAGGAAAGGGGAAGGAGGGGAAAGGGAGGGAAAGCAGGGAAGGGTGAAGGGGCCCAGGGGAGGGAAGGGACTCGGGGGAGGAAGGAGGGGAAGGGAGGGAAGAGGTTTGGGGGGAAGGGGACGGGGGAAGGAGGGGAAAGGGAGGGAAGGGGTTTATGGTGGAAGGAGAAGGGAGGAAGGGACAGAAGGGCCCCGGGGAAAAGGGGCTCTGGGACAGGGAGGAGAGGGGAGGAGGAGAGGGGAGAGCCCCGCGCGCCCCGGGCCCCGCTCCCCCGGTACCTGCGGCCCCGCGCCCGGCCCCGCCGCCGCCGCCATCACCGGAACCGCCACCGCGCCTGCGCCGCGACCCGCGCGGCTGCGGGGACCGCTGGCTGCCCCCCGGCCGACCGCGACCCGGCTCCCGCTGCCCACACTTTCCCTTCTTCCCCTCTCTCCGCATCCCCCTCTCTCCGCATCCCCCCTTTCCTGCATTCCCCTTCCCACATTTCCCTTTTCCCACATCCCCCTTTTCCCACATCTCCCTTTCCTGCATTCCCCTTCCCACATTTCCCTTTTCCCACATCCCCCTTTTCCCACATCTCCCTTTCCTGCATTCCCCTTCCCACATTCCCCTTTTCCCACGTCCCCCCTTTCCCCGCGTCCCCCCTTTCCCCGCATCCCCCTTTCCCGCATCCCCCTTTCCCCACATTCCCCCTTTCCTGCATTCTCCTTCCCACATTCCCCCTTTCCTGCATTTCCCTTCCCACATCCCCCTTTTCCCACATCTCCCTTTCCCGCATTCCCCTTTTCCCACGTCCCCCCTTTCCCCGCATCCCCCTTTCTCCGCATCCCCCCTTTCCTGCATTCTCCTTCCCACATTCCCCTTTTCCCACATCCCTTTCCTTCATTCCCCTTCCCACATCCCCCCTTTCCCCTCTCCCCCACGCCCCCTTTCCCGCATCCCTCCTCAGTCCCATTCCCCCTTTCCTCACATCCCCCTTTTGCCCTGTCTCTTTTTGTCCCAACCCTTCTTCCCCACATTCCCCTTTCCCACATCACCCCCCTCCCCGCTCCCCCAGCCCGTTCCAAGGACCACAGGAGGCCGAGGCTGTGGGCAGTTTGGGTTTAGGTTTGGGTTTACGTTTAGGTTTGGGTTTAGGTTTAGGTTTGGGTTTACCAAGTGTGGCTCCAGCCGGGACCCCCAGCCCACAGGACGCTGCTTCCCTGGCTGCGAACATCGGCTCTGGCCCTCCGTGGTTTCAGACCAGCGCGTCACGGAGCAGAGGAGCAGGGAAAGCAGCACCTCCTGCCCGAGGAACCCCTGGCCCACCCAGACAAACCCTTTAAGTGTACAAACAGGAGAGGAAAAGCTTGGCACGGATCAATGAAGGCCTCGGGCATTGGCTCCTGCCGATGGCAGGAGTTTGGCAGCTTTGCCATTACCTGGGGATGCAGCTGAGCCCCCCATGACTGCTGGGGCTCCTTCTGCTGCTTTCAGACTAAGCCCCATCACCCTGAGCCCAGAGGTGTCTCTGGGCTGGGCTGCGAGCACCCTGGTGGATCACTAGAGGAAAACCAGGGTGACTACAGGGATGCTGAAGGCTTCAGGTGAGCCTGGGCTCACTGCTGGCCTGGGCACAGAGCCTGCTCCCTGTGTCTGCAGGATCACTGAAGCAATGTGACTCCCTTGTGACTCCTGACCTGACCACAGCACAAGGCAGAGGGGCTCCCAGCACCCTGTGGAATCACTGCTGTGCTCATCTTTCCAAGCCTGGAAAAACACAAATGATCCCTGCCCATTCAGATGCTGCCCTCTCCGGCCCCTTCTGCTGCAGAACTGGGGGGAAGGAAAATGGATGGAGTGAACTCTCCACCTGAGTACAACTCAGAGACTCTGCTCTGAAGCCTGGAGCTGGAGGGGCTTGGGAAAGGTGTGAAAGAAATGCCTCACATGGAGCTGCTGAAAGCCAGAAGGACAGATCCACAAGGAGCCAGGGTGGGCAGGCACACTGTCTCCTCTGCTGCCCTCCACTCACAGCAAAACCCCCCAAGGGAAGAGACCAAAGCCCCTGCAAAGGGATGAGGCCAAAGCCCTGGAAGGGATAAGGCTGCCAGTACCGTGGGAGCTTGGTCTTGAAAGCTTCCTGGAGGCTCTGGCACTTTGGGCAGCTGGAAGTGCTGCCAGGTCCCAGCCCATTGAGTGTGAGAAAAGTGCAGAGCTAATGCATAGTTATACAGCTGATACTGAGCAGGGGTAATTAATCTCACTAGAGTAATTAGTGAAGCTACACTAGTTCAGGCCAAAGGTCCACCTAAGCTCAGTCTCCAGCCACAGACAGGGGGGGCTGAGCAGGGTAATCACATCACCCCCCCACTCAGGTTCCTGCCAGGTCCTGGAGCCCAGGAATGAAAATTCCTCTTCCAAATTTGGTCCCACAAAATTGTGCTTCAGGGAGCAGGAAAATCACCAGCGGCCTGGCTGCAGCCACCCTCTGCAGGTGCTCTGTTTCCTCACCTCCCTACAGAACATGCTTTAAAACCCGTTTCACTGAACCTTGCCTTCTCAAATTTCACTCACTCTGTAGCCAGACACTGGTATGGAGCAGGAGCAACTGGTTATGGATAAGGGCCATGGGCGTTCTGCCCTATTTCTTTGGATAATTCTGAAAATGTTAGCACTCCTGGCTTTTAAAATGGCTCAGTTCTCAACTCGTTGATGCTCTCGGAGCTGAACCTCCCATTCCCAAAGGGAACTTCATCGTGGTTCCTCATTCAGTGTGGCTTGGAAGTTCAAAGCAAATGTGGACGGAGCATTTCACCACCTCCAAGGAAAGACAAAAGCTCTTGGAGCAGGGAGGGTGGGAGCAGCCCTGTGTGGAAAGGGGTGGGGGCACTGCTCACTGCTGTGTCCTGCAGTCTGGAGTGCAGGTATGGCACTGGTGGAACTAGCAGGGCTCTGGCCCCTTTTCTCCCCAGATAAACCCACACCTGACCTCCCCAGACCCTTAATGCCCTGGTTGCTATTCCCAATTCCATCGGGTCAATCTCAGCACCTCCCGCAGACACAAAGAACACGAATAAGTGTGACTGCTCTCCCACTGTGCCACACCAGGTGCAGGAGGAGGCTGCTCCAGAGCTCAGCTGCCAGTTCCAGTCTCCTTTCTTAGTGTCTACATGTTGCTGGTAACAGTCCCATTCCATGCTGGTTGCTGTCAAGTAGACGATGTTGTGAAGAGCTGGCATCCGAGCTTATGGCTCGGAGCTGCCGCTGGTGAGGAGCTGTGGAGGACAGGAGGTGCAGAGGACACCAACTACCAGAAGGGAGCTTCCTACCCACGCTGGATTCTCACCAGAGTATTTGGTTGTAATGGCAGTGCTGTTCTCCAAGGTCCTGGGTGACACCTGGCATAGCTGCTACACGAGTTTCACCACGGAGCTGGAACAACATGAGGGTGGGAGGCAAACCAAGGCCTGTGCACTGAGAATGTTTAAGATTCAAGTATTTTCACTCCTGTAAAAATCTGCCTGAACTCCAAAGGGTGGGTTCTGTAAACTGGAATCACTGGGAACTCAGCCTGAAACGAACACCCAGAGCAAAGCCCTGGCTCTGGGACTGCCTGTACCCTAACATCACGAAGAGGAGAAAGAATTACTGTCATCAAAATAGATCTCTGAAGTCTTTGGCCATCTCTGTGGGGCACTTGGGTGCCTCTGTTTTTAGTTCTGCAGGTATGGTTTTGCTCTTTGCAGCCCTTCCTTCAGGAACTGGAGGTAAGTTGCAGTTGAAGGGTCTTCAAAATTGGTTGAGAAACTAAAGATGCTACTTTCAACATCTTCAGGCTTCATAGAAGTAATATCCAGGAAGTAGTTGGCATTGATATGGTGAATCTGGGAAAGAAAAAAGAGGAGGAGAAGCTTTAAAGACCAGAACGATTCCCTACCCAGACAGAGCACTGGTGATGAGACTGTAAATCTCTAATGCTTTAGAAATGCTAAATCAGCATCAAGAATTCAGGTTGGCATTTTACAGTCAGAGAAAAATGTGTGAAAGATGACATCTGTTCCCCTGAGAGTGCCATCACCTCACTCAGGTTAGGAATAAGATGAAGGCCATTTGGGAAAAGTCATGCAGGCATAAAACCTAGTTGGGAGCAAGGGCTGGGCAGATGGCAGCCAACTGGGCCAAGTGGAGCACGTCCTGTAGGAGGAGGTACGAGTGACTCCTTCTGGGATCTGCAGATGACCCTGAGAAGAGCACACGCTGATGGGAAAGGGGTAACGAACGTACCACCGTGCCGTTGGGGAGGCAGATGATCATCTCCACGGGGAAGTTGTATTTCTCCAGGTGCAGGTCAGCCAGCTTGCTGTAGAACTCATTCTCTCTGTTGCTCTGCAAGGAGACCCCGAAGAAACACACTTGCACACACCAGAACCAGCAGAACAATGCAGGATGAGTTCTGGGAGAAGGAGGCAGAGTGGAAAGCTGCCCTGCAGCACGGTAATAACTGGCTCCATCCTCACCATCCACTTTAATGTTCCCCTCCAGTCAGTCTCCCCCTCACTTTTCAGCTGTTGATGTCCTCCCCAAACAACAAAACCACCCATCACTGGCAGCTCCCAGGCACACCAACACCCTGATCCCAGTTTTACCCAGTTTTTGGCTCTTACTGACCCCAGCTGGCAGCACAGGCCCAGAGACAGGTAACGAGCAGGGAAAGGTGCCATCAGGAGGCTCAGGGTTCTGGTGGTGTTTGGTTATCCCTGGGTTACAGAGAAGTCAGTTTGTTGATGGCACAAATGGCCTTGGGCAGGGCTATCTTGCAGTGAAGCACCTGGTTTAGCCTTTATTATTGGCACCGTGACAAAGGGGGTCACTGTGCCATTTTCTTTGTTTGCCTTCATCTGGTGTTTTCTTGCCCCCTGCAAATCACTAGGATTTTGGCTGGGAACCAAAATCCCCTCAGCACAGGCACGAGCCCCTCGTCCTGCTGGCACCACGGTGCCAAGTACCCTCTGTGTTCAGCAACACCAAGAAGGCAGCCGTGGCTCCACTCTCACCTGCAGCTCTTCCAGCTCCTTCACCAGGGACCAGGTGCTGATGAAGCTCTCGTTCAGCAGCGCGAGGATGGGCGAACTTTCCAGGACGGTCTCCCGGAGAGTTCGCCCCGAACCTGCACAAGGAAGAGAGGCAGACAGTGGATTGGCATGGCAGGGGGGGCTGGAACTGCATGACCTTTAAGGTCCCTTGCAATCCAAACCATTCTATGATTGCAGTGTCTCCTGAGCTGACTGTTCCAGTGTTTGATGCCACCACGATGCCTCTGCTCTGGTTTGCTGGGGCAGCTGGCTTAGGCTCCCCACAACCCAGCCCATTCTTATGAGGAGCAGCTGAGGGACCTGGGGCTGTTTAGTCTGGAGAAGAGGGGGTTGAGGGGAGACCTTAACACTGTCTACAAATCCCTGAAAGGAGGCTGTGGTGAGGTCCGTGCCAGTCTCTTCTCCCAAGTAACAAGTGACAGGACAAGAGGAAATGGCTGCAAGTTCTTAGGCATGGGGGGAAGCAGCTACAAATCAGGACAACCCCACACCCACATCTGGCTCTGGCTTCTCTCATGAAGTTGTCAGGTACAAAGTAGAGAGCAGAGCCACTGTCACCCTGCAGATCTGCCTCTGCCCCAGCAGATAGAGAGAGGAAGAGAGAAAGACCGAATCCATGCCTCCGCCTGGACATGGGAATTTGAAGTAGTGAGTTGGTCTAGGACTTGTCTCAAATAGATCTGATCAGTAATTCTCCACTTCCAGCCCTTTTCTATTCAGCATCTCTAGCATCAGAAGAAATAATACAACATTTAGTGCTGGCTTGTGATCAGCTCTCTGACCCCAGCTCTTCCCAGAGCCTGAATGAGGCGCATCATTCCTCCAGCCACGCTGGGAATGTCCTCACCTCAGCAGGACTGGTCATCCAGGGCACCCCAAAGCAGGATCGAGTGCACCAGCTTCTTTTCTGCCTTTGCTCTCTCAAAAGCTTGTGTGAAGGGAAGATAGGAGACCTGGAGGCAGAGAGACAGCTTGAGAACAGGCACAGAACAGCCCACCTCAAACAGGAGCAGGATCTGACAGAATCACCCTCCACATCCCACAGGTGACGCACACAGAGTTCAATCTGCAGTAGCTCCTGACAACTGTGGTGCAATCCCCAGGGACAAATTCATCTCCTGGTGAGGCTGCAGCAAGCCCCCTCACAGCACGTGGCACCCACAGAGCCCCACACGCAGACAGCATCTGCACAACTGCGGGCAGGCTGATGGCAAACGCACCTCAGGACCCTGGGACATCAGGCCTGGAGATATTTATTACAAAACCTCACTGATACGGGCTAAAAACTGTGAGGTTTTAGGTCCCTCGCTGGCTGTGAGGGACCCTGCACAGAGCCAGTTCCAGTGGCTCAAATGAAGGGAACTTTATTAACATCTTGGCAGCAACAAGGAGCATCTGTAAGCTCAGGCAGAAGGAGGCAGCCACTGAAATGCATCCCTGCAGCCAAGGCAGCAGTGACAGGCAGTCGCCATCTGCTCCAAAGGCTACTGGCATGTTAAATAGCTTGGGTCACTCAGTGCTATGAATTTGTGCCTCGCTGCGGGATGCAGAGGCACAGGCAGACTGAGTGTTTTCTGCTGATAAGGAAAGCCTGGTCTGAAGGAAGCTGAACGTTCCTGAAGGAATGCCAGAGCAAAACCATTCGTAAGCAGCGCGATTACCTGCTTCGCTCAGAAATCGCGTTGGCAGCTACTGATAAGAGGGAGGAAGGATAAGCCTACATTTACAACACAAACCTGGGACACACGACACCCAGGCTTTGGTCCTGCTGTGCAATCCCAAATGGCCTTTCCAAGGTGCTGTTCTCTCTCACCTGGAAACAGGAAGCCCATCAAGCCACACACGAAGCACCTGGGAGGCACACGCTGTGCTGGAAGACCCTCACGCTACTCTTAATGCTGACCAGGTCGTGGTCTCCAGCTCCTGCTGGTGCTCCAGGTGACTGGATGTCTCAGTGAAGGTGACCTGCCCCAAATAAATGAGGCACGGAAGAGCCTTGGCCCCCTTGCTCACCTTCTTAAATGGATACATGGCCACTTCCAGCTTCTGCGCTGCCTCTTCCCAGGGGATTTCCTGCTGCCAGGTTATCTCTTCAAACACAAACTGAATGGGCTCCCCTGAGGGATCCCTGCTGTCAATCACATTTCCATTCTCGTCATGGATCACAGAGGGGATTGAAGGTCCTGTCGATCCCAGCTCCATCTGCAGGAGAACAGGCTGAGTTGGACACTGCAGACATCCCACTCCTGTTTTTTTCCATTCTCCAGGACAGGATAAAGATGCAAAATACAACTGTGCAACTTCTAAGGAGGATACAGCTCGATCTATTGTCTCCTGGTGCTGCGCTTTACCAGCTGCAGATGTCTTTTATTGGGGAATAGCAGGAAAGCAACTTCATTCCCTTCAGTTATTGTCTGACTGTATTCACTAGGCTGGAAATGGAAGAGACGTTCCCACCTTCCCAGTGGAGATTTTTGACCTTGGAACACCAGATCCTCAAAATCACTGGATACGCAGGGCTAGTCTGAAGCTCAGGCTCGTGGCACCAGCACAGCCCTTACAGAGCCACCAGAGGGTGCAACAGGGAAGGAGTTTCCCCAAATTCAGTGTTTTGCTACATCTCCAATTATTTTACAAGTCTCTTTTCCTGACTTTTTGGCAATTAAAAAGAAACCTGGATTTAGTTTAGGGGAAAACGGGACTGTTAAATTCAGGCATTCAAAATCCTGACCTGTGTTTCCCGTCCCAAGAGCTGGGATTACCACAAACTAGAGGAATAACCTCATGTAGTTTCTAAATCCAGACACGATGTTGTTCACAGACCGCTCTGGGCTCAGGGCCTGGGTTCAGCTCCTCATCTTCCCCCTGACCTGCCAGGCAATGTCTTAAAAATGGAAAAGGTCTCAGGACTCCAGGAGCATAGGATTCTACCCAGACAGTGTGGAAAACCAAAACATCACAAGAGCTGGAGCCACACAGTGGCACAGGACACACACAGGTGAACAGAGCTTCTATTGCTGTAGTGAAATGGTCAAGAGAAACCTCTAGAGAACAGGGATAACCGAGGTGACACAGCTGAGGGGTTTGGCAGCACAAATCCCTGCTAAGGGGGACCTCAGTGAGTACAGACCTGAGGCAGGTAACCTATATCCACTTCCATGTTGCTGCTTTCGCTTGCCCCGTACAGCCACTCCATATCAACGTTCAGGGACCTGCAAGAGAATCCGACACGTTCAGAGTCACCGAGGGCTAAAGCGGTGTACGGGAACCCCCAAACAAATGAGGACATCCAGTGCTCCTCTTGCAAGGTCAGCACTGAAGGCCAGAGCCTCTGGCTCCTTGGAGATCACCGTGTTGCCTGCAACACCAGATCCCTGCTGGATCAGGGCCCAGGCACCCACCCAACGCTTGGGAAAACCTGCTCACACCTCTGAGTGCTGCCAAAGCATGGAAGAGAGAGGTGTCTTTGCTTCCTGTTCCTTCCCAGCACTTAACTTGCACATTCTGATCCTGCTGAACTTTTAAAAGGGTTTTTTTTGGAAGTGAGAGGCTCTTGTAAGGAGTTGCTGGCAGAGCCATAACTGCCTGCTCGCTGTAACAAATGTGCTGACAGAGCCAGAGGGACTGAGCCGCCAGGGTAATGTTATAATAGAATTTTCACTCGGGCCGTCATAGGCAAAGAGATTTGAAGCTTCTTTCCCCTGAAATGCTTCCAGCTGCTTGCTGGAGAGCAGGAATGAGCTAGGCCAGAGCTATGCACACAAAGCCTTAACCTGTGAAACACCAAGCAAAAATATGTTAAAGCAAGAGCATCAGGCTTCACTGAGCTTCGCTGCCTTGAGGCAAGCAATGGGATTGCCAGGGGCTGCTTCTCCCCATCCTCCAAGCACCAGGGGATGGTTACTGGTGAATGAATCAGGCCCTGAAATAGGTCAGGGATCCTCAGCGCCTTGTAAAGATGTATTTTCCAGTTTTACAGGCAACTGCAGAGCTCAATTCACTCAGATTTTCCAGGGATTTGGCTGAAAAGCATGAGCTCATTCATCCATCACAGACACCCGAGGAGCCTTCTGCAGTGTGCAACAGGTATCCAGCACCTGTGAGAGTCCCTGTCACAGCCAGGACTGCTGGGACAGGCCAGGGGAGCAGAGCTTCCAGCAGTGCCACACATGAGGAGGCTGCTGCCTGTCCCTTAGGGCAGCATCAGCACAACTTCAATTCCCCATCCCTGTGTGTCTTCCCACGTCCCTGCAGGCACCTTCCCTCTCAAGTGCTTTGGCTCAGGAGAGCTCAGGCTTGGATGCTCAGTGCCAGCTGCAGCCAGGTTGTGCAAGGACAACTATCCCAACCCCCATTTTTCATGTCCCCAGCAACCTCTGCCCTGCTTACCCCCTGTCCCTCCTCTGCCCTTGTCCTTCCCTGCCTCTTCCAAGCCAGACACCCACAGACCTGTTGATAAACAGAGCTATCCTTGAAAAATTGCATCAGAACCAGTTGAGGGAGCACTGTATCTAGAGAACAGAGGATGTAATGACCAGGATCACTGCTGGCAGAGAAGGATGTGTGGGGAAAGCAGATAAGCAAACAGCAGAACCAGCCTGCCCAGAGCTCAGACTGCCTTTCCCTGCAGGGACCAGGATGCCCACACACCACAAGGGACAGGGCTGTCACTGCAGATAAAACCAGCCAACCAGCCTCCCTCCAGGCACAGGACAGGATCCCAGAGCCCCTGGGATCCAATGAGCTTCATTTACAACACTTCCCAGCCTCTCCAGCACCCAGGAATAGACAGAAACAGAGGTACCTGTTGTTAGGGACAAAGAGCTTAAACTCTCGGACATGGGAAGCATCCTTGGAGAGGATGATGTGACCTGTGAACTGGCCTGGGGAAAACCAGAAGGGGAAGTCTGGTGGCTCATTCAGCTGGAACTCAGCATGGATCCTGAAATGAGAAAGGAGCCATCAGCTGCAGTGCCAGGAGGAGGGAATGGATCACACATTGCAGATGACAGCAGGGAGAAGTTATCTCCAGGCACCAGAAATTATGAAGCTAAACTGGGGCAGAGGTTCAGTTCAAAAAACTTTTCATGTCACACAGTGAAGACAGTAAAAGACTGGAGGAGATCCCCTGGGTCAGGATCATCTCCAGGATCAATGCCTTTTGGAACTGGGCAGTAAGTGTCCACCCAGGAAGGATGAATGACATTATCATTCCTTGAAACACAGGTACAGACTAAGAACCCTTCAGCCTCCCTTCCAGCTTGATCTGTGTGTAACACTCCCAGTAAAACAAGAGAACAATTCCCCAGCCTCTCAAAATCTGACAAAACCCTTGCAGATTGGATTCTCCCCTTTCAGCCAGGGATAATTCCACACCAAGGGTGCTGGAGGAAGGCTGCTCTCCTGGATCTGGGAAGAGGCTGTCTCCTCAGTGCCTCAGTGACACTGGGAGCACGGGTGCCCTCTTTGGACACCAGTAAAGCACTGCCACGGGCAAGAGTTGGCTGCAAAAAGCCCTCTCCCTGTGACTGTTCTGCTTCCCTCCCGGCCAGGACACAGCTGGCCCTGCTTGGGAACATGACAGCACACGGAATGACACACACCCTCTCTGCTGTGAGCTCACAGCCACCTTCTCCCCTCCTCCAAGATGTGGAAAGAATTAATCAATGCCTCCAAGCCCTCCTTGAGCAGCCCAGACCCCCAGCCTTACCTGAAGGCTATGGTGTAGTAGAAGGGGCTGATGGCTTGGATGCAGGCCACAGCCCCCTGGGGAGCAAAGCGCGTTTTGACGAAGGGGCGTGGGTGGAACATGCTCAAAAGCTTGTGGATTATGACCTAGAGAAAGAATTGGAAGAGAGCAAAAAATGAGTAGGATTCCTCCACTGCAGATCAGCTGCAGCTCCAAAGGAACGCCCCACCAGATCAGGAAGGCAAGAGAACTGCTATGACTTCAAAAGCAGCTCAGGGGATCTACCTAATCACAAAACAAGTGGACAAAGCAAGAGACTGCTTTTCAAAATAAATCCATCCTCCACGTTTTTAATGCTATTCCCACTGTTTGCAAGTTTCCATCATCCCAGTCGGCAGAATGTCTGCGTACATTAAACTGATCTACAAGGCTGCCTCAGTCAATACTACTTAAGACTTTGAAAGAGTGGGTGTGTGATCAATAAACACAGTGGGCTGTGAAGGTTTATCAGCTGTGTGATCAACAGCCCCTCCCTGGCACCCCAGGGGAGAGCGATACAAGCCTCTGGCTTCCCAAACTGTGTGCACACAGCGTTTCTCTTGCCAACGTTCACCTCTGGGGCAGCACTTGGCAACTGCTCCACAAGGCATATTCACAAGTGTTTTCTGAATAAGCCTGTTCCCTCCCTGTCTGCAAAAGAGCAGCCTGAAAACCCAACCACTTAAATGAAGTGCCATGAAGTTACCCAAGCCACCCTCATCTGGCCAGGACAGACACTCAGAGCTTTTGCCTGCCCTCAGTTTTACCTCCCAGTTAGGAAATGGTGCTCCTGGCAGTACACTGCAGCCTTTTTATTCCCTTAGAAAGTCCAGGGAGATGCAACATAACATCCTTGTCCCAATTCATTTACACAAAACATTTACACAAACCACCTCCCAACTATATAGAAATCGAGTTTCGTATCTCACCTCTTTGCCTTTGGGAGGTGGAGGGTAAAATCTGTTGTTGGAAAGGTACCCAGTGAAGATGTTCAATTCACTAGGAATTATCCACCACGGATCCCCAAGATCCAGTTTATTCTTTGGAGGAAGGAAGGCTTTAAACTGCCTGGCAAGCACCGCACTCACAGGGGTGGCTGGGGAGGTCCAGTTCCTGAGCCCAGACAGAGCAACGTGGGAAATCTGTGAACAAAGACACTGTCAGAGCCCAGCCTGGATTCTCTGAACATGCAGGAATGCTGATGGATGTGCAGGCTTTGGAGAAGGGGGAAAAAATGTATCACATTTTAAATTCTTCCCAGCACTCCAAACACCACCAAATAATTCTGTCAGCTTTCAGTTAGGTGAGCAATAGGAAATGGGAGAAAGTAGAACACACCATACACTGCTTTGGACTCAGCTCTGCTTTGGGCTTCCCATGATCAACTGGGCCACAGTGCTGCTGAGGAAACAGGGAAAAGCTGCAGGAAGGAGTGACTTTGCTCATCAAAGCAAACCCCATGGCTCAAGTGAGACCGTCTCCCCCTCCCAACACGTTGGCACTAATTCCAGCTGGTGTTACCAGCCCACAGGATGTGTTTGTGCCACAACTCCTGGCCATACACATCCTGCGTGGTACCTACTCCCAAGAAACCATCTTTGCTCTTCGTCATCGTTTCCATGACCAAAGGCTGGAATTTAGCCACGATGGACAACGTCTCTCCGCTTGGATCAGGCGCCTCCTCCTCTTCAAATTCTGAGACAGGACCAACCCCTAGACAAAGGGACAGGGATTTAAGCAGCTGTTTCCCCTCCCTCCCCTTGTAAGCACTTGTGCAGCAATTACACATTTGTCCTGGCAAATCCAGCACAGGGAGTTTCCCAGCTGTCCCTAGGCAGCGACAGAACTCAGACCCACCCCAGGGACCAGCTTTGGCTGCAGGAATTAAAGGTGAACCCTCCTTTTAGTGGCCAATTTTCTACACCCATGGCTCAGTTCTTGCTTTAGCCAGCTCACTGCAGCACAAGCAAACCACTGTTTGTATTTCAGCCATAGCCTGAGCTCTCCTGTGCATCATCACTGCACTTCTTCCTGCTCAGCACCTTCATGCAACATTTGCTACCCATCAATACCATCTCCAAACACCATCTCTCACAACTGCTGTCTGAGAGAGACCACTGTGGTCGGAGAAGAGCATGAATGGAACACTTGTGACTCACAGATAGCTCTGTTCTGGCCTGGGCTGAGCTGCATTTGTTGCCTTCACCCATTTCAAACCCCCTTTAAACTCTGGACAAAGCAACTTACTTACTTTGCTACTCCAGCAACAGGATCTTCTGCCTTATAGAAACTCTACTTTGTGAAAGTGATGTCTAGTGCTTAAGCCTTTCCAAAACCACAGGAAGCTTAGCAGCTTCTCTTCATGTAAATCAGACCCAAACCAGCACCCAGAAAAGAATGAAGGTGTGAATAAAAACTGTGGAGAGGGTTATCTTTGGCTTTCAATTGCTCTGTGCAGCAAGAGCTCTGCAAGGCACACAGGTACCCACCTGTCAGCTTCTCTGCTATCGGCTTGAACTCCTCTGGGCTCAGGTACAGGTCATTGTTTGTGTCCAGAGATGAGAAGAGAAACAGCCCCTCTCTTCCCAAAGACTTCAGTGCCAGCTCCTGGTTCGGAAAGAAGAGGGAAGTGAGATTTCATACCAGCCTCCTGCAGAAATTCACTCTGGCCCCTCTCAGCTTCAGAGTTAATTTGCATTCTTTCCAGCACACAAACACAGCCATCAAACCAAAAGATTAACGCCCCTTGGCAGGGTTTTGTGCTATTTACAACAGGGATTGGTGTCCAGGAACTGCTGGCACGAGCGTATTAAAACTACATCTGGCTGAGTAATTCGAACGGAATCATCTGCTCAGCTCAGAGCTGGCCTCAAAGTCCTTTGTCAGAAAGATTCCCACCATTTTCCAGATAGTGAGTCCTAAACCTGCAGATATTCTGAGCACCTGGAGATGTGATTTCTGTAATTAACTGATGTGCAGTGAAACACAGGCACTCACATTATAAAATCACAAAGGAGATGAACTGAGCCCTTGTAACTCTGCAGAAAGCAATGTAACATAAACCTGGGCTGAGATTGTAGAATCATGGAATGGTTTGGGTTGGAAGGGACCTCAAAGCCCATCCAGTTCCAGCCCCTGCCATGGGCAGGGACACTTCACACTGGATCAGGGGGATCAAAGCCCCATCCAACCTTGGCCCTGAACACCTCCAGGGATGGGGCAGCCACCACTGCTCTGGGCAACCTGGGCCAGGGCCTCACAGGAAAATATTTCTTCCTAAGCTCTCACCCAATCTCCCCTCTTTCAGCTGAAAACAATTCCCTCTTGTCCCATCCCTGCACTCCCTGATCAAGAGCCCCTCCCCAGCTTTCCTGGAGCCCCTTTTAGTACTGGAAGGCTGCTCTAAGGTCTCCCTGGAGCCTTCTCTTCTCCACACTGAACAACCAATGCCAGCATTATTCCACACAACATCCCTGCTCCAGGCAGGATCCCCTCCAGACCCCCAACCTCAGGATTGGATGGAGCACTTCAGCCCCTTGCTCTGCAGGGAGCACTGCCTGCCCTTGGGGACCCACAAATCCCATGGTTCACTCCAGAAACTTCTGCGAGATCCCAGCCACTCTCTGCCTCAGTTTCTCCCTCTGTGGTGAGACAGCCTGTAATGCCCAATGGAAACCACCACTGGAAGGACAAACCTCCCTTGGAACAGCTCCAGAAAGCCTCTGGATTCCTCTACTCATTTCCACAGCGCAGCGCTCAGCGCTGAAGGGAAAGGGACAACGTGCAGGGAGACAAGGAAAGCTCCACGTTGGTTTGAGAGGGACACAGCAAGTCAGAGGAGCCAAGTCTCTGCCAGCCTACGGCACATCCCCTGTGTCCCATCACTTGGGGCACCTTCCCCTGCCACCCCCGTAAGAGCCTGAAGCTCTGAGCATAAACACTCTGTATTCTGCTGTTTATCCGTGTTTATTCTCCATCCCCTGCAGCATCATCTCCATCCCCAGAGCTCCTGAACTAGTTTCTTTTCCATCTGTTGCCTGCCAGCCCGAAGCAGCACTAATGCAGCCTGGAAGGCTTTGCTCCCACCAACTGCAGCAACAAAAGCACCTCAGAGCCTTCCAGGGCCATTTCAGGACCCAGGCAAACAGAAATGAAGACCTTGGAACACAAACCAGAGACCTGGACACAGACATGGCCAAGGAAGGACAAGGAGGGGAGCGCAGACGAACCACACAGCTGAGTATTGTGTCCAACTCTGGAATCCCTAACAGAAGAAGGAGATGGAACTGTTGGAATGGGTCCAGAGAAGGCCACGGAGATGATCCAAGGGCTGGAGCACCTCTTATATGAAGACAGGCTGAGAGAGTTGGGGTTGTTCAGCCTGGAGAAGGGAAGGCTCCAGGGAGACCTTAGAGCAGCCTCCCAGGACTGAAAGAGGCTCCAGGAAAGCTGGGGAGGGGCTTTTTCCAAGGGCCTGGAGTGACAGGATGAGGGGGAATGGCTTTAAACTGGAAAGGAGAAGATTTACATCAGGCATTAGGAAGAAATTCTTCACAATGAGGACCTCAAAGCCCATCCAGATCCAAACCCCTGCGGTAGGGAGGGACACCTCCCCCTGCATCACCTTTTGTCTTTCATCCTTTTCCTATCACCTCAACCCTGATGAGCACCTCACCCCCACGGCCACCAACCTGTAGTGGTCCCAGCAGTGGCCACCTCAGCCCTCAGTGTCCACAGACGCTTGGTGGTCACCTAAACCCCCATGGCCACCAATGCATTCACAGCCCTGGTGGCCTCCTCAGCCTCAGTGGCCACAGATACCTGGTGGTCACCTAAACCCAAGTGGCCCCCAATGCCAGGCAGTCACAGCCCTGGTAGCCACCTCACCCCCACGGCCACCAACCTGTGGTGGTCCCAGCAGTGGCCACCTCAGCCCTCAGTGTCCACAGATGCTTGGTGGTCACCTAAACCCCCATGGCCACCAATGCCAGGCAGTCACCCAGCAGTGGCCACCTCAGCCCCAGCAGCCACAGATGCTTGGTGGTCACCTAAACCCAGGTGGCCACCAATGCATTCACAGCCCTGGTGGCCTCCTCAGCCTCAGTGGCCACAGATACCTGGTGGTCACCTAAACCCAAGTGGCCCCCAATGCCAGGCAATCACAGCCCTGGTAGCCACCTCACCCCCACGGCCACCAACCTGTAGTGGTCCCAGCAGTGGCCACCTCAACTCTCAGTGTCCACAGATGCTTGGTGGTCATCTAAACCCCCATGGCCACCAATGCCAGGCAGTCACCCAGCAGTGGCCACCTCAGCCTCAGCAGCCACAGATGCACCTAAACCCAAGTGGCCACCAATTCATTCACAGCCCTGGTGGCCACCTCAGTGGCCACAGATGCCTGGTGGTCACCTAAACCCAGGTGGCCACCAATGCATTCACAGCCCTGGTGGCCACCTCAGCCTCAGTGGCCACAGACCTAAACCCAGGCGGCCACTAACGCCAGGCAGTCACAGCCTTGGTAGCCACCTCACCCCCACGGCCACCAACCTGTAGTGGTCCCAGCAGTGGCCACCTCAACCCTCAGTGTCCACAGACGCTTGGTGGTCACCTAAACCCCCATGGCCACCAATGCCAGGCAGTCACCCAGCAGTGGCCAACTCAGCCCCAGCGGCCACAAATGCACCTAAACCCAGGTGACCACCAATTCATTCACAGCCCTGGTGGCCACCTCAGTGGCCACAGATGCCTGGTGGTCACCTAAACCCAGGTGGCCCCCAATGCCAGGCAATCACAGCCCTGGTAGCCACCTCACCCCCACGGCCACCAACCTGTAGTGGTCCCAGCAGTGGCCTCCTCAACCCTCAGTGTCCACAGACGCTTGGTGGTCACCTAAACCCCCATGGCCACCAATGCCAGGCAGTCACCCAGCAGTGGCCACCTCAGCCCCAGCGGCCACAAATGCACCTAAACCCAAGTGGCCACCAATGCATTCACAGCCCTGGTGGCCACCTCAGTGGCCACAGATGCCTGGTGGTCACCTAAACCCAGGTGGCCACCAATACCAGGCAGTCACAGCCCTGGTGGCCACCTCAGCCTCAGTGACCACTGCTTCCTGATGCTCCCTTTATCCCAGCAGTGGCCACAGATGCCTGGTGGTCACCTAAACCCAAGTGGTCCCCAATGCCAGGCAATCACAGCCCTGGTAGCCACCTCACCCCCAGTGGCCACCAACCCCTCCTCCTCTCAACCCCTCCATCACCTCTCCCACCATTTCTCCCCTCAGGACCCCCCCCCCCCCCGTTTGTGTGTCCCCCCCCACACGCCCCTCACCTGCTGTCGGGCCACCTCCCCATCCCGGTAGTATTTCACGGCTACCAAAGCTGCCAAAGTGGCCACGGCCACGGCCAAACGTGGAGGGGAAGCGCCCGCCATGGCCGCATCCCTCAGCGCCGCCGCCATGGCCGGGGGAGGAGGAGCCGGGATGGAGATGGAATCATCACCACGGGGCCAGGAGGGGGGGAGAGGGGCCGAACGGGGCCGTTCGGCCCCGTTCGGCCCCTCTCCCCCCCTCCTGGCCCCGGAGGGACCTTCACACAAGCCACACACCCCTCCCTTTTTAAGCCTCAAATTGCCCTTTTCCCCTTAAACTCTCCCCCTTTTTCAATTTTTTTTTCTTAAATATCCCTTTTCTTCCCCAAATTTTCCTTTATTTTCACTCTTCAATCCCCTTTTTTTTTGGCCTCAAATTAGTTCCTTTCTCTTCGATTCCTTCTATTCACTTTTTTTTTCACCGCCCCTTGCATTGGCTTTCAGGTTCTTAAAATCTCATGGAATGGGTTGGAAAGGACCTCAAAGCCCATCCAGTTCCAGCCCCTCCCACTGGATCAGGGGGATCAAAGCCTCATCCAACCTGGCCTTGAACACCTCCAGGGATGGGGCAGCCACCACTGCTCTGGGCAACCTGGGCCAGGGCCTCCCCACCCTCACAAAACATTTCTTCCCAAGATCTCATCTCAATCTCCCCTCTTTCAGCTGAAAACCTTTCCCCCTCATCCCATCCCTGCATTTCCTGACCAAGAGCCCCTCCCCAGCTTTCCTGAAGCCCCTTTCAGTACTGGGAGGCTGCTCTAAGGTTTCACTGGAACCTTCTCTTCTCCAGGCTGAACAACCCCGACTCTCTCAGCCTGTCCTTATAGCAGAGATGCTCCAGCCTTTGGATCATCTCTGTGGCCTCCTCTGGACTTGCTTCAACAAATCCACGTCCTTCCTGTGCTGAAGGCTCCAGAACTGAACACAGGGCTCCAGGTGATGTCTCACCAGAGCAGAGGGGGAGAATCCCCTCCCTCGCCCTGCTGGTCGCACTTCTGCGGATGCAGCCCAGGACACGGGTGGCTTTCTGGGCTGTGTTGCTGGCTTGTGTTGATCTTCTCATCTGCCAGCACCCCAAGTCCTGCTCCCATTCTCTGCCCTGCTGGAATTCTGCTTGAGATTGCCCTGACCCAGATGCAGGACCCTGCACTTGGTTTTGTTGAACTTCATGAAGTTCACATGGTTGTCACATTCCTCCTTAGCAGTGCCTTGGCCGATATATATATATATATATATTTAGTCATTTTAATCTTTCCTCATAAATCAGTCTCCTGCTCCTCCTTCCATGCAATCCTGCACTGAAATCCCTGATTGCTGGGGAAGATTTAGTACCATTTTCTGCTGCTGCAGGGCTAACAGTGCAGAATGTTTGATCTTGATGCGTTAGTGTTTAATCCTTTGAAGCTTTCGCTGTTTCCTAAGCCTGACTAATCATTTGTGGTTTAGGTTTAAAGACTGTTTTGGTTGGAGATGAGAGCATGACCAAGCCGTTAAGAGAGCAGTGGCATCAAGGAAGGAGGAAGAGGCTGTAATCCTAGGCAGAGCAGGCCAGGAGTGTGTGGAATTTTGAGTGATACCCAGGACAAGATAAAAAAAAAAATCACACTGTGTGTTTTCTTGCAGACTACAGCAGGCAAGACTGGAGAGAGCAGGACTCAGGTGGTGAAGGTGAGGTACAGCCTTCACTCTGGGACTTGAGCATTGCTCCTCTGTCTGCCATAGGTTCCCATATAGCCATGGATGCTTCTCTTCCAGTGCTGGTGCAAGCCTGGGCAACACAGACAGGAAACCCCATGCAGGGAGCCCTGAATGCCAGGTTGGATTTTTTTGTTCTTTCTTTATTTTAGTGGGGTGTTGTTGGTTTTTAAATTGAGGGACTTACGGGCATGGTGTTCCACAACACTAGCATCTTCCTCAGCCCCAGGCAACCAGGAATGCAGGGAACCAGCTGTGCCTGCTGTCATGTAGAGTTGTCCCGTGGACAGTTGGCTATACAGAATTGTCCTGGACTCAACCAGATGGGAGAGCCCAGAAACAGAATAAACAGCTAATTGTAACTTGTATGAGCACTGTTACATGTGACATGGCCAAGGGAGGAAGAAGGATCCTTCTGTCAGTTCCACCATGGAAGAAAACTTTCACAGAACTCTGCCACTTCTCTTTGCTCTCCCCCTCCTCGTCCATCAGAGAAGCAGTGCTTGGGCACTGAAATAATTACCTACAGGAAAGCTGGGGAGGGGCTCTTGATTAGGGATTGCAGGGATAGGACAAGGGGGAATGGTTTTCAGCTGGAAGAGGGGAGATTGAGATGAGATCTTAGGAAGAAATGTTTTGCTGTGAGGGTGGGGAGGCCCTGGCCCAGGTTGCCCAGAGCAGTGGTGGCTGCCCCATCCCTGGAGGTGTTCAAGGCCAGATTGGATGGGGCTTTGAGCCCCCTGATCCAGTGGGAGGTGTCCCTGCCCATAGCAGGGGGCTGGAACTGGATGGGCTTTGAGGTCCCTTCCAACCCAAACCATTCCATGATTCCATCAATGTCTGGGATAGAGCTGAGAATGAGTTAAACACTTGAGCAATGTAAGCAGATGTGCTTTAAAGCTTCTCGGACTTATTAAGTTGGGCAGTGAGGTGTGGAGAGATTTTGCTTACCTCAGATAACCTGGGAAGTACCTTTAGAGCACAGAATGTAATGAGAGGAGATAGCTGTGAAACAGGATAAATGTACTTGGGTGTCTGGGAAACGAGGAGGAGCAAGAGGTGATAGGAGCTGACAAAGCCAGAAGATGCCGAGATGGAGTTGGAGGCCTGACAGGGCGACTGGCAGAGCCAAAATGAGACTGCTGAGACGAGAAGCGAGAGGCTCATCTTACACCTGAACCATTCCCAGTGTCACCAGCAACCATATAAAATGACAAATGGATGAATTATTTGATAGGAAAAAGAATGAAAGACAAAATGTGAAATAATTCAGGGCATCTGCTGAGAACTAATCCTCCTCGAAAGGGAACAAAAGCGACAGCTCCCGGCTCTGCGCTGTTGGGTCTGGAGATTGTGGATTACAGCACTTGGGAAGAATGTTAAATATCAAGGCATCTGCTGTGTGGCCCACCCAGGCACACTCGTATGGAAGGAAATCCTCGTGATTAGGAAATAGCAAGGAAAATTTCCATGAAAGAAAATTCACCCAGTGGGAAAAACTATCCCAGATTTCCCCATTGCCAGCACGGAGAGCGTCGGGCTGAAAGTAAGAAAAATAGGGAGAAATTGGTTGCAGGGGTAAAAAATTTGGGGTGGGTTTTTTTTTTGCAGTGGAGGGATGGGTTTTCCATATGTTGGAGTACACGCAGTAACTCCTTGTTCCAGAGAAACCCTGTCCTTGTTTAAATTGATGGCCCCATTCCCATAGCCTGAAACCCTGGCCCACTTTAGAGGCAAAGCGATCGTGCTGTGATGGAAGGCGGCATCGAAATCCAGCTCTGCACAAATGGAGAAAGCACCTGGATACAGAACCCCTCCGAGGAAGCAAGTCCCAACCAGACTGAGGCCCAAAACCATGAATCCTCTGGAAAATAGTAAGGAATGTGGAGTATCCATGTCTGGTTTCACCTGGGGCTTTTAAAAGGGGAGAAGAAAACCAGAGGTGTGTTTACTGCAGAAGAGGGGCTTGCATTGTGCTTCGGGGAGGAGCTGCAAGGGACCCACAAGGATCATCCAGTCCAACTCCTGTCCTGCACAGGACACCCCCAACATTCACACCATGTGGCTGAGGGCCTTGGCTAAATGCTGCTGGACTATTGTCAGGTTGTGACTGCTTCCCTGGGGAGCTGTTCCAGGGCTCCACCACCCTCTGGGTGAAGAACCTTCTCCTCATGTCCAACCCAACCCTCCCCTGCCATTCCCTCGGGTCCTATCACTGGTCACCAATTTACATTGCATTTACAGTGCAGGGTATTTCACTGAGAGGATTTCCTAACAACAGCAGGGCACCTCTCTGAGGCTCCAGGGAATGAAGCCAAGGACCTGGACGTGATTAGAAGGAACTGCTGAAACTGGAACCGCCAGCTCTGGGAACCAGTGCGCGATGCATCACATCTGAAACAATCAGATAAATAGATCAGATCAAAATGTATGTGGAAAAATACCCCGACTGCCAGGCTTTTGAATTCAATAACCAATTCTGCTGAAAGCCTTCTGAGGGAATTTAATAACGCCATAAAAATGAAGTGTGGGTCACAAAAAGATGCGTTTGTTCTCTACATAGTTTTGTCTTCTCTCCCTGTACGGTCAGGTGACAGCAGTGGGCTGCTCTGTGAGCAGTAGTTACTGGTTTTCATCTCTCCCACGAATGCACCTTTCTTTTATCAGAACTTCATTTGTAGGGAATTCCTTCTACCATCAAATAGGGCCACATGTTCTGATGGTGAAAATTAACACAGTAATCATAGCTCCTGAATTTGAGTGGAATAGGGGAAAAGGGAAATAACCTCAGCTGGTCACATTTCCCGGAAAAGGTGACTCAAAAATAGAAAAAAAACCCATCAGAAATCAACACCGGAATTCCCAGGGGTGTCCCACATGCCTGGGACTGCAAAGGCAGAAAAGCAGCTCAAAGATTCACATCTTCCCAGATCCTTCCCATCAGACATTTAAAGCCAAACAGAACAGCCCAGTCATTTATCTACTCAGAGTGTGAAGCCCAAGGGGTTCCTGTGTGGACAAACAGGAGTCCTGCCACCCCCAACCAGTAGGAATTTTACAGGGTGGGTGCAAGGGAAGAGAGGTGAAAACCCAGAGCCCAGTTCCCCACATAGAGCTCCCAGAGTTGAGGGCTCTGCTCCAGCAGAGCATCCAGCCAAGGTCAAGATGCTCAGAGGACCAGCGAAGAGCAGCATTTCCGTTACCTGCGTTGCCAGAGGAAAGCACAATCCCAGTCGGGGATCAAGGCCAGGCCTTGGAACAAAGCCGATCCCTGGAACAAGCCTGTGCTCATGCCTGCTTAACTCGATGCCTGGGATTAATCCCATGGCCTCAGGCTGCTCTGTGGGTGTCAGCACAGGCAGAAGTATTTGCAGAATTGTGGTCTGCAGGAATGGAAATTTTCAGGCAAAGCTTAACCTGGCTGAGCTGAGCTGAGCTCCACACCAGGTCCTGGTAAGCAAGAATAAACTTTACATCAATAAGCTTTACATCACTGGGCAACTAAACCCCCTCCCTCTTTGCCAGGCAGCTGCTGAACTGCAGGGATGCAGCTGCTCTCCCCTGTGTGTGACTTCACCAACTTGTGTGGAAGAGAAAACGAGAGCAGAGTTTGGATGTAACCCCAAGGATCTGTTTCTAAAGGAACCAGAACCGAGCTTATTTATTTTGGGGGTTAGATTTTGCCGGGCGAAGTGTTTCGAGTCACTCCAAGAGCAGGACTATTTTATTTATGGAATTCCCTTAATCCATTATAAAAATCCTCTGAGCTAACCCAGCTTCCCAGCACCCAAATCTCTTGGATAACACAACTCACTCCCAAGATGTTTATTTACCAATAACCGTTCCTCTAGGGCAAGCTTACCAGCCAGTATCTTTATCCCCGGGATAATGCTAAGCCCCCATCTGACAACCTTATTCCTCTTGGGGAATTACAAAAGCGTCAAGTTAGAAACACATTTTTTGTTTTCACAACTCACTCCAAGCAACTTTATCTTCCCGAGCTGCTGAATGAGCAGATTACCCAGAGAGCACCACAGGAATGAGCAAAACGTTCCATCACCCAGGGCCACCCAGCTTTGCAGCGACCAGAGGAGGGGGGAAGGATGCTGATCCCAGATCCTTGGGGCAGAAACTGTGCAGCAGGTACTCACGAGTGCAGGACAGGAGTGGTGTGTGAGCATCTCTGTGGTCATCCTGCTCGGAGTCACAGAAGACACATGGGCTGAGCAGTTTGGATGCAAGGAGGAATCTGGCTTCAATTTTTTTTCCCTTTCTTTTTCTCCTGTTGCTTCATTCCAAGACCCCTTTACACCCAAGAGCAAACTTGATTAGGGATTATTTTCTGCTAGAAAATAAGACATTTAGTAGGACTCCTCCTAACCCATATCAGGTGGAAAATGAGCAAGCGAAGGGAGCGGGTGCAGATGGGAACTGCTGCCCATGCACTGGTGAGATTACTCTAGAAATCAACATCTATTGTGAAACAGTCTTGAAATCAACCCCTATTGTCACCTCCTTATTCCGAGCATGGTGTAACAGATGGCTTTGGAAAGGATCAACCCAAACATGCTTTTTATTTTACAAGACTTTAATTCTGTTTCACAGATTTGACTATTACAGCAGTGAATTATTACAAGTGCCTCGTAACATTTAGTTTCAAATCAAAGTAGAAAAACACAAAAACGAGAAAGGAAAGTTAAATGAGATGTGATGTGTGGTAAATGTGTTTTAAGAGCACAGAAAAAGTATATAAAAATACATTAGGCTCAAGGAATTTGCAGACAGGTTTTGATTTAGTTACAATTTTGACACCACAGAATTGCAGAACGGTTGAGGCTGGCAGGGACCCCTGGGGTCCCTCTGGTCCAAGGTCACTGCCCATGCGGGGCCACCCAGAACCGGCTGCCCAGGACCAAGTCCAGGTGCCTTCTGAGTATTTCCAAGGATGGAGACCCCAGAGCCTCCCTGGGAAGCCCTGTGCCAGGTCATCCTCAGAGTGGAAAAGTGTTTCCTCCTGCTTAGAGGGACCCTCCTACGTTCCAGTTGGTGCCCACTGCCTCTGGTCCCATCACTGGGCACCACTGGAAAGAGCCTTTGCACCCTCCCTTCAGGTATTTCTATACTTTAACAAGACCCTTCCCTTCTCCAGGCTAAGCAGTCCCAGCCCTCTCAGCCTTTCCTCACAGGAGAGACGTTCCAGTCCCTTAATGATCTTTGTGGCCTTTCCTTGGACTCTCTCCAGTCTGTCCCTGTCTCTCTTGTACTGAGGAGCCCAGAACTGGACACAGCACTCCAGGTGTGGCCTCACCAGTGCTGAGTTGAGGAGCAGGATCACCTCGCTCGCCCTGCCGGCAACACGTTGCTTGATGCAGCTCAGGATGCCATTGGCCACCTCTGCAGCAAGGAGAGCTCCCTCAGCGTTGTGGCTGCATCCCTTCAAGACCCAGGACTTCCTTACAGAAGCCCTTCTTGTTGTCTTTGATGTTCCAGGCTGAATTCCATTCCACTTGGCTTTAGCTTTCCTAACATCAGCCCTGGATGCTGGGACAATATTTCTGTAGTCTTCCCAGGTCACCCATCCTTGCTTCCACCCTCTGGATGCTTCCTTTTTGTGTCTGAGTTTGGCTACGAGTTCTCTGTTCACCCACACAGGTCTCCTGGCATTTTTGCCTGACTTCCTGCTCATTGAAATGGAACTCTCTTGAGACTGGATGTCATGATTTTTGAATATTAACTGGCTTTCTCAGGCCCCTTTTCCCTCCAGGTTCTTATCCCACAGGACTCTTCCAAGCAGATCTTTGAAGAAGCTGAAGTCTGCTCTCCTGAGGTCCAGGGTTGTGAGCTTGCTTTTCACTCTCTTTCTTGCCCTCAGGATCCTGAACTTCACTATCTTGAGGTCGCTGTAGCCAAAGTTGACTTTGATCTTCACAGTCCCAACAAGCCTCTCCTTCTCGGCGAGTTTGAGGTCCAGCAGTGCCTCTCTTTTTTGGCTCCTCTGTCACTTGGAGGAAGAATTCCTCATCAATGCATTCCAGGAACCTTCTGGATTGCTTACGTCCTGCTGCATTGTCCCTCCAGCAGACGCCAGGGTGGCTGAAGTCCCCCAGGAGGACGAGGGCCTGCAAATCCAAACCTGGGGTTGCTCCTACCTGTCTGTAGAGGGCCTGATCCACCTTGTTCTTCCTGGGCAGGTGGCCTATGGCAGACACCTGCTACAATGTCCCCTTTACCTGTCCTCTCTTTAATCCTGACCCATGAGCTATGTCAGCTCCTTGTTCATCCCCAGGCAGAGCTCCATCCACTCCAGCTGCTCCCTCACACAAAGGGCAGATTCCCTTCCTCCCTACCCTGTCCTTCCTAAGGAGCTTGGAAAGCCTACAACCTGCAAAGCACAGTATATAGAAAACTTAAATAGAAAGGTGATAAATCCAAGAGAATATAAAAGGCAGAAATGAAACCAAACCAAAAGGAGGATGCGTGTGAAGTCTATTTTATGGCAAACTTCCAGTCCTTTGGCCACTATAAAGCAAAGTCAGTGGATTTCATATAAATTCTCTGTATAAAGGAATGTCTATGAACTGTGTACAATATGGCCCAGAATAAACATCTCACCATCAGGCTAAAAGAGCTCCTCACAGAGGAAAAAGAAGGTGCTTATGTCACGGTTCCATCTCCTCGGTATAATACTGTCCGGAATTGGACTAGTGCCCCAAAATACCATTTTAGGAACAACGTGAATTCCTTTAATGGAAAGGAAAGGCAGTAACTGGCCGAGTGCAGCCGCAGGGCGCCGGGCGCCGCCGCCCTACTGCACGCGTGCTCTCAAGTCCGTGTGGTTGACTGGCAGCGGGTGAGCCTCCGTGTTGAAGACCCAGTCGTCCAGGGACAGCACATCATCTTCACAGAACAGAAGATAGAGGTACCTGGAGCCACGGGGCAAGGGTGGGAAGAAGAGGGATGTAAAGAGTGAGTAAAGGAAAGTCAAATGGACTCCAAGCATGCAAAGCAAGCGCTGTCAGCAGGACCGTGGTGGGGGCTGCCTTTGGCCTCAGCTGCCTGGAGAAGAGGAGGCTGAGAGGGGATCTCAGAGCTGTTTGCTGCCTTCTCACAAGGGAGGGAGGGGAAACAGGGGCTGAGCTCTGCTCTCTCAGGACCTATGACAGGACTGGAGGGAATGGCAGGAAGATGTGCCAGGGGAGGGTCAGGTTGGATATCAGGGAGAGGTTCTTCCCCCAGTGGGTGGTGGAGCCCTGGAACAGCTCCCCAGGGCAGCAGTCACAGCACCCACTCTGCCAGCATTCCAGGGGCATTTGGCCAATGCCCTCAGCCCCACGGGGTGAATGTTTGGAGTGTCCTGTGTAGGGACAGGAGTTGGACTCAATGGTCCTTTTGGGTCTCTTCCAACTCAGGTATTTCTATGATTCTATGATTTTACAGAGAGACGTTTCCCAAATGCCTGTCTCACTCTCCTGCAGGAAGCCTTGACCCACCTGTGCTCAGCTTCCTCACAAACATCAGCTCACCCTACCAGCAAAGGCAGATCTGCTCCAAGGGGCTGCAAATTCAGGCCACAGCCATCGCAGCCTCCTCTGCATGCTGGACACGAACCCAGCAGAGGAGGCAGCTGCCTCCTAAACCACCACAGCTAAATCCAAGGGAGCTCAGCAGTCAGAGACTCCCACTGAGAGCAGCCCTAGATCACAGGAAGAGTCCTTTACATCCAGCACAGGAGCAGAAAACCTGAGAGTGCCAAACAGCAGTGGTTCTGCAGGAGGAAACCACCAAAGCTTTGCAGCACTCATACCCCTGCCCAGTTTTCCCAACAGATAAACTTTCTCCCTCATTCTTGGAGACCTGTTAAGCAGGAATGACACTGCCCTCAAAAGCCTCTGTGATCCCAGACTTACTTCAGAGTCTCTGCGAGGAAAAAACTCTGTTGCATGTTGTCATGGGTTGGGGTTGTGGTGTAAACATCTCGGATGCCAGAAAAACCAGCTTCCACTCTACAATATTTTTCCAGGGCCTGAGAAAGGAAAAGAAATCTCAGTTACACTCAATAGCACGGAGTAACTCATTAATCATCATCAGTTGCATTGCAAGTCAGCTTTACAAATCAAATTCCAGGTTTAAAGTAGCCTCTGTCTCTCACTGAAGAGAGGGGTGATTACTCCAGGCTCCAGGAATAAAGCTGATTCTAATAAAACAGCAAGAGAAACATAAACCACCTGATTTAGTTGATTTGATTGACCTTGACATTACACACATAGCAAAAACCCATCTCAAGTGGCAGCTCTAGCCATTTGCAGAGCCTCTTTGCCAGGGCAGTGACAGTTCTGCCACCAAAATGCAGCCCCTGCCAGGACGTGGGGCAGCAGCCAAGGGCTACTGCATGAGCTAGAAAGAGGTGAGTGAGGTCTTCGTGGGAAGAAAACAAGTCAAAGGGCAAAGGCAGGTTTGCTGATTTTCCTGGTCAACTACAAACCACTGGTTCTGAGCAGTCCAGACATTTCAAGCAGAAGGTTGACTCCCTGGTGCACAGGGCTGTCACGTTAATAGCAGGGTTTGCTGTCCTGGGCACTGCTCTCCATAAACCTCCAATGTTTTGACTGATTGATTGATTTTAGTGTAACCCAAAAAGGAGAAGGCAACACTCACAACAATCAAGAGAGACACCACACTAAATTAGAATAGAAGCATAGAACCATAGAATGGTTTGGGTTGGAAAAGACTTTAATGCCCGTCCAGTTCCAGCCCCTGCCATGGGCAGGGACACCTCCCACTGGATCGGGGGCTCAAAGCCCCATCCAACCTGGCCTCGAACACCTCCAGGGAGGGGGCAGCCACCACTGCTCTGGGCAACCTGGGCCAGGGCCTCCCCACCCTCACAGCAAAACATTTCTCCCCAAGATCTCACCTCAATCTCCCCTCTCTCAGCTGGAAACTATTCCCCCTTGTCCTATCCCTGCATTCCCTGATGAAGAGCCCCTCCCCAGCTTTCCTGGAGCCCCTTTCAGTACTGGGAGGCTGCTTTAAGGTCTCCCTGGAGCCTTCTCTTCTCCAGGCTGAACAACCTCAACTTTCTCAGCCTGTCCTTGCATGGGAGGTTCTCCAGCCCTTGGATCATCTCTGTGGCCTCCTCTGGACTCGCTCCAACAGCTCCATGTTCTTCCTGTGCTCAGGACTCCGAAGCTGAATGCAGGGCTCCAGGTGATGTCTCAGCAGAGCAGAGGGGGACAATCCCCTCCTTCACCCTGCTGGCCACACTTCTTTTAATGCCACCCAGGTGAGCTACACTGTGTATTCCTGCCCCATTGCTTATGTGCCTTAGTGTCTAACACAATTTAAATAGCTTCATTTCTTTTTACTGACCTAAAGAATGATTTCAGTAAGAACCCAGCAGCCCATTAGACTTATTGCTGTCAGTTTTCCAGCCATACCTTCACGACCTCCCAGCCCCACTGCCTATACTTGGGATCATGTGTCAGCCTCCACATGTACATGTAGCTCTCTACCACCTCTGGCCGCAGGATGTAGTAGCGCTCGCTGAGTCTGGTTGCCATGGCTTCAGTTCCAGCATCAAAGCGAAAGGCTTCGGGGCCCAGTTTGGTATCTAGACAAAATCACACACACGCAGCGATCAGTTTGAGGAGAAAGCCAGTAAACAGACTGCCCTGGTGCTTTTACACTGCTCAGGCTGTCAACATTTACCTAGGGCTTGTGTGAGCTCTGATGAGCAGCTCAGTCATGCCTGAGTGTCACATCAACCTCCTCACTGATGCCAGAATGGGCAACTCCTCAGAGCATGAGCTGTGCCCGCTGCCACTCCAGAGGCTGCTCATTCTGTGGTGTGTCTGGGTGCTACCTAGGTGAGGATAAAGCATTTCTGAGGGACTCGGACCAGATCTGAGCACGGGGAGGGCAGGAACAAATCTCTCCTGCGTCCTAGCACTCTCCTGGGCTGGTGTTTGCTCCTAGGAACTGCACTGCCCCTGTCGTAAAGCCTCAAAGAGAAAACACACCCAGACCCTGCCCTCACAGCGATGCTGGTACCCTGCTCCCAGGCAGGGGTTTGTTTCACAATTATCACCTCACCAGACTGAGCCAATTTCTCCTGCCTGGCAGCAGGAAGGCTGCAAGAAGTGGTACCTGGGACCTGCACGCGCTTCCTCTGCCTTTCCTTCTAGACCACCTCTTGGAAAGGAAGGCATCAGGGTGATGGGGGAGGCTTAATCAATTTCTCTGGTAGTTTAGAATAAAACACCAAGAGTATCTCAGTCTTTGAGGGTCCCTTACATGAGAATCTCATCCTTGTAAGCATTAGTTAGCACTCAGATCCCTACTTTAACACCAGCCCTCTCCCTATTTGATAAACAGGGAAAATGGGCGTAGACATTGCTTATCATCACATCACAAGCTTTCTCTTGCTGTACCCATGTGTCTACCACAAGGCTGTGTCTCTCAGGGAGTCATTTAATTTCTCTAAACCTTTTGCACACCTTCCCTGGTGAATCAAACAGCATTCAGACTGTTTGCTGAGGGCCAGGGTGACAGGCACAGACATCCTCTGCAAAACAACGAGCTTGCTGAAACGACAGCTCCGTAACCAGTGTGGGCAGGTTTGCTGCTCTCCTCTCTGTGCTGATGGATTCTGCTGGAGGTGAAAATTGCCTTCAGGCACTCACAACCAGAGGGTTATTAGTTCAGGTGGTTTGGTTTTTTTTTTTAGTTCTGTAAGTGCTGGAGATAAAAAGGAGTTATTTGCAAACATCATTTTGGGTTAGCTTGAAGTTTATTGGGCAAACACGCTGGATACCGGCTGCCAACATGGGCTCGCTGATGTGGTGGAGGTGTGAAACCATCTTCAGGAACATTTAGTGCAGACAGACCTGTGCTTGACAAGGTCCTGGAAAGCAGACTGCTGCTTCGCTGCCTGCAGTCTCGGAAGAGCTACAGAGGTGCCTACAAAGAAAGGAGCAAGGTCCAATGCACACTTGTCTTGCTGAAAGCCCCTGCAGGCAGAGAACTCGCCCAGTCCCTCCTTCATCACCACTCACTGCCCACGCAAGGCACTGGGTGATGAGTGCTCTGGGTGGTGAAACAGATTTTAATGGACTGGTGAAACAGACTCAGCCAGCCTCTGCTTAGGAGCATTAGGAGAGGCTGAGTGACTTCATTTTTTGGCTTCTACCAGCAGCTGCAGGTGGCCAACGCTCCCCTGTTGGGCTTCTCAACTGCTCTGCCCTGTATCTGAGACACCCTGTAATCCATAGAATCATAGAATGGTTTGGGTTGGAAGGAACCTTAAAGATCATCCAGTTCCAACCCCCTGTCATGGATCCCACTGGATCAGGGGGCTCAAAGCTCCATCCAACCTGGCCTTGAACACCTCCAGGGATGGGGCAGCCACCACTGCTCTGGGCAACCTGGGCCAGGGCCTCCCCACCCTCATTGTGAAGAATTTCTTCCCAATGTCTAATCTAAATCTTCCCCCTTCCAGTTTAAATCTGTTCCCCCCTGTTCTATCACTCCATGCCCTTGTAAAAAGTCCCTCCCCAGCTTTCCTGGAGCCCCTTTCAGTACTGGGAGGCTGCTATGAGCACTCCCCCTGAGCCTTCTCTTCTCCAGGCTGAGCAAGCCCAACGCTCTCAGCCTGTCCTCATAGCAGAGGTGCTCCAGCTCTTGGATCATCTCCGTGGCCTTCTCTGGACTCACTCCAACAGTTCCATGTCCTTCTTATGTTGGGGATCCCAGAACTGGACACAATACTCCAGTTGGGGTCTCACAAGAGCGGAGCAGAGGGGGAGAATCACCTCCCCTGACCCGCTGGCGATTCTTTTTTTGATGTAGCCCAGGACACTGTTGGCAATTATTAATTAATCACTATTAATCTCCCCTTCTGGTCTGCAAAGGGATGTGAAAGGACGGACTCAAACTGCAGTCCTGTTGCAAGAAGGCTGTGTCTGGGAGACAGGAGTAGGACTCAGCTCTGGGTTCATTTCCCAGCTCTGCTACAGCTCTCTGCTATGCAAAACATCCACCTTCCTCTTCCAGATACCCCAGAAAGACAAATGAAAATCACTCCTAGGGATGCAGATGCTGCTGAAGCACAAAGTACCCCATTCCAAGCCGCTGCCCCACAAAAGCTGAGCCTCCTAAGGTCGTGGTCTTTATGAAAGTTTATGAAGGTTTACCTGAGCGTGCATAAGACTCGTGACACGTGTTTGTTATGTCTGCAGCGAGATCCACGTAGTGCTGCTTCCTCTCCTCCCCGGCGTGCTCCGCCCCGAGCGCGATCATTCCTCCGGAGAAGCAGGCCAAGTGGCCCATTTTGTGATCCAAGATGCCACCCCTCCATTCAGCGATGTAGGTCAACCCTCCAGCAGACTTCTTGACCAAATGCTTTTCTATTGCCTAAGGGATGAAAATCAGGATGTCAAGACACTGCAGTGGGCAATAAGTATAACTTACAAGTAGTGGTCAGGAGTGAATATCAAGGAAACCCAAAGGGAGACCCTGCAGAGGGATCTGGACAGATTGGAGAGCTGAGCAATCACCAACTGTATGAGCTTTAACAAGGGCAAGTGCTGGGTTTTGCACCTGGGACACGGCAACCCTGGATGGACAGACAGACAGACTGGGGAGAGAGAGGCTGGGGAGAAGCCCTGGGGAAAGGGATCTGGGGGTTCTGGTCGACACAAGCCACCAGTGAGCCCTGGCAGCCAAGAGGGCAACCGTGTCCTGGGGGGGCATCGAGCACAGCATCGCCAGCCGGGTGAGGGAGGGGATTGTCCTGCTCTGCTCTGCACTGGGGAGGCCCCACCTCGAGCAATGGGTGCAGTTTTGGGTGCCACAGGATAAAAAGGACATCAAACTACTGGAGAGAGTCCAGAGGAGGGCACAAAACTGGTGAGGGGTCTAGAGGAGAAATGATGTGAGGAGAGGCTGAAGGCACTTGGTCTGTTCAGCCTGGAGGAGACTGAGGGGAGACCTCAGAGCCATCGACAGCTTCCTCACAGGGGAAGGAGGAGGAGCAGGTGCTGAGCTCTTCTCTCTGGTGACCAGTGATAGGACCTGAGGGAAAGGCAGGAAGATGTGCCAGGGGAGGGTTAGGTTGGCATTAGGAAAAGGTTCTTCCCCCAGAGGGTGGTGGAGCCCTGGAACAGCTCCCCAGGGAAGCAGTCACAGCCTGACAATATTCCAGAAGCATTTGACCAATGCCCTCATGGTGTGAATGTTGGGGTTGTCCTGTGCAGGGACAGGAGTTGGACTCAGTGATCCTTGTGGGCCCATTCCAACTCAGGGCATTCTATGATTCTACGCTCTAAGACATTTTTGCCTGAAACATTCTGATGAACAACGTTCCCCCTTAAAAAAATCCAGAGCAGCAAACTGCTCCTTACCTCTAGTGCATCGTCGTACATCTTTTTAGCTTCAGAGTCTTTCTTATCTGACATCAGCCACGATTTGATGAGATATTCATAAAAGCTGTCCCCAAGGCCGCCGATGGAGACATGGTCTGTAGTGGGAAAGCCAGAAAAGAACTTCAGGTTCGTGACATACAATGTACAACTGCTTTACAAAGAGCAAACAACCATGTCCTATTTAATGCCGTTGCTCTCTCTCCTCCCTCTTCTCAGTTTCCTGGGGAGAGCTTGCAGCATTTCTTTTTCAAAGAGGAAGAAAAGTGGAAAGTGCAATCAGAAGAAAAATGTTCTGTCATTTGATAAAGCATTAGTATCCCTTACCTAAACTATTCTGAGGTCTTATTTTGCAATGGTTATTTGTACTGCAACTTGAAGATGCTTCCTGTTGCTGAAGCAATCACCACAAATACCAGCTCCATAAACCCAAAGTGATGGCAGGTATTGACAGATCTCTACCTTCATGAAGCCACTGGGTGCTGTCTCAGGAAAGGGGGGACTCACACTGGATCACAGAGAGCTGCCAGCAAGGGGCTGCTGGAGGGACCTCTTGATCGTGCCATTTGTATTCCCAGCTCATGGTGGGAGTCTGAACCCTGGGGAAGGCTGGGGTTGTCGCCGTATTAAAATGATAGAGTCAGGTACAAGGATGTGCACTGAAGATGTTTCTCTGCAGAAATGGGCTTTTTGAGGCTCTCTGTTCAGAGTACACAACGCTGTGACCTTAGAGGAGAGAAGGATGCTAAGGAATTGTACTGTGAAATGGGGATGACAGCTGCGGGTTCCTGCCCGAGGGGAACTGCTGCATGGATTTATATCTTTAAACTACACCACAGGGGGAGAAGCAGCTCTTTCAAGCAGCCAAGTCCTCCTCTTTTTAGAAAAGCAAGACAAATTACCCACTGTGGACCGAACCATCCCTGTTAATTAAGTGTCTACCTCCATGTCTGCTCACACCCCCACCGTAAATGGAATCAGGGGCTTCAGAGTCAGCTCTTCAGATTTTTATTTTCCCTTCCACTATACACATGTAAAGACCTAAGGCTTATTCGAAATGCTAAATCCTACCAACAGAAGAGATCAACAGTCATGCATTTTCCTGACCTGAAGAGCAAATAACCGTGATCCAGTGTGTCCAATGATCCATGGAATAATCCATAGCAAAACAATGAGATTAGACGCATGAATTCAGCAAAAAAGAGGACAGGCTATTTGCAAACACCGCCTGCACAGCCTGTCTTTAAAGAGAAGCTCTGTGATCCTGAGTGTGTCATTCATAAAATCACCAAAGCAGGAGCTCTGGTACATAATTGCTTTCCATATGGCATCAGCTTCGCCAGCATTTGCCTCCCAGGCACTTTGCATAAACAAATCTCTTCTTTCAGCAGGGGACCAGGCTTTAATTTTCTAAAGGTAACAACTGCACTCAGAAGGGGTACAACACTGCCTCTCCATTTAGAAGATATGCTCATTCAGCCAGGTCAAAGATACACCTTTTAAGAAAATCACAGCAATTCCAAGAAAAACAGCTTCCCGCAAAGAGCTGTAATGACAAGACAGAAAATGAGAGCCTGGCACGGACATGGAACATCTCTGTGGCAGCTGCAGCTGCCTCCCTGCTTTGGTCCTCATCTATTTCTCACCAGCAACACTGCTGATGCCAAAGAGGCTGATCAGCCTTTTTCCTCACTGGGATACAGATTCAGACCACAAGGTCACGTTACGAGCAACGGCCGCAAACAGCCTGTGCCACGAGTTGCTCTCATGAGGTGAAAATCTAGGAGAGAGGTTTTCTCTTGTCCTTTTGCATAAATCAGCCTGTCCCAAAACAAGTCATTAGAGGCTGCTTTTAATGAGCCCCAAGACCACTGAGAGGCCCCTCTGTATGGCAGTGGGATGGGAGCACACCAGCACGATGAAGGAGAACTTGCAGACATAAATAGAATTAAATTAGTGGCAGAAGAGATGAATACTGAGCATCAGGTCGAGTCTTTTAACCATCTGAATTAAAAGCACAGCTCTTCAGTTTCCCAAAGATTCTGTAACGATCAGTTATGGCAACAGACAGGCACTTCTTCTCCTCTCAGCACCAATGAGTAGGCAAAATTAATGCCTGTGCCTGGTGAAATGTGCAGAGCAGCTGCCGGTTGGGAATAACTAAAGAGAACGGCCTCTCAGGGGTGCGGTAGGGGATGGGACATTAGCTTTTCAAGTGGAACATATTGCAACAGCTCTGCAGAGACAAATGGGGAGAGAAAGCTGAACTGCTTACACAGAGATTGGAGAACTTTGAAGATCAACTAATGGGACAGACACAGAAGCCTCTTTTCTTCCCCTGTGGCACTCAAGGCCAGCTCTGGTTTAACGGCACAACTGCAGCCATCCAAGACGTGTTGTTGGACACCTCTCAAGCCAAGCCCTGTCGATTATCATGGGAGGTGCTGATGTGGCAGCTAAAGGTCAGGGATTGCTCACAGCTGGAGCACTCACTGTCTCAGATGATGGCAGCCAAGCAACTGCCTGTTGGTTACAATCACAGCTATTAATGCAGCAGTTAGAGAGGTCTGGAGCAATCCAGCAGAGAAAACAGTGCAATGAGAGATGGGGACACCAGGTAATGCAATGACAAAGAAAACTGCTTGAACTACATAAACACAATCCACCAATAGGTTCAAGCACCTTCTGCAAAAAAGAGACCTTTCTTCCTTTTGACAAGAGAAACACGAAATCCAACGACCCTCCCCTGCCAAAATAAGCAAAACCTTAACAGGGTGGAAAGCTGCAGTCAGAGATCTGGGGTGCAGCAGCTGAAGCAGCCTCTGATGGCCCTACCAGAGGGCAAGCTTCTGCCTTTAGTGGCAGAAAAAAAGGGCCATCTCTTCTCTGGGTAAGGAAGGGGCTGTGTGCATGAAGCAGGAAAGTAAAGAATCCTTCCCTGGGTACACTGCTTCAAATGTTTCCTCGCTCTTTTCCAGCCCTTTCCTGGTCATTGCTCCTCGTTATCCGTTTAACGCTGGCCAGCGCGGGGCTCCCAGCAGGAGAAAAGAGCACACCCTTGTCTTGCCCTTCCTGCACAAAAGTGCAGCAGGCAGAGGTGCCATGGTGATGGGTACACAAACACACACAAGAGAACCCACCCCTGACCCTCGGGGCATCTGGGACTCTGTAAGCCCTCTCCAGGTGGCTGCACCACACTTGGGAAGTCAATCCCAAAGCGCTTCTGCTCACAGCCTTCACACGCAGCTCCCAAGCAGGTCTTGTGGGCTATGTGATGACTGCAGGATGAGGTCTTAAAGAGATGTGCTGATTTCTAATATCTGTGTGATGGACCATGTACCATTATCCTCCCCTGTGCAAGAGAGGCCCTCATTCTCTCTGGAGGTGAGACATTCAGCTGGAAACAAGGCTGATGGAGTAAGTGTGCAATTACTATATTGCATCTTACAAATGGGGTTGCATTATCTAATCACATGTGTAACAGGCTGCCTGACAAGACATTTCCCTGGCTTGCTGCTCTGACAGTTGCTATTGCTTCCTAAAGAATAATGGGAAGAGTGAAATGCTCCAGGCAGGACTGAACGCAGAGCGATACCTACGCTGCACCCAGTTCCCTGTCACCGGGCTGAGAAAGTTGGGATAAAGGCCCTGTGGCTTCTCCACTCTGTTCAGGACTTTGCGGATGTTCATCACCTAGGAGAGACGAGAGACAAGAACCACGTTACTGCTCTGCTGAAAAGGCCAACAGTTTTGTTCTGTCACTGAGAACTCTGTAACTCGTGAGTGCTGATCCCTGGCTGAACAAGCGCAGCAGCCGGTACCGCTGTGAATCACTGTGTGCGCAGAACCCAGGGATGGGGCTCCCCGTGAGAGGGCTGTTATGGAGAAACTTTGCTGCTGGACAATCTTTATGCAGCTCTGTGGGATTTTAGAAATGATACTAAAAGGCCTGCGAGGCCCCAGGTCAGCAAGCAGTTTGCCAACAGTGGTCCTAAAGCAATCCTGAAGATCTGGGCGCTGGGCGGAAAAGCATGAGATGCAGAGGGTGATTTTTTTTCCATGATCCAAAGGGAAAGGAGTGGCAGGGATGAGTGACTCAGTACTTAAATTCACCGTGTGGTCACTTAACATGATGAATTGGGGACTTTAATTCCAACAACAGGCAGCTCCTTTAATGCGCTGGAACAGCCGTACTTATCCTCTAAAACCTCACTTGGTTTTTACCCCCATTAAATCCAACAGGCCTTTCCCATAAGGGACACAGTTAAATGGTATGCAGCATAAATATCCTATTATACCCTACAGAGCAGCTAATACACTCTAAACCTTTTATAAAATTAGACAATTTGTACGCCAAAAGCTGGCTCCAGACCTAAGTCGGTGCTTCCAAGTAAGTCGTCAGGCTGCATAATATTTACTGAAGTTTAATAGCATGGCATATTAATGACATGTTTGAATAAAAGACACAGATGGACTTTATTCTTGCTAAAATCACACAAGTCCCAAGCTGCAAGTTAATGAGTTGATCTGTTCCTCTGAAGTAATTTCCCACAGGATGCGCTGTTTGAGCCCACAGCATCCTACACTTTTTCTCTCCGAGGGCGTTGGGGTGGATGCAGTGCATTTTCTGCACACCAGGAATGCTCAGAGTCCATGAGGGAGGTTCTGCCCTTATCCCCCTATGGGCTTAGGAGGCAAAGAGGAAAAGATCTCAGGCTGGAGACTGAGGCTTGACCTTAGCTCCAAAGGCCACAGTCTGAACCTGGAATATGGATGCAGCTCTAGTTTTTACAGTGCATTTCCTTCCCTGGGTGTTTTTAGCGCTTCTCTCTCTCCCTGCCTCCTTCATTTCCTTTGCACACATTTTCTTTCCATACTTCCCTGTGCTGGTCTTTTCTCACGTTCCCCTTCCTCTGAGCAATTTGTCATTATCTCTGTCTTCAGGAATCTTTAGCTTATCATTTCCATCACCTTTCTTTCTCTATCTTCCCTAAAGAGTTTCCTAGGTTTCTAGTTTTCCTTTACCCTCTCCTAGGTTTCTAATTTTCCTTCACCCTCTCCTTTTCTCCTGCTCACGATGCTCCTCTTGCTCACCCCACCCTTACCCTTTCCACATGCACCATCCTATTCTTCAGTTTGCTCTCCTAGCTTTTCCCTTCTCTTTCTCCTGTCTCTTCTTCAAACCCTCTTCTTCTCCCACAGCTGACAGACCCTGTGCTGGAAACACCCTGGAAAAGCACCATTTTTAGCTTTGTATTGCAATCCTAGAACCACTGTCTGGTTTCACCCCACTCTGCACAGGCCCCATTCCCTTTGGGTTCATGGGAAAGGTTTGGATTCTAACTGGAACAATTTGTCTCCCTTCAAGCTGCTTCCCCAGGGACGTGCAGCAAAAGCTAATCACTTGCTGGTATCCAACAGCATATTTATTAAGTTGTTCTGAAATGCACTGCAAGATCACTTGTGGAAAAAAAAAAAGCTTCAGGTAATGTCTAATATTAATAGATTTTCAGTTACAAGTTACACAAAGGGAATCCAATATGTCAACTGTCAGGCCCTTCCTACATAGGGAACCACAGCAGAAATCCTGCTGGCTGGAGCATAACATTTAATGCCTGTTTAGAGTAAAAAGTACAAGGCACTGCTATTAGGATATCAGAATTAACAATTATCTTTGCAGCCTGCATCCAGCAGATGGTTTAACTTTGGCTGTGTCCTTGGCTGAGCAGGTTTTTGCTACAACTTCACATGACTGAGACATCAGGAAAAGCATCCCCATCGACCTGGTGGCTGTGAGTGATGGAGAGGGAGGAGAAGGGGCTACAGCAAATGTAAACTGCCAAGGAAAACACGGGAGCAGCTGCCTTCTGAGGCCAAGATGGGATCTCCAACAGGAACTGGCTGTGAGCTGGGGCACAGGATGCTCTGAGGCCTGGAGACCTCTGCACGGTTTCTGAACCAAGGCCCGCTCTGGTGGAAGGTTTCTCCTCTCATAAACTGCACTGGTACTGGGGAGAAGGAACCTTTGCTGCTGTGTTGCCTGCTGCAGGCAGACCACACTGCTGCTCCACTCCAGCATCAACCCCTGGGAGAGACCAGATCTCCAAAGACCAAGTTGGGAAGTACTTGCCTTTTCTGCAAACACCGGGTTGCCGGAGAGCTCCGAGAGGTGCAGGAATTCTAAGTGCAAGGTACCAAATTCTGCTAAGATGCTGCTTCCGGCAGATGCCCAACCCCAACTCCAGCTCATGCCACTGTAAGGAGAGAGAAGGGAGCTTTCATTGCCAGAAAAACACAGCCAAAGCCAGAGGTGTCCCCCCCACCCCCAGCACAGGATCTGCCTTTGCTCTTTGAATGCAGCACACACCAGGTCTCACCAAGGCCCACGTAAAGGACATACATGGGTTTTTAGGGCTCTCACACGGAGCTGTTCTAGTGGGATGGAGCAATACTTCTACACAGGGTTGTTTAGGACAGGGCAAACACAGCCTGCACACTGGAAATGAAGTTTTTGTAGGAGAGTAACCCCTTCCCAATAGATCAGCTTAAAGCAAACTTTAGAAGAACATTGACAACCTGCCCTGCACAAGGCACTCTGGGATAAAATCAATCTCTGAGTAGCCTGGGCTGAACTCTCGTACCCTTGGGATTGCATCTACATTTGGCCACTTCCTTCTTTGTATCCCACTGCTACAGATTACAGCTCCACACCCCTCCGAGAGGCTGTAGTGAGGTGGGTGCTGTCCTCTTCTCCCAAGGAATAAGAGACAGGATGAGAGGAAATGGCCTCAAGCTGCACCAGGGGAGGTTTAGATTGGATATTAGGAAAAATGCCTTTACTGAAAGAGTGGTGAAGCGCTGGCAGAGGCTGCCCAGGGTAGGGGTGGAGTCTCCATCCCAGGAGGGGTTCAAAAAACTGTGCAGACGTGGCACTCTGGGACATGGTTTAGTGGGCACAGTGGGGTTGGGTTGATGGTTGGACTGGATGAGCTTGGAGGTCTTTTCCAACTGCACTGATTCTATGAAAATGTCCTGTATCCTTAAGCCCTGGCCCCAGAGCAGCCTCTGGAAGTGCTGGCCCAGGGAAGCTTGGCTGAGCTATCCCAGAAGGGATGTGGCTCTGGGTTTTCAGGCTGTTTGAGGTTGACACGGATGAGGGAAGAGGTTCCCACCGCAGGGGGCGGGGGTAACACTAGATGGCGCCTGGAAGCTTGGCTATTAGAGTAAAAAAGGTTTCTGTTGTTTACAAAAGGCTAAAACTAATGATCTTCCTGAGAGGGGAAAAAAAAAAACCCAAAGGTTTCCCCTCCATGTGATGTACGGAAAAGCATTTCAGGTGCAGAGCTGTTTATTTCACCTCCAGACAAAAAGAGCCATTAGATAAGCAATATGTTCACGCTGTTTCAAATTGCTCAGTCACTGCCACGCGCCAGCCTTCCCTGCACACGGTCAGGAGGCTGCAGCACCAGCTTTTCATCTGAGAACACTGCATGTGGCTAAAATGGGCACCAGAATCACAGTGAGTGTTTGTGGCAAGAGTCTCTCTGTGCAGGCAGAAAGGTTCAAAGGTTGGGCCAGGTCAACGTTGGCATTTGGCCGTATCTGCGGAACCTGACCAGGGACGGGCGTGCTGAACAGTCCCAGGGTGTTCCCGTATTTACTGCACTGAAAGGATGCTGCAACAACCACAACCTCACAAACAGAAACTGCCTTCTGGGCTCGTTCAAGTGAGAAGCACTTGGAATCACAGAATCATAGAATATTCTGGTTGGAAAAGACCTTTGAGATCATCGAATCCAACCGCACCCATAAACCACTAAACCATGTCCCTCAAAAACTCATCTGCCTGTTTTTTAAACACTTCCAGGGATGGTGACTCAACCCCCTTCCTGGGCAGCTGTTCCAGTCAGTGCCTGAAAACCCTTTCAGTAAAGAAATTCTTCCTAATATCCAGTCTGAACCTCCCCTGGTGCAACTCATGGCCATTTCCCCTTGTCACAGTATCACAGTATCACAAGGTTGGAAAAGATCTCTGAGATCACCCAGTCCAACCTATGACCCAACACCAGCACCCACTCATCATTTAAACCATGGCACTCAGTGCCTCATCCAATCTGTTTTTAAACACCTCCAGGGACGATGACTCCACCCCCTCCCTGGGCAGCCCATTCCAATGGCCAATCTCCCTTTCATTGAAGATTTTTTTTCCTAATATCAAGCCTAAACCTCCTCTGATGAAGCTTGAGACCACGTCCTCTTGTTCTGTCACTGGTCGCCTGAGAGAAGAGACCAACCCCTGCCTGCCTACAGCCTCCTTTTAGGTAGTTATGGACAGCAAATGGCCATTTCCTCTCGTCCTATCACATTTCCTCTTGTCCTATCACCTTGGAAGCAGCCAAATGGGGCTGTGTTTGTTGTGGCAGCAGCTCTGCGGGGTCACAGCAGCCAACACAACTCTCCCCCAGGAGCTTCCATCCCGCACACACAGCCAGGCACTGCCTGCAAGGACTGCGCTGCCACAGACCTGTGCCCTGGGTTAGAAATCGCAGTGAAACTCAAGGAGGGAAGGTCTGGAGCAAACAGAGTCCGTCTGCAATGTGTCCCTGGGTTAAAGAGCAGTCTGAAATGATCACCTGCAGGAAAACATTTTTGCAGCATTACAGACTGGACAAACTGGGATTTTACAGCTGCCCTGTTTTATAACATCTCAGAGGAAACAACTGCTTAAAGGACTTTGGTCTTCAAGACAAAAGAAAATGCTCTGAGCTCTCTTTATTCTCCCCAGATAAGGTTTTCTTTAAACACTGTCAAGTGCAAGCATGGGTGAGAAATGGCTGTATTATCTCCTTCCCTCATGGAGATCAAAAGCAGCAAAACACTGTGAAGTCAAGAGAGACACCAGGAGAGGATGATGAGGAAGAATCTGAAGGTGCAGAGGGTTTAGAGGAGATGTGAAGGGAAGTAAAAGCCAGGGACCTAGAACAGGAGAGAAATCCAGTGCAAAACAGAGTCAGAGCAGCAGTTGAGAGGACAGTGTGCTCCAGGCCCTGGCAGACAACGTGGCAGTTGGGCCAGCAGGATGGAAACCAAGCCTGGGTGAGATATGATACAGATCCTGAGTGAAAACAGCCGGTCAGAGGGAAGCACATCAGTGGAGCAGGGACACAAGAGGAAAGGGTGGTGTGAGGTGATAGGAAGAGATGAAGCCAGCTGGTTATGGGAAGAGTTGGGGGTGGGTGTCTTTGTAGCTGGGTCCTCAAAAGTGCATACACAGAACTGACTTAATGCCAGCTTTGGTTTGTCTCAACCTCATTCTTAAATCAACCCTTCCTGAGCCACCACCACCAAAAGCCTACACACGCTGCGAGACTCCCCTCCTTCAGGTGATGAGGTCTCTCTGGAATTAGCACATCCTTGCAAAAGCAGAACTGGAGAGAGAATTCCTTCTTGCAGAACTCTTCTGGGTTTTGGTTTGGCCCTGACAGTTGGGTCAGCGTGCTGTCACAGCATCACCTCACTCTCCTCTGCTCCCACCTCCTCCTGCTGTCTCTCACTGAGTAACTAATTCCCTGTGGGTTTACAGCCTTTGGCTGTTCATCTTGTTCCTGCAGCAGTCAGACTCCAGGTTTAGCTCACCTCATCCTTGCTCCTAAATCAATTGACACCCTGAGCCCTCACAGCACTTTCATGGCCCTGAAGCCAGAGCTGATTCTGGACTGGGGGCTCAGTGTTATTTTGATTTTCTTTGCTTTTAGTCAAGGTCATCAGCAAAACATTTTGGGAACGTCTAGGCAGACATAGACAGTTTCAATTGCCTTCACAAAGGGCAGGGGAGGGGTTGGCATTTCTGCAAAAGGTTAGTGTGTGCCGAGTCTTTATCAGCCACAGAGGAAGCAGGATGCCTCTTCTGTACAAAGAGACAATTAAAGTCGTGGTGGTGGCTCAAATTTTCACTGGGATCACGTGCAGATAAGACAACTGAAGGGTGACAGTGATATTTGAGCAGTGGATCGGCAGGAGCCAAACATTTGGGAGTCTTGCGCTTCACAGAGATGAGAGCCAAGCAGGAGATTTGGGTAAGAGATGAATAATGATTTTCAGGGCTGCTGCTCTGAGTTTTGCAAGAGGTGAGGATGAAAGGCTTTTGTTAACCCACATTTCCTGCTGTCTCTGTTTCAGCCAGCGTGCAGCTTTTACCCAGGGGGATTTGTTTATAGGCATCAAAATGAGCCAGCGAACCCTTTATTGGCAGGGAACACTATCTGCTAGCGAGAATTAGAGGCTGGGAGTCCAGCCTCCAGGTTTGCCTCTGCTGAGAGACCTTCAGGAAGGTCTGTAATCCTGCTGCCTCAGAGTTCCCCTCCAGCAAAGAGAGAACAACACCTACCTGAGAGGAAACACTGCGGCTCTAATTGAAGGATACACACCTGGCTGAGCGCTGGCGGCAGGGAGAGAACTAGAGGACCTGTACCCTCCCCCTGTCTAGCAGCAAAGCTGTCAGCCAGTCCCATCCAGTTCCTTTCCCCACTTCTCCAAACATGGAACTTCAATCAATTCACACACACATCTAGTTGGGCACACTGCAAAAATACAGAGAGCACTGCGTGCTACGTGCAGACTACAAATAACCTTTCAAAGAAAATACGAGTGAGGAAAATACTTTTGCAGCAGGGAGCCCTGCCAAGAGGTAGAGGAGGAAACTGTGGAGAGCCCAAAAATTAATAAAACACAGCTGGGTTTGACTTGAGTCACCTGCAGTTTCTGCCAAGGGACCTCTTGGTTCTGAGCTGGCAAAAGAAATGACCTCAAAGAATCTGCACAAGAGGGGGGCACCTCTGAGGAACTGCTGCTGTTCCTGCTCGAGTCCTGGTCTCCTACAAACACTCAGAAATAAACCCCCACGCTTGTAAGGCTGTGTGTCTTACCTGCCCAGATTTATGACACCTCGTGGGATCCCAGTAGGGGTGTTAAAAGCTGGCAGAAGCTTCTCTCCGAGCTCCAGAGCTTTATTTTTGAACACCTGTTAAAAGCAGAAGAGAAAATGAATTTGTGATGCTCTGCTCGTGAACACCAGTCACACTGGATTCTTTCAAATCCCCTTTTCCAAACACACTTATAAACAAAATCAGAGTGCTAAATGACAAGAATCCACCCTTTCAGGTACCCTGCTTCCACTGCACAACACATCTCTTGATGTGTTTGATCTGTTAGAGGATAGGATGGCCCTACAGAGGGACCTGGGCAGACTGGAGAGCTGGGCTGATTCCAATGGGATGATGTTTAATGAGTCCAAATGTCGGGTACTTCATTTTGGACACAACAATCCCATGCAGAGCTACAGACTGGGGACAGAGTGGCTGGAGAGGAGTCAGGCAGAAAGGGACCTGGGAGTGCTGGTGGCCAGGAAGCTCAACATGAGCCAGCAGTGTGCCCAGGTGGCCAAGAAGGCCAATGGCATCCTGGCCTGCATCAGGAATAGTGTGGGGAGCAGGAGCAGAGGAGTTATCGTCCCCCTGTACTCGGCACTGGTCAGGCCTCACCTTGAATATTGTGTCCAGTTCTGGGCCCCCCAGTTTCGGAAAGATGTCAGGATGCTGGAGAGTGTCCAGAGGAGGGCAACGAAGATGGGGAAGGGGCTGGAGCACAAGCCCTACGAGGAGAGACTGAGGGAGCTGGGGCTGTTTAGTCTGGAGAAGAGGAGGCTCAGGGGAGACCTCATTGCTCTCTACAACTCCCTAAAAGGAGGTTGTAGTGGGGCAGGGGTTGGTCTCTTCTCTCAGGTGACCAGGGACAGAACTAGAGGGCAGGGACTCAAGCTTGGTCAGGGAAAGTTTAGACTTGATGTGAGGAAAAAGTTCTTCACTGAAAGGGTGATTGGCCATTGGAATGGGCTGCCCAGGGAGGGGGTGGAGTCACCGACCCTGGAGGTGTTTAAGGGGAGACTGGATGAGGCACTGAGTGCCATGGGTTAGATGATGGTGTTAGTGTTGGTGTTGGGTTATAGGTTGGACTCGATGATCTCAGAGGTCCTTTCCAACCTTGTGATACTGTGATACTGTGATCTGAATTCTGGAGTCTACTGGAACATCCTCTAAAAGCCTACACTAAGCCAGCCCCAAGTCCACTGCCCAACCCTCAGCCTGGGTGAGAGCAGCCAGAGCTGCAGAGCTTGGAACATCCCAAATACTTCAGCAGTGAATTGCAGGAATCTGAATTGATCCAAAGAGCACTCTGTGGGGACAAATTCTTCCCTTTTTCCTGGGCGACAGAGGACATAAGGAGGTGAAGTGACTGAAATAATGTCAAAAGAAATCTTTCCAGCGTGAAGCACTGTCAGATTTACAGCACGGGCTGGTCTAGCTTGTGTCATATCTCCTGTAGCAAAAGACATGATTTCCCACACCAATCTTTTATTTGCAACCCTTTTCCAGGAGGGATTCGTGATCTCATGGCTAAGCTGCTCCTTTTCCATTTTTAATGCCTGAGTTTTGGGCTTACAAATCAAATTCTGGCTTATGGTGGCTTGCAGCACAAAGTCACCACAGACAATTATTTTGGGACAAACCCATACACACACTAATCTTTGCTCCAGAGATTAGTCCTGATCAAGGGAAGCCTCTAAGTGACTTAGGAGATAAAGCACAAGCCTTTTACCTCTAGCCCCTCTGTACCAGCCCAAGCTACCCTAGTCCTTCCCAGAAAGGAGGAATTAATTGCTCTAAAAATACAGCACTGAGGAAACCTGAGCTCTCCTGTGGGCTTGCAGGGCTTTGATACACTCCGAAGGAGGCAGGGGTTTGGTTCAGAAGGGAAAGCAAGAGACAGGGACTTGATTTTTGCCTTTCAGGCTGGTGACACTGACTGGATATGTGACAGGCACTGCCCTGACTGCACTTGAAGAGGTCACTGCTGGAGTTTTATGGTTTAATGTCGTTTCTTTTTGCTCTGCTGATCTGAAGCCTGTTGAAGTCGTGACTGAGATAGGCCCTGAGTTGGGGCACGGAGTCTTTGAGAGTTTTCCCTAGAGGGAAATCACAGAGAGAAGTCATTCCTGGAACTCATTTAAAATGCAACTAAAGTAAGAGAGCTGCTCCTGTGACTCCTTGGATCAATGGTGCCACTCTGCAGTGATGAGCCATCCCATCTGATTATGGTGGGCAGCACCCAGCCACGGTCAGTGTTGGCAGGAGGGCTGAGCTCTCATTTAAGAGCCAGTCTTCCAGCTCCTTCACTCACAAAACTCCCCCTTGAAGCAGAGTTTCTGCTCGCCTAAGACTTCCAGGGCAAAGGAATAATCTCTTCATCTCTCTACAGCCAGCTGTAAAATTCCAGCCCAGCCACATTATAAAACAGATTATGGCATTAAGCCCAGGCGTCTGCCAGGCGGCTGGAGAGAAGGAAGGCAAGTGGAAGTGAGAGCCTTCTGCTTTCACCAGGATGGAAGGGCTGCTCTACCACGCTGTAGGAGGAGCTGTGACACCCAGCCTGGGCAAGGGGACACTTTGTGGAGCTGTACACTTTGTCACTGGAGCTGGTAGGGTCTAGACAAATTGGAGAACTGAGTAATCACCAACCGTATGAGCTTTAACAAGGGCAAGTGCTGGGTTTTGCACCTGGGACACGGCAACCCTGGATGGACAGACAGACAGACTGGGGAGAGAGAGGCTGGAGAGCAGAAAGGGATCTGTGGGTTCTGGTCAACAGCAAGTTGAACATGAGCCATCAGTGAGCCCTGGCAGCCAAAGGGGCAACTGTGTCCTGTGGGGCATCGAGTACAGCATCGCCAGCCAGGAGAGGATTGTCCTGCTCTGCTCTGCACTGGTGAGGTCCCACCTCGAGGACTGTGTTCAGTTTTTGGGCACCAAAAGGACATCAAACTACTGGAGAGTGTCCAGAGGAGGCCACAAAACTGGTAAGGGGTCTAGAGGAGAAATCATATGAGGAGAGCCTGAAGTGACTTGGTCTGTTCAGCCTGGAGGAGACTGAGGAGGGACCTCAGAAGTCATCGACAGCTTCCTCACAGGGGAAGGAGGAGGAGCAGGCGCTGAGCTCTTCTCTCTGGTGACCAGTGATAGGACCTGAAGGAATGGCAGGAAGATGTGCCAAGGGAGGGTTAGGCTGGACATTAGGAAAAGGCTCTTCCTCCAGAGGGTGGTGGAGCTCTGGAACAACTCCCCAGGGAAGCAGTCACAGCCTGACAATATTCCAGAAGCATTTGGCCAACACCCTCAGCCACACAGGGGGTGAATGTTGGGGTTGTCCTGTGCAGGGCCAGGAGTTGGACTGGATCCTTGAGGGTCCCTTCCAACTCAGGGCATTCTATGATTCTAGGAGGTATCCTGCCCTGGCAGTTTGCCACCCTCCTTCCCTGTACTTTATCTCAGAACCTGCTGCTACAGAGAGACTGCCCAGAGCTCGGAGCACTTGCCACAGCTCAGTCGCCCTCCTTAGCCCAAGGCAGAATCTGGAATGAGGCCTGATGAAACACTGACTACGTTTGGAATACAAAGGCACAAGTACAAAGAGGAAGATCACAGCAAATGGCATTTCACTGGGGAGCAATGTGTCCAACCAAAACCACGTCTTGCTAGAATTGCCCACAGGGGAAAAGATCTTTGCAAATGAGCCATGCACGGTATGCGCAAGGTAATTATGCGAGACTTAATTAAAAGAACATTAGTGGCATTTCGATATTCATAAAAACGAGGGGTTTAGCCTGTTGTTACGGAGGGATTATCTGATGCTCAGAGAAAAGCTGCTGGAGAACCCTCTCAGTTCATTACTGGTGATGGTACGAGACACGCAGAGCTGCTGAAACAAACCTCTTCTCCAGTTAAGTAGTAGGCGGCCAACAGCCCTCCAATGTAGCGGATGTTCACCTCGAACAGGGACGCTTCTCCGTTCTGAAAACACAAAAAGACAACATTTGACTGCAAAGTCTGCACTCAGAAATGGCAGGGAAAGGGGAACAGACTGTGGGCAGGTACCCCAGGCTCCCAGCCCTCACCCACGGTGTGGCACAGCTTTCAGTTGACATCTCCCAGCACTTGATTTGCTCCACAGTGACAGGCGGAGCCTGAAGGGGAGAGAAACACCCCAACTGCCCATTTATCACCTGCCTATGGTCTGTAAAGCAGTGAGGGTAGAGGTGTCATCCAGCCATCCCTGCCCTGGGGTTACACCTTGCAAAAAGCTGTGAGGTAGTTTAGGGGAAGAATTTACCCCTTGAAAGGTTTTACTTAAAGAGAAATTTGTACAGTGACATGGACAAATGACTTTCTCCATTTCCTTGTGAAGAGGGCACTGTGTAAGACAGAAGTAATGCACTTCCTGCATCAGTTAGACACTTTCTGTCATCCAGGGGCTCAGCCCAGCCCAGAGGACCACGGCTCATAGGGTGCCTGCCCAGGGCAATGCCTATGGAGAGACAGACTGCCAGTCCCCGTGTGCCCCAGCAGCAGGCACAGACGGGTACGGTTCACTGAACCACTCAGGAACCCACCCACCTGGAACAAGTTTCTCTCTACCTGCTCAGCTGACAATCAGCAAATGTCAAAACAATTGCATTCAAAATGTGCCTCTAAAAAAAAACAGAGGCTCCCGGCCATTGAATCTGCATGATAAATGATTCCTGTCCTCCAGCAAATGCAGGAAGTCAAACCCCAGACAGATCTTCCACCAACACAGCATTTTCAGTGAGGAGGGCAAGGCAAAAGGGCACCTGAACTCCTGCCCTCACCTGTCCTTTCCAAACACCCACAGGTTAGAAATCGGAGAAGCTCTTTCTTGGGATGATGACTGAAATTGCATGAGACAGATCATGGCACCCAGTTTGAAACAGGGCCTTGGAATCCCTTCCTCACTTTCCTGGACCATTAGTTCTTGTACAGAGCCAATTTTTAATTAATTTCCCTCTTTCTCTCCCTCTGCTGTGCTTTCTGACTCCACTGATCAATCTATAGCATTCATTCTTGTCTTTGCAGATCAATCTATTCTGCAGGCCAAGATTAAAAGCTTTTATGAAATCCAGATAAATTATCTCCCAGTTGATTTTGTCCCTTGTTTATCGATTCAGTAATGCATTGAGAGCATTCACCAAACTTATCAGATGTGGTCTTCCTTTTATGAATATATGAATGCCAGTCCTGCCCTCCCAAACGATACATTTCTATAAAGGCAGCTGCAGGCATTGTTCCCGTGGGGAGAACCATTTTTCACAACAGACAACTGGGCTGGCATTAAAAAAATAAAAGTTTGAGCTGCACTCTGGTTTTAACATTCACCATAAGCCACTGTTCAGCTCTCCCACGAGAAACACAGGAGCTGGCTGGGAGACTGACAGGCAGGGCTATGGCAAGGGACCCTGGCCACACAGTGAGATAAGGACAGCATCCTCCGTTTGATAGCGCTGCGAGGCACATGCTGCAGCCAGAGGCCCAGCCAGTCTAATACCAGCTCTAAGAAGTGGCCAGGAAAGCTTCAGGGGCCACAGAGAGCCAGAATCATAGAATCATGGAATGGTTTGGGTCAGAAGGGTCCCAAAAGGAACATTTTTGTGTTGTAGAAAGGTGGTTCCAAACCACCCCTGGCACCTCTGAGGCCCCTGCTCCTGGTTGTAGAATGACAGAATGGTTTGTGTTGAAAGGGACCTTAAAACCCAACCAACTCCACCTCTTCTGCCACGGGCAGGGACACCTCCCACTGGATCAGGGTGCTCAAAGCCTCATCCAATCTGGCCTTGCCCTTCCTTTCAAATCCAGACTCACTGTGTGCTCCCACTCAGCTGCCAAGGTGCCACATTCCCGCTGCCCAAGTCCCAGCAATGACAGACCAACAAAGGCCTCATCATCAGCATTTTTAATCTTCATCTAAAGCACATAAAAAGGAAACTTGTCTTATCACAGACAGACACTTAACTGAGATGAAACAGAACTTGTTCTTTGATGAACAAAACTTCCTTGAGTATCTAATAATCACGGCTGCTTTTATAACCCAGACACAAAACCCACTAAACACTGAATCTCATTCCAGCCTGACACCGCGAGTCTGATCTGGCAGCCCCAGGCTAGAACCCTGTGCCACATTCAGGCAGAAAGTGGGGTGAACATCACAGCAGTCAAAAAAAATCAGAGTTGAGTGGTTTCTTCCCCCCAGGACTTCACAGACTCCCTCCCCAGATGACTCTTAGAGAAGGCTGTGAGGAACTGGCCAAACAGGCACACAGTTTCTGTGACATGGACGGCATTCCCAGTAACTGACTCACCACATTCAAGTCAAAGCTATTCTCCACCCACTTCTTTGCTTCTTGGAATTCCTCCTCAAGTTCCATGATGTACAAGGTATCTAAGGCGTCGACCACTGTAGCTCCTCGAAGGCCTCCTGCATTGCAAAGAGAACAGCACGATGAAGTCCCACTCGTGCAGTCATCTTTAGCTCCAAACCAACCTCCAGGAGCTGGGACAGGCAGCAGCTTCCAGTCCCCATGCTGGGGATGTTTGGATGGGCTGCAGACTGGCCATAGCCTAGGCTGAGATCTTCTAACAGGATCAGTGAGCTCTCCTACCCAAATCAGGTTGCTCTGAAGAGGCCCAGTGTTCAAAGACCTGACACTTGTGATAAAAATACCCACAGGAACAGCTCAGGGCCCACACTTTAAGCTGCCGGTCATGACTGCAAGCCTTGGCCTTGTTTTCCAGTTCTTGTCTTAGCCAAAATGCTTGGGCAATTCCACCCCTAGTATTTGTTCAGCCAACCAAGTACTTGGACCAACCACGTCGTCCATGTAAAAAAATTGCATGCCAAGCATTCTCTTACACAACTGGACCATAGGAGAACTTCCAGTGAGGGAGAACGACACGGCACGGTATGCCAAGAAAACTACACAGGGTGTGTAGTCAGACAAGCTTGTAGCACTTGAGTTTACTAAAGAGGTGTTCACAACCCTGGTTTGGAACAACACAGTGCTAGAGTTTCACTTCTGTTAGGGTTCCCTACAAGCACTCCTGCCATGGGAAAGCAAAGCGCGCGAAGCACACTGAGATTCAAACCCCTCTGTGCTTAGCCCATCACTTTCCTGGATAACTTAGCAAATACAAATCCTCATGTGGAGGACTCCAGACTGGAATCATCAACAGTTGTCCCTCTGCAGAGGTAACACCCCAGGGATGTCAGCACATGCAGGCCCACACAACTGCTCAGTCACAGTCACATCCCTACCCATTCCCTGGCAGTCAGATCTCTTGGAGCCTCTGCTGGCAAAGATGCTTGGATGAGGCTCAGGTTTCGTTTCTGCAGTATCAGCTCTGTCTCCATCACCTCCCTCCCCAGTGTCACCACAAACTCACACACTGCTCTACACCCAGGGGTTTTCCTGACACACATTTCTGCTCAGCTCAGGTCAGTTCCTGCTTGCTAACAAACTTCAAAATACTTCCCTGAATTCCCCCAGCTTCCCAGCCCTTCACTGCATGCTCAGATCGGCCTGGCAGCTCTGTAATACCTTCAGTGCTACTTCAGTTCTGCTTAAGAGGAGAAAACCCAGCTGGATGCGCTGCCGAGGGGAGTGAGAGGTGAAGGTGAGTTGTGGCAGGAACCTGAAGACTTTGGTCTTCTCTTACAAAGGGAAAAAAGCAACTGTGCCTGATGTACCTCACACCTCTTCCCCAGAGGAGTGCTCAGATCCACCCATTCCACGCAGGGCTCGTTGATGCATTCCTCTCCCGTAAGAAAGGCATTGGGCCTGATTTTGTTGATGTTACAAGATTGCAGTTTTGACACTTTTCAGCCAGTCAGCACATCATTGCTTTAATAAAAACCCAACCAAGACTTTACTGCAGATTGCTGGCTTTCGGATGCCGTCTGCATCAAAAACAGGGCCTGTGGGGAAGGGATGAAGGTAGGAGAGAGCCTCTAGAAATCCATTTATTCCTGCAGGCTCACAAACAGCTCATCTAACCGGAGATATCTTGGCAAGTGCAATAGATGGAGTCAAACAGCCACTACATCAACCGGTGGGTTCCGAAACACAACGGAGTTGAGCTTTGTATGGCGTGTTTTCCAAAAGCAGTGACCATGAAAAACAACATCAGCGGAGTCAGAGCTGCTTTTATCAGCCTTAATGGTTCTTCAATATTAATGATTATGTGATTTTCATACACTTTCCAATTAACAAGGAGAGACACCAGCTCAGAGCAACACAGGCCAGGCAGAACATTTTAAACAGAGAAGGGTGGGAGATGCTGCCTGAGGCACAGCCTGTTACTGTGATATTCCGAGCCCAACACCACCAGGCTGGGTTTAATTTGATGATATAATCCACAAAGCCTTTCATAATCTCAGAGAGACAATGAGGGGAGTCCAATTTGCTCAAACAAAGAGACAATAAAGTCACAATTCTCTGGGATGATTAATTGAAGTGAAAAATATTGCTTGAATTTGCAGAGCCTTTTATGTTTTTAGCAAGTCAGGTCTTAAAGAACACGAAATGCATCGGAGAGTAGGAACATGCTCAGATTGTCACTACAGCACAGCTCGGAGCTGCTCAGTTTCCCTCCCCTGTATCTGCCAAAGTGGAGGGCAAACCTCGCTTCCCCGCTGGCTTCTCTTTGTGGCATTTTAAACATTTGTTTTAAATATCCCCCTAAATGCTCTGTATCCTCAGAACCTCAGGCTGTGTGCTTTGTACAAGGGTCTTGTCCGTGTTTCCTTTCTTCTGCACCAGCTTTGAAGCAATTGCAAAACGCATGGCTGAGTTTTTTTTTCCTGCAGCTAACAAAGTCTATCGCAATAGCACGAGCTCCAGTTGTCTGAGGATGACAAAAAAGAACCTCCTGCTCCTCCACAGCCACGCAGAGAGCAAACCAGGCACCAGCCCCTCACTGCCAGGTCTCTGGCACATGCCAGGAGAGAGAGGACAACTAGAAAGGACCCTGACCCCCTCACACACACACTGGCACGTGACTGTGTGGATGAGACTGGGTGTTACATGAGCCAACAATGCGCGCTCCCAGCCCAGAATCCAACTGTGCCCTGGGCTGCAGCTAAAGCATTGGGACCATAAAGGAGGGGATTCTCCCCCTCTGCTCCACTCTGGTGAGATCTCACCTGGAGTATTGTGTTCAGTTCTGGAGTCGTCAGCACAGGAAGGAGATGGAGCTGTTGGAGCGAGTCTGGAGGAGGCCACAGAGATGATCCAAGGGCTGGAGCACCTCCCGTACAAGGACAGACTGAGAAAGTTGTGGTTGTTCACCCAGGAGAAGAGAAGGCTCCAGGGAGACCTTAGAACAGCCTCCCAGGACTGAAAGGGGCTCCAGGAAAGCTGGGGAGGGGCTCTTGATCAGGGAGTGCAGGAAAAGGACAGGGGAAACGAGTCTAAGCTGAAAGTGGGGAGATTAAGATCACATATCAGAAAGAAATGTTTTCCTGTGAGGGTGGGGAGGCCTTGGCACAGGTTGCCCAGAAAAGTAGTGGCTGTCCCATCCCTGGAGATGTTCAAGGCCAGGTTGGATGGGGCTTTGAGGCCCCTGATCCAGTGGGAGGTGCCCCTGCCCATGGGAGGGGGTGGAACTGGATGGGTTTTGAGGTCCCTTCCAACCCAAACCATTCTATGATACTTCTCTACAGCAGTATCTCCCTTCCTGCTTGGACTTTGCTTCATCAGGCCATGAAAGAGCTTGTGACACGATGTTCAATGGTTCTGACTGTAGTCAGCTGCCAAAGGATGGTACTGTACATATCTGAGCATGTTTATCACAACACATATGCACCCATTTCTGAAGGCGCTGATGTGCCGCTTATTTTGAGTGACGTTAAAAAATAATCACCTTTCCAGATCCACACATTCTAATGTGAGGGATATAATCAAAGAGGAAGTAGCTTCAAAAGGGAAAGGAATCAAAACCCACCCTGTCACTTTTGACTCCTGCTGACACTCCCCTCTCTAAATTACTGGTTTCAGCCCCATTGTACTTGCTCTGAGGGTGTTTTAAAGTGAAAAGCAAGAAACCCTCAGAAGAATCCCTTCTGCTGGCACCCAGAAATGGCAGTGACGACTTTTAAGCGAGGCTCAATGCAGAAGCTTCTGCCTGTCTCCACAGACTGAAGGCTCTGTGCTATGAAAAGCAACACCAACCCCTCTGCACAACTGTCTTGGAGTGGGATGCACCCTGCACGGGAGAGGTGAGGCCACTTTGCTGCTGGCCAGAAGGGAAGGTGAGGACACAGCTCTGGGATCCACACCAGCTCCGACATCACCCAGGGAGAGCCCATGGCCCTTCTGAATGGGAAAGAGGATCCCACCTGCTGGAAGAACTGGGACCTCAGCAGAATACAGGGATGTCTGTCTGTGGGGTGTTTCTAACTGAAGGACTTCATGGCAGCTCTGGTGATGGCACGAGGCAGGGGCTCTGCCCAGCACAGCCCACCAGGAGCAGCAGCAACACAAAGGTTCATCTCTTCTTGAGCTGAGGGAGGGCCTGTACTGCCCCGTCCCAAGGCACGGGTGCATTTGCTCTTTTGTGCAGGAGAAGAATGGAGACATCCATGGAGGCAACAAGGCTGCTCTGTTCCTCCTTGCACCCACCCAGAGGAGCGAGGAGCCACCCGCGCGGTTGTGAACACCACCACAGAGATCACTAACGAACGTGACATTCATTAATTAACGCTGTGAGAGGTGCTGGCTGGGGAACTCTGCACAGAGGAGACGGCACTGTACACACACCCCACCCCAGGAACAAGACCATTCAAGCTATGCAGTCTCTGAAGGGCTTTCACAGGCATTAACGGCAGCACTGTCCCTAAAAACCACACATAAAGCCCGTGGGGGCTTGTTCCAGTCTGGATTGGAGAATCTGAAGAGAAGGGCTCATCCTCTTCTCCCACCCCTGGCTTGTCCCTGCTGCCTGCTAGATTAGGGGTTCATTAAAGCCACCCACAGCAGGAGTTTATAAGGCAACACACAACTCCAAAGGCTCATGTAAGACAAGAAACAATTCCAAAGCCTCATTAGGAGAGTCCACATGTGTTCCCTCGGCTGCAGGGGGAACACTTTAGAAGACATGTGTCAATCTCAACAACCAAAGGAGCTGACAGCTACAAACACCTGCCAGGTTCCTGCAGCTCCAACCCAACGTGGGGAGGTGCTGGGTAGGTGAGAGGCAGCTCGCTCTGAACCCGCTGTGGAGCACAGGACAGCTGAAAAGAGTTGTCACCACGGCCTGGGGCTGCTCTGACCCCACCACAGAGACCGGCATCAACTACAAGCCCACGGAGTACAGCCAAGAAGGGACAGATGTGTGGCCCCACCACAAGCTGAATGAGGGCTGTAAAGGGGAAAAAAGCTCCAAGTCAGGAGTGGGGAACCTACGAGGAACAGCCAGGGCACTCCCACAGGATCACACATGCCCCACGGCCCTGCTCTCCCCCAGTGTCCCAGCAAGCTGCTGTGTGGAGGAGAAAAAGGAACAGTGTTCTTCTCAATGCATGGTTTAAAGAGAGGCCACGAGGGCTGACTGAAGGTGGAGAATATCCACCCCACCGCCTGCCAAACACGTAAGGGCTGATTAAGGCTTGAAAAGCATCACAAAGCACCAAGCAGGGACTAAGTACAACTGTAGTAACAGCCCCAACTGCTGCTGCATCTGTGAACTTCCTTTTAGCCACCCATTATTTGCAAATCAAACCCACCAATTTAGGCAGGAACAGGCCAATCAAACACACCGGTGCCAGGTACACAGCAGAAACCACAGGTCTGAGCACTGAAGGAGCAATAAGAGCTCATATCTGACTCACTTTCAGGAGCCACCAGTTCCACACGTGAACTTCAGCTGGGGTGAACGCTCTGCACGTGCTCACGCTAACAACAAGGGATGGGCACAGGTCGTACCAGGCTGGAACATCAATCCAGGCCTTGCTCACAGTTGGGCTCCTCCAGCAGAAAGGCTAGGATTACATTTTTTTAAGATGATCTACTGAGCAAAAGACACAGCCTTTACACCAAAGAACTGCCTTTCATCGGGAGATTGTGCCATTATCCTGGGCTTAGCTCTCTTCAGCCTCTGTGGAGCCTCACAGAACAGGAGGCAGTCACATTAGAGAAAGCCACAACTTTTCATCTGGCTTCTTGCAGCCAAGGTCAAAACCTTAGGCTTCAAAAAACCTCTGCCCTCTGCACGCCGACAGCAGCAAGCCGAGAAGCACAGCACTGTGTAGATTTCTCTTAACAGCAACTACACGAGCGAGGAGTGAGCAAGGACTGAAGGGAAGGACAAAAATTAAGAAAGGAAAGGGAAGAGTGACAGAACTAGATTGTGAAGAAAGAAAAATGGAAACCAAAGAGGCTGTGGAGCACTTGCAAGAGCATCCAGGATATTTTCAATGCATTCCCTTGGCGCCAGAAAATAGATTGTGGTTTTTGCTGTGCTCAGAAAACAGTTTGTCTTCCCCTGCTCTATCAGTTTAAATTGCTAAAGTGTTGCACATATCCAAGGAAATCCATCAGCCTTCTACGCCATGGAGCCTCATCCCATCTTTTCAGCCTATCCAGTTGCTGTTGAAACAAAGCTCCATCACGCTTCTTCCAGTGGGAACAGGGCCTGGGGTCTGTCAGCTGCTCTAATAAGGTGTCAGTGACTCACTGACAAGAGAAGATACAATAGTTAGGCAACAGAGTGACTCACTGGTAACAAAGCACGATTCGCTTCCCTTCATCCCACCCCAGAGGGTTGATATTCAGCAGGATGTGGAGAAACAGGCCTAAAGAAAAAGGGCAACCATGCAGCAGCTTGTGTTTGGATCAGTCAACGGACTGGGAGCAGCCCTGAGGAGAAGGACTTGGGGTGCTGGGGGATGAGAAGATCACCATGAGCTGGCAACGTGCGCTCACAGCACAGAAACCACCTGTGTTCTGGGCTGCATCCAAAGCAGTGGGACCAGCAGGGAGCAGATTCTGCCCCTCTGCTCTGGTGAGAGGATTGTGTCCAGTTCTAGAGTCCTCAACACAAGAAGGACATGGATATGTTGGAGTGAGTCCAGAGGAGACCACGGAGATGATACGAGGGCTGGAGCACCTCCCATATGAGGACAGGCTGAGAGAGTTAGGAAACAGTTTTGGCTAAAATGAAAGACCTCCTTGGGGTGAGGTATTTTGAGGTTGGGGTTTGATTGACCTGTTCGAGCACTTCTGTTGCCAGGCTCAGAATGCAGACCTGCACCACTGTCTCCCAGGGGCTAAGGATGTGGCCAAGTCCTGGGACAGATTCAGCCTCTGTAGCTCAGAAAATGCTTGATTTTATAGACAAAGCAGAGCAGCTGTGATGGGAGGGACAGAGAGAGTCGCCTTCCCTCACTCCCCTCTTCCAAAAACATTCCCAAAATAGCCAACTTAGAGTACCATAGGCCAGATATGAGCCTTGAAGGGCTCCCAGCTGCAAGTCTGTCCCTTGAGAGCCTTTAGAAAAGCTGTAAAAGTGATGCTTCAGCAAATGAGTAGCTGAGAGTGGGGTCTGTAATAGCCCTCTTCCTCCTGAAAGAGAAATGCCTTTTGCCATCGGTTCTGCCTAACTCCCACAGCCACGATGGCTCCCAGGTGTGTGATCCAAAGGGTGGCTGTCCTACTGCAAAGTCAAAATGGGATGTACAGCACAGGCAAGGAGGCAGCCCCCCTGTCTCAACCCTCACCAGCTCTGCTGTCTGGGTGTGAGGAGCGATGATGAACTCAGTGTCTGCCTTTGCAAGAATGGAGAAGTTGCAAGGATTGCCAGGCAGCAGGAGATGGAAGTATCTTCACCAGTTTTTCAACACTATCTCCCTGATGTCAGGGTTCAGCTTGATAAAATCCTTCTTCGTGCTGTATCACCTGTGTTTGGAAAGCCAGGAAGCCCTGCTGCTGCTGTTGTGTTGCTGTTTGGGATTGTCTGTTACGGAGACAGATGGAAACCCAAGCCAACCTCCCCAAGGCCGGTGCCTTGATGCTGCCAAAGCACTTGGAGCAAGAAAGAGGTTAAGGAATATTGTCTCTAATGTCACAGAGAACAGCCCCAGGGGCCGGATCCTGCCATTTGGCAAACCTTTGTAAAGGTTCTCAGTGAACAGGAACAGAACCCTTCATTTTCAACAAAGCCATTTAAAAAATCTACACAGTAATGCGTTGTGCCAGTGATTAAAATGAACAGCACAAGTCATTAGGAAGCCATCATACTTAATCTTGCATATAGCAGGACTGTTTAAATGCTACAGAACAGAGGGTTTCAAATAGCTTTTTGCTAACTCTAATAATCCAGTATACAAGGGAAAGGCAAGAGCGAAAGGGGGAGGAATTTAGATCAGCGCAATGTAAACCTAGATCAAAAATGAAAGGTCTTGACTCCCACTGTTCTTATGCCAAATCATATTTGTCAAAACAAAAATTAGTGCTGAAATCTTGTTTGGAATAAAAATTAGGATGCAGTTTCTATGAAACATGATGAACCTGTTAACTGTTGAGGCACAAAAGGCTCCAGTTGTTACTGGCTATTTATCTTCACCTCTTGGGGTGCAGGCGATGCAGGGCACAACAAGAACTGAAAACACTGAGATCCCTTCTTCTGGTTATGCTGGTACTGAAGGCTTCAAAAGACTGAACATGCTTTGATTAAAACCAGGCCCTTGTTAAAACATGGGTTTGAAAAGCTTCGAGCACTGCTTTTCTTGTTCTCTTTGGTTCTTTTTCTCACTGTTGGTGCTTGGAGACCAGCCTGAACTTCTGACATTTATCCTGAGATCTGTGCGAGCAGTGTGGGAGCTGGTGGAGCCCATGGCATCGGGCAGCTCCTGGTGGTGGCACTGCCTGATTCTGGGGGAAATCTTTTTACACAGCTCAGGATTATCTTGGCCACAAAGCAAACTGTGAAAATCAGAACTCAGTTTCTTGAAGAATCTGCTCTGCAGTGCAGTTCAGTTTCCCAGTTGTCCCTGTGGAGGCTCTGGACCAGGTGGAACAACTGGCTGGGAGCCGGGAACACCAGCGGTGGGAGCTGGGTTGAGGCTGGAGCTTCCTGCCCACTCTGGCCTCAGGTTCTTCTGCCAGCAAAAACGCTGGAGGTGCTTTCCTCTGAGTTTAAAAGGAGTTTAAATGAGGAGAATGTGCTGGTTAGAGAGATAAAAAGATGTAAAAATCCACATTCAGGGAAGAGCACACAGCGCTGACCGAAGCTTTAGTGTGTTCTACTCCACTCCAGTTACAGCACAAGGAGCCAGAGCCAACAGACAGCGAGGCCCATGCTGCCCCTCTTGACACTGCACCAATGGCCCTGGCTGTCCTGGCCTGTTCCCTCACCAGCTCTGTTCATCACATCAGCTCATCCACCACCATCCAACCAGGCGTTTCTGTCCCTTTTTTTCTCAATTACCTTGTGCCAGCCATTCATCCTCCCTCTGGCCACGCAAAAACACTCCCACCAGCTTATTTTTTCATTTGTCCTCTAGTGCAGAAACTTTGCACGAGGCAGCAGCACTGATAGACACAATCCAGTTCCAGAGGATACTCTCCAGAAGCAGAAAGCCATTTCCCATTACAAGCAGGATCAAGTCAGTTGTCAGTGATCTCTAGTGCAGGGCGGTTCCTATTTGTTCAGCTGACATAAATAAAAAAGTCCAAATGAACTGGTAAACAGGTTCCAGGCCTTTTCAGGAAGAAAGGAAATGTCTCAGTTAAGTCTCACTCCAACGCAGCCCTTCAGCTGCCTCCAAACGGCACCGATATCCTGCAGGTGAAGCACCACCAGACCCGAGTTACAGCCTTGCCACTGGGTCTTATTTATTGAGGCTTTTGTCTGCAAACCTGATAGCTGCAACACAAAGTAACTCTATTCCCTTTATTTAAGGTAAACTAAACAAATTACATCCGAGCAACAAGGGAGCAGCAGAGAGAGATAAAGGGGACAAAAAAAGTAGTCCAAGAATTAGAAAAGATCTATTTCCTTCCTTATCAGCACATTCTCCTGCAGACTGGAAAAAAAAAAAGTCCATTAGCTTTTGAGCAACCTCATTTTTCTTTGCTTTCTAAACAAACCACTGCACCTACACTTCAGGGACTTCATCAGAAAGCACTTCATACCCAAGGTTATTTTCTCGTCTTCCTCATGTTAATCTTCCTCCCTCTCCTCTCCAGATATTGGTCAGGAGGTCTCGCTGCCCACCCCACGTGGATGTGCAGAGCTGGGGTGGCTACGCAGAAGAACAGAACCCACTGTGCAGAGTCCTTGGCTTCCAGTGGCTCCTGGGCAGCTCTGTCCTCTGCTCCCCCATGAGCAGCCACTGGTGGAGAGTCGTGGGGCCAAGCGCTGGGCACAACCATTGCTCCCAGCTCTGCTTCAGGTTCTGCCTCTCCCTGGCACTGGCCCTGCCTTGCAGCAGGTCAGTACTTCCACAGGGACAGCAGAAACTGGGGGGCCCATGCCCAGCCCTGCAGATCCCAACAAACCAGCCTCCATCACCACGAGACACAAACCATGCTTGGTGTCAGTACATGTTGATGTGCCACGCCTGATCTCTTCCAATTTGTGATTCCTGATGGATTTAGCTCTAGAAGCTGAGTGATTACCCTGCCTCGTAAACTACCAACTGGCTACTAATCTCTCCTGCTATCTGCTTCCTGATCCCAGAGAGGCTCTTTTCTGGAAGAAATCTCTGGGGATTCCATAGGGAAACCTATGCATATTACTAGATACAGGGCATCACTCACGACAGCGCTGAGGTTATTACTGCCTCTCCATAAGCTCCACACCCAAACCAACTCAAACCTCAGCCCTCCACAGGGTGGATAACGTCACGCCTGCCCCAGTTAAAAGAAAGGTCAAAGTACTGACCATTCCCTGAAAAGATACTTAGGAACAGAAGAACAACTAATCCTGGAACACATGGTATGGAAGAAGCAAAGCCTACACTACGTCAGACCACTCAAAGGGTCTAAAGGGTACCAGCACCCTGAAAGAGCCATCTTACAAACGAGGATGATCACCTCCCACCTAAAGGTAAGGCATTTTGGAGACCAACATTAGGTTGCTCAAGCATCTGGCCCACAAGACAGCTCCATCTGCTTTTGGTTGTCAATAGGAGCGATCTTCCGAGTTCACGAGAAGCGATAATGAATCACAGCTCCACCTGCACCACACAACGGGCGTCAGCATATGTGCTGCGCGGTTTCTAGGTAAAGCTGGCATCACAGAGAAGCATCTTGAAGTGTTGGCTTTTAGGTTGCTATGATCAAATTTAATACAGAATGTATTCCAGCTGGGAAAGAAATAGCTTTTTTGAATTACAAACCACTCATGTTTTTCAAATATCAATTTCCCCTGAAGAATTAAGTCTATCATTCAAACCGAACGAGCAGTGGCAGTTCTCCCCTGAACAAGTGATGGGTGAGAGAGAGAAAAAGAGAGCTCACGCTCATTTAGGAGTGTGGCACAGTAGTCTGTGTCTGGAGGAGACCAGGCTGGTGGGAACAGGTTAGCAATATTCTTATTATGCACTGGAAAAAAAAAGGAAAGAGAAGTGTTCAGCATAAAAATGAATTGCTTGTCACAGTAACAGCCCTTCAGATAGTTGCTTCCTTCAGTGGAAGGGAAGATACATGATAAGCAGCTACTGCCAACTGACTCTTAAGTATTTAATACTTGGCAGTAGCTCCCCAGTTTAATCCTCTTTTCCCCAGTTTCTCCAACCATCTTTCATCATTTTGCGATCCTCGAACAACAGGAACTGTCCCGTCACTGCATGACTCCGAACCTCCTGGTGTTCAAATCAAACTCTTTGTGTTAGCAAGTGTCAGAGAGGAGGAAGGGGTTTGACTGAGCCTCAGGAACACAATCCCTGATACAGGAGAGATACTGCAAATCCACTCGCCACGTGTATCCAATCCTTTCCCCATGACACACAGATCCTATTGCAGGCAGACTGTTGGCTATGGAGAAAAACTGAAAAGCGGAAAACTGAAAGCCATAATTGTTCCAATGCTCCTTTGGGAAAGATGTTTTCTCCTCCATTTGGACAACAGGGCTCAGCTTTCAGCGAGGCAGAGGTGGTTACTTCTGGCAAAGAGAGGGAATTTGACCAGCAAGGAGGGATTTCAGGAGGAACAGTTCAAGCGAGTTAAGCAGAAGACAAGAGCAGCAAAGGTGACGGGGAAAAACCCTGCTGGTCTCTCCTCTCTGGATGTGTGCAATTAATTCTAGACTGGTTAAAGGTAATCTAATTACACACTGCTTATTGCTCCACTCCTCACCTCCTTGAGGACTTGCAGCATATAATGTGAGGGGTCCCTACAGGCCCATTAAAACAAACACACTTGTCCTACCTGCTACTGTTGTCCATGGACTCAGAGACAAAGGTAGCAGTTAATGAGCAGAGACTGCTAATTCATCTTAAAATCCAAGGAGAGACGCTTTGTTGTAATAATCAGGAAGAAGGTGCCCTTCTATCCTCCAAACACTCTTCCCACAAAGCAGCTGTGGTTATGTGTTATGACAGCACAGGAGAGAGATGCAGCTCCATGCTCTGGACGGTGTTTTACCTCCACAGATCAGATTCACTTCAGTGGGAGGTGTGGAACAGACAGTGCATCCTGGTTTGGATTATAAATCTGCTTGTCCCTGCCCTGACTTGATCTACAGTCCACAAGCAAACATCACCTCCCACAGCGTGGTCACAGAGATGAGCTGGTACTTCAAACAGCCCAGGTGCGAGAGCAGAATTCAGAGATACAGGAAGGAAACTGCCCTTTGCCTGAAAATAAAGCTGATAGGATTAATTATGCTGTTTGGTACAGAACAGAACGGGAGGTGCTGGGCCTGGACACCTGCTAGGCTCAAACTGAGCTAAGGTCCCTGATAAACAACCAAGAAAGAATCTAAATATATATTTTTTTGTGAATGCAATGGGTCAGAAGAACGGAAATGGTTCATTACCACATCTCAGCTGAGGAGAAGGAACACGTCAAGCCATGGTGACTCCATCACTTGGAACCATCTGTCCATACTCTTCCTTTCCTCTCCTACATGGTTAAAGTCACACCAACAAGACGCCGGCTGAAAGGCTCCAAATGCTCCCAGTATGCTGCTTGACAGGAACAGACAGCAAAACAATCCTAGCAAATTGGGAAAGTAGTCTGAAACAACCAGGATGCAATTCAATGACACACGACTTATTTCACCCTGAGGGAAGAACGAACCACGGAGCAGAAGGAAAAAGTGGTTACACAGCACTGCAGAAAACCAGACCCAGGCAGCAGCAGATCACAAACTCAGCTCAAATCAACGCTGTAATGTTGCAAACCAGGGGGGTAAATGTGCTGCATCCAGACATGAAAGGGCTCATGCAGTCTACTCCACACTGGCAAAGCCTCAGCCAGGGCACAGAGTGCACTTCAAGAAATATTTGGCTCATCTGGAGAGTTCCAAGCGGAGCAGCAGCCCTGAGGAGAAGGGCACAGAGCGTGACCCACAATTTACGCCAGAAAGGTCTGGGGCTGCTCAGCCTTGAGGGGAAAAAATGGGAGGGAACTTGGCCACATTTTGCAAAGACACAGAGAGATGCTGCAAAGAATCAGATGGTGAAGCATTCTCCACAGCCACGAGGAGAGGCCAAGAAGTCACAGCTGTGCTTTCTGTGGGAGAGCGAGGTCGGACACCAGCACAAGCTTTAAACTGTAAAGCACTGCAGCAGAGCACCTGCGGTGGCTTTCCGACATGGGGCAGCTTAAGAAGGACTAAATGACCTCTCACGGTGCTTTTTTCATTCTAATTCCTCAGTAAGATGAATGAGAACTGCAGGTCTCCAGAAAAGCTTCCAAAAAGCCCTTTGGAGATGCACCAAAGTGATTCTGAGGGAAGGAAGTGCTACAGAAAATGCTTCCTGATGGCTCAATTCCCTGCAAACCCCCAAAGCTACCTCAGTGACAGAGCACATCACAGCTCCGATTTTGGATGTACACAGAAGTCAGGAAATTAAAAATGCTGGTTCCCACAGCAACCAGGATGCAGCCTGCCAAGAGAAAGGGAACGTTCTTGCCTAGTCAAGAGGTGTTAACGTTAACGCCTGAAGGCGACTTCCACTTCCAGATGCCTTGAAGGATGCCTGGGTGAAGCCAATGAAAACTCTGCTCTCATGTTTGGGGAACATTTCATCCACAGTTTCTTCATTCCTGAATTATCTGTTCCTGTTTGCAGAACAGAGTTGAGTTTGGAAATTAAGATGTGAGGCAGACAAACTAAGGCTGTTGTAGAGACCATCACCAGGAACGCTGCGATCGTGGACCACGCTAAACTTCAATATTCACATAATTTGTGCTTTCCCATCCTCCAGTTCTCTGAATAAATTATATCCCTACGTAACCATGTGTTCAGATAAAAGCACTGTAGCAAGAAACAGGCGTAACTTAGGTGTTCTTAATTGCATGTTTGTACCAGAGCAGGGATATTATGGGTGTATTGAAATTGGTATGGAAACAACCTCTGCCTTTAGAACTTGCTCTTGAAACACCTTCATTTCCCTGCATTGATTTTTTTTTGCTGCTTTTTTTCTTTTGGGAGTTGCATATGAAGAGTTTGTCAGGGTGTAGTAGAATTTTTTGAGTATAAAACATCAGAAGAAGGATAAAAAACTTTAGTAAGTCTAAAAAAATCCCTCCCCGCTTTTCACACCGGTGCCTCAAGCAAAGGCTACAGGGTTTTCTTGAACTTCCAAAGTATTTTCTCTAGAGACAAGAACAATCCTGAGAGGCTGAGAGAGAGCAGTTTTAAAAAGCAGAAAGGTCTTCAAATGACAAATGCCTACCACGATATTATGAACACATAGATCCAACCTTGCAACCAGCGACAAATCTGAAAGTTGATATCTTATGGGATGACGCTAATCCTACTGATGGAGAGAGATAAGAGACTGCTCTCATCCCAAAAGGCAGCAGAGATGGAAAAAATATCAGAAACACTTACCCAGAGAAATTAGAGAAAAGGAATTTCTGTAGCAGGAGCCATTTGAAATCATAGAATGGTTTGGGTTGGAAGGGTCCTTAAAGATCATCCAGTTCCAACTCCCCTGCCACGGGCAGGGACACCTCCCACTGGATCAGGGGGTTCAAAGCCCCATCCAGCCTGGCCTTGAACATCTCCAGGGATGGGGCAGCCACCACTGCTCTGGGTAACCTGTGCCAGGGCCTTCTCACCCTCATTGCAAAAAATTTCTTCCCAATGTCCCATCTAAATCTTCCCCCTTCTAGTTTAAAGCCGTTCCCCCCTGTTCTATCACTTCATTCCCTTGTAAAAATTCTCTCCCCAGCTTTCCTGGAGCCCTTTTCAGTACTGGAAGGCCACTATGAGGTTTCCCCAGAGCCTTCTCTTCTCCAGGCTGAACAAACCCAACTCTCTCAGCCTTTCCTCATAGCAGAGGTGCTCCAGCCCTTTAATCATCTCCGTGGCCTCCTCTGGACCCTCTCCAACAGTTCCATATCCTTCTTATGTTGCGATCTCCTGAAGGGTAATAGGAAATGTCCACATGTAACACTAATCCAGAGGAATATCCAATGAGATACACAACAAAACTTCAGCAGTAGCACAAAAAAGAAATATGCTAAAGCAGTTCAGCTCTAAAAGTGAAATCCAACACAGCAACGCCCGTTTTGAACCTGCCTTGTCTCTTCAGAAGTTTCAAGAGCGGAAAGGGAGCGAATTATAACCAAAGACGTTAAGTGGGGGGTTTGTTACCCAATTTATGGCTGCCCATCTCCTCTGAATAAACAAGGAAAATCCAAATACAGAGGGATAAGAAAATTGGAAGTCTCAACATACTTCCAACATAAAATGGTATGGCTAAAAGTACTTCTTTTAAGTATTCTCAACTTGCTCAGCCTCTTCACGTAGTTTCTGGCAGCGCCTGTCAGCAGGTGGGTTTGTGTCTGCAGCAGAAGTGCTGTGAAGCACCTGATTGCAAAGGGTGGCCGAAGGCAAACAGCCCTCAGGGTTCCCCAAAGACACGGTCTGACCCACCCAGAGGTGACTGTGTGTCAGGAGCCTGAAGGCTGGCATTCAGCTCTGTACACTCCGTGTTATTACCAAGCCGACGCAGATGGGGGCCGTTAAGATCCCTGGAGTGGATGCTGGATGTAAGCTCGAGGCAGTTGGAAGTGCCAAGCCTCCAAGTCAGCTTTGCTGTGGAGTTGCCACCACCGCCTCCGGAATCCAGAGAGGAATTGGTGAGCAGTCCAACTACACCCACTCTCAGCTGGCTGCCTTTTAATCACACGCTCAATATCTCTGAAGATTAGACAATTATTTCCGCATAATTAGTGGCCAGAACGAGGCACAAACAACACCCCTAATGGGGTAGGTAAAAAGATATAATAAGAATGAAAAAGCTTCAAGATGAGCTGACTGTATTTTGAAATGTGGCTCCCAGGGTGTTAAATAAGGGAAAAAAGTAGTGACAGCTTGGATTGTTCCCCTATCTTCATGGTAACGGGCTGCTCATGCACAGCTCCCTTCTCCTCACCAGTGGATGTCCTGCTCCTCAGCATCTTGAAGAGAGGTTCCAAAGAACGTGCTCTGGTCACAACATCTTCTTTTTCTGCTTTCATTTCCTACTTTAATGGCTGTTTTTCTCTCTTTTTTTTTTTTCCTTTTGGTTCCTTCTCCTCCATTTTGCTGTGCAAAGCAGTTCTGACAAATCCCAAGGCACTCTCCTACTTTTAGGCCTCATTAAACGCAAAGCTCTGTTCAGGGTCAATGGAAAGTTCACAAAACTCGCGAGGAAGCCCGAGATGATTAATGGTTTTGCACTGAGATAATGTGAAGTTTGCCTGGTTTCCTGCTCAAGACAGACCTGGACCAACCCCTTGCTGTCTGGTCTTCACAGCTGTCCTCAGATCATGAGGTCTGAACACAGATGGCAGACACAAACAGAGACACTGGAACGAGCAGCCATGCTTCGCATCGCAGGCCAAGGCTGCTCCACGCTGGATTTTCTCAGTTTGTTTTTTGTTTTCTAAGATGTGACTCTCAGCTGAGGGGAGAGGAACCTATTTGGTTCAAATCCAATTACGTTCAAGAAGTAATGCTGTAACGGAGCCGGTTGGGTCTAGCTCAGCCCCAGAACAAGGCCTCTGAGAGCAGCGATTGAAGAAGGCCCCAGGCCACTGTGCAAGACATTAAACTTTTTAAATGAGTATTTCATGCTGACAAGTCACGAGCTGCCAGCTGAGCTGCTGCAATGAGCTTAAATCTCCCTGCGTGAGGTGTGGGGTTCAGCACTGCCCTGATGCTGCAGCTAAAGCTTGACACAGCGCATCTGAAGGAAACCACCATCCTCACCATGACCTGAGGTGAGAGCAGAGCAAGAACAGATCTCCTGCAGCACTACTGACAGCCTCAGCGTTGGGAAGCAGCAATCTTTGGCAGGTGGAAAGCAAGGGGGGGGAAAAAAACCCTTAACAGGGATAAATGTCAGCTCCAACATGAATCACACAACCAATCTCCAACGGGTTTGATATTTGGAGGATGTCCTGATTCACCGCTTCCTGCTGACAGGAAATAAGTTTGTTGCTACAGATTTCAGTGACAGCAAAAGCCAACGTCAACTCAAAATGCCCTTCCTGAAAATAATATTCAACTGGATAACGTTATACATGAAAAATAAGAGGATGATGCCAGGGAGCAACAGCAATATCTTCATTGCCATGTATTTTTTTCTTTAAAGAGCCCATGGAGCCAACTGTGCAATGTCGTGTGCAATCGGCAGCGGGAATAATTCAGCATACAAATTCAGAGAGCAATTATTATTATTATTATTATTTTAATCACATAAAAGGGCACTCCAGGGTTTTGCAATTTTGTGATCACTGGGAAAGAGACTCACAGGCAGAACAGAAAAGCTGCACCGAGCGACGACAGAATTGGAGGTTGCCATTGCTTTTTGGGTAGTCAGAAGGGTGCTGAACCCTTTTCCCCCAATTACCTTTCCTATGTTAAATATTCATACATCAACTCCTGTTGCTTCTAATTGAGGGGGAAAATTTCCTGCCTGCTTCATGGTTTCTCTGCTAAATCATGGATGAAGGAAGAAGCTAGTTGGAAACTCTTTGGCTCTACAGGCAGGACTGGATGGTTGAAGGGAGTTACTCTGGGACACAGAGCCTTTTGTGCCTGATGGGGCCCAGCACATGAGGTGGTGGTCAAAGAGCACTCTGGTTGCTGTGAAAAGCTCCTGTGAGAGGAGTTTGGTGGTGGAAATCCAGTGGTGGCACATCACTTGCATCTCCATCCAGACTGGCGAATGGGCAGGTCACAGTGTCACTGTGCTGTGAGGAATTCCTGCAGGATTGCCCTGCATTTGCCAGGGAGAAAAGCATGAAGGTTTCTGTATCCCAGGACAATCAGCCTGGTGCTTTCTAGAGGCCTCTCTGCACACACTCCCATGGACATTACTTTTCTTCTTCAGCCACGTCAACCCCCGTTTTGCCCTGGAGAACCAAAATAGCACTATTTCCAGGCAACCGGGACCAATGACCTCCTGTCTTCAAAACAAACTGTCAGGACAATGCAAGCCAAAGTCTAAGCTGAGTACACAAACACAGCCCAAGCAGCCACTGGTTTTCCAGGAACCGTTATCCACCCTATGCCGAAGCCCTGCGTCCTCTGACACCAAGCAATCGAACGCGGAACAACACGGAGGGCTCAACACGTGGATGAACTCAAAACCCTTCACATCCTTTAGACCCAGCTGCTGTCAGATCTTTGCCAACCAGCCCTGGTGACCTGGCAGCGTCCTAGATGTGACAGTTGTCACACGGATTAACATCAGAAAAAGCTACAGAGATGCACAAATCCAGCATATGCCGAGAAACGAGGGCCGTGACAAGGCAATTCATAATTTTAGGTGTGATTTCAAGTGGTGAGAGAGGAAGAAAGGGGGTGAACCTAGTTAAGGATTGCTATTTTTATCCTAAAATTAATATCCTAATGCGCAGTTAGGTGGTGAAAAACGACTGTCTAACAGCACAGCAAGGTTCCGTATTTACTCGCTGTCACTGATTTCAGAGCACATTGGCTCGGGTTATTAGTCAGAGGAGGATTCTGCTGCTGCCAGCACTGCACACTTCAAGGGATATCTGAAAATCAGGCTTCTTACCTTATCATCGTTAAAAGACTGTGCAATCAAACTGTAACTGACAATTCGGCTGATGCGTGAGCAGAAATAGATGCCAGCTCACTCTCCCATAGCTCGAGAAACTCTGTAAAGCTAACAGGATTTAAAAAACATTTTGTCAGAAAAATAAGTGGCAATGACAGAGCCAGGGCACGGGCTGAATAATAATTCAGCTATGGAGCACCAGGTACCACGGGGCCGGAGGCAGCTCTAGCGCTGCGCTACGGAACGCGGCTGCCCTCGCCCCGAGGAGCTCAGCATCGTTTGCAAACAGCAGTTAATGTAGTGCTTGGCCCACCGAGGACAGAAATGCTGAGATGGTGGGGTAAGAAGGGTTAAAACAACAGGATTGGCACTGGGAACAGAACACATAGCTGCAGATCTCTGGGCTTCACCCTTAGCCTAGGCCCAGTCATCCCATTTTTCTTAAATAGCTCTAAACAAGCTGTGCCCGGGCACTCTGTGCGGCCTTTTTGTTAGTGTAAGTGAGGAGAGAAATACTGCAGATCATTCCAAACACCCCACAGTTGTGCAGCCACTGACAATGGAACCTTGCAGCACAGGTTTTATCCTAACAGAGGTCAGTCTTCCACCCTAGCAGTGTGCTTTGCCCTTTTCATAGAATCACAGAATGATTTGGGTTGCAAGGGACCTTGAAGATCATCCAGTTCCACCCCCCTGCCATGGGCAGGAACACCTCCCATCGCACCAGGTGACCCCATCCAACCTGCCCTTGAAGACCTCCAGGAAGGGGCAAGTGGCATAATTTCCAGAGACACCACCACACATCTCAAACATCTTCACCCCAACTGAGGGCATGGGATGGGATATTCAGCATGGCCCATCTTATTGCAGGCATCATGGATGAATAAATAAAGCTCATGAAAGAACCGTGGTCAGTGGGTTTAAGGAAAGGGCTTTCAAGTTGCAGTGAATATAAATGATGGAAATCAGAAGAGTTCTGTACAAAAAAGCTCTGTCCAGAACATGGGAGAATCTTGATGAAACTGATGACCAAGGAACAGGAGGATCTGAAGAACATCAGTTCCAAGTAGGAACGCAAGAGGAAGTCACCAAGTCAAAGTCCAGGTGAGGGCGTGCGCTGCCTTTCAGTGCATGCAGCAGCCTAGCACTTACTTGGTAGTGGGTAAGTTGGATCTCTGGGAATGAAGCATGGAAACTGTATGGATACTTTCCCAGATGTGAGCTGCCACCTCCCAGGGCAAAGAAGGAAGGAGATTAATGAACATGGAGACACCAGAGTTGTTCTGCTTGCGGTTTTCACGCCGCCGGGGCAGATGCTGGGGAAGGAAGCCAGCTCAGGGCTGTTAAGAGCAGCAGAGTGCTACATGGGAGCAGAAGGTGAATGTTTATAATGTTTATTTTGTATTTCTACTTTGATCAGAGAGAATATTTGATAAAGAGCAGCTCTTCTGCTTCCCCCAGGGTGAGGTTGCTAAACCGAAGGCTGGGCTACAAGTGAGCATCACATGCACAGCAGAAGAAAGTATCACCCTTCAAGAACTCAACTGCTTCTCATGCACACAAACATACTCGAAAATAGCCCCAAAGAGGCTCCCTCCCTCCCACATGGAAGCAGCTGCAGAGAAATCTCAGCTTAATATGGCCACCTCTAGCCTGGAGAGGACCCGCTTTGCCTCCATCACAGCTGTGGCTGGGAATAAAAAGATGCAGGGGCAGCAAAGGAGAAGCTACGTGATGCCCTGTCCTGATTTCTGAAAGTCCCTGAAGACAAGGGGGCTGCAGCAATGGATTGTCTAACATTTCTGCTCTTTACAAGCCACAGTTGAAAAAAGGAAAAGCCCATGAAGAGGCTAAAAAGCACCATGGAGCTTCTCTTCTGTGATTGTCTGCAAATCCTTGTGCTCCAAAGCATACTCCTTGAGAGTGCTCCCAGGCACGCTACAAACAAACGTGAGTACTGCCAGTTGTTTTAGCACGATAAATGCATTTAAAAAGCTTTCAATATTTTTGTCTGTTTACAGGCACGGTCCTTGAGGAATTTTGACAAGCTTGCCAGAATGGAAAAGTTGCAAAATGCTTAAGTTAGTGGTGAAGTTAATGCAGACTCTCAAGGAAGAAACCTGGGTGTTCTTGGGGCATTGGAAGAGGAAGGCAAGGGACGAAAAAACCCAAACCCATTGCTCCTGACAAGGTGAGTCTGGGCAAGAGCAGTGGCTGCTCACAGACAGCCTGTGCCAGCACGAGGCAAGCTGCCAAAAGAGATCCCTCCAGATCCCTCAGTGATTCCTAATGCAGCTTCTGTGCAGCTTCTGGTATTGCACAACCACCTGTGAGTTAACTCTGAAGGCACTTCTGTGGGAACTAGGGAGATGAGCACCTCATCTGGGGCTATGAAAGGACTTGATGGTGGCACCACAAAGGGACACGAAGGTTTCTTCCCATGCTATGACTAAACTAAAAGCCAGTCCTTCCTCTGCCACCTCCATCAGTCCAGAGGAAATAGGGCTGCTGCTCTGTGAGGTTTTGGTCATCCAAGAAGTCATACGATGCTATTTCCACCATCAAATCTTCACTTCCACACACATCTCTCAGCTCCCCTAAGCTGCCTCCATAGGAGGCAGAACTCAGTCTCCACACAAGATGTACAACTCAGAAATCTTCACATTTACTGTCTGAAAAAATCTCACCCAGGTCACATCCCGGATGGAGAGAAGGACTGGGGCACCCAGAGAGCTCAAAACCAGAAATGAAAGCATTTCTCCATACTGTATGAGTCCAACTCCTTTGCCCTGAGGAAATAAAGCTCACAGATAATTTGCCCACTAAAGAATTCTACTCCACCCCAAAACTGGGAGAGGGACTCCAGGAGATAATCTCTGCAAAGCTGAGTCACATGGAAAGAAACCAAGAGACCTCTGTACAGTGAGTCTTTCCCAAAGAGGGGTGAGAAAGGGCTGCCAAAGCAGATTCTGCCACCTTTCCTCCATCTCCCACGCTTTCTCACCACAGCACAACCCATGCAAGGCCACGCTAGAGCAAAGAATGGAAGCACTTAGAGTGTAAATGAGGAAAAAGACAACTCATATTCCAAAAAGTCAATGAGTATCACACCAGAACAGGCAGGGGAATAGCACTCAGATGATGTAAGTGGCTCACATCAAAAAAGGTAATCTGCTAAAGAGTAAAATTATACAAGCCAGAAAGCACATAGTATAAACAGCCTTTAATATTGATTCACTCACTCAATATTTCATGGAATTCACATCTTGCTCAAGAGTGGAGAAACGAGAGAGAAAATGCTCAGTTTGGTCAGGTCCTGATGTCTACAAGCTTAGACAAATAGCGGCATTGTCAGGTCTGGGCTGACTTCATGTTTTAATAAAGACACTGGTTGGTTCAGCACTGTTCTCAGACAGTTTTGGTGCTAAATCAGTACACAGAGGTTATATGGGCTGGGCACCGAGAGATGCCTGCAGGAATGAGATTCCCAGCAACGGAATATGAGGAGGTAACCCCCTGGAGCTGTGCTGAAAGTCTCACTTCATAAAAATGGAAAGAGGAAAGAGATCAAAGCTGTTCCCCATACCTGCAGAGAAAGGAACTGACACGGACATGTGACCTTTAAAAAATTCAATGGAATTGCACTAAAATTGGTTCAGAACTCACCAAACATGTTCCCGATGTGGCCGTTCTTCGTCAGCGGGCGCAGCTCATTCTTCCCAAGTGCATATTGTTTGTAGTTATCCCAAGCAAATTTCATCATCTGCAGAAAGAAAAATTGAACGAAAGCGCTGAAGAGAACTGAGGGTTTTCTGCACTTCAGCTCTGGGAAGGATTGGAAGTTTCCCAGTCCCTGCCAAACCCAACAACCAAAGACCCATTAATTATAAAATCTTAATTTGCCCTGAACGCTGATAAATGGGGTTTGCTGAAGGCTCAGACTCATTGCTCCTGGTGCGGAACTGGGAACATTCCGGAAGCACCACAGGATCCCAACATGCTGAGAATCCACTTTTCCCCTAGGCTGTGCAAACCAAGCAGGAATTCTTGAAATACGCCTCTATCTCTGAATTTCTCACCTTTTAAGAGTAGGATTGGTATCTCAGAACAGTAATTACAATAAGCTAAAAATTTAAGGCCAATGCTGACATATCCCTAAGGAAAGGATGTCACCTTCTGAGTTTTTGCATTTCTTTACGATAATGACAACAAAACTTGACCAAACCTAAATCTCCACAATCTGCCCCACCCTTGCAGCAGCTGCACACACAGCTTTGGCAAAGCAGCACCACCGAGGTACAGAACACACGGAGTATCGCGGTGAGCAAAGGAAGAAATTGATCTTTGTTTAAGGACTGCACAGAAGTTTCTTTCTATTCATTATCATCATTCTATTGGGATGATGTTTAATGAGTCCAAATGTCAGGTACTTCATTTTGGACACAACAATCCCATGCAGAGCTACAGACTGGGGACAGAGTGGCTGGAGAGGAGTCAGGCAGAAAGAGACCTGGGAGTGCTGGTGGCCAGGAAGCTCAACATGAGCCAGCAGTGTGCCCAGGTGGCCAAGAAGGCCAATGGCATCCTGGCCTGCATCAGGAATAGTGTGGGGAGCAGGAGCAGAGGAGTTATCGTCCCCCTGTACTCGGCACTGGTCAGGCCTCACCTTGAATACTGTGTCCAGTTCTGGGCCCCCCAGTTTGGGAAAGATGTCAGGATGCTGGAGAGTGTCCAGAGGAGGGCAACGAAGATGGGGAAGGGGCTGGAGCACAAGCCCTACGAGGAGCGACTGAGGGAGCTGGGGCTCTGAAGAAGAGGAGGCTCAGGGGAGACCTCATTGCTCTCTACAACTCCCTAAAAGGAGGTTGTAGTCGGGCAGGGGTTGGTCTCTTCTCTCAGGTGACCAGGGACAGAACTAGAGGGCAGGGACTCAAGCTTTGTCAGGGAAAGTTTAGACTTGATGTGAGGAAAAAGTTCTTCACTGAAAGGGTGATTGGCCATTGGAATGGGCTGCCCAGGGAGGGGGTGGAGTCACCGACCCTGGAGGTGTTTAAGGGGAGACTGGATGAGGCACTGAGTGCCATGGTTTAGATGATGGTGTTGGTGTTGTGTTATAGGTTGGACTCGATGATCTCAGAGGTCCTTTCCAACCTTGTGATACTGTGATACCAGAATGCCCCCATAAAGCATGAAGGGAAGCTCTGTGACATTTTGATATCCACCTCTCAAAACTCAAAGTGCTTTCTTGGAAGAGTCCTGCAGTTGGGTTGAGTGATTGCTGGGAAACCTCTTCCAACTCAAACAATTCCTCTTGGGCCTTGCGACCTGTCCTGCCCGGGCTCAGCACACGAACCTTCCCCTGAGGACTGTGAGGCAGTGGGTTTGTGCGAGTTCCAACACACACACACACCAGCACAGCTTTTTCTGTCCTCCTGCCCCATTGGCTCCAGCTGGAAGGAAAATTAAACCTACAAGTATCCTCTCTTCAGCTAGCACAGACCAGGACTTGTCAGCTTCGAAGGAGCACCTGGAATAAAGCTCCCTTTTATATCCCCACAGCCGGGCTCTGAGCAGTTGCAGCCCCAGAGTCGCAGTGACCTGTACATTCTTTGATTCAATACCTGGGAAAAAAGTCAGATAACAAAAGGGAAGAAGGCAGCTTCAGAGAATTGACAATGTTCTCCACCACTGCTCAGCAAAGATAAGAGCAGTCTAACATGCTTCACTCAAAGAAGGCATTTGAGAGAAAATGACAGTTTAAAACAAATCACTTCTGCCCCTGTCTCGTGGCTGCAACAGCATTTACTGCTCTGTTTCAGGCTCAGAATATGCAGGTTACTTTAGTCTGAAATTCCTGTTAGTTCAGTTCTTTTTGTCCTTCCCTCCAGTTGCGTGTTTCACAAACCCAGCCCTGCAACCCTCCTTGATCAGTGCACACACACAAAAAGCCACAGCACCGCATTTTCCCCCTGCTTTTGAAACATTCAGCTTCCAAAGTAAAGTTTCCCAGCGCTGGTCACACGGCTGAGGATAAACATTTGCTGAACTGATTGATAACACTCAGACTGCAACACCGCCAGGAGAAGGAACGTTGGACAAACAAAGTCAAATTGGGTTTAAAAACTCAGTGTGGGACAAATTAGTCACTGGAGTGTACTGCTCAGAGGAAACTAAATACTAACTGAGGGAAAAAGCAGAAACCCTCCACAAAATGCCCTCAAACACCTCAGCCATACGATTCAGGGTGTTCATTTAATTTTCAGTTGATCTCTGGTTTGTTTTTTCAGTGGCAGCACTACTCTAAGTGGGAAGTTCTGTGAGGGTGGGGAGGCCCTGGCACAGTGGTGGCTGCCCCCTCCCTGGAGGTGTTCAAGGCCACTTTGGATGGGGCTTTGAGCCCCCTGATCCAGTGGGAGGTGTCCCTGCCCATGGCAGGGGGTGGAACTGGATGGGCATTGAGGTCCCTTCCAACCCAAACCAATCTATGATTTCATGATTCTATGGTAACAGGGTCAATCTTTGGGGAACTCTGGGCTCTCTCTAACAATACTGAGCAAATGCTTTCATATCTCAGAGCTTGATTATGAAGTTTACTGCAGGAAAGACAGTGTTTCCATAAGGACAGCTTTCCCACAGTGAGGGAAAGGGCTTGGGCACTGGAAAGGAAGCAGCCAGGCCATCTATTTGGCTCATTCCTCTTCCAAATCAGAGCTGAGGAAGAGGACCCACCCTTCTGGCACACGGAGTGCCTGGACCTGGAAAGGATGGGGAAATGACTCTGTTCTGTTCCATAAAACTCCTAACGCTGTAATTCTGAGTCAGCCTCATTTTAAGCTGAGTATGAGATTTAAAGTCATTTCCTTCCCTCAACTTTTTTAACCTCTCCATCCCAGAACACAAGAAGTTCCTTCCTCAAACCATGTGAGGAACCCAGCCATCTCTGCCACACTGGAGCAGACAGTTCTCTGGGACCCAGAGTGCGCCGACAACTCCATCAGAGGCAAGAAAATCAGCCTGGGTTTCCTTATCCTACAAGGAGAATCTCCTCCTCTCCGTCTGCTTTCTCACACAAGGAGTGACTGCATGAGGCCTGCTGACAGACCCCCAGAGCGAGTCCCTTCATACCAAGCTCCCAAGTGCTATTTGAATAAATACATTTATTCTTCATTTGCCTATTCAACCATTTAAGCTGCATTTGTCACGGTGTTGCAAGAAATTCCACACAAAATGATTTCTTGGGCTGTGCTGGCTGCAGTGTCTTAAACTCTCCCTCTCTCTTCCATCCTGAGCCGACAGCCAGGCAGACAGAGGATGGATGAGATTGGATTTGCTGCCTGATCAAACCAAAGGGCTGTCAGCTTTCCTCTACATGAACAAAATCTTAGAATCACAGAATCATGGAATAGTTTGGATCGGAAGGGACCTTAAAGCCCACTCAGTTTCACCCCCTCTGCCATGGGCAGGGACACCTCCCACTAGAGAATCTTGCTTCCTGCTTTTAAACTCTGTGTATTTGGAAGGAAGATGCATAATGTGGTACCCCTTCATTTACCAGGGTGAAGCTTTCCTCCCTCTAATGATGAGTCCAAAAGCAGCAACTGGAAAAGTTTAAAAGCCAAAAGCATCTGTGCCATTCTGCCCATTCTGACTTCCTGCAGCTGCCTTTCCAACCCAAATTTAGCAGCGCTACTTCCAAACCACTGAAGAGATTCATCGAGTTTCTAAAAGTGGGGACTCCACATTTATAGACTGTACAGAGGACTGAGATGGAGCTTCCAGAAGCTTTCTCTGACAGAGGTTCCAAATGCCAGGCTGAAACAGAAGGGGATGGAGACGAGAGCTGCAAAATGGGAATCTGCACAGTGAGGTGTTTAAGTCTGCTTTTTGATGAGACGTGGAGGTGAGAAGTGAAAGGTTTATGCCATTCTAGTCATGACAGATCACAACACATCAGCATTAAAATTATAATGTTTTAGATTTGAGAAATGGCACCAGAACCACAAAAATGATGGAAATAGATCCATAATTTCAGATTCTGTTCTTACCAGTGAGCCATCTGCCATCTAATAGACAATTATCTCTTTGGCCCTGAAATTCTAATCACCCTGGCTTAACTGATTTATAGCAGAGACTTCCAGACTTATAATGAAGTTTGTCAGGCTACTCTTTCTTTTCTCTCTCTGTAAGGCACTTCCTACTTTCGAGACACCCAGACAGGTGATCAGATATTCAAATCACTGACAAGTAACTAAACTGAATTCAGAAAACCTGCACCACCACTTTAATCATTCAGGCTGTTACCTCTTCTTGTGCTCTGCTCCATCCAGACCCAAACCAGCTGCTGCTCCCCAGTATTCCTGTGTTTCATATGGCAGCAGCTTTCAGCCTCACAGAGCCAGACATGGAGTGCAACATCCTGCACTGAGCCCTGTGCTGGGTCAGGGTCCACAGCTGCATCTTTGCAGGTTCACAACACTGCAGCGTTTCGATTCCACAAACCCAGTGCAGAACAAGGCTGGGTTAAGTCTGCTTTCAGGGCATTTTTTTTTTTACTTAATGTATGGAAACTTTTTTTATTTAGAAGTCAGCTTTAGAAATACTCTCCTTTAAAATATAAACACTAAGAGCTTGTGTCCCTTCAGATACTGCAGCAGGAAATCAGACTCACATTTAATGCTTCCCACTGACCTAAAAGCCCAAGCTCACCACAACAGCACCAACACTGCTACCACAGCTTTGCCCCTTCTCTCATTTCTGTTTGCTGTTAACGTCTTAACTCAGCAATAATTTGTACATTTTCTGAGATCAAATATGCCAAAAAACACAATAAAACTCACCACTCGTTCAGCCAACAAAAGCACCAACAAAGCCGCTAACGCTCCCTCTGCGCACGCCCTACGGGAGGGCACCGCTCCCTCAGTCTGGCAGTGCTTTTGATGCCACCCAGGCTGTAGCACAGGAGATACTGAATGGCTGGAAGTCACAATTCCTGCCCATGAGTCCTGCAGTCATGATTTTCGGAGTGCCACAGCTTCACTTGTTTTCAGGGAACCAGAGGTTATAGAAAATCAGACTCCAGTGGAGAGGCAGTTTGGAAGAATTCAGAACAACAAGGCACTTAGCAAGGTCTGGGATCCAAACCATGGAGAAACAAGGCTCAGGATTACAACCTGACCCTTCACTCTGAAGAGATGCACAAATCTGATGTTCTTTAATGCATGTAACAGCTAAAACACTGAAAATCCCCAGGTTTTTATGTTCTTGCAAAAAGCGGAGATGAGAGCTAAAAGAAAAAGAAAAAACTCTCCCCCCCGCTATCCCTTGCCCTCCTTTTGTTACCAGGGAAGGTTTTAAACTGCTGAGCATTCCCAAACAGCTATTTGATTAGCTTTATCCATCCAGGCTGGGATAATTAGTAAATGCTTAAAAGATGAAATCTAAATATATCAACCAATCAGCCTCTTTCTAGAACTTCTAAGGAACATTACACAAAGCCATTATCTTCACACGATAACCACTTTTGTGGCTCTTTAGCCTCCCCTCAACTCCCCTTCAAAAATTTAACTATTAAGCTATCAAAGAAATTCCCAGTTTGGGTTTTCAAAAAATAATCCAACTAAACCATAAACCAGGGTGATGGTGGGTGTAATGTTAAATATTCCTTTCCCTATTGTATTCCTGACTTGGTTTTTCCCACCTTGAATTACCAGATATGTTTCTCTTCCTTTCTCTGCAGCTGGGGGAAGGTCCATTATCAGATGAGTTTCAAGAGTAGCACCTGCTGTTTCCCATCTCTTTCCTTCTTGCTACCCCAAAGCAGTCCTGTTCTAGTTTGGATTGTTAACCTGCAATACAACATCATTTGTTTTTTCCCCACCTGCATGAAAAACAATCCTCCAGATGACAGAACAGAGAGAAAACGAGGAATTGACTGTTGGTCTTGTAGACAGAAGAAAAAACGCCTGAGCACACAGAACCACAGAATTCAGAATCCCAGAACGGTTTGGGTTGGGAGGGACCTCAAAGCCCATCCAGTTCCAACCCCCTGCCATGGGCAGGGACACTTCCCACTGGATCAGGTTCCCAAAGCCCCATCCAACCTGGCCTTGAACACCTCCAGGGATGGGGCAGCCACCACTGCTCTGGGCAACCTGGGCCAGGGCCTCCCCACTCTCACAGTAAAACATTTCTTCCCAAGATCTCATCTCAATCTCCTCTTTCTCAGCTGAAAACCATCTCCTCTCTTCCTATCCCTGCACTCCCTGATGAAGAGCCCCTCCCCAGCTTTCCTGGAGCCCCTGGGAGGCTGCTCTAAGGTCTCCCTGGAGCCTTCTCTTCTCCAGGCTGAACAACCCCAACTCTCTCAGCCTGTCCTTGTACAGGAGGTGCTCCAGCCCTTGGATCATCTCTGTGGCCTCCTCTGGACTCACTCCAACAGATCTAAGTCTTTCCTGGATAAGCCACTTATGTTTAGGATAATGGATGGTATTTTTTTCTGATCAGACTTGCATACATGTGTATAACTCAGGACAGACTGAGGGAAAGGTAATGAAGCAGTACTGTGTTTATTATATGCTGCTGTTTTAAATATCACATGGTGACATAAATATGCATGCAAACACCCTGGCAGAACGTTCTAAAATGGCTAGAATTTCTTTGAAAATCCTTAATATAAAGCAGAGCAACTTCTCAGAGCACTTCACTGGGACATAGTCCTTAGAAATGTTTTTACGTAACAGCAAAATAATAACAAAAAAAGCTGCCTGTTAACTCCAGTTGATTGAAAGGTTCCATTTAGGCAGATGCTAATATCCACAGGCTTTTACTTCATGGCTTTAAAAGCCTGCAATGTGCAGAACAGACAGTGCTCCTCACAGGAAAGACGTTTCCAAGCAACCCACAGAAACGGACACCAACATTGATAATCCATTCTGAAGTAATTACATTTTATAATTAAAGATTATAGTAAATCCAATAGATCCCAACAGGAACTTCAGCAATTTAGAGACATGCCAGCTAACCTGCCTGTTTATAGTACCCAGGTTAGCTTCTGCCTCTGGATAAATCATTAATTAAACTGCAGAGATTTTCAGGCCTCAGGCCTTCAGACTTGATAACCATTACAGCCTCACCTTGGTGTTCATCTAACAACACCTCATTTCTCTCACTTGATTTAAAGTATAATTCCTCTTTTAACTGATGGCAAAGGGGAGATTGCTCGTAAAACCTGAGTCTGCTACCACCAAATGAGACAGGGTTTAGTAAGGGGACAGGTATGGTTGGACTCGATGACCTCAGAGGTCTTTTCCAGCCAGATGATTCTATGAGTCTATGAAATGAAGGCCCCAGCAAAAAACAAGTGAACAATAATTTCCACTCCAACAGGACAGGGATTTCTTCTCTGCTTCCCTTCCTGACCCTTCTCATACACCCACCGGGCAGCCTCCACTACCACGTGCCTCAGCTTTTCCACCTGCAGCGCAGCCTCCTCCCACTTCTCCTGAGAGCACTGGGCAGAGAAATAACCTAAGTGTATTCCACACAGTGTAGGGTGAGTTCATCTGGGGAATTCATACTCAATATCCTTTCGCCCAATGACCCTGCAGACCCAGAATCATTTTGCAGGAGATGGCAGTGGTGGCAGATTCAGGGTCAAACCTCAGCTCCTCTCTACGCGCACCCAGTGTCAGCGATGACTTCACCTGGCAGTGAGAAGTGTGTGTAATCGGGCAAGGTCCCTGCCCCAGGAGGGCACGAACCACACTGCTGGCAGCTGCACCAGCCCAGCACCACACCTCTTAGTGCAAGAGGAGAGCAAAGTCTGAGATTACAGAAACACCATCACGGGGTAGGAGGTTGATAAGCCTCCCAGATAACAAGAAACTGCAAACCCGCTTCTTCCTCAAAAGCAAATTCCTGCAAATACACCCTTGGGAACAACGGTCAAAGCTTGGGAAAGCCTCAGCTCTTTCACAGCCACTTTGCCACTGTGCTGCTCAATTTGTCCTTAAACACACGATAAAGGCTCATGTTCCCACACCCAAAGCACCAGCCTGAGTACACAATCCCTCCCATGTGCTCCAGCTCTTCATAACGGATTCTAAACCAAAATTCCAAAGCTTGTCAGCCTATCAACTGTAAATCCATCAGCTGATTGTTCAGTGTTAGATGGTAGATAAAGACTGTGAATTGCTTGCACAGGTTGCTTTATCTAGAAGTAAATACAACAGAGTAATTCAAGCAACGGGTGAGCGTGGCTTTGCTTTAGATTTCTCCAGCAAATTCTTGGCAGCTTGTTTTCAAACTTACATGGATGTTTTTTATGGCATCAGTTACCATCACAGCTCACACTCTTGCACAACAGCCTAAGACACAGCAGGCCATTGCTCAGAAAACACATATCATCTCCATCACTGAAAGCAATGAAGGAATTCGTTATGAAGTTAGAAGCAATCTCCTTCCATCACACAGCCACAAGGCACCTTCCAGCAAGTTGCAATATAAAATAAAAGTTTCAACTCCTGCTTGCTGTTCCCAGCCAGACAGGCCAGCTGAGAGAAGGGGAGCTACTCAGCTCTGATCTGCAGAGGTAAGCACTCTCTCCCCACCACGATCAGGAAAAAAAGCAGGACCAGAAGGCTGATTTGCACTGGGGCAACAGGAAAATAAAACAGCCCAGAGCAGTCCAAGGTCGTTAGTGTTAGTGACAAGGACAGAAATAGAACTCAAGAGTCTTCCTGACTCACAGCCCCTGCTAGGAAAGCTGAATGGGAGAAAGAGCAGCTCAAAACACAATTAAACTAACTCCTAATTAAATTCCTAATGCAACTAGATTTAACCGTGTCAAGAGGGGAAAAAAAAGCCCTTCGATAGGACTGTCTCAGGCATTAAGACCCAGCTGGATCCAGCTGCATCTAAATCAGGAAACATGTCAGCAAAGAGCAGTTGATTTTGCAGTTAGTTCCTTAATGAGATGCTAGACTGTAAGAGGACGACAATGGTTCTGAGAACAAATTTGCAAGTCTAGACCGAAGCGCAGGGTGATTTAGTAGAGAGATGAGAAAAGCTGTAGTCTCATCTCCTTTGCTTCCCAGAATCAAAGCTTGTGGAAAATGCTAATAGAAATAGAAGGTATTTGTGTTCTTGGCCACCCTAATGCTGTTAGCTTTGTATTCCCCCTGAGCCTCTATAGCTGATCAACCATATGATATTCCCGAGCACAGCCAAAGCTGACGCTGCACAAGGCCAGCAATAAACCTGATGAAGATTCTCCTGGTTCCCTCTAAACTGCTCTTCAAGCAACTGCTGCCCCGAAGTTTAGAGAACTCACACAATCTGTGACGCCATTTGCACTCAGAACAACTGACCCTGTTAAATCTGAGGGATGATTTCTCCCATAGATGGATGTTCAACAGGTAATTTGGCACACTGAAAAAAATAAGGGTTGAGGTCAAAGAGCAAATGTAACTACACAGCTCGTAGGATTGCAAAGTGAAGACGTGCCAGGAAACATACAGAAAACAGCAAGATACAGGAAAGTTTAAACATTGGAGAGAGGACACTTCAACAAAGATGAGCTTAAAACCATAGGAATAATTATGATCTGCCTTGCTATTACCACAGAATAAAGGCAGAAGCAGCTCTTTGTGCAACACCCGTAAGTATGAGGAAATTGGAAAAGAAATGCAAGGTCATTATAAAACATTGTGTGTGGGTGAGAGAATACTGTGCAGAACCTGAACTTAGCTCTGATTTACTGCATTCTGATTTCCCACCCAAACCAGATTTCTTAACTGCAAATTTAAGTTGTGAGTATATATGTAGCATTAAGAAGTGCTTCCAAAGGTGGAAGATATCAGAATGTGTTCAACCAAAGAGAGGAAACCAATCTCTCTCTGTAAAATATCAGAATATGAGATAATGATTTCTAATGTTGGAACATTAGATATTTTGAAGTATTAAAATGTACATGTGAACTGCATCACACTGTTATGCTCTACCATGATGCTATTGCAGTTTCAGGAATTACTGTGTGTTCTGCATTTCGGGAGTGAAAAGGTGCCATATATCCACCCAGGCTTTCATGCACAGAGGCTGATCAAGCAAATATTTTCCCTAACACTACTGCGATGTCACAAATCACTGCCTTTACATCCTGATGTAACGGTTCACTTCACAAGATTACTTTTGCTAACAAAGTTGTGTATTAGATGTCTGTCAAACACACGACACTGCTTCCTACAGCTACTGCCGGGGGCTGCGTGCAGAAAGGATGGCAGGAGGGCCCAGGAAGCTGCAATACACTTGGTATGACACTGCTATTTGGATTTTCAAGTCCTTTTAAGTCCAGGTTGGACAGTCTGGTAATGGCTTTTCTCTTAGCGACTACTACTTTATTCCAGCACGCTTTGAGGAAAGTGAGTGGAAAAAAAATTACTTACCTAGTAATTGCGTTTCTTCAAAAGTCGCCTCTGAGTCCTCCTCCTGAGTTCTGTGCCTGCAGCACAAATCATGCAGGTAATTCCCTAACTCCTAAGACTCTGGGCACTGTGACATACCTAAAGGCTGCCTGGAGGGCTCTTATATTTCTTCTACATCTCTTGAAGCATGTATGCCACACAGTCTTCCTAAATCCCAAACTGCACACACAGACTACAAATTCTCCTTACAAGTGACCAGTGTGCAGGGTGAATGATGCACAATTACCCGGGCCAGAACCCATCAGCTCCTCACCATAATAACCCCACGTTAAAGGGATGGTGGATGGAAACACAAACACCGAGCAAGACAGTTTTTCCAGAGCTGTGTTATGACAAGGTAAGTCATTTTCTCTTTCCCTGAAGATACCATCTGCACAGGATTCTCATTTCTGGAGAGCTGGAGCCCAAGGGGATGCTCTAAAAGCAGCTGTAGCAATAACTAACCCAAACTGGGCAGGCTGCAAGGAAAAAACCAAATGTGTGGGGATATTTTTCTTTTCTTTTCCAAGAAAAATAATAAAAATGAAAGGAAAAAAATGTCTCCAGAACCTACTAGGCCTACCTGTTTGACAGCCTGTGGGACAGACAGATCAGTCATGACAAGAAACAAAATAGAGACAATAGGAGGCTTTGTATTCCCAAGTCTTGGATGTGGGACCACAGCAGGAATCTCTGTGGACATGAAGTGGAAGACTAAATAGGGGCCAATGTTTCTGTGAACAAATCTGTCACGGAGCTGCCCCGAGGCCAGTAAATAAAGCCCAGAGCGGAAATAACCTCACAATCAGCATGGAGCATGGTTATGGAAATCGTGATGCACCAGGATGTTGGGGTTCTGTGTATGGCTCTGTCCAAGCAGAAGAGCATTGGTTTAGCCACAGAAACATGTCCAAAGCAAAGTGAGGACCATCCTCACAACCAGCCACATCCTCTTCTGGGAAGAAGAGATTTCTCAGCCTGGGATGCAGCAAGATGCTCTAAAAGATGAGTGACTCGGAGCTGCAAAATCAGCGTAGGGAGCCAGGTGGATAAGATGAATCGATTTACACCATGGCTCGCAGTACAACCTTGGCTAATGACAACCTAAACAGATTGAAGAGGCCTCTGCTAGGCCCTTAAATCTGGAAAAGGGAATCACAGCTTTGAACAAGACCCGGACTGTAAGATACGAAAGGAATCCTTTTGCCTTGGAAGGAAAACTTCACACAGTCACAGGTTCACTCAGCTCAACACACATGTCTCGCTCTTTCCATCTCAGGGCCACACATCTGATCTGTTTCCTTCCCCCCAGCAGCAGCAAAGTGTGAATTGCTTTTGACACATGGTTGGCTCAAGGGCCCAGAAAGCAGTCATAAGCAGATGGAATAACTGAAAGGAGGAAAGAAAATTAAAAAGCAAATACAGGCCAAGAGTCACTCTGTATCGCTCCTGCGTTGCACTGTGAGAACGGAGTTGGGGAGCAGGAGAAACATCGGTTTGCAAACTTCCTTTGTCTCAGTCCAAACGCTGGAACAGGAGAAAAGAGGGAAGCTGAGGACTGCCAGCACACCTCGTGCTTTATCTCACACTTGGATGGCTTAACAGGAGAGATCTGGGAGGATGAGTTTAGTTTAATGATTTCTTGCTGGTTCACCTGCTGCCCATCTGTCTTTGTAGTCCTAGCTCGGAGGGACAGATTGGAGCATCGCTGTCCTCTCCCCTTTCAAGAGTTACTTGTGATTTGAAGAGAGGAACAGAGCAATTCTCAAGCATTAAGTAGTCAGCAGAGATTAGCCCAATGATTTATCAAAGGTAATAGCTAATAACAGACACAAGAAACTCGCTCACAGCCTTTCTAGAGCCTCGCTGTTGTCACCTTACAAAAGCATTATAAGAAATTCTTGGACCACAGTAGCAAATTTATTAGCCAGAGGCTGAAAAACTCTCTTCCAAGAGTCCCTCAGTCAACAATAAATCATACAAATCTGGTTGCAAATACTGGCTCTTTAATAAAAATGTAGTCAGTGGAGTGGCTGTTAGAACAATGCTAGGATTCAGCTGGCAGGATGAAAGGGGACTTGCGTTCATGTAGCCCGACCTCCCATCACGAGAGGGACTGGGGCTTGGCCCTGGCATCACTCCAGCACTGCACTAGACAGTCATCATACACAGTGATTAATGAACTGCAGAAAGAATAAAGCAAGAAACGGAAAGTTCAGAGATCTGGGTAATAAAGTGAAGAAAAGAACTATAAAGATTCATCAGAATCAGGGACAGAAGGCACCTCCTAGGTCACAGACTCCATGTCCCTGCCCACGCAGAAGTGGCTCCCATGGTACTGCTCTGGCTGCGCTTCCTTCCAAGACCTAAGCAACAAGCTCCCACTCTTTCACTTCCCAAATTTCACCCTAATATTGAATTCAATGTTCTATTTCTTTAGGCCTTTAAAATCTAGAAATAAAAGTACCAGTAGACAGCTGTCTACTGCTTTATCCTGCACCAGCCAAAGAGCTGCCTTTCAAAAATCAATCTTTGGAATTATTCTAATGCACAGCCACTGCTGAGAGTGGGCAGATCCACACCAGCAGCGACAACGCTCTGGTTCTTGGAGGGCTCAACACACAGAACAAATGTCTGATGGATAAGATATCAAACACAACTATGACATTTCAGGACTGAGGAATCCTAACATGGTACCAGTATTGAAAGGAGGTCTTCAGGAAACTCAAAACAGCACCAGAAATCAGCCAAGGATTTGTTTGTGTTCAGCCAGCACAATGCTACCAACATAAATATGTGTCCTTCCTAGAGGAAGTCCTGGATGAATGGGCAGAAACATCCCCATTTCCACTGGAAGCATTTTACTTCTGAGCCAGGCTGGCTAACTCAGACAGCAGGAGGGTTTCAGGATGGATGAAATGTGATTACGTTATAATTATCTTTTGTTACTTCGCAAAGTACATGGTTATGCACTTTCTTGACTGCCCAGGGAAATCATGTTAACACAATTAGAGCAAGAACCCTGTTTAAAATACAGTTTGCTCGGACGTTACTAACACGGTTCCAATTCTCAGTACAGACAGAGCCATCCTGCTCCATAAATCAGGGGGAGTTCTGTCACTGGCTTCCTGTGAAGCAAGCACCAGCTCGTAGAGAGGAGACATTCCCTAGGATGCACTGAACATACAACTCCACTCTATATCATCATCCTGTGCAAGTGCTGCTTGGCACGATGAGATGCTGTAGAATTTCTAAATCTCTTGCATTTATTATTCGTTGCAGCCTTACTCTCAGGATATCATTCCACCCACTAATAAATGAAGGGAGAGAGAAATACAACAGCAGCTCTACGGCCGTGCAATGGAAGTGTTGGAGGCCAGATTAGAACTAATGAGCTCCTGGCTCCCACTCAATCACAACCATCAGAACAATTAGCTCAAACAAGCCCCAGAACTGTTTTCTGCTCAGCTGTCGTCTGCCCGGCCTCCTCGGTAACTCCTGAGCTGGAAAACTTCGATCGGGTTTGACAGAGGGTAAAGGGCACAAGGAAACTGCAGTTCAGTGCAAAGTGCCAGCAGAGCAGAGGGACCTGCAGAGCAGGGCAGGAGAGCAGCACGGGCCCTGCTCTGCTTGGCAGGCAGCTATGGGCACCCAGCTGCCAGGGCTGCATCCCTCCCTCTGGCCCACACAGCAGAGGGGGAGCACTGGGAAGGGCAACTGCCACCCCTGGGCAAGGGTGGGGGACACCAAAGGAGCTGCTGACTGAGGGATGGGTAAAGTCACCGACTCCATGAGGTAGATCTAAGCACCAGAGAGTTTGAGCACACAGGACTCATCCCTAGAAAGCCAGACTCCGTTCCCTTTCTGCTAAGGGAGGAAGTCAGTCTTAAGAGCACATTTCCCTTTCCAAACACAGCCGAGGTCTTTCCTTTGATTCAGATGTGCACACAGGGGACTCTGCATCCCCCCTGTCAACATGAGCGGATGCAAACGAGAGACACTAATGTCACTTCAGTTTAGCACAACCTCCAGCCATTGCTACCACTGTGTGTCCTCCCAGGGAATTCTGAAGTGCCTGAAAGGAAACAGTTTTGCCTCATAGCAGCTTGTTGGATTAGGGATAAAAAAAATTGTGCCTGCTGTACAGAGGTGCCTACAGGATCCATACAGTGACAGGATGAATGTGCCGTCACGAACAGAACCCAGGACAAAGTGTCTTGTCCTAATTAACAGTAGATGAGCTGCCTCCTTTAGTAAAGGTGCAAATGAGTAACATCCCTGTCCCATAAACAGAGGATGTTTATTATGCAGTCCTTCAGCATTCCCACTGTGTTCTCTCCCCTACAATGCTTTGGGTCCATCATGCACAATATACTCGCGTTATGCACGGATCACTGACACCACTGCCCATGACAGCTTCGCTGGAGCCCTTCCAAAATATTGTGTCATATGATGGACTGAAGCGCCGAGGGGAGAAGCAGCACAGACAGCAATCATGGGAACGTGTTCGCTCCTCATGCCAAATCCATTTGTGGTGTTCAGGGAGAAACACTTTTTTGGGGGAATGTAAATTCAGTCCCATTCCCAACTGTAAAAAATTGGAATGCTCCAAGCATAAAATTTCCTCTTCCCACCAAGGAAGCGAATGCTCCTTCCTGTTTTCTCCTTTTGACAGCTTCATGGCAGTTTTATGGCCAGAACTAAATGACAGACTGATCTAGGATACAGTCTCCTTTCCCTCTCTGCCTCCCATTTAAAACCTGAATTGTTTTAAATATTGACAAACATATTCAAAAGCATCAAAACAAAATGATAAACAGTCTAAACAATAATAGACTGATAGACTAAATCAAACAGGGTTGATTAATACCCTCTGGCAAAGCCTTGCGTACAGATCCGAAGGAAACAATGCCGTACACAAAAATCTTTCTCCCATTAAGGGGCAGATAGAACCGTTGATTAAAAAGTCAATCAGGAGTCTATAAATATTTTGTCTGGAAAGACGGACTCTTAACTGAGGTGGCTTCTTTTCAGTAAATGCTGGCACACTTGCATATATGCAATCCCCAGCCTGATGGAGGGGGGCAGGTGCTTGAACACCCTTGGTCTCAGACAGCATGGCACAACCTGCCACTGTGCCTCGTGTAGCCCTGCTTCCACCACGGCCACGTTCGGCCCTGCTCCCCATGGATATGTGGATGTGCTTACAGCAGGATGGGCTGCAGCCAGGCTAAATCCCCCGTGCATCGATTTGAGACCTTTCCTAGATCTTATCTGTACGTACTGAAGCAATTCTGTGGGGTGCAGGTCTGTGTGTGCCCTGGAAACTCATTTCACCACATCCTGCACTTGCATCCAGCTGTTATCCATAATCTGCCCGGAGAGGCACACACTCCAACAATTTTGCTGTTGTGCGAAGAGCGCATTGTCTTTAAGTGGCCGTTCATAAACCAGTCTCCCACCAAATTCAGTTGTTACGGAACAAGTGCTTTCAGTGCTAGATTGGAGATAAGAACAAATGTCTTCAAATTGCACAGTGCTTCCAAACTCCAAAATGCCTCCAGCTCGAGTAATGTCAGTAATAGCATGCACTCAGGTATCCTGGCTTCTCTAACGCAAGCAGCGCCGTAGCACGGATCACAGCATGGGAAGCATTCTCTATGCACACACATTTCACCACCAGAACAAACATATTTTTAGTCAATTAACTGTATTCCCTATAGCTGAAAGAGGCTGAGGCAGGTTAGGTCTAAATTTCGTTTGCTCGAATCCACTGGAGGCAAGTGAAGCAAAAACCATGCTGTATGCACCATTTGTGGGATTTACAGTACCCTTTTTCACAGGTTCAGTAAATAAATGCATGAGAAAGAGCATAGAGTAGAGGAAAATTCCAGCAAGCCTGGAGCTAGCCAGTGCTTCAAACTGCAGAGAAATTCTCTCATTGCAAAGGTATTTCTACCCCACAGAAAGAATTACAATGATCACAGTACACCTGGCTGGTTTGAGATCATCATTCTAACCATTATAAAAGTGTTTTACCAACAACAGGGTTTTTTTTTACCCCTAATGTCCAAAGTTGGCTGGAAGTCACTGGATTGTTATCACACCAGTACAAGGGATTACATGTTTTCCATGGGACTCAGTGGGAATGATGTGCATAGGGAGGTGCCCTTCCGTCTAGAACTGTGTGTGGTGCGACTCACGTACTGAAGCCACTGAAGGATTACATTATCTGCTTGTAGTACTGTTCATCCCCAGATTACAGAAAGAAAAAGCATTTGTTCCAAATGGAACAATAGAAGTTGCACAGCATAGGGAAAGGGAGACGTCTGAAAGCTTTTTACTCCTAGATTCAGAAATGCGATGGCTCAGGGACAACCCATAATGTGATTCACAGCACTGTACCACGAGGCCGATCGTAGCTCAAACTAAGAACTGGTTTGAGCTCTGGTTTCAATAAATTGGTGATCACAATCCAGTTCCCCATGTAAAATCCCAAGGGAATACCCACAGCTTGCCTCCATGAAGCCCTGCGAGGTGGAACGGATGCCTGACTGGAGGCTCTTCCCACCAGGGGTCAGGGCTGCGGCACAAATTCAGGAGAAGAGCAGCACTTCCCCAGCTCTGCCCCAACACTTCCACGAAGGGATCACCGGTCAGGACTGTCAAAACCACCCAACGGGAACTCGGTACCCAACACCGAGTCACTGCCCGCAAGAAGAGTTGAGCTCCTGGAAACATTTCTGTTTCTTGCCAATTATCGTTTAGCGACAAACTGTCAAGATACCAGCATTTAAAAGACTGATCTACCTTAACAGGTGCCTCCTAACCCGCAGAGCGATGAGGATAGCTGTGTACACCAGCTCTGGTGGCCTTCTTCCCCCTGAAGTCTGCTTTTCAAAAGCAAACACACCCTCAGAGTGGTGTTACAAGAGCAGGCAGACAGCGAGGTGAGGCAAATGAAGGTGGAGACAGGAAGAAAAGCCAGGACGAAGAGAACTGCACTGTAAAACAAATAGGCTTCAGTATTACTAATCCGGAGGAAATGAATGCATGTGTCAAAGCCAAAGGTACAATCCGCGCAGAGGAGTCAGAGCCTGCCTGAATTTGACATATCCCCTTATTAGAAAGGGACAAAGGATACTGTCAGGTTAAAGTATTAGGCATTCTCACGTATCAGGCAAGGAAACTTGCCTTTTGTAGAAAAAGAGGAAAAGAAAAAACAGTAAATCTCTTTCAGTGTTCACATTTTTCTCACATCTCATAACTAGAAGCTGGTTTAATTTCACTGGCGGACACTTTCTGGCCTAGCTGGTTCCAGCTGTCCTCAAGCACTGGATGGCATTAGTAGGTCTGATATAAAAGCACATCAGAGAAATGCTGTTCTCTCTCCCCATCGCTTTGCTACCTGTGAGACCCACGAAGCCAACAGTACAGCATGCAGCGGTCTGTTTTGCTTCATCCATCATCAGCAAAACTGTCAGCTCAGCTCCAACAGCAAAATCTTTATTACTGGCTATGATGCAAAAGGCAGAAACCACACGGTCTGATTTTTCCAGATCTGAGGCTGAGTTTGCAGTCACGGCAGTTGGAGGGGAAATCATTTTGACTTTTCACTGAGCCAATTTGATCTGGAAATTGTTGAGAGCAAATAAATATGGAGTCCCACTGTGGCATTTCTGCAGTCACTTTCCGACTGCAACTGCTTTTTTTCTTTTCTGGGTTTTTTTTTTTCTGAATATCAGTGATCAGTATTTGGCACATGTAAAAAATTAGCTATTCCCTGCAGCCACGCATGACTGATCGATTACAGAACTAATAGCTTTTTCAGAGGTCAGTTCAAGAGATGAATAATCCCAGGCCCTTCTAAATCTCTCAACCTGTAGCACGGGGAGATGGTTATTTGGTTTTATTGCAGTTTTCTTCAAAAGGTCAGAGTGCCCGCAGGACTCAGCTGCCCACAGCAACACACAGCAGTACATCCCAGGCAATTCTCCAGGTGACTGATGACCTTTTGCAGTCAGCAGTCTGGGCAATACAGGTGCTCCCTTTTTTCCTTCTCAAGAAAACAACTGCTTATTGATTCTGGACTTGTCTTTAAAAGGTAAGCTGAGCCTAAGACTGCAACTCTGCTGAGTAACCAGCCAATGCAAAGCAGCACATCAGCGTGCACATGTCAGCTCAGCTCACTGCAGCACTTCTTTTAACAGACTTCTACACGCCACTTCAACTTCCTAATCCACCTCTTTTCCTTCCCACACTACTAGGAAACACTACACTCCGAGCACATAAGTGAGTGAGGCAAACTTACCCCCTGCCACACTCTGTAACCTGCAAACAGCTCCAGTGTCCTCAGCACAGCTTCAGAGCTTTCCCTAACAGCAGTGAAGTGGGAGACACCACAGCGGTGGGTTTCACACTCCAGACAACACTGTCTTTTAAGCAGGAAAAGTCTAGCAGGACTACATCAGTCGATACTTTCCACACCTAACAGCCAAGAAACCAGTGACACACCCTCTTCCTTGGCTGAAGCATCCCCAGTTGGGTGGGAAAGAGCAGATGCCTGCTTGGACTCCTGCTCAGACTGAAGGGTCCTATGACAAAATAGAAGGTTCCAAGTCTCTAGGTTGGGCATCAGCCCTCATCTTTGATCACACACCGGTTTCATAACGGCTCTGCCAGACAGATGGGTGAAAAAAAGTATCACGTCCCACCCATATCCATCTTCCCTGTTACATAGGTGCTGCCCTTTAAGAATGGCCTAAGGAGTAACAACACCCAAAAACTTCAAGTACCAGGACAGTTTGGAACACGTTTTCACAAATTACAGGGCCTAAGGCTCTGGGAGAAACAGAGAAAAGCTACTTGCTGCTACTGTACACATCACCTTAAAACATCAAGCACACCCACTACCTGCCCTGCTGGTGTCTCTCCCATCACGTGAAGAGTATTTGCTAACCTGAACGCTGCACCATGGCCTGACTTATTGCTTCCTTGCATTTTTTTTTTACCCATCTGTTTCTTTTCATACAGCATTTGTCTTCTAACGTCTCCTGGCTTGTTTTCTTCATGTCTTCTTGATTCACAAAGAAAGGACACACCTTATCTTTCCTACAGGCTGCACCAGCACCCCTTGTTTTGCACATTCAGTCTTGTATCTTAGCACCATATTTTTCTCTCTCTCTCTCTCTCTCTCTCTCCTTCTGAATAAACAGAAGTGCAGGCACTTTTAAAGAATAAGGGCTCTGTTTGAAGAGTAATTAGCTGTCAGCATAAAACTAGTATTTATGGATTCTCATCCTTGAAAAATCTAACTCTGCTACCCGGCACTGATTATGGCTGTTATAAACAGATGGGACTGCATCCATACAACTTGCAGTAATCCTATATTTAAAAAATAATTAACTACAAATAAAGTACTGAATTCTACTGGCTTTCATAAATTTGATTTCCAATTTGATTTGTTTGTACAAAGTGGAAGCTGGGTTATTCATAGGTACATTGTGCTATCCCAGCATACCTTGAAGTATTCAAGCACAAGCTCCACAACCCTAAGCACGCGAGAGGGCCGGATACTGGAATATTCTGAACACCCTGCAGCCAAGATGCAGAAACGAAAGGATGGCTCAATCCTGCCTGGGATCATAGAGAAACCAGTACCCCTGGGTGTGTTGTGATGGTGTCTTGGCACAGAAGTTGGAATTTCACCAGCGGTGCAACATTTCTTTTAAGAACTGATGGAGATTCCAGGAGCGGAGCTTTAAAACACTGTTTCTAAAACACAGGTTACAGTGGATGAAAGCCCTCAGTGTCATTTTTTGACTTCTCTGTTCAACCTGGAGCTGCCTCTTTGCTGAACGTCTACGCTTCTGAGGGAGTACAAACCCAGGAAATTTATACTCTGCTTAATTAAATCTGTGCATTTTACTTATTGGCACGTCTTACTTGACCAAAATACACTCCAAGCTGGTTATCCATCATAGCAAAAGATAGGACAAACACAATAGAATACTACACAGATGCTATAGCTCTTGGATAACTAGGTCACAGACTGCTCTGCAACGCTGGTAAGGCTGCCAGGCTTTTATGCATGAACCAGAGGCACCAGGCAAAATTCCTGGCTCCGTTACACCCTGTAACCCCACCGATGATGTTACCCACGCTCAGCTGGGTCTAAGCAAGGGCAGCTTTCAGGTTGCTGTTGGCAGGGAACAAGTCCGGAGCCAACTCCACTCAGAGTCAGCGACAAAATGATTTCCAGGGACAGCCAGCCTCATCCCTCCTCCCCGACTTCTGCGAGAGCACATCCCGTGCATCTGTCCATCCCCATGGACCAGCACAAGTTTCATCATCTACCAACTTGCGTAAAGCAGCCAGGTTTACACTGATATCTCAGGAGGGAGCCTCTTGCACAACCACAGACACCTCCCACCAAGCAAGTTTCTTTTCCTAATCATCAAACGGAAATTCCCCTTTGCCTAATTCCAGCTGTTTTAATTTCTACTCACACCCTACTGCCCTAACGCTGCCTCTCTGGTGAGAGGAGGTGTCAGCAGACACCCCGCACGCACAGGGCACTGCTGCACTATGCCCCTGCAGAAAGAGGCACCTCCAAATCCTGCCACCTTCCTTGGGAAAAGGGGGGAGAAAGGAGCACAAGGGGCCTGTGTGGGAAATGGGAGAAAGGCTGGGGAAGTGAAGGGGGGGTGAGGAGAGGGGAGCACATGGCTGTGAGGGGAGTCTGGGGGGGGACATGGCTGGGAGGGCTGAACAAGGGGGGGGACAGAGTGGTGAGGAGAGGCAGGGGGGGACTGAGGGGGGATGTGGCCACAAGGTGAGGTGAAGGGGACCATGGCTGTGAAGGGAGGTAAGGAGGTGAGGGGGGGGCTGAGAGAAGACACGGCTGTGAGAGGAGGACAGGGGGGCGAAGGCAGTTCACGGTATGAGGAGGGACTGAGAGGGGACACAGTTGTGAGGGAAGGCAAGGGCTGATTGAGAGGGGACACGGCTGTGAGGGGAGATAAGGGCTGACTGAGAGGGGACTTAGCGGGGACATGGCTGTGAGGGAGCACAGCTGTCAGGTGAGGCAACAGCGGGACACAGCAGTGAGAGGGGCACATGGCCATGAGGGGAGGTGAGGGGGGATGAAGAGGGGCCATGGCTGGGAGGGGAGCTGAGGGGGTACAGAGAGGGGCCATGGCTGGGAGGGATGCTGAGGGGGTACAGAGAGGGGTCATGGCTGTGATGGGAGCTGGGGGGGGATGAAGAGGGGCCATGGCTGTGAGGGATGCTGAGGGGATACTGAGAGGGACCATGGTTGTGAGGGGAGCTAAGGGGGGATGGAGAGGGGCGCTAAGGGGGGATGGAGAGGGACCATGGCTGGGAGGGATGCTGTGGGGGGATGGAGAGGGACCATGGCTGGGAGGGATGCTGTGGGGGGATGGAGAGGGACCATGGCTGGGAGGGATGCTGTGGGGGTACTGAGAGGGGCCACGGCTGCAAGGGCAGGCAAGGGGCGACTGAGAGAGACCACGGCTGTGAGGGCTGACGGGGGGAACCCAGCTGTGAGGGATGCGCGGCTGGCGCGGTCTCCTCACCTCCTTCACCTTCTCCCTGCGGGCGCGGCTCTCGGGGTCCTCCCCGCGCCGCGCTCCCCGCACCGGGTGCCGGAGGCTCCTGCGGAACCGCTCGTAGTCGAATCGGCGCGGGTGCGGGCCGAGCACGGCGGGGGCGGCGCCGCTGGCGGGCGGTACCCGCTGCCCCCGGGAAGCCGGAGCGGCGCCGGCCATGCGGAGCTTCTCCCGCGGGCGGCGCGGGGCGGCGGGGCTGGCGTGGCGGGGCTCGGCGGCGGCGGGCGGGCTGCGGGGCAGCGCGGGGCCGCGGGTGGACGAGGAGGAGGCGGAGGAGGAGGCGGAGGAAGAAGAAGAAGAGGAGGAGGAGGAGGAGGCGGTGGCCCGGCGGGGCAGGAAGAGGCGCTTGAAGCGGGAGGAATCGGGCAGGAGAAAGAGGGCGCCGAAGCAGAGCGTGAGGAGGCCCGAAAGGAAGAGAAGGAAAAGGAACTTCTGCGGCAGCCGCAGCCCCAGCGCAGCCGGCCAGCCCGGCATCCCCGGCAGCTTCCGCAGCAGCACCATGGGGCACCGGATCGCGGCCGCCGGGCGGGCTCCCCCGCCGCCTCCTTCCCCCAAAGGCTCAGCGATGCCGCCCCGCCTTCACCGGGCACCGCCGGCGGAGCTCCTCGCCGCCCAGAGGCTCGCGGTGGCCGTTCAGGGTGTCCCCTCCCGGCATGAAGGCGAGTGCATCCCGCCGGAGCCGGGCTGCGGGGCTGCTGCCGGTGTCGGTCCTCGTGCGGGGCTGGCTCAGGGAGCGGTGCCGAGGTGCGATCCCTTCTCTCTAGGCGGTGGGTTCATGCTGCAGCATTTCTGCGAGGGAGGGGAGAGAAGAGCGCGTTCGTTCAATACCAAGAAGGATGCAGCCGGCGTTATAGCTTTTTTTTCCCCCCCAAGGGTCTGCCTCCTACCCAGCCGTTCCCCCTTGCTCCAGCCACTCTAGTTCGTTTGCCCTCTCTCCGCATTTAAAGAATCGTTAAGGTTGGAAGACCTTTTAATAGCCCCAAGTCCAAGACTTGCCATCTACTCTCCAGCCTGGGGGCAGCTCCCAGGTCCGCAGAATGCCCCGCAGCTTCCGGACTCCTCTGGCGGGGCAACCCCGGGACCGAAAGGAGGATCCTTGCCCAGACGAGGAGCGAGGAAGACCCCGGGAGGGGCAGGGTGCCCAGGGACAGGGAGCAGACAGGCAGGGACGAGGCGGCTCCGCTCCTCTCCACGCTGCCAGGAGCTGCTGTCGCCCGCAGAGGGCTGGGGACGATGAATCTGCGAACAAGCCACGCGGAAAGCTCGGCTCGGGCTAAGTTTCTTGAGGGGAAAAAGCGTCTAAGGATTTCGCTCTTGCTAAATGGATCCCGGCGAATTCTCCCCGTCTCCTAAATCTCTGCTTCGCTGTTAAGAGTTATTCATTCCCTCCACCAAACCCCTCCTGATGTGCGCTGGAAGAGAACAGAGCTCAACTTTCAGACCACGAAAGCAAGCAGGACCGCTCTAAAAACCAAACATATTCTAAAGACCAACCTGGGAGCCCCAGGTCACCCCTGCTGCTATGGACAGGAGCGGAGCTGCACCCCAAACCCGCGGTCAGACCCGCTGGGTGGGCGCTTTCCTGCCCCCAACCCTCTTTACTCACCCCTCTGACAAATCCAAGCCACTCGGGGTCCTACAGTGAGCAAAAATCTTCTCAGTCCTGCCTGCGCATCTCAAAAGCGAGAACCCCTCACTGCTGTCAACGCTCACGAGTGCCCGCTCCGTTAAGAGGAGGAGGCTGCCTGCCTGCTGGGCTCTCCACAGAGCAGCCCCTCTCTCCTGCCCAGCCGGGAGGGAAGCACCGAACTGCACCAAGCTACTCAGAGGCCCCTCTTTTCCACCTCCTCCCCGCCGAAGGGGACCCGCCGGGCTGCGCTGCCCGGTGCCCGCACGCCCAGTCCGCCCGCCTCCACCGCCGCTCACTGCGACAGCGCCGGCAGCCGCGCCTCCGGCCCCGCCTCCGGCCCCGCCCCTCCTCCTGCCAGCGGCCCCTCCGACCAGTCAGTACATCAGGTCCTCCCCGCTGCGCCCCGCCCTTGCTTACTATTGGCTGCTTCGTGGCGCCTGGCCTCGACTATTGGCTCTTCAGAACGCCAGCCAAACCTGGGGCTCCGCCCCCTTGTTTACCACGGCTGCCCGACTCGAGCTGGTGGACCGCCTCGCCCCGCCCCTTTCCTCCAGTCAGCCTTCCCATTGGCTGCAGGACTGTTTCCCCCCGCCGCTGCCATTGGTGGAGGGGGGGGCAGAGACTTTAAAAGGAGGCTGAGGGGACAGGGTGGGCGTGGAGTGGTGTCAGGGCTTGCCGGGGTGAGGGTCGTTGAGGGGTGGGTTCACCCATGCAACCCTCTCCCCCCGTAGCCTGCTGCCCGGGGTCTGCCACAGAGTCAAAGCCCCTAGAGGGACCTGGACAGGCTGGGGAAGATAAGGCTGTGCCACCCTCATGAGGTTCAACAAAGCCAAGTGTGAGGTCCTGCACCTGAGTCAGGGCAAACCACAGGGTGGGTGGAGGATGGATTTGGAACAGCCCTGAGGAGAAGGAATTGGGGTGCTGGGGAACGGGGAGCTCAAAATTATCTGGCAATGTGCACTCACAGCCCAGAAACCAACTGTGTCTTGGGCTGCATCCAAAGCAGTGGGACCAGCAGGGGATTCTGCCCCTCCGCTCAGAACCCACCCGGAGTCGTGTGTCCAGTTCTGAAGTCCTTAGCATAGGAAGGACATGGATCTGTTGGAATGAGTACAGAGAGGCCATGGAGATAATCTGGGGGCTGGAGCACCTCCCATACAAGGACAGGCTGAGAAAGTTGGGTTTGTTCAGCCTGGAGAAGAGAGGGCTCTGGGGAGACCTTAGACCTCCCTGTACTGAAAGGGGCTCCAGGAAAGCTGGGGAGGGGCAGGGAAATGATGAGGGGGGATGGTTTTCAGCTGAAAGAGGGGAGATAGAGATGAGATCTTAAGAAATGTTTTGCTGTGAGGGTGTGGAGGCCCTGGCCCAGGTTGCCCAGAGCAGTGGTGGCTGCCCCATCCCTGGAGGTGTTCAAGGCCAGGTTGGATGGGGCTTTGAGCCCCCTGATCCAGTGGGAGGTGTCTCTGCCCATGGCAAGGGTTTGGAACTGGATGGGCTTTAAGGTCCCTTCCAACCCAAAGCATTCTATGATTCTATGACCAAGGGCCTCAGATGCACCAGGGATGGTTTGGGAGCCATATTTCCACCCAGGAAAATGTTCTTCCTGGGTTTTATGACCTCAAAGTTAACTGCCATGAAGCACATCTGAATGCCAAATACTGAAATCCTCATCACACTCTGTAACCTTCAATGTAGCATACAAGTGCTAACCAAATCTGACAGTTACCCCGAGAGGTGATGCTGTATCAGACATGCAGATGGTGGACTGAAGTTTTTCTGCTCATAAATGTTAAAAACAATTCCCAAATCTTCTGCAGAATTAGCAACAAAAGAGAAAAAAAGGCCACCACCCAAAACTGAAGGCACCTGAAATGGCTCAGCAGCAGGGCTGAGTGGGTGGAGGAGGTCAGAGAGGTGATTTGGGGCTGGGTCCAAGAGAGAGGGGCAGCAGTGGGAGGGGGCTCACAGGAAAGGATAAACTGCAGCCACCAAAGCTGTGCCATGACCGAACTCGGAAGAGCTAAAAGAGAACATTTTGTAGGCTGGAAAGGAGCTGGAGCTGCAAGGAAAGAAATCATTTGCTGTTTGTGTTTTCCTGCGCTCAGTGTGCTCCTTCTCCATAAATAACTAACACCACGGGAAAAAAAATGCCTGATCTGATTGCTGGGTCTAGCGGGAGCGCATTGCAGGCCTGTGTTTTGAATCACTCAGCTGAGGACCAGTTACATTGTCATTTTCCTATGAAAAGTGCGATAAATGATAACAAAGCAGGCGGCAGAGGAGCTCTAGGAGCAGGACTTGGAAACCATTATCAACCCGGCTGCGCCCAAGGCTGGTGATGGTCCTGCCTTACCTTTCCTCACACCTCCCCAACTGCTGTTTTTATCAAGGCATAATAAAAGTAAGCAAACCTTGTGCTTCTAGCTGTCTAGTGCCTGCCCAGTGGACCTTGAACACAACCGCCCTCAGAGGCAAATTTGCATCTTGATTATCTCATTTTGCAATGTGTCCTTTGAACCATCCCCTGTGGTTTGCAGGCAGGACCAGTCTGGCCTGAGCAAGAGGGAGATGCAGGCACCATTTCCCAGCCACCGCATGTGGTTTCCTCCAGAGCAGCTGCTGGAGGAACGCTGAGCCCTAAGCACAGCTGCTCTCCCTTCCCTGCCCTGTATCTGCAGCACAAGGGAGAGAGGAGTAGGTTTGGCTGCTCCATTCTGGCAGGTCACACCGGAGCCTCGCTGAGCGCAGCAGATGCTCCACAGGCTCCTTGGAGCCTAGGGGAGCTCCTTGTAAAGGATGATTTGGTTTTGCTTCTCTGCACACCTTTACAAAGCAGCTCAGGAGAACAAACCTGAAAGCCAGCTGGTGGTTCCATTATTTTAAGCATCGATGCAGTTGGAAGGGCTTTTATTGCTTCTCTGGCTCATGCTTTTATGAGTGGTACCCGAGGAACCAGGCACCAGCAAGAGACCATCACTTTGTGGGCTTCCATCATCCCTTCTTCCAACACCTAACTTGCTGCCTTGGCCTCAGACTGAATGGAAATAATCCTTCCCCCTCCTCAGATCTTCTGTTCCCAGGGGAGACCTCAAGCAGCACATTGCATTTAATCTCAGCCTCATAAGAAAACCTAACCCACCAAACCTAAAACCCAGAACCAAACAAAAAACCCCACCAAACTGAAAACCTCCACTGCTGTGGTGGTGGTCTCTTGATCTTCTTATAGAAGGCTCCAGGACCAAAAAGGTTAGATCGTTCTGCTTTCTAAGAGGATTTAGGGGCATCAAGTAGGATAATAAAATCGACACCTGAGAACAAACCAAAGAGATGATAAAATAGACAGTTTGGAACAAACCAGGCTCTTCATTTTATATAGCAGTGAATAGAAAAGTTGAACGCTTATCTTTTAATTAGGTTAGATTAAGAAATCTTGTTTTGCTTTGTGTTTAGCATAACATTGTCTTGAAGGTAAACACTTAGAAATTAAAGGTTTTCTAAATCAGGTTAAATTAAGATATTCTTCTTAGAGAAGACAAAGCATTGTCTTCAAGGTAAATGTTTAATTACATTTTTAAAACAATTTAGCCTCTGTAATAATAAGACAGAGAGCCCAGTCTCTGTATGAGTGCAGCTCCAGACATCAGCCAAATAAATTGAGAAATTGATATTGAAGGAGTTACGAGGCAGAGTGTAATTACTGGAAGGATGGGGATCCTGCTGCATTATGGTCCTTGTTTTTAGCAGGACTAGAAGAAATAATTTTGAGAAAATTACTTTTTTATGGCCATAAGAAAAATAGAATTTAATATCTACCTTTCTGTGAGGAAGAAAAGTACAGAATGATAGATAATACTCAAGGCAAAAGAGTTTGGCAAGATAATTACACTTAAGCCTCCAGCCTATCTTTTAAAGTAGCCTTGATTTTCTTTTCCCCCCTCTTGCTATAGAAAATGCTCCCATTCTGGCTGCAGGAGTGGCCGGGATGTCTCTCTCCTGCTGGAATAGCACTCCAGTTCTTAGCCAGAAAGCCCTCTCCAGCTCTCAGAACCACTCAAACCTGTGATTTTTAGGCATCACAGCAATGAAAGGCTGGAGCAGGCAGATGGGAGAAAGGCTCTGTATCGCTGCCAGACAGTGTCAGAGTTAACATAGTTTAGCAGAAAAAAGGAAAAGAAAATCAACCCAACATCCCAGCCTCGTTTGACTGGAGAGGATCAGTACATTTAAATACATTCTTACAACAGGGCAAGCTCAGCATGTAAAGCAGACACCAAAACTTTGTTGATAGCTACTACAAAGTATAGATAGTGACAACAAAACCTGGTGGAATTGCCAGCTTTGAAAAGGGAGGAATCCTTTACCTCTAAAAGAACAAGCGCGGCGCTTGACAGAACAAGGTGCCACCTTCGTTTGCAGGTTTCTGACGCTTCACCGTGGCGTGGAGCCTCGTTTGCTGCTCAGCTTCCTGAGGCCTGATCTTACGGGCTGCCGAGTGCCCCCCTGGGAGCGGTGAGCTCACGCTGCGTGGGGTGGCTGCTGGCTCTTCCCACCCCGGGCTCTTGCTCACGCGTGGCTCAGCAGGGAACCTTTCAGGGAGGACAGAGCTGCTGAGGCATTTTCCTTCTGCGTGCAGCTCCGAGGGTGTTTTGCTCATCACAAGCAGAATCACAGAACCGTTAGGTTGGAAAAGACCTTTAAGATCACGGAGTGCGACTGTGACCCTGACACTCGCAAGTCCACCACTAAACCACATCTCTTGGCACCACACCTACACATCTTTTAAACACCTCCAGGGACGGTGATTCCACCACTTCCCTGGGCAGCTTGTTCCAATGCTTGACAACCCTTTCTGTGAAGTCAATCTTTCCTAATATCCAATCTAAACCTCCCATGGCACAACCTGAGGCCATTTCCTCTCATCATATCACTATCACAAGCAGCAAGGTCTAATGCCTTTTTAAAGGGTTAGATGAGTTTAGGCCATCAGGCCCACTGCAGCTGCCTCAATTTTATCTGGTTGCCATCAGATAAGGGGAAATCCATACATTTTAAGTGACTGATACATTATGCAAACAACAGCCCTAAAGTTTCACCAAGCAGGACTCACCTACATGCAGTGAGAATGGGCAAAACAACCCCCAGTGGCCTATAATGACTCAGAATAGAAGAAATCTGTCTGATATTGATTATTTTAAAGTTTTAGAAATACAAGCAGAGGACACGAGCCTCCTGGGAAGCCTAGATAATTAGAAACTTCGTTATCTGTTATGTGAAAGTAGATTGCAGTTTCCCAGCGTATGTGGTAGTTGCTTTTAACCCAGGAGAATGTGCTGTCTCCTTGTGTTACTTAAGGAACAAGGAGTGAAAAGTATGATTGCTTGGTAGATTAGTCTGTGTGCTAATGGATTACTGGGATTGGTAGGAGGTGTTTTAATAAGGCTAAATTGTAATAATAACATAACCATAGCAGTGTCACCTAGCAGGGTGAATGTATAGCCTGGATGGCTTCAGCCAACAGAGTAAGTTCCCTCCAGCCACAGCCTGGTGTACCAACCCTTATGTCGTGTGAGAAACTAATGTATAAAGTGGGTAATAAAGGTGTAGAAAGATAAGTTTAAGGCATGGCTCTTTGGAGCAACATTCCTCCTCCAGATCATCCCATCAGCATCTGTTGACCATCTTGTGCTGCCAAGGAGGAGGTTTGTCAGCTGTGAGTAACCAGAACAGATAAGCTAGTAGTGGATTTTGCCCTGATTTCATTAAGTTTGTGCAGTCATACAATATTTGTATGATTATTTTCACATACTAAACTGTAAATCAAGGGGCTACTAAGTCCCTTCTTCTCTGTACCAGTCAAGACTGAATGGCTGATGCAGAGGAGATAGCTGCCTCCCCCTGCCTCCAGAGCTATTGCAATGCTAGTAACAGCTACAGCCAAATTCAGACCACAGAAACAGCATATTTGGCCCCCCAAACATCTGAATTGAGACACATATTCATGCACTGATCTGCAGGTTTGACTGCTTTTCTTTTAACTCCACATTCCTACATACAAGATATTGTCTGAATTAAGACTCACATTCAGGGATGCACGGAAGCCTCGCTGAGAATTCAGTTGGCAGTTCTCTGCCAGCAGGAGAGACAATATTAAAACCCACCACCACCTCAGCCAGACTTCTCAGTTTTCTAAGAAAAGCCACTCACATCTGAGATAGCCCATTCTGTGTCTCTTAAACCAGAATTGGGTAAGAATGAGCTTTCATAAGCAGAGGAATCTTGCTTAATTATGGTAAAGGTCTATGTGTCAACAATCTTAGCTCTTTTGTGCCAGGGAGAATATAAACCAAGATGAAAATAGTGCAAAAGCAGAAACATAGCATAAGGTGCATGGAGGAAAGAGCAGAAACTGTGCTAGTTTATGACTTTCTTATAACACCAGGTGACTAATATAGCAGGCTGCACAAGCTTTTTTTCATTAAAACCAGCATCATCAGAATGAGTGTATTCCATTTCCCCTCCTTCAGTGAGATAAGGGCCAGAAGAATGCAATGAGTTTGCTGTTGTGAATGTGGAGCAACATCCTATTTTAGATGTTTCAGAAATAAGATCCCAAGTGGAAAACGTCTAAGAATAATTCTCAGAAAAAGAGTTGACTTGTCAGAAAATACAGTTCAGGCTAAACAGAGCTGCAGACAAACCGGTGATGAACTTGGGGAGTAGTTTTGTCTTAGAAAAGTGAAACAAAATCAGTTTTTGACAAACAGAAGCATTAATAAACACCAACAATCTCACACCAAACTTAAATGTTTGGTTTGGGTCAAAGTAGTATTTGAAATCAATCAATAAAATCAGTTTGTATCGGATAATGTGGTCCCAACAGCATCCTGGCAAGTGAATTATCTTCTGCCTACAGCTAAACCATCTTTTAATCTCAAGTTGTTTGAAACAGGAAGATCCTTTTCAGGTAAAATCTGGCTATTCAAAGTTTCCTACTGAGTCTGCACTCACTTGAACTATTTGGAAAGAAACCAGGAGGTGACAGGCTCATCTTAACATTGGTGGGGACCAAGCACAGCTCAAAATGTGCCAAGGGACCCTACTTGACAAAACAGGAGTTTTCCAGGCATAGAAGTCAACCAGAATTATGCCTTTGGAAACTGCCAGGCTTCTGGGTAGTCACCAAGAACTGGTTTAGTCGTTAAAGGAAAATAATCTCCTGAAAGGTGAATTTCCATTTATTTGACAGCCATGTGTGTAGCCCATTGTCAGTCCCACGTCCCAGATACCTGCAGCAATCTCTGCTTTCCCCAGGTGCGATGATCTCTGCTCTCCTTGAAGCTTTTGGGCTGGGTTTGCTCTGAAAATGTTGAAACAAATGCATATTTCAGCAAAGTCTTCTTTCATCATATAAATACATTCTGCTGCAGCTGCTTTGTAAGAGTGGGTTTCAAGGCAAGCGAGGAAATAATGACCAACATCTTCAAATGCTGGGAAGATTAATCATCATGTGGGAGCATGGGAGGAAAAGCCTTTCTGTTCATCCTATTCATTGTCCACAGACTAGAAGAAAAGAAATATAAATTCTTTTGGTTCTGCTCTCTGTTTTGGCCAAAGATGAAGCAAAGTCATACATTTTCATTACCTGCCTCAGAAGTCTAATGGTTTATGTGAGCCCCACGAGCAACACTCTGCTTTGGACCCACGGTCTGAACTGTCACTGCTGCTCATAATTATCACAGTATCACAAGGTTGGAAAGGACCTCTGAGATCATCAAGTCCAACCTGAATTATGCCACAGGGTCAGGGATTTCAGCAGGGCTCTGGCTGTTTCCAGCTCTGGTGCTGAGTTTGAAGAGGAGCATGCCCAAGAGGGATCATTTTAGATAAGGATTAGTATGTGAATTCTTCTGGGCTAATAGATAAGTGCTCCAATGATTTAGGACAGCTATCTCCAGCTTGTGATTTCCAGACCCATGTGGTTAAGATGCTGCTCAACAGCAATCCTTAAAAAAAATAATGGAAGAAAGTTCATATAAACCATATGGAAATGTACACAGAGGACATTTGTTTCTAGGATACCACAAAAGACCAAACCCCACCGGTTTATGGAGAAACTCATCACAATAGCTGTTACAGTACAAGAAGACTTGGGGTTTTTTTCAGCAAGAGATAAGAGTATGAGAAACCTTTAGGTCAGATTATTAACTGGAGTCATTAGACTTAATGGCAAGTGATAACTCCCTGAGTCATGGGGTCCTCTGGACATTTATCTGCAAATAGGATAAATTTCTGTCCAACACTGCTGCCTTTAGATTGAATTCACTGACATTGTGTAGGAAATCCTTGATAAACAAATTGCATCAAAGCTTCAGCTCCTCTCCACTATTTTCCTGCACCACTGAAGTGGTGTAGAGAGGCCCTGAACCTGCTGCAGGGATGACCCCCTGCACACGGCAAAGGAGGAGCCTGTGCTATTACAGAATGAGCATCTTCCAAAGGCAAACAGATCCATCTCAAAGGAAAAAAAATATTTTTCTATTTGCTTTGGTGCCAAGCTCATTTCCCTTCAACTTTAATGCTTTTGAACTGGGCTGTTATGAGCCAGGCCAAGAGATATAAAGACACCTTAGAGCATTTGAATGGGATAACTTAAATATTTCCATTACAAGGAAAAAGAAACACTTCCAAAGAGTTAAGAGTCCTTTAAACTATGTGCTGCAATGATAATTCCAGCTTATAGCACTGTATATTTGGCCATCCTCAGGTGGCAACTAAGGCTCTGTTAACATCATTCATCAGCTCTACAGTAACTCACACTGGAGGGTGAAGTGGGTCAGTAGATGCCCTTTGGACAATTATACTGAGATTAATACTTAGGTTCCAGAGTATTTTATTGGCACCACTCAAATGTTCCCAGCTTCCTTCTGCAGTGATGTGCAGCTGCCAGTTTATGGATGGGGATAAATGCCTCGTGTTTTGCATGGATCCAGGTGCCTGGCAGGTGAAGTCCCTCCCCAGGGGACTTTCAAGGTAAGCAGAATTTAAACTCCTTTCAAAGACGTCAATAACACGTAGGAAAAAAGACAAGAAAAGAGAAGGTTAATGGGGCAGATGTTCCAGCAGCTAAAAATATTCCGATTCCCTGTGGAGAGGAGTAAAAGTTGAAGTGCTTTGCTCTGCATTGCTTTGCCAAATTATAGAATTACCCTTTTCCCCATCCAGACATTAACCAATACAGAGGAACAGAGACACTGTGAAGTTCACATTTCCAGAGTAGGAGTTCCTGTGTCAGATCATTAGTATCCAGACAAGAAATATGAGTTAAGATTTTCAATGATCATGACAAGTCATAAGCTAAAGCCATAAAAGAAGAAGAATCTGCACTTTGCAGACATTCTGGTGTCACAGTCTTGTTTTGCAGGGTTTTTTTTTTCCCTGAAAGGCAGGATTGTTGCTCTTTTTTAAAATAAATACAATAAAATCATCTTTTCCCCTGTGTGCCAATACCCTCCTGTAAGGCCAAGTCCAGATGGTTGCCTTAGAATCATGGAATTGTTTGGGTTGGAAGGGTCCTCAAAGCCAACCCCCTGCCATGGGCAGGAACACCCACTGGATCAGGGGTGTCTCAAAGCCCCATCCAACCTGGCCTTGAACACCTCCAGGGATGGGACAGCCACCACTGCTCTGGGAAACCTGGGCCAGGGCCTTCCAACCCTCACAAGAAAAGGCACAGTGTCCTCTCACCTGGCAGGTGGGTTTCTGATGGGAGCTGCGTTACCAACAGTCTTCACCCTGCTGATATTATCCAAGGTTTTGTGGCTCTTTGAAGCCAGAGACACTCAGGACAAGCTGAGCTTCCTTGGAACACAAGCCCACAGACTATAAATGCTGGATGGGATATGGAGGAGTTCGTCAGCAGAGCCAGAGCTGAGGCCACGTACTCCTGAGTACCTTTGTAGGAGTTACCCAGTGCTGCAGGGAGGTGGCAATTGCTCATTTTCTAGCTGGTTGGTAGGGGAAAAGCAGCATCACCTGTGCTGCTCTTGGAAGGTTGTTGCTTTGTGTCTGCTTCAATTTGTCAGGTGTTTTTTCCAGCCATTGTGCTGACACAAGCCACGAGTCCATGATGGCCCTCAAGGGCAGCCCGTGGGCTGTGCGGGGCGGAGGAGGGCAGACAGACACCTGCACCCTGTGCACTGGAGACTCCTCACCTGCAGATCAGAGGAGCTGCAGCATCCAGTGCATCTCAAATTGGGCCCAGGAAGAAGCCTGTAGAAGTCAGGGAAGCCTGTGTGTGCTTGCCAAAGGCAAATTCAGCTCAGCCTTTAATGCTTTGCTAATGGCCACCTTCCAAAGCCTTTTCCTCAACTTGCTCAGGGCTCTTTCCATTTCATCCTAGAAAATCCTCTCGGCACTGACGTTAAAAGCTCTGAGAGATAAAAGGGGAAGAACTTCAGCCCTTGAATAGCCATTGCTGAGACTTGTCCTGGAGAGAAGAGGAAAAATTCACGGACAGATGATCAAATGGTTGTTTGCAGAATGCTGCTTTGCATGGAAGGGTCTCTCCTCTTGAGCTTGTTGTCCACCTTCTTGCTCTTTGAAAGGGCTTTTGCACCTGATGGATCAGACTTTGGAGGAGAGGGAATACACTGTTGTATCAGGGCTGGGAAGGTCTTTCAGATATAGGAAATTCTTGTCTTTTTCACAAGTTTTAAACACTCTGTGTGGTTTTCAAGATCTGGTCACTCAGATGGAAGTTTCAAGTTCAGCACAGATGTTACCAAGTGACATCTTTGAATTGTGGGTTTCTGTACAAAATCAGCTTTGGTGCTGATAATGGTTTCCCTTGGCTTTACAATCTCTTGCACTTATTCTCACCACACAGCCAGAAGCCTTCTTTCCAGACACTGCCTTTCGTTATCACTTCATCACCTTCCTGAAATGGTCTGAATGAGTCCCAAACCAGATAAAACCCAAGCTCATCAGAGTAACCAGCATTTAAAGAAAGCTTTATCACTCCCTGCTTCAACCTTGCAATCACAACAAGAGACAGGGGCAGGTTAGGATTAGGCTCAGCTTGCTCCAGACTGAATGGTTCCCAGATTCTGGCCACAAATCTCATCTCCCAGCTCAGTGTTCAGTTCATACTGAGAGTTCGAGAGCGAGTTAATCTCTCCTAAGTGACTGATTCATTGGCATTTAACTCAAGCTGGTGAGAGCAGCGTGAGGGGAGAAGTGTTGACAACACAAGGGCAGGACCACACCTGTGCTCTCTCCAAGTAAAATGAGATCAGCTTGCAACCATCAGACCTGATCACAGAGCAGACAGGGGATGAGAAGTGGGATCCTGTTGTCAGGCAGGGATGCAGAGGTGGTGTGAGGACACAGGCTACAAAGGACCTCCAGCACTGAAGAATCCATTCCCTGCTCTCAAAGGAGTCACATCATAGACTCTCCTTCCTTATCACAAAGTGACCAGCCACGCCACCAGCATGCCATTAATCACAGCTTGTTGCAAAAGACACAGGTGGGTGCCCTCCAAAGCTCTGTGGTGCTCTGGGCCAGCCTGGAGCTGATAGCACGCAGCCACAGGCATCAGACAGTAGCATCTGCAGCTCCCCATGGGTTTTTGGTTACCCAGATGAAACCCAAACATCTCACCTCCTACTTTTTTCTCTGAGGAAGCAATACTTTTAAACTTGTTTGCAGCTGTCTCTCTCTGCTGCTGTGTCAGGTAGGAAATAAAGAGATGTAATTTTCAGCTCAGCAGTATTGCACCTCCTTATGCAATGTGGATAACAAGATGAGGGAACACTCGTAACTGAAAAGATCTGCTCCAGCCAGTGCTGGCTCTGCTTTACCTTGGCCTCCAGAGACTGTGCTCTCATTTTGAGGACATAAAAAGCAGAACTGGAAAAGCACACAGCGTCAAGGGCAGGGGGAAGCACCTGTCAAATACAACCAGCCCACAAGCCAAGTTTCTCCTGTCATAGTTGTAAAATGACTTGTGTACTCCTGCCTGTCTGTAGCCCTTAAATAACTTCACCAGAAGCTTTTCCCCTTCTCCATCACATTCCACTGACTTGAGTCAGGTCAGCTTGATAGGTAAGTGGGAGACCACAAAGGAACGACTAACCCAGATTCTGACAGCCTTCCCCCAGAATTTGGTCTCGACTCAGCCATTCACTGGATCACAATGCTTTAACCAACACGAAAAACCAAAGTGCACCCTCTTATCACCCTGAAAAGCAGAGGTCTCACCCTCCCAGCACCCACCATTTTCAGACACACGCAATCACATTTTGCTGATTAATTCTGACCCACCACCCAACCCTCAAACAGATGCATCAAAGCCTCAAACATAATCCTTAAGGATCAAATCTGGCCCAATTTAAGAAGCAGAGCAGCACAGACCTATCTCCCTGCTCACAGACACACCACTGGATGACAAATACTTCCAATTACCTGGGGCTGTGGCTTGTGGGATTTATTTAATTACTCCAGGAGGGAGAAGGTTGGTTTAGGGAAGCTGTGAGTCAAAGAACTCCACCTGTGGATTAGGGAAACCTCCCTGCTAAACCTGATGTCGCACAGCTGGGAGGGAGGGGAGGCCTGAATGACAGCCTGAACTTGCTGCCTGGTACCAAAGGCCAGTGCCAGTATTTCTGTGTGACCTTGTGTGCTCAACATAAAAGATAATATTTATCACTCCATCTGGACCCATGGCTTTAATAAAGCTATGTGAGAGTGAACTAGACTGTCTCTGGCTCCTGCATCAACCACGAAATTACAGGTTCCTATTATAGACTCTATTAAAAGGTGATTTCACAGGAGCCATAAGAGGGTGATTTTCAAATGTGAGCTGGATCTGCAGGTCCGACAGATTTTTTGCATCATTCTCTTTCACCACCCACCTCCTCTCACTCTGACTTTTTAATTGCAGATGAAACCAAGTTGATCTGAAAGTCCCTGACAGATGATACAACCAGTTCCTGCAACAGCATCTGCTTGGCATTGCCCCATGGCACCTGTATTCAAAACCTGCAGGCTCTCTCCTTGGAACCCCCTCTTTATTCTGCAGATATAGAGCTTTCCTGACCCATCCTTACAAATAAATCAAATCAGCCAAAGAGCTCCGACACATTTTCTTGGTGTTTAACATCCTTGCTTCGGGCTGGCCTCGGTGAAACACAGCCACTTCTCTGCACATCAGTTCTTATTCTGCAAAGGTTAAGTGATCAGTAATATTTTATATTTTTAAGGTTGCCTCATTCCACTGCAATTTGCATGTTCTGCTCTGCAAATATATTCTTGAATTGCAATGCAGGAAACGATAACCAGGAATGAACCACATGGCAGTGGGAAACAAAAGATGTAAAAAGCAAATCTCTGCTATTACTGAACAGGATAAGATCTCAGATACACACAGGCTTGGGTTAAGAACTTGTTACTGCCTCTGAGTACATTTATTAAGCCTTCTTAAGCTGAGCTTTCCAAGAGAGCCTGTAAACATGGTTTGCTTCCATAATTTCAGCTATAACATAATAATACATGAGCTTAGAGGAAGGCTATCAGCTGTTCTTTTTTAGATATAAAATCCTTCTGGCTGAGAAATTTTGACTTGTTATTGATCCAAATGATGCATCTGATTCCTATAATTGACGTCAGAGAAAAACAAGAAGTCTTTCTGTTTCTTCTAGCTTGGTTTGACAGCTCTGTGTATGTACTGGTAGGAGTTTCTTCATGATTAAAGTGAAGGAATTTTTCAAGAGTGGAAAGTTATAACCACTTTGCACCAAAAGTCACCGAGGAGGCTCAGATGTAGGAATTGTGGCTGAAAAAATTCTGGGTGCTTTCCCACCGATCCCCTTTTAAATGTCAAGCAGGTGCTGAAGTTCTGTTCTGGAGATAACAACTAGGAACAAGTAAGTGATAGGAGGAGAGGAGATGAGATGGCCTCAAGTTGTGCCAGGGCAGGCTTAGGTTGGATATTAGGAAAAGTTTCTTTACTGAAAGGGTGGTGAAGCCCTGGCAAAGGTTGCCCAGGGTAGGGGTGGAGTCGCCATCCCTGGAGGGATTCAAAAACCGTGTAGATGTGGGACATGGTTTAGTGGGAATGGTGCTGATGGTTGGACTGGATGAACTGGGAGGCCTTTTCCAACCTTAATAATTCTATGAATTTTGAAAGAATAAAATACAAATAAAATTGACTCAAGCTTGTAATCTAACAAGTGAGTTACCGATGCTGCAGGCTCATCAGACTTCCCCTTCCCCTTCCCCTTCCCCTTCCCCTTCCCCTTCCCCTTCCCCTTCCCCTTCCCCTTCCCCTTCCCCTTCTTCCTCCCCTCCTACTCCCCCCTGATCCAAGACAGAATTTACATCAGCTGAACCTGATGGAAACTCTCTGGTTTCACACGGGATAGCCAGGAGGCACTGACTGAGATGAGAAAGCCTCGTATGAAGTCAGGATTGCAAGAGCAAGCCTGAAACCCTCCCTCTCTGGGTGATGAAGCACGCTGGCAGTTATTAGGTTTAGATCTTTCTGTAGGCAGCATATTGATGGAGAAAGTGCTGTGTATACAGTTGTTTATTTGCAAAAAAGGTAACAGGAAAAAAAAAATTCTATTAAAATCCTGCACCTCTGGGACTGTCTTTGAAAGGCATGTGATGTGACTTGAGGAGAGAAGTGATCAGCCTGTAATAATTTAGATGTTCCTGTTGCTATGGATACTTTCTTTTTTTTTTTAAGTGAAGCATACCATTATAATTTAAATTTCCAGCAACAAAAAAGTAGCATATTAAATGCAATAAAAAAAAGCCAGAGACTTAACTGTTTTATTCTTTACTGTCAGCTTTACCTGTGCTGTGACAGTGTATAGGAGTGATAAAATTGCCGTGTCTGAGGAAATTTAGGACTTTTACACATTTTATTACATTAATTAGACCTTAGGCTGGTACGTACGAGGCAGTGGCCAAGTGACAGACCTGGTGCTGGGATGTCACATTAAAATTCACGCTGCCAAGCCAGGAGGAGGGCTGAGCTGGAACAGGACCTGACAAGCAGCAAGTTTGGGGGCTGTTAGGGCAAGATTTGGGTTGGGAGATGGAAACGCAAAGGTACAAGCCAAATAACTCCCTGCACAGTACCAGCAGCAAGGCTTTAAAGCAAAAACTTTGCCTGGAGTGGTGGTGGCATCCACAGAGTTATTAAAGCCAAGACAGAAACTCCTGTGGTTTGCAGCAAGAGAGCTGGGAAAACTCAGCCCTGGGACTTCTCTTCCACAGAGGATGGAGTTTTTATTGCTGGGGAAGAAATTGCTCACAGAAATGGCTGGAAAGGTGAAAAAAAAAAAAACCCTTGGAGGCCGAAAGTGAGTGATCAAGACCTGAGTTTGCAGAGAGGTTGATTTGAGAAGGGAAGGAGAATCCCCTGGGCATCACCCAGAGAAATGACAGCTCGGTGATGCCCCCAACATGTGTTTGCTTCTGCTTGCTCGAAACAGAAACTGTGATGGCAAAAGTTTGGGCAAACAAGGTGCCTGGGGAATAAATTGAAAGGCAGGGAAGGCAGCAGGGGTTTTAGTACCTAAATACTGGTTCTCACACATTAGTGTTCAAAAGATGTGTGTTAGAGAGGAGGAGGTGGCAGAATCCTGACATGGATGGCTGTTTGATTTCAGCCGTGAGTGGTAAAGTTGTTCCTACACCGTTACCTCAGCCAGGACAGGAGTCTTGGCCTAAGCTTATGGGCTTTAAAGCCAAACTTTTTAATCCATATTTTTTTCCCCCTCCTTGCTTATCTTTTCCAAGCTGCAAGGAGCAGCTGGGCGAGTGATAAATCACAGGAGTCAGCAGGGATTTTGGAGCCAAAAGTTGATGGGGTTGATGTTTCACAACCTGCTTCTCCTGATATTTTCTCTTGCAGGGAGACAAGCAACCCTGTGGCCCTGACGTGGGAGCAGTGGTGCTGGTGATAATCACGCCTGGATCCTGGCAGGAGAAGCGAAGAGGAGGGCTGGAAGGTGGCACAGACCCTGCCTGTGAGCGCAGCCGGAACTGCTTTTCCCGGCACTCCCACGCTGGGTTTGCTGGCACGACCTGGCTCCTGCGACTCCCAACGGCTTCCAAAGAGCCCTTCCAACTGGGAATAAGGACCAAGTGCTCAATTGCAAAGACAGATTTCTGTGCTCACAGCCGAGGCCGACAGCTTTCCAGCGGGTTCATGCCCCGGGAGATGCTTGGCGCTGCCAAAGATGAGCGGTGCCAGCCGGGTGCTGGGTGGGATGGAGAGCCCTGGGCTCTGGCTCCCTGCTCTGTGGCGCCTGGCTGCAGGCCAGTGCCAGCTGCTGAGGGCACGTGGCGTGGAAACCGGAGTGCTTAATCTGCTTTTCGGGCAGAGCAGAGGGTCTCTTTGGCTCTGCTGGCCCAGAGAGCTGCTTCACCTCGCTGGGAGGGAGAAGCAATCGCTGATGAGGAAGGCCACACCTCAAATGCTGGGCTTAGGTTTGAGCTTCTCACTACAAGAAGGACATTGAGGGGCTGGAGTGTGTCCAGAGAAGGGAATGGAGCTGGGGAAGGGGCTGGAGAACAAGTCCTATGAGGAGAGGTGGCTGAGGAAACTGAGCTTGTTTAGCCTAGAGAAGAGGAGGCTGAGGGGAGACCTCATCACTGTCTACAAATGCCTGAAAGGAAGCTGTGGCGAGGTGGGTGTTGGTCTCTTATCCCAAGGACGAGAGGAAATGGCCTCAAGTTGCACCAGGGCAGGTTCAGATTAGACATCAGGAAAAATTTCTTCACCAAAAGGGTTCTCAGCACTGGCAGAGGCTGTGCAGGGAGGTGGTGGAGTCACCATCCCTGGAGGTGTTTAAAAGATGGGCAGACGAGATTCTCAAGGATATGCTTTAGTAGTGGACAGATATGGCTGGACTCGATGATCTCAAAAGTCTTTTCCAACCAGGCAATTCTATTATTCTATGATCAAAGCCCAGCAGAAAAGGGACTGTGTGTGCAGCATGAGAGGCTGGTGACAGTAAATTAACCACCATTTGGTCACTAATTACCTTCTACCTGCACGTTCTTTGTGCAACCGATCTTCCTGCGCTTCCTACATCTGCTTTCTGCCTCCTGCTCTCTGGCCCCATTTCCACTCCCATCTCAGAAGACTTCCTCTTCCTGCAGCTTTTTAATGACTTGACATCCCTTCTTTTCATAAAGCCAATATTTCTTCCCTGAGCCAAGAACCAGCTGGAGATGTTTGCTTTTAGCAGGGGAGAAAAATAACAACCAACCCCCAGCAACCCACAGTGCTCTTTCCCATTATCCTTCCCCTGGGTGTTAGAGGAGAGGTGCTAAATAAATGAAGTAATGCAATATTAAGACTCCCTCTGTCATAAGCAGTATCCACTCGCTCCTGATAAATTGCTTGCAGTCAGATGCTGCTAAAAGGACTTCTGAGCTGAGGGCTGGCAGCGTTGGCCCTGCTCCCTCGTGTCTCGTTTGCGCTGGGTAATTTCATCCACTTCTGGCCCTGTGGTTGCTGGCGTGGGCTCTGCATCCCCTCCGTGCTTTGGGTGGGGAAGGTCTGGGTCCTCCAAGCCCACACTGAAACACAGAAACATAGAATTACCTGGTTGGAAAAGACCTTTGAGATCGAGTCCAACTCTACCTGTCCACTACTGGACCAGATCTCTGAGAAACTCTTCTTGCTAATTCTGCAGGCAGGAGTGGGGCTGGAAATGCCAACTGCTCAGGGGCCAAATGGGCACCTCAGCATCTTGCTCAGCTCCAGGTGTCCAAAAGGTCTTGTGGTGACTTGGAGAACAAGTCCTACGAGGAGTGGTTGAGGGAACTGGGGCTGTTTAGCCTGGAGAAGAGGAGGCTGAGGGGAGACTTCATCACTGTCTCCAACTGCCTGCAAGGGGGCTGTAGGAGAGCGAGTGTTGATCTCTTATCTCAAATGACAGGGGATGGGACAAGGGGAAATGGCCATGAGTTGCACCAGGGGAGGTTCAGACTGGATATCAGGAAGAATTTATTTACCAAAAGGGTTCTCAGGCACTGGAACAGCTGCCCAGGGAGGGGGTTGAGTCACCGTCCCTGGAGGTGTTTGAAAAATGGGCAGATGAGTTTTTGAAGGACGTGGTTTAGCAGATGATGGGTGCGGTTGGACTCAATGATCTCAAAGGTCGTTTCTAACCGGAAGATTCTACGATCCTATGACTCTACAGAAGGAACTGCTCCAGGAGATTCTCTTTCTGCAGCAGAGCAGGGGCACAACACGGGCACCTTCAACCCCTTGTTGCCATCGACTTGATGAATCAAGGCCCCAGTTTGCAGGCAAAGCTGGAGCAGAGACTGCCTGCAGGATTTCCTCTCATGGAGGGTGTAAAAAAGTTAACTTTTTGACAAATTCATGGACTTTTGGCACTGAAATCACTGCTTTTTCAGGAGGAGAGGTTTTCACACACTGAAGGGATTTGGTGGAACAATGCTGCAACTCTCGTTGGACCGAGGGCGGCTGCCTTGGCATGCTGCTCTGCAGGAAGACTTTGACAAAAGCCATTTGCTAGTGTTGCATCCCTGCCCTGGTCTCCTGCTGCAGTTTCTCCTCCTGCCATGAAGTGCTGCAAACCCTGGAAGAAGTTCAAAAGCAGAGGCAGAGGCCCACTTGAAAAATACCTTTCTAGTGCCGTTTGCTGACCCGTGGTGAGCTCCTCTTGGGCAAAGCCTCTGCCTGGGACCCAGCGAGGCTGGTGGTGAGGCTTTCAGCAAACATTGCCTTTGCCCAGTATTTTTTCTGGTTCAGCTCCTCTTGGCTCTGACAGGGAAGAGTCTCACCAGGGTCTGGCAGTTCACTGTTGCTGTTGCAGACAGCTGTCACGCAACACTGACACCTAAGAGCGGAGGAGAGCAGTGCTCAACCACCCCCCTTCAATTCCCATCCCAGTCCCTGCTCCATCCTGAGCCAAAAAGCATTTGTGCTTCTCCACGAGGATGGTTATTTCTTCTTGCTTCATAGCACAGAAAGCCTTGCAGAACAGCCCACAGCTCCTGGCACCCTGGGGCTGGCTATAAAAAGCATCGTGCAGCATTCAGGTGTTCAGATGAAATATTGCTCCCTTTATTTGTACTTTAAAAAAGAATGATCTGGGTAACGACAGCCCTACAGCTCTCACTCAAGCTTGGCATGAATTTACAAACTCTCTTGGTGCTCCAAGAAGAGAGAAGTTCAGAGCTCAGTACCTGCTGTGCTGAACAAAGTTGTCCGAAACAGCTCAGCACTTCCCTGAGGTTTGTAACCTCAGAGCTGGGTTTGGCCTCGACTCACGTAGCACAACTGGCCAGGAAAGGAAGGATGTGGAGCTGTTAGAGTGAGTCCAGAGGAGGCCACAGAGATGATCCAAGGGGTGGAGCACCTCCTGTACAAGGACAGGCTGAGAGAGTTGGAGTTGTTCAGCCTGGAGAAGAGAAGGCTCCAGGGAGACCTTGGAGCAGCCTCCCAGGACTGAAAGGGGCTCCAGGAAAGCTGAGGAGGAGCTCTTGATCAGGGAGTGAAGGGATAGGAAGAGGGGGAAGGGTTTTCAGCTGAAAGAGGGGAGATTGAGATAAGATCTTGGAATGAAATGTTTTGCTGTGAGGGTGGGGAGGCCCTGGCCCAGGTTGTCCAGAGCAGTGGTGGCTGCCCCATCCCTGGAGGTGTTCAAGGCCAGGTTGGATGAGGCTTTGAGCCCCCTGATCTAGTGGGAAGTGTCCCTGCCCGTGGCAGGGGGTGGAACTGGATGGGCTTTGAGGCCCTTTACAATCCAAACTATTCTAGGATTCGATGATTGCTTGAAAACACTCCTTGAATAGAGAGGAAAAGGCAAGACCTGATAAACTTAACATCTATTGCGTAAGCTCATCCTGTAACTTGGCAGCATCCAGCTGGGTTTGTCATTGCAGTTTTGGGGGATGCATCAAATGAGTTTAACAAGTTACAGCCCCAGCAGCTAAAGCCGTCAGCTCCAAACCACGTGGCTTGCAGTAGCTGCAGGTTTTGTTTCTTTAGCAGGTGATTTCAAGAGAAAGACTGAAGACAGGCTCTGTGTTCACTTCCTCACCCACACTGGCTGCCAGCTGTAGGATGGATGGAGTTGTTACTTCCTTTACACACCCTGTGCCAATGCAGGGTGACAGACCAGCATTTCACAGCCCACGCCACCATCCCTGCTGCTGCTTCGAGAGAGGAAAATGGGCAGTGAAGTCACTCCACATCCCCTGGGGAAATGTGGGGCTGGCTGAGCAGAGCCAGTGGCTCTCCTGGATGCTGCAGCCCCCCAAGCAGGAGCTGCCTTTCCATGGCACAGCCTCATCTCACCACACTGGTGAAGGAAGTGGATCAGAGAATCATGGAATAGCTTGGGTTGGTAGGGACCTCAAAGCTCATCCAGTTCCAACCCCCTGCCACGGGCAGGGACATCTCCCACTGGATCAGGGGGCTCCAAGCCCCATCCAACCTGGCCTTGAACACCTCCAGGGATGGGGCAGCCACCGCTTCTCTGGGCAACCTGGGCCAGTGTCTTAACACCCTTTTTAAGAATTTCTTCCTAATGCCTATTCTAAATGCTCAGAGTTCCTTAACTGGCACTTCAAAACAGGTCACATAAAAACTGGAAGATCAAGTTGTTCCTCGGCATCGCCATCAGTTACACACAAAGGTGCCGACTGCTGGGACTCACAGACTCATAATCTGGGGCATCACCTTCCACTGGAACAGGAAATTGAAACAGAAAGCTGAACTCTCATTGAATTTGTTTTGTTAGTCTGAGACATCTCTGCAAAGTCCCCTTGCTCTGCCCACAGCCCAGCTCAGAAACCCCACAGGGAGCCCAGTGCTGCTCACAGGATAAATCTGTTTGTCAGCATCCCCAGATGAATCTCTCCATGTGGTTCCCAGGCAAGCGTTAGCAGCTGGTGGCTGTGGGAGCCCAGTCACTCCCAGTTTGCAGGCAGCAAAGGCAGGAATTGCAGGGGGAGGACGAATACACAGGGCAGTGCTGGGCTCCCCAGGCTGTTTTTATTGAAAAGGCAGCTGAACAAACTAAACTCCTCCCAGGGGAGAGGCACTTTGCACAGAGTCACAAACTCTGTCAATCAAGGGATTTTGGTTTTTGATGTTACCAGCACTACATTTACTTGTAGGCAAGACTGAAGCACCGACCTCCATCTCTCATCCTATAGAATCATGGAATCATTAAGCTTGGAAAAGACCTCTAAGCTCATCCAGTCCAACCATCAGCCCAACCCCACCGTGCCCACTAAACCATGTCCTGAAGTGCCACCTCTACATGTTTTTTGACCCCCACCAGGGATGGAGACTCCACCACTGCCCGGGGCAGCCCCTGCCAGGGGCTTCACCACTCTTTCAGTAAAGACATTTTTCCTAATATCCAATCTAAATCTCCCCTGGCACAACTTGAAGCCGTTTCCTCTTGTCCTATCACTTGGGAGAAGAGCCCAGCACCCCCCTCACCACAACCTCCTTTCAGGAGCTGCAGAGAGCAATGAGGTGTCCCCTCAGCATCCTCTTCTCCAGACTAAGCAGCCCCAGGGCCCTCAGCTGCTCCCCATAACGCCTGTGCTCCAGACCCTTCCCCAGCTTTGTTGTCCCCCTCAGGACACGCTCCAGCAGCTCTGTCACACCCTTACCTGGAGGCCAATCCAGTGATGCAGGGGCTCAGCCAGGGACAGATTTACAATGTCACATCCCAGCCAGGTGCTGGAGGGAATCCGGCCATTGCACATCCCTCTATGAATCCCACGTGGCCACATCCAGCCCTGCAACTGTTTCCTGGAGGCTGCATCAAAGGATAGGGCCTAATTGAAGCCGTTTTCCCACCTGGATGGCTCTGGAAAGTCTTCTGAGGGACACAAACTTCCTGCAGATGTTTCCAATCGCTTACTGCTGTGCATCAAGGGAGAGAGCGGACTCCACCAGCTGGAAATACAAAGGCTTCCACATGCTAAAAGCACGATGGTAAAAATAAAGTCACCCAGTGCACACACTCCAAAAAAAGGTAGTAGTTTTATTTTCCTCAGTACGGATGTTCTTTACAGCAGAAGGTTTTCTTAAAAAACTATACACACATGGCTAGTACTGGGCATTGCAGTCTATGCTCCTAGAATCTCTAGAAAAGAGAAAGATCAACATACAGAGAAATCCTCACGGCCCATTCCTGCAGCCCAAGCTCTTTCCTAGGAAGATTCCCACTCCCCAGGGTCAGGACAAGGCGCTTGATACAACCACTCTATTTTGGTTTTAGGTTCATGTCTCTACTGTGTGCCCTGCAGCACCGACAGACTGAAGGGTTCATAGAATCATGGAAGCAGTTGGAAGGGACCTCAAGCCCATCCAGTCCCACCCCCCTGCCATGGGCAGGGACACTTCCCACTGGATCAAGGGGCTCAAAGCCCCATCCAGGCTGGCCTTAAGCCCCTCCAGTGATGGGACATCCATGATTCCTTCAATCATTAGAGAGTGATGCCACACGTAAGATCAAATAAGTCATGGGCACAGCAGTTTCAAGATGTAAAACTGCTTTAAACACAATTTTGCAGGATAAACAGAGCACATGTTTTATTAAGAGACATGATAAGTCAGCTTCACAGGTCCTCGATACCTTCTCACAACAACACTTAGGGATAAAAAACATCAAATCTAAGTCAGAGTCACTCAGCTGTTTCCTAATAAATTCTTACAGCTGACAAAGAGTTTCTTTTTTTTTTTTCTGCAAGCAGTTTTAAGAGAGTTATAAAGAGCTATCTGGGGAATGAATTAGTGTTCCAAACCCAAGTTACAAATCTATAAAACAGATTAGTATACTCACATAAGGCCACAAACACTGCAAACTGTCAGTGCCACTATTTAGGATCATTAAACTTAATCTTTTAATTAGCATAAGCTTTATTCCTCCATTACTTATTTTCAGTTCCAGGAGGAGATGAAGCTTCCCAAGCCTCATGGGAGATGCAGCAGTCGGGGGGGAAGAGGATCACAGTGCTGCTGGAAGGGGCACCCCTTGCTAATTGAACAGCCAGGTATTGGCCTTGCCTAATCCAATTCCATTTGAGTCTATCGAGTGAGCAACAACCAAATGGTTCTGAGACAGTAAAAAGGCATGCACAGCCAAATCCACTTAGCAGAGCCAAGAACACAGATCTATTGTGCTGCTGGGTTCACCCAACCTGCAACTTTCAACACGCTTTAGCCAAACAAATTGTTCCTCCCCGGTGGTTTTGTTTTTAAAGCCAACAGTGCGACGGAGCCTCAGCACTTCGAGTCGCATCAGAAACGGTGCATGAGAGTAGTCAGTTTTGAAACAGACTTAGGGTTTTTTTTTGAGGGGGGTAAATAGCTTCTGGAAGAGAATTTACAGGCACTGCTTACCTTGACAATTCGGACCATTGCCTTCCGTTCAAGTTTTAAAGTGCAAAACTTCATAGAGTCTTTGGGTTAAGAAATGTCAATTCCCATACAGAGCTGGCAGAGAAACAGCCAGAACACGTTGGGGTGATTGACAACTGTGAGAGTATCACAGACATTCACAACAAAAGCAAGATCTCTGCTACCTCTTTGATTTTGACACTGTTAGCAGCTGCTGCAAATCTCCTCTCCTCCCCTAGCCTTGGCAGGCCATGTGGTGTTCAAGGAACGATGGATTAGTAACAGTTGTGCTTGCAATTGCATTTGCATCTGCAGACCTTTGTCTAGAGAAGTATACACAGAGAGACTTTGGTGTTGCATAGTCTTTTTTAGAGAGAAACAGGCACTGCTGGAGGTTCTTCCGTGGTATATTGCCACCTAATACTGTAGATGCTCTCCACACCTTCCAATAATACATGTAAACTGTAATGGCTATGAATAAATATATTCAAGAGCATCTTGTGGTTTCAATAAAAGCAAGGTACAAAAATCTGTGTTAGGTTCTAAAGCTTTGGTCTAAACTGTGCTGTAACATCACCTGGCTTAGTGAAGAGCCCTCAGGAGAGTCCCTTGGGTACAGCACCTGGAACGGCACGATTCAGTCCATCGATTTTTAGTGGTTATTCTCTTGTCAGCTGTTAAGAGACATTTTCCCTCAAAACATGAAGAGATCATCTTTGTCTCCTGTGTTGGAATCTATTTTATTCCAGTCCACAGGGGAGAGAGTTTCTGCGCTCTGGATGTCTTGAGCCGTCAGTCCCGTGTCGAGGACGTGAGGGTTTGTTCTCGACTGAGCCAGTCTGAGAGGGGAGAGAAACAGAAAGTAAGACCACAAATCTGTGCAGTTTATAGCCTGGATTCTCGATGCACTTGTAATGCCAAGCCCTGCCTGCAGCTCCACATTTCAAACCCTTCCAATGGGATGAAATGATTCAGAAAGGGGAGAGCAGGCACGTAACGTTCACAGCGCTCTCAAGTTCACTGCAGCTTTGCTGTTGGTTTATCCTAATATTTCCTCTCCCAGCATTCAGGGAATCTGCAGTCTGGACATCTCATACATTAATGGGCTGGCAGAATGGTGCTGTTCTCCTCCCTGGAGCTGGCGGGTGCGTCCTTAGCTGGGAAGTTATCTCAGCACAAAGGCTGCGCTGACTAAAGGAGCAGCCTCACTGCAGTGACTCAGTTTTCATGGTGGGGTGTCTGGACACGCAGCTGCCCCAGCCCAGACAATTCAACTCCTTTAGTTAAGACCCAGCAGGACCCAGATGATGTTTAACCACCCCCAGGGTCAGCCTGAAGGGGTCTTCATCTCAGCCCATCCTAGATGTCTCATGAAACCTAACAAGCCCCAGTTTGTTGTGCTGTTATTAAATACCTCTGTGAAAGTGTAACACTGCAGCATCAATTCTCCCAGGGCCAAAGGTTAACTCAAATATTTGGTGTTTCATCCAGCGGAGCCACGGTGGCAAAAAAGCCTCAGATGAAACCGGCCTCACGTGTGGGTTTTAATAAAGAAGAAATACGACCAGAGATGATGATGTGTCAGGAAGGCTCTTGGAAGCATCCGCCTCGGAGGAGGAGCACTCCAAATACTGAGTCACCAGAAGGCCAAGGGTGATGTGACAGCTCGGCATCCAGCAATGCAAAACAAAAGACCGCAACCAACAACATCTGCTTAATTAAGTAGGGCGAGGAACAGAGGTGAGGGAACTAGACAGCATTAAGACATAAATTCAGGCAGCCCCTTTATCAAACACGACCGGGGACAGGGCTGCCATGGAAGTGGAAGCTGTAAATCACTCCTGAGAGCCAAACAAGGCATTAAGGTCTGTTTCCGTAGGGCTGAGCACGCAGTTTTTTGTGCTGCTGCGAACCCCGGCGGAGGCGAGAGGCTCTCCGGGAGGTGACAGCGTGGACTTGGCCCTGCTCCTGCCTGAGCCCTCTTGCAGCACCTTCTGGCTGGAGGAGGAGGCCTGGAGCTCTCTGCTGCCTCTGTAGCATCTGCAGCCAGGGCAGCTCTTTGCTCAGACTGGGGGCTCCATGTACTGATGCGGACGGTGGGACCCACACACTGAAGTGTCCCCGTCACCCGCAGGGGGGCTGTCTGTGTGAAGGCAGCCAGGAAACCTCACCTGAAGGGAAATGGATTTGTTTAACATTGCTGGATTGCTTGGCATGCACGTGCAGGGAAGCTCTTAGTTTGGACTGGGGAGTGGACTAAGCCAAATGAAGCTCCAGCCACAAACTCCGAACGTGCTCGGGCGCACGAATTCCAAGCTGGTGCATCAGAGCCTTCCTGATGCAACCGGTGGAGCAGGGATGCTGCCCTCTGCAGCTGCTGTTGGGCTGGGACAGATGGGAACGAGGTCCTAGGGTTAGTCCAAACCTATGGCAAGGGCAAGGATGGGTCAAGTCCCCTGTGCCAGAAGCTGGGACCAGCCTTGCTGCAGCTGGAATGGGGACTGGGAACAGGCAGCCTCAAGCCAACCTGGCAAAGCGGAAGCGGCCACGCCAACTGCTTGGGGAATTAAATTCCCTATCACATAGAGCCTCTCTCCATCCTTAAGAGGTTGTCAAAATATTTGGCTTATCAGCCAGCCTCAAAGCCTATCTTTCAATTACCAGCTGAGGCACTGATGGGGCAGCTGCCTAGGTCAGATCCCGGCGGCTGATTAGATTAGAAGCATTATTAACAGCCAGTCACCAGCCAAGTCCCCCGGGCTGCTCCCTGGTGGCGCGAAGAACTCATAAAGGGAGTTATTAGAATTACCTTGAAAATGCCTCGTCGAGACCATCATCCATTTCCTTTGTTAAAGAGATAAAAAGAGAAAGAAGTAGTTGCTAAGAGAACGCACAAAAGTGGGTTTTAGAGATCCAGCTCTGCACTTGAGCACGGCAGACAAAATATATAGATATATTGATTTGTGAGGGCCTAAAGCAACGCTGCTCTTGGCAATCTGCCTCCTTGGGAGGGTTTTATTTCACTCTCTGCACAAGCCCAAGAGTAAGAAGTATAATTCTGGGTGGTTCAGGCTTCCTCAGAGCTATCCCAGGGCTTGGGGCCAGGATGCTGTGCTCCCCTTGCAGCCCAGGGATGGAGCCCTTTCCTAGTGTCTCCAAACCAGGCTAATTCTGTCCCCCTGCCTGCATGGGCTGGACTTGTCCCAGCAGCTGGTCCGCATCCCCCTCCAGGGTTAACCACAAGCTTCAGCTCTTCTTCCAGCTCCTGCCACACTTGTGGCACACGCTGCGGGTTCCTGCTAAGAGGAGGGACCTGACAGAGCCTGGCAAGATGCTCCAGGCAACCTCTGGGGCTTTTCCGGATCAGGAACTCTGCATCAGCCCAGGGGGAGCCTGCACTGCTTGGAACCAACCCTGGGATCCTTCATCTCTGATCTGCTCCTAAGGTTGCTCCTAAGAGGAAGCATTTGAACTGCCTGGGGGAGAAAGGTTTCCCAAGGAGGAAGACGGGCTCTGCGTGAGGGCTTTGCTATTCCCAAAATCTTTTGGTGCACTTCCAGAGTAAATACAATATGTAAAATATGAAAACCCTGCAAGAAGGGAGGGACTGGAGACTGCTGATAAGCCTCCAGGATTTGATATGTCTTAGAGCTGATCTTCAGGTTTAACCTGAAAAGCCTCACGCTCAGACCTGGCAGACTCAGGCTCCAGGCAAAGGCCTTTATCGTTCCATTCTCCAAAATTCAGTGTGTTGCCAGGGAGGGCATGTGGTGAGAATGAGGTCCCAGGTCAAGTGGGGCTTCAAAGATCACCCAAGCCCAGCTGGTGAAGCTTCCCTAGGGATGCACACCCAGGCACGCCAGCTGGGTCATTATTTTTCCATTAGTGGTCCACGAAACAATTAAGCTGGATGATTGAGAACATGTTAGAGAAGCCATCCATGCTCACACAAGCAAGATACGGCCACAAACACCAAGGGAAAATAAAGAGTAATAATGAACATATAAATATAACCTGGGTTTAGTGAACGGTAAACAAAAGCCATCAACATAATGTTTTTTCCCCCTGAATGGCGCAGTTAGGTGGTCTCTCAATTAAGTGATGAACCACTGAGAAATGCTGCTTTAGAATAAGTAATATTCAATTATCTGACAGCAGCATTTCTCAGAGAGCCTCGCAATCTCCTTCATTTATTTACTGAGCCTAAAAAGGGCAGTGGGTACTTGAACGCCAATCGATCATTTCAAGATCATGGATTTAAACTGGAAGGGGGAAGATTTACATTGGGCATCGGGAAGAAATTCTTCACAATGAGGGTGGGGAGGCCCTGCCACAGGTTGCCCAGAGCAGTGGTGGCTGCTCCATCCCTGGAGGTGTTCAAGGCCAGGTTGGATGAGGCTTTGAGCCCCCTGATCCAGTGGGAGGTGTCCCTGCCCATGGCAGTGGGGTGGAACTGGATGGGCTTTTCCAACCCAAACCATTCTATGATTCTAAGAAAAGCCCTATGATGGGACCTGGAGCACAAGAAATAGAGGTGGCATCACACCCTTGGGCTCAGCAGATGCTGCAGTGCCCCAGGCACACACTCACCCACACCACGTTGTTATTTACAGAGGAGCTGGGCCCAAACGAGCTGTTATCCAGGCATGGGGAGTCTGAGCTGCTGGTCAGGGGCAATTTGGCAGAGTCTTCTAAATCCAGCAAGTTCCCCGTGGCTGTTGCTGTGAACAAAGCAGAGAGGGAATGAGGCAGGGGAGGGGAAAACAGAGATGACACAAAACCAGTGTAGTGCAGAAATTCCTTTCCCTCAAAAGGGGAATCAAAAGGTTGGATTGAATTGAATGAGCTGTGTTCACCCCAGCTGGGTGATGATGATGATGAAGATGATGATGATTATTATTAATATTCAGCCTGAATAATTTATGATGCTTATCAAGCACCCAAGACCCTCCCCCTGACAGGGATGCAGAGGAGGATCAGCCACCTCATGCCTCCAGCAGCCATCGGGGAGAATCCTGGATAACCACACATGTCCAGGATGAGCCAGGATCAGCTCCAGGCAAAACTGAGACATCTCGAGCCCAGAGCATCCCTGACCCCAGGTGGAACAGACCCTGAGCAATGTCCTCAGCTCAGGTCACGGCATCAATTCAGCACCTTACAAAGCTGCATTACTATTTTAACGCACCGAGGGCAAATCCTGCAGGGGTGCAGAGCTGTTTCTAGCTTGGGGGCAGCAAGTACACCACAGGCTGGGTTGTTTCAGGGAAGCCTCAGCCCCAGAGGGTTGTGGAACATTGGAATAGCACCCCAGGGAAGCAGTCAAGATGCCAAGCCTGAAAATATTCAAGAAGCATTTGGAAAAGGGCCCTCAGACCTTTTGTGTGTGAATGTTGGGGTTGTCCTGCGCAGGGACAGGAGTTGGACTCAATGATCCTTGTGGGTCCCTTCCAACTCAGGTCATTCTATGATTCTGTGATTCTCCCCATCACCCTGCAGCAGTGGTGATGCAGAAGAGCCCCAGCTGCCGAGCATCCCCCGGGCAGAAGTCAAAGCCCATTCCTACACTCATGGCAGCCCCAGGCATCATTTATCCCCATGTGCCACCGCCTGTGACAGATTCCTCCAGTCCTGGGCCTTTGCACGAAGAAATGAGATGTGCCAGCCTGGATGGAAGCCCAGTTTAATGCTATTTTTCTCTGTGCCAAATCCTCTTATCTCCATGGCCAGCATGGAAGAGAGATTAGCCTTTTGTCCCACTTCTCCCTGGCTACGCGTCTTGCATTTCAGAGGCAGCAGAGGAGCCACGCCAGGCACTGAATTATGAGGCAGTTTACTATTTAATTGTTTTATTTTCACATGCCTCTCCTTCCTTAGGGGAGTGAGAGACAGAGAGATGCACCTGGATGTTCATCTCCTTCAGCTGATGGGACAACAAGCCTTTTGGGTCCAGGACAAATCCAAAATCAAACTCGGGATGTGCAAGTCTGCACTAAGCTTGTAAGGACATTACAGCCAATTTGTCCTGAGCAGAAGTAAACAGATTGGGGATTGCAGCTGAGTACGAGGGGCTGCAGGAGTTATTTAAGAGGGAGATGGAAAGACCTGACAGGTGGCCACCACATCCCAAGTGCTCTGCCAAGGGCAACATCTCTGCTACAACAAAAGTGTTTGCTCCTCGCTGGTCTTCAAAACCCTCCCAGGAGCTGCTCAAGGGAAAACCCCGCAGACCTCAAGTGGTTCCCAAGCCTGAAGCCAAGATCTGCTGTTGGTGACTTACGTGTGCCTGGATGGGCAGGGGCTTCTGAGCTGGGGCTGCTCGTCCCTTCTGCTTCCAAGATGGATCTTTCCCGCTTTTCCTTCTCTGAAAAAGAAGGAGACCCTGTCACTGCCTGCAGAATACTTCCCTACAAGCTTTTGGGACAGTAGGTACAGATAGGATGGACCACCAGGTCTCCTCTGCCCACAGCAGCTCAGGCTCTGGGTGTGTTTTATAAACACATGGAAGGGGAAAGGAAAAAACCCTGACAGCAGCAGGGCTCTGCGGTTCCACAGCCAGGCACCAAGTCCTTCACAGCTCACCTGCACCAAAGGAGCGCGGCCAAAATGTGGCTGGATTTACAAGGCTGTCGAGAGAAACCTGGAAGACGCCTTAAATCACATCAGAGTTTGGACCAACCTTAAGGGCAGCCTGGAAATCTGGAGAGCGAGGGGAAATGGCACTCGAAAGCTGGAAAAAACCCCAGAGTCATCCCTTGAACTCTCAAGAATGGGAAGAGAGAAAAAAAAAAAAAACCCTCACCTTCCTTAGCTGCTTGCCAGAACTCAAAGGCGATTTTGAAGGCCTGGGCTACGGTGAGAGTGACTGCTTGTGCCTGAAAGACAGTGGGGAGGCAGCACCTTAATGGATAGCTCTGTGTAGATTTAAATCATTGGGAGGTTTTGCTGTGCAGATTCATGGCAAGCTGGATCCAAGCAGTCCTCTGCTCTGCAGGCTCCCTGCTTGGCTGGGGAGGGGTAATCAAAGAGCGATGGAGGCAGAGGCTTGCTCCCTGTAGGACACCCAGCTCCTTGCAGACACAGCTTGAGGTGTAACAGGAAGACTGAGGAGACAGGGACAAGGCTGTCGCAGACACTGCACTGATGGATGGGGAGAGAAGAGCTGCTCCTGACCACAGGACACAAGCACAGCTCTTCCTGCACCCCACACGGGATCTAAACAAGTCTAAGAAGTGCTGCACAGCCCTGGGTTTGTCTTTGCAGCACCCTGAGGGATGTGGGGTGGGATGGGCTGCACCCACCGCAGAGCATCACCCACCAGAACAACACCTCAAAGGGAATCAGTGCCTGGGCAAAGCCCTGGGCAAGTTGTCGGCCACACCAGTGCTGGGGAAGGATGTGCAAGGTCCATCCCACCCCAGCACTGCGTGCATCTGGGGGCATGAGGATGCTCTGAATGTGCAGCTCTCTCCAACGGGAAGCAACGTGAGAAGGACAAGAGAGACTCCAGGGTCTTCTCTTGGCTCCTCTGAGCTATGCTGAGGTCTTGCTGGCTCTGACCAACACCATGAGCTCGTTTTGCAACATCCAGGGCTGCAGCAGGAGCAGGGACATCTCCCTTGAGCTCCTCCATTCTGTCCCAAGCCGACAGCTTGAGCAGCATTAAAAAACCCCACCACCTTCAGTAGCCCGAGTTGCTGGAGGATTTATAAATAGTGCCATAAATGCCAGTTTCATTACGAGAAGGCAGAGCTCCCGAGCAGTTTAAGTGCAAGGAGATAACGAGGAACACTCCACAAGAGCCTCGAGGCACGAGTTTGCTTTACAAAGTTGCAAACTAAACAAATCCGGGTGTGTAACCCCTCAGCCCCTGGGAGCGGGGAGGATGGAGATGTGGGGGGAGCACAGGGGTCCCCCGAATCCAGCCAGGGGGGGTGAGGAACCCCCACCAAACCTCTTGCTGCCAATTAAGCCTCGCAAAGCTCATCTGAATGTCGGAGCTATTTACATCTTTGATGGAAGTGCAAACGCTTTATGGCAAAACCTTAAATATGGTAATTAAGTATGAAACTCCTCACAGCTGTTTACAATTTAAGCTGTCACATCTGAATCAAGTTTAATAGACCCAGAGACCGTTGAGAATTACCCATGAACTAAAAATACAGGCTAATTATACCCCCGTGACTGGGAGCTGTGCCTTCAATTCAGGGACTCTGCCCTGGGGCAGGGACAGGCCCTGGTCTGGGAGCAGGACATCGTGGTACCAACACAGCATTCGTGTATTTTATAGACAAGGAAAAAGAAAATACTTCTAGTTTTTGCCACAAAAGGCCTTGGAGAACCTTATTTGGAGGGAGACGCACCGAGCTGATGCACCACTGTGATAATTCTTTTTTGCACTGGGGAGATTTAAATTTTAATTTGCAGAGTGAGGCTTATCTTCGCCGTGCAAGGATGGGAGCACACGCCACAGAAAGGAGAGACAACTTGTAGCTTCCATTATTCTCTCCCAGGAAAAAAAAAATGAGGCAAGGAGAAGCACCGAATGTTAACAGAGCTGCAGTGGCCGTGCTCCGGACCCAGGGATGCTCCTAAGGACCCAGGAATCACCATGCTGGGATGCACCAGGTGGGAACAGCTCTCCTGAGGTTTGTTTTGCTGCAGATTTGGGAGAACCCACTCTCCAGCCCTGCGAAACGCACCAGGGAAAGGAGGCAGAGGGATCCAATCTGCCCTTCCTCTCCCCTGAAGTCTCTCTTGTCATAGGGCTCAGCCCCCAGCTCTGCCTCCACCAGAGACACCCCTAGGGCTCTCCTTGCCCCACCTGCAGCTGGTACCCAGTGACCCACTTCTCTCCCTCACCAGCTCATCAGGGCTGGGCCTCTGCCCATCCCAATGCCCTGAATCAGCAGGAAAAAAAAACCCCTGAGCAGGTTCAAAGCAAGACCCAGAGACTGTTTTCTGTTCTCCTCTGAGCCCCATCCTCAGCACGCAGCGGGGTCTCCCGCGCTGCTCCCGTGGGGAGGACACGACCCCATCTGCAAAGACCCCACTAAAAACTGGACAGGGAGCTTCAATGGCAAGAAAGAGAAGGCAGCCAGGGCAGCGAGCCCAGAGCCACTGGCCAAATGCCTCCCACAAACACAGCTGCCCCTCGGGCACCTCTCTGCCAGCCTCCCTGGAGACTTCCTCGCCTGCCAAAGCCTCTCCACACGCCGGGCTCAGCCAGGTGCCAGCAGCCCAGGAAAGTGGATGCTGAGCAGGGAAGAGTCCCAGCAGCCAGGACCACAGCATGGCAGAGGTGTTTCACGTGCAGGGCCAGGTCCTCTCACCCCCGTCCTAGACTTTGGGGCAGAGCTTTTACCTGCTAAGACAATGGGCTGAATCCAGCCCAGAGCTATGCCCGCTCGAGAGCGACAGCCAGGCACTGCCAGCAGGAGGGGGTGGCAGCAGGAGGTGGGTGCTCTCCCAGAGCCGTTTGCTGGGGCAAAGCCTCTACCCATGGGCAGAGCTGTTATCTCACCACAACAGCCCCTCTCTGCTTCCTCCTCCTCCAGCCACATCCCCATTTCCTCCTCTGGACTGACCATTTTCCGTTTGGTACAGAGGAAGGCATGGCACTCCAGGTTCTCATTGAGCTGGTTCTGGGCAATGTAGGCAAACACTTTATCGTGGATCTTGTCTGCCGTGCAGTAGGATATCCTGAAAGACAGAATGAAATGTCTTGTCTGGGGCACTGCACAAAAGAGAGATCAACCAACCCCTTCCTCTGATCTACCCCAGGGCGTCCAGCTCCGGGGCCAAGCAGGGAAGGCAGAGGGAGCTTGGGAGCATTACCAGGCTTCAGTGGAACTCCTTCCCAAAGCAGAGGAGTCAGTGCCACAGGCTGGAGCATAAGAGGAGTCCAGAGCAACTCCCAGAGCCATGATGTGAACCACGTGCATCACACACAGAGGGAGGAAAGAAGAGAAAGTGCTTCAGCTTGTGGGAAAGGACAGGTTAGAGAAGGTAAAGGCTCTGCAGTGTGCCAGCATGGGACCACACCTGACGTGCTCTGCCTTCAGAAGAGAAACTCCAGAAGATTTTTCTTGGAGGATAAGCTTGCAAGGAGAAAGAAAAGACTTTTTCTCAGTCTACAATTTAATCTTGAGGCTCAAACCAGGGAAAGAAATTGATGCAGGGATGACCAAGAAAAGCTGTTTGAAAGGCTGAAATTCAGGCTCCAAGATCTGCAGTAGCAGATGCACACAGTCCTTTGAGACCACTGAGCACTGGGGACGTGGGGAAGGAGGCTCAGCCTCCCCAGTGCAGCATCCCCAGGATGGCCACCATCTCCCAGTCCCCAGGCAGGGCAGGGCTGACTCCAAAATGCTGAAAAAGGCTCTGGAAGACCAACAGGCTGAGCAGTTTGGGGAGATCAGGCTATGATCCATCCATCTGTACCAGGAGCTGCAGGACTGAGCATCTCATCTGAAGCCAGCGAGCAGTGGCAGAAGCAGCCCCAGAGGTTTAGTGCAAGGCAGGAGGCAGCAGCAGCAAGCAAAGCCACTTCCCTGGGCACGTAACAGATCAAAAGAGGTGTTAAGGAAAGAGAAAGCCCCAGGAAAAAAAGATGGAACACTTTGGTGAAAGCTCTCCTATGGCCCCAAGTTGCCCCTTCAGCTCCTGCTCCCCCTGCCCCTGAGAGCTTGCCGCGAAGGGATGGGAAGGTCCCAGCTGGGACTTAAACCACATTCAAAATGTATTTACACCACATTAGTTTCCTGTTGTGTGTGAGGATGGCTCTGCTCAATGCCCTATAGTATGTTTTAAAGAGCTGAGCCACGCTGTGGATTAAAGAGGTACTTGGAAGTTCACTCCTCTCTCCCATTACAGTGTGGCCACTCAAAACAATCGTGATGAGGCCACAGGTCATCTGTGCCTGCACGTGGCCCGTGCAGCACCCCCAGTGCTCAGCTCAGCAGTTGATGGCCACTAGTTTCTAGAGAAAGGGTAACTCCCTCCTGTCTCTAGAGTGAGCCTGTTTTATGACCAAGGCCTCTGGCAGTAGCACATCTGGTGACAGTGACTGCATTTTAGCCATGGCCACCCTGTCCTGCCCAAACACCCGATCTGGGGTGAGAGCTCCAAGCCAACATCTCCCTGGCGAGTGGAAAAGCTGAAGAGAAGCCAGCAGAGTTGTTCGAGGAAAGCCCTGGCACTGCTACCAATGGAGCACACTCACAGAGGGGGAGATGACCCCTCCCCATGCACACAAACCCCAGGTTTCACTGTAACCCCCCCTCTTGCAGCACCAGCACCTTTGGGGAGCAGCAGCAGCCCCCACACCAACAGCCTCATTAGGACACACTGGGTTCAGCCAACTGGATCAAGAGGATGCTCGTACACAAGCACTGCCCAGCAGGAAAGGCTTTATCACCGGCTGTTAAAGCATCCAGGCAGAATTTAAGGCAGCATCTGGAAATCCCAGCCCCACATCTCTGCTTTCACACCAGCACAGAGATCCTGATTTTGGCATGATTGCACTCGTGGCTGCTGTGCCCAGCTCTGCTCTTTATCTCCTGGAGAAGGCAGGGGCTCAGCACCGGTGGTCGTACACGACTGCTTAGTTTAAACTAGGCAAAAGCAAGCAGGTTAGTGGAGGGGTTAGAGAGTGCCAGTGCTCCCCATCCCACATTTAGCACAGGGGAACAGAGCAGGAGTAGGAGAGAAGTGTGGGGACGAGGGATGCAGGAGGAAGGGGGACGAGGGATGCAGGAGGACGAGGGCCAGATCCAAGCTGAGCTCTGCTCCACCAGGCTTGTGCCTGCCTCCAGCTTCTTTGGAAGAAACACTTGCCAAAGACTGAGGAGCAGACATGGGATAACTCATCCTCACCCTCCCCACGCTGGTACTGGCTCTCAGCAGCAGTTCCAGCCCTGCCCCTTGTCAGAGCTATTGAAACAGATGAGAGGTGCCAAGCAGCCATCGAGGGGAGCGCAGCCCCAGCTCCTCACCCACTCAGAGACACTCTGACCATCCTTTGTACTCGACTCCTGCCACCACCCTGAAGCTTTGGCATTTCTAGTGCTGACAACAGGCAATAAAGCCACGTGTGCCCATGGAGCACTTGGCCGTGGACCTGTCATCCACACACACAACACCTCCAGGCTTGCCACGTCTTTCCTTACCCCAGGCTGAACACTTATTGCACCAGGGATAAATTTACCTTAGGTTTAGCAACCACCCTCCTTCCCTCACCACAGGACCTGATGGCAAGTGAGGTGTCAGCTCAGCCCAGGTGGAGATGAAGCAGATGAGGACCCTTGGGGCACACACCCACCGAGGTGCATCCTGAAACCCACCTGTATATGGAGACGTTCTCGATCAGCTCGTTCGTTCCGCTGTCGTTTAACACGATCCCTCTGGGTGAGACTTTCAGAGTCACCTTCTGCAGCTTCTTTCCACTTGCTTTTGCCTTTGGAAAGAAGAGAGGGAGAGGAAAGTCACAGGTTTTTAACCCAAATACATCCTAAGGTGCATGAGCAGAAGAGACTTCACATAGAACTGCACATTAATAGCACCTGTTGGTACCACAGACTGAATTTACTGCTAGGTGTGACAACGCACTCATTAAAACTTTACCTTCCCTGAAGTAGTGATTTTTGCTGGCATTAATAAGACAAGGCCACACTCCTTCCACCCCAGCCCACACAGAGCTACTTCCAGCCCAGCACCTCCATAAGGATTTCTCCATGGCCATCAGCGGCCGCTCCGGCCGCATGGTGCGAGCACTTGGTGAAACCCCAGGGAATTCTGTTTTTAGGGCCAGCTCTGGAGCAGAAGGAAACACCAGCATGGACCAGGGATGGTCCTGCATGACATGGGTGCCAAGCAGCTGCCTTCAGGCTGTGCTGCCAAAACTCATTTGAGCAGCAAAGCATCCCCGTGCCAAGGTCAGGACACTGGCTTAAAAAGTAACCAGACTTTTAAGAGCCACTTTCTCTCATTTACTAGTTTTGTGCTTTCAGGTTACATTCAGCTCACATTCAGCTCGCTGCTCAGCTTCTCTCCTTAAAAACACAAACAGCCAGCAGATTGCAGACCTGGAACCTCAGCCCTGCTCCCTGGGGACCTCACTTGAGCCACATCCAGACCAGCTGGTGGTGGGTCCTGTCCCTCCGGGCTGTCCTCAGCTTGGGGTTTTTATTTAAGGGCTCTATTCTCTGTTGATCAGAGCAGACATGAAAGGCTCTGCCAGCAGCTCCTGTTTCATGCAAGCCCTCCCCTCCCAAGCAGCTCAGCACATGCCAGGAAAGGCTCTGTCATTACCCAGTGCAGCTTGCCACCCCATTGAGTTTTATGACGGTTCACTGTATGACTGGGGCTTTGCCTCATTCAGTTTTATAAGGGTTTAAAGAAGAGTTAATTTTACTTGTAGTCTTGTGAGCAGGGGCTCCAGAGAGGTTTGGTGCAAGAGGATGGCTGGAAACAGGGGTTGGATGGGGTCTTGAGCAGCCTGGTCAAGCAGGAGGTGTCCCTGCCCATGGCAGAGGGGCTGGAACCGGATGATCTTTAAGGTCCCTTCCAACCCAACCCATTCTAGGATTCTATGAAATCGGATCCTCTCACATCAGAGGTCAGAGCAGACTGTGGCTGCACTGGCTGGGAATCAGAGCAAGCTGTCCTGCTCCCATCTACTCTTAACCTTCCAAATTAAAGGCAGGAAAACTCAGAACTGTATCCCAGCTCTTGCTCACACACTGGCTGCACTCAAAAAGCTCTCCCTCCCCTGCATGGGGAGAGATGGCCCCGGGGAAGACTGATTTTACTAGGTCAGAGGCTCCTTCCACACCCTGGGTCATCCAAGCTTATCACAGGGAGCCAGAGCTCAGACACGTTACACCAGCTCTCCACAGCCTGCCCCCTCCGTGGGCTGGGGTTGGTCCTGAGAGCCTTCTGGTGCTGCTCTCTGCATCTCTACCAACACCACCAGACACCTCCTGAACCTTCCTCAGTGACAGAGTGGTTTGAGCAGCAGGAGACGGGGCCCTGCTCCAGCACGGACACTCACGGTAGCGACGATCCTTTTGACGGCGGCTGCGGAGAGCTCCTCTCCCTTGGGCTGCTCCACCAGTGTCATTCCCATGTACTTGAGCCTGAAGAGCATCCCCTCCAGCAGCGTCTCACGGGTATCTGTCCAGTTCTCTGGGAGCTCTAGAAAGACAACAAAGAGGCTCTTGGGTTCCCAAATGCATGAGGATACCCCATCAAGCTCCGAGGGAGGGTTTAGGTACGAGCAAGGGGTTGGTTTGGCCATGCTGGAAGCTCACAGTACTGCCCAGTGCTTGTGAGGTGCTGGGGGATGGAGACGGGGCAGGGAAAAGAACAAGCTCTCTGGCCTTAAACTGCACCAGGTGAGTTTTGGAAAAATGTCTTTACTAAAAGAGTGGTGAAGCACTGGCAGAGGCTGCCCAGGGCAGTGGGGGAATCCCAACCCCTGAAGGGTTCAAAAAGCATGTAGATGTGGCACTAAATAACATGCTTTAGTAGGCACAGTGGGTTTGGGCTGATGGTTGGATTGGACGAGCTTAGAGGTCTCCTCCAACCTTAACAATTCTATGAGTTCTTTCCACAAGCCACAGCAAATATGAGCAGCCCTTTAAGATCCATCAGCTCCTCAGTTTAATTGTGGCTGTCCATGGACACCCCATAAAAGAGGGGATCCTGAGCATCAGCCCCAGCCTGGCACACGAGAGGATTTAGTACCACCTATGCACAGTAACAACCTTCCTCTGTGCTAATCACATCACCCATGGAGGCTAAGATGGGATTTGCCACCAGCAAAGCCCACACACAGAGATCCAGGTGATGGGACTTGCTATATCGGTCACCAACAGCCCCGAGAAGGCCATCACAATGGTGAAACCTCAGCGAGGAGAGGTCTCTGCTCTCCCCTGGAAATCATCAAGGAGCCACCAGCCTCTTCCCTTACGTGCTGGGAAAGAAGGTCCTAAGTACAGAGATGAGTTTGGGACCAAACTGAAAATCAGGTGGGTATTTCTAAGCCTGAAGTTGCAGAGCAGGAGTGAACTTGTAGGCATGGAGCAGGCAACCCATGATCTGCAGCTCTTGCCTTGAGCAGGAGGCAACAAACCGCAGCCCTCCCAAGGTGCCCCATGGCCCTGGAGAGGAACTTCCACTTGCTGCAGACAAAACATGACCCTGAAGGCTTTTCTGCCTTGGATCCAGATTCCTTTGGCTGCCTCCAAATTGCAGGGCCAGGAGGTCAAACCAGGAGTCTGGGCTGTGGGGACACAGTGAGACGAAGAGAGGAGATGATCCGAAGGCTGGAGCACCACCCGTTTGAGGACAAGCTGAGAGAGTTGGGGTTGTTCAGCCTGGAGAAGGCTCTGGGGAGACCTTAGAGCAGCCTCCCAGTACTCAAAGGGGCTCCAGGAAAGCTGGGGAGGGGCTCTGGATCAGGGAGTGCAGGGATAGGATGAGGGGGAATGGTTTTCCGCTGAAAGAGGGGAGATTGAGATGAGATCTTGGGAAGAAATGTTTTCCTGTGAGGGTGGGGAGGCCCTGGCCCAGGTTGCCCAGAGCAGTGGTGGCTGCCCCATCCCTGGAGGTGTTCAAGGCCCGGTTGGATGGGGCTTTGAGCCCCCTGATCCAGTGGGAGGTGTCCCTGCCCATGGCAGGGGGGTGGAACTGGATGATCTTCAGTGTCCCTTCCAACCCAAACCATTCCATAATTTGATGAGACGCATCCCTGGGGTAACCCCCGGTGACTCAGCCTCCCAGCAAAGGTGAGACAAGAGATAAGCCATAAACCCTGGCACAGTGGCACCATTCCCAGCGCCAGGCGTGGGTGCCAAGCAATGAACCATCCTGGCCAGCTCAGCACTGACTAAGTTTGACATGACAGAAGCTGGGTGGGAGTGGTCCCAAGGGACACCAGGGTTTGCAGGTGCTTCATGCCTGACACACAGCTCCCAAATCTGAAGGGGGAAAGGAAGGACAAAGAACAGGTGGGATGCTGCATCTGCCACATGCCCCAGCTGGAAACAGAGGGTGCTAGTGGAAAACCTGGGCTTTTCAAAAGCCATGGGTGCTGCTGCTGTGCTCCCACCTGCAGTAAAGCCAGGTGGGAATGCTGGGGTGGAGGGCAGGTTGCATGGGATGGATGAGCAGCTGCCTGCCCCACACACCCTGCCTTGCAAGCCTGGTAGAATAAATGGCCCATGGTCCCAGATGCTGCATAGGGCAGCTCAGGGCCTCACCAAGGACTGGGATCCCCACTCCTAGAACCCCACAAGCACCCCAACACTGCTTAGGACGTCGGCTCCAACAAGGTGCTGGGCACCCATTGCTAGCACCAGCCTGGGATGGAAACAGAGGTGGTTTAAGTGCTGCTACCAAAGTGCTTTCAGAAAGGAAGGAGCACCCAAGGCAGCACAGACAGACAGACAGATGCATCCTGCTCTGTCCCGCTCACCACCGCCTCACCCACCACTGCAAGCACCCAGGCCTGGGGTGCACCCATCCCAGGGGGTGACAGGGATACCCCCCACCCCGCATGGTGGGTCTTTTCCATGGGGTGATGGGGATGCCCTCCAAACCCGGAGGGTGGATCTGTCCCAAGGGTTAATGGAGATGCCCCCCAAATCTGGGGGGGTGGATCTGCCCCATGGGGCGATGGGGATGCTCCCCAAACCCAGGGGGTAGATCTGCCCCATGGGGCGATGGGGATGCCCCCCAAGCCTGGGGGGTAGATCTGCCCCATGGGGCGATGGGGATGCCCCCCAAACCCGGGGGGTAGATCTGCCCCATGGGGCGATGGGGATGCCCCCCAAACCCGGGGGGTAGATCTGCCCCATGGGGCGATGGGGATGCCCCCCCACCCTGCAGAGGTTACAAGGCTGTTTGTAAGGTCACTCAGTTGCAGGCTCACTGCAAGCCCAAGGGGGTGTCTCTGCCAAGGACATTCCCCAAGGCCATGTCGGGGTAGCACCCCACGTTTGCTGCACAACCCCCTCGCCCCATAGCTGCCCCCCAGCCAGCTGCCCCCCCTCACGTCCCGCAGCTGCCAGCCCTTAATCCTAGCGGAAAGGTGGAAGGATGCCGGGTCAATCCCATCAGATTAGTGAAGTCATGGAGTTTGATCTCGCCTGGGGGTGGCAAGGGGTTCAGGCAGGACAAGGCACCACCCCCCCCGCCCACTGTGATGCTCAGGGACCCTCAGCCAGGCAGGGGTCAGCAGGGCTCGGACCCATGGCTGGGCTGGGGATCAGTGGGACCCCCTTTGCTGGCCACAGCAGGAAGACGGTGGTGGGGGCTGAGTGGCCACTTGCCCGGGGGCCATCGATTGCATGATGGAACCAGAAGTGGGACAAGGCCAGAAACTGCCCACCGGGCTCCTCTGTCCCTCACCCTGGCCTTGGGGACAGGGATGAGAAAAGGGACAGAGATAGGGACAGCCCCACCCCCACTCCCCCCCATCCCACCCCATTGCTGAATGAGGAAAGGGGTGCAGGGGGAAGGTGATGGGGAGCAAAGTGGGGGGCTAAAAGGAGTGGAAAAGGGGTGGGAGAAGACGAAAGCAGAAAGATGTGGGGGTGGAAAAAAGCGGAGAGAGTGCACGGTGTGACATGGGGGGGCAGGAGGGGGGGAGAAGATGCTCAGAGAGGGAGAGAAGTGGGTGGAAAGGGTTGGGGGAGGAGTGGGATAAAGCCAGGAAGGAGAAATGGGGGTGCAGGGTGAGGAGGGCAGGGGGAGAGGGACAGACTACGGGACAAGGGGGGGGACGACAAAGAGGGGTGTGGGACAAGGAGGGGGGCTGTGGGAGAAGAGTGCACGACAAGGTGGGGTGAGGAAAAAGAGGGGGTGCAGGAAAAAGAGGGGGTGCAGGAAAAAGAGGGGGTGTGAGACAAAGAGCAGGAAGGAAAAGAGGGGTACGGGACAAGGAAAAGGGGGTCGTGGACCAGGGGGTGCAGGTTAAGAGGGGAGTGTGGGACAGGGGGGCAAAGAAGGATGTGAGCCAAGGAGAAAGGGGGTACGGGACGGGGGGGTGCAGGACAAAGGGGGATGGGAAAAGAGGGGGTGCGGGACAAGGGAGGAGGGGGTAAAGAGGGGGTGCGGGACAAGAGGAGGGGGAGCGAGAGAAAAGGAAGAGGAGTGCGGGACAAGGGGGTGCTGGTCAAGGGGGAGTGTGGTACAATGGGGGGACAAAGAGGGGTGCGGGACAAGGGTGCAGTGGGTGCGGGACATGGGGGGTGCGGGACAAGGGGGTCGGGGAGCGCGGAAAAAGGAGGAAGGGTGGGATAAAGAGGGAGCGGGGGTCCCCGCGTCTCACTCCGGTGGCGACCGCCGGCCCAGGCGGGTCTGTGGCCGCTCGGGCTCCGCAGCAGCGCTCGTCCCGCAGACTTGAGCGCGTCCATCGCCCCCCCCGCCGCAAACTTTCCGCGGCGCCAGCGCTGACCGCGTCCGGGGGCGGGGCCAGTATGCAAATCTGACCGTGACGTCACGAGACCACGCCCACCCAGCCACGCCTTGGGGGGCTCTGGGATGCCCAGAGATACGCGGGGAGGGGGGGGGGACACCCTGGGCTGGGGGGGGGGCAGAGATCTGCGGGCACTCCGAGAGTCATGGATTGGTTTGGGTCGGAAGGGTCCTCAAAGCCCATCCAGTTCCAACCCCTCTGCCATGGGCAGGGACACCTCCCACTGGATCAGGGGGCTCCAAGCCCCATCCAGCCTTGAACACCTCCAGGGATGGGGCAGCCACCACTGGACAACCTGGGCCAGGGCCTCCCCACCCTCATTGTGAGGAATTTCTTCCTAATGTCAAAACTACATCTCCTCTCTTCCAATTTAAAGCAGTTGCCTCTCATCCTATCACTCCAGGCCCTTGTAAAAAGCCCCTCCTCAACTTTCCTGGAGCCCCTTTCAGTACTGGAAGCTGCTCTAAGCTCTCCTCAGAGTCCTCTTCCCCAGGCTGAACAACCTCAACTTTCTCAGCCTGCCCTGAGATCATCTTCATAGCCATCTGGGGACTTGGGGGTCCCCAAAAACTGCTGGTCCCCCGAGATGTGGGGTCTGTTGCTTCCCCCCTGGAGACCTGGGACCCCCAGAGCCCCCTTGCAAACACCTGCAGGAAGAGGCAGAAAACAACATGGTCGGGGAGGGGGGAGGCATCTTTCCCACAGGGGTCCCACCTCTCCCATGGGGGTCCCACTCAGGTTCAGGGCAAGAAACCCTTCCTGGGGTTCCATAACTGCATGATCCACATGGCCCTGCTTTAGCGTACTCAGATGACACTAAAAAAGTTGTGTTTGCCCCAAGAGGTGTTTAATTGCCTCCACCCTGGGATGAGAAAGTGTGGGATGGTATTAAATATGGTGTTTGATAGAAGTTATCCTGAGCACGCGCCGCCCCTCCGTGTCACCGCAGCCGCCAGCGCACTTTTAATTCAGACTGAACATAATTGTATGGAAGATTAAGGCCCTCAAAGGCTTTCCGAAATTAAAAGGATAATAACGAGGAGGTTAAACCCCATATTTAGGATTTGCAGAATAATGCCTTACAAAGCCTATTATTCCCAGAAACATTTGTGTAATTGAAAATCCCTTTTTAGTAAAATTGTAACCTTCCCCTCTCACATTTGTAGCCCGGAGCCAGGGCATGGGAGTCACTAAACCGAACTATTGGGCAACAGGACAGCAGTGGCTGGTTCCCCTCTGCAGGACACAAGTGTGTGGTGGAAGGATTAGGTAGAATCTCTCTTCCAAAAAGCCCAGCCTAAAATAGGATGGTGCCACGGGTACATCTCCATTTAGTGCCTGGTTGGAACCTGAGCACCATGGGGGGGGAGTGGAGATAGTGACCAACACTTGAAAGAAAAGCCTTTCCCTGAGGGCTTACCACAAGGAGCAGCTCTCTAAGGGCAGCACCACACAAACACCAAAATACTGAATCACAGAATCATTTGGTTGGAAAAGACTTTTGAGATCATCGAATCCAACCATACCTGTCCACTACTAAACCAGATCCCTCAGCACCTCATCTGCGCGGCTTTCGAACCTCTCCAGGGATGAAGACTTCACCACTGCCCTGGGCAGCTTCTGCAAGTGCTGAGAACCCTTTCAGCGAAGAAATTTTTCCTAACAGTCAATCTAAATCTCCTCTGGCACAACCTGAGGCCATTTCCTCTTGTCCCATTGCTTGTTACTTGGGAGAAGAGCCCAGCAGCCCCCTCACCACAACCTCCTTTCAGGAGAGTGACGAGGTCTCCCCTCAGCCTTCTCTTCTCCAGACTAAACAGCCCCAGCTCCCTCAGCCTCACCCAGAACCCTTGGGCTCCAGACCCTTCCCCAGCTCCATTCCCCTTCTCTGGATGTGTTCCAGCCCCTCAGTGTCCTTCTTGTAGTGAGGGGCCCAGGAACAAATGTAAGCATATACATAAATCCATCTCTGTGCTGAAACTCAAGTATCTGCACTTGCTTTAAGCTCATGCTCAGCACTAACTGAAGTCCAGGTTTTAAGTGCAAGCTCGAGCATTTCACTAAATCACTGACGAAGCTCAGCTCCCACGCAGGAGCCTGCATTTCACCGGAGGGCTTCCCACTTGCCAATAATTGATGAGTTAAGGCAGACACCTTTGCAATTAATTCATTGATAAAGCGGCCTGAGAAAGCCACCTGGCAGCTACCGGGCACATCTCTGATTTATTTTCCTATTTCTGTATTTTGCACCACCACCACTTGCTAAAAAAATCGCACCACGCTCTGCTTTAGAATCATGGAATGGTTTGGGTTGGAAGAGACTTTAAAACCCATCCAGTTCCAACCCCCTGCCATGGGCTGGGACACCTCCCACTGGATCAGGCTCCCAAAGCCCCACCCAGCCTGGTCTTGAGCACCTCCACGGATGGGGCAGCCACCACTTCTCTGGGCAATCTGGGCCAGGGCCTCCCCACTTTTATCATGAAGAATTTCTTCCTCTTTGCTTGGGCAGCAGCTTCTGCACTCGAGTGCTGCTCTGCTGCTTTCTTCCCATTGTAATTTCATTGGCCACGATCCCGATGGGGAAAGAACCACAGCATTCCTGCTGCTGTGATCCTCTTCTGCTCCTGCATGGACGTTTTTAGCTCCAGGTGCTCGGGTGCATTCCTGTTCCTCTCGTTGTTATTGCAAAGGGTGTGAGATACAGCTGCAGCACTGCTTTCCCTGGCTGTTTTCCCACTGAATTCCAGCACTGGTGTCAATGTTTACCCTCCACTTTGCTGACCGTGCTGCCTCTGGTGGGTGTTGGATTGTGACAGTAGCAGAACATATTTCTTCAAGTGTCACCACTCACTTTGGAGAGTCAAGAACCATAACAACAGCCTGGGAGAGAGGAGTCGTCAAATCAAGGTCTCAAAGGTGGCTGTGCCATGGCTCTGAAAGTCATAATTTGAGTTTAAAATATCTTTGAATCATAGAAACATTAAGGTTGGAAAAGAGCTTTGAGATCATCCAATCCAACCATCAACACAATATCAACCATGTCCCGAAGTGCCACATCTACACATTTTTTGACAACCCCCTGCCCCTCCACCACTGCCCTGGGCAGCCTCTGCCAGTGCTTCAATATTCTTTCAGTAAAGGAATGTTTCCTAATATCCAATCTAAACCTCCCGTGGCACAACTTGATGCCACTTCCTCTCATCCTGTTGCTTGTTACTTGGGAGAAAACATTGACACGCGTAAATACAACCTCCTTTTAGGCAGTTTTAGAGAGAAATGAGGTCTCCCCTCAACCTCCTCTTCTCCAGGCTAAACAGCCCCAGGTCCCTCAGCTGCTCCTCATAAGGCTTGTGCTCTAGACCCTTCCCCAGCTCCGTTGCCCTCATCTGGACACACTCCAGCAGCTCAGTAATCCTTCTTATACTGAACATACATCCATTTAATGGTAAAAAACTTCTTCTAGGGTCACCTCCTCCAAGAAGACAGAGCATCAGGCAGCCCAAAACTGCAGCTCTGCACCCCCCTCCCAGCTGCTGCGCTGGGCGGGAGGAGCCCACAGACGGATGGGTCCCGCGGGCCGGGCAAGCAAAGTCAGATCTATTTATGTATCTGAACGTGGCACAGCAGTGATTTTTTTTGGAAACCTCCTTGCTTTCTCTCTAGCTGGGAGCACCACGGGGCCGACCTCCCCAGCCTCGCCGTGCTCGGCCGATCACCACCCATCCATCTCCTTCTTAATTGTCGTCTCTCCTGACGAGCCACAGGCTCTTTCCGCACGTACTCTTCTCTCAAGGTTATTTTCAGCTCTGCAGCGTCACACAAGTTTGCATCTCCAGCACTGCAGCAGCAGGGCAGCTCCTCTCTGCTGTTTTAACATCCAGTGTTATCCCTTCTGTCCAGGAAACATAAAGGAATCCTCATCCCTGTTCCTCCTTGCTGCGGTGTTCGCATCCATCAATCACAATGAAATAAATGCAGCTTTTCAGTTAAACTTCTGCATTTTTTTTTGTACCACCAATGTGTTTTCCCAGCTGGCAGGGCCCCAGCTGAGTGAGCCTTCCTGGATTTCTTTGGAGCAAGGTTTACAATGCAGCCCCAGAGAGAAGTCCAGTGACAGGCATTGTTATACTGCAAGGGTGGCTGTTGGTTTGCTTCCTGCTTGGATTAACCAAGGCAGTGAAGCTGTGCTGTGCCATTCCATGCTGTCCCCCCCCCAGCCAGGGACAGCACACGCTCCCAGGGCTTCAGTCATTCCCTTTACTGTCTTCTTATTTATAGCAAAGTGCACTTATAGCAAATTAACACATCTGGGGCTGGGTAAAAGCTGATCACTAATGGAAATCTGAGCTCCCTCCACTGTGTGAAATCCACCCGAGATTTGGAAATCTGGAAAATGGAAATCTGAGCTCCCTCCACTCTGTCAATTCCAGCTGGGGTTTGGAAATCTGAGCTCCCTCCACTCTGTCAATTCCAGCCAGGGTTTGTGTCCTAATAAATCGGCATCCTTGCTGAGCAGGCCTGTGTCTGAACGCCTGTGTGATAAAACACCAATTGCTGACATTTGCTGCTGTTTTCCCTTCCTTTGACATTTCATTATGGAGAAAATAACACCAACAACTACAAATGTGCTCTCGTCGACGTTTGCTGCCCATGATGTGGTGAGTTGCCCTGATTAAAGCGAGGAGCTGGCGAGGGGGACGTACGCTGCCTCCGGGATGACAAAACTCCCCTCAGCCCTCCCACGGCCGCGCAGCATCGCAGGGCTTTGCAGAAGTGGCTGTGCTGCTCCTTGGCTCAGAGATCACCTTAACTCACCCCACTGCCACGAGGCAGTTAACCAACCCAGAACCTCCAATCGTCACTTTAGCCTGTCAGTAAAACTCCTAATTTATAGATGTGTTAGGACTTAAATTACCACTTTGTTAATGAGTCAATTAACATGCTTTGGGATCAACGGAGAAGGGGCATTATAAATATGCATAGTATCAAATATTGCAGAAATAAGTATCTGTATCAGTATTGAGCCAGGAGCTGCTGTTGATTGCAGCGAGCGCACACTCTGCTCGGTCACAGCAGTCACAGTGTCACCTCCACAAAAGGCTCTCCAGAGGCTGCAGATGGGACCAGCTCCAGCATCACCGCCACCGCCTTCGAAGCCAGGATGCCTGGGATCAGTGCCACTGGGAAAGCAGCACCAGGTTGGAGAAGGGAAACAAAGTCTGACATGAATCGCTCATTTTTAACAGCAGCCAAGCAGGTTTAACACAGCAGGGGGCTGTGAGTTTATCCTGAAGCTTTTGCTACCCAAAAATAAGGTTTTTAAGCATCCTTAAGAAGCCTGGAGCCACGTCCAGGTGGCAATCACAAGTCTCCTTTCTCAAAGTGAGGGATATTTGTTTTCACCCTCCCAGATCCCTGGTCTGGCTTGTGCTGCTCCTCACCCTGCTCTGTGACCCTGCACAAACGCAGGGAGCAAAGCCCCAGCTGCTCCCTTAGAGCCCCCCACAACACAGAGGGGCAGCAGGCAGCCTTACCCCAGTGGTGATGCCAAATTAACACACTAATTGCCATCCCTGCTGCTGGCATGATCCTCACGTGCTCCCCTCAAACACCGTGACCTGAATTGTCTCTTTTTTGTGACCTCTTTTGCATCGCACTCTCGAGCTGTTCTCACATCTCCCTCCCTGGTTGCTTTCACCTGCATCACCAATCAAATCGGGCTGACGGCTGCGCACTGCCCCTGCTGATGGAAAACAAGCCCAGGGCAATGAGTAGGAGCAAGTTAATTACAATCAAGGCCTGTCAGCCTCATCAGTGTGCCCGATCAGCTGCAGCTGATGGGCCAGGGCTGGGAGCTGAGCGCAGCAGGGAAACTGGAGCTGCATTCATGAAGGCTGCAGAGATGGGAATGCCAGCGCTGCTCCAGCACATCACCACCTGCACAGCATCTTCTTCCAGGGATGCTCAGTGTCAGATGCTACAAAGGATCAGGAAATCTCCTAATCCCTAGTAATTAAAGGCTGTCTTAAACTTTAAAGCATGAGATTTAATGTCTCTTACCAAACTTCCTAGGTTAATTAGCCCAGCTCTGTGGACTCTTGGGTACCAAAGAAATAAATCTTGCCCTTTTTTGGACCATTGAACACTTTTCACTCTGAGCAATGTCTTGCACAAGAAATCCCACAGCCCAGCAGCTCTCCGTGGCCAGCACTGGCCTTGAAAAATCTGACACTGAAGGAGTTCTTGTGCTTTGCTCTGACAGCAAATTGTAAATGAGGCAGAAGCTCACGAGGAAAGCAGCCGCCCTCCCTGCTCCCTGCTGGTCGAGGCAGTAGGTGCCTTGCACATCCTGTCACTGAGACATATTCCCCCTTCTTTGGAGGGATGAAAGTCTCTTGTGACCAAAGAGAAAGCCAAGCTGGGGAGCTGAGGGTGGTGGGAGGGATGGGGGTGGAAAATTCACATTAGCATTGATGCCATCCAGGGATATCAGAAGCTGCTCTTGTTCCCACTGTCTGCCTGTGGTTTCTTCCCCTACAGACTCACATTTCTTCCCTGCACAAACACGTTTGCATACCCAACACAGGTTGATTGTAATTAATTTTTTCCAGCCTAAGAACAGTGGGACCAGGCCTTCTTTGAGGAGTTTAGTCACTTATTTGAGTTAATTCTGCTTTTTATCACCAGTAACCCAGTCCTCACCTTAGGCACTGCCCAGGGCAGTGATGGAGTCTCTATCCTTGCAGGGGTTAAAAAACCCACGTGGCTGTGGCTCTTTGGGACATGGTTTAGCAAGGTAGGGTTGAGCTGATGGTTGGACTGGATGAACTTAGAGGTCTTTTCCAATCTCAATGTTTCCATGATTCAATGAAACTGGATTAGTTTAACTGACAGTGATGGAGCTTTCAGATTGACACCAGTGTAACTTAGTGATAAAATACAGCAAAGATAAAAATACATCAGGGGAAAATATCAACTGTTAGAGGAAATAACCAGAGCGCCCACACGTTTAATGCATTCTGAAGGAATCACAGTGCTCTAATGCACCATGTTCTGGGGCTTCTTTTATAAGAGGATATCAAAGCACTTTGCAAATTAGTACTTATTTAAGCCTCATCACATGTTGGTCACAGAAGTGAACAATGCTGGAAGCAGGGCGTGAACCCAGGAAGCATCAGCACAAACAAGGAAATATTTAAACTAAAGAGTTTTCCAATGGGAAATGCTGCTTCACCAAGATTGAAATATTTTGCTGGAACATATTGATGTCAAGAAAGTTTTTGACAGAGCAATTTCAAAGCAATCCAGCATCAAAATGGGATCTTGTGCAATCAATATGTGGCAGAGAGGGGTTTTTATTTCAGCACAGGGTTTACTCTGCCATGTGAGTATCCTGTGTGAATAGTTGTGGCTGACCTTAGCTCAATGCTCCTTTTCAGTCTGGCTCATTGTGTGTTTCTGAGCATAAATAGTCAGAGTATTTATGAAAATTTCCACAGCTTGGGGGAAGTTGCTGTGAATTTTCAACCTGATTTGAGAAAACAAACATACATCATAGAATCATAGAAGGGTTTGGGTTGGAAGAGACCTTAAAGCCCATCCAGTTCCAACCCACTGCCGTGCACAGGGACACCTCCCACTGGATCAGGGGGCTCAAAACCCCATCCAGCCTGGCCTTGAACACCTCCAGAGATGGGGCAGCCACCACTGCTCTGCCCTATACAGCTCCAGTAGAAGTGCCTTCATAAACCCTCCTTAACTCAATGTGTTTTCCTGTCCCCAGAGCAGGAAAGATTACTTGCTCCCATGAAGACTCCAGAATTTAATTCAGTTAAAACTGAGATCCTCTTTCCACAATTTTACATCCCTGTGCTGACAATTTGATCCCTTAAACTGCTGTTTTTGAGACCCTGATACAAAACCCCAACCTCTTCAAAAAGAAGTGGATCAGCAGGGAAGAGGAGAGAAAGGATGGTGCATAAAACACAGCAGGACTGTCCTGGAGAACAGACCCCATCAGTCACGACTCATTTTCAAATCTAAACCATGCTGCCTGCTTCTCATCCTGGGAGTGCATTTCCTTCTCATGCCCTCATGTTCCTGTGGCTTCTGCTTGCTGGGGTCACAGCTCAGCTCTGTATTCCCCTGCAAATAAAGAGCCCAGCACTCCCATTGCCCCTGCTTGCAAGAGCACCCCAGGGTGTTCTCCCAGCACCAGGTGCTCACTCTTCAGCCCATGAAGGCTCTGAGAGATGAAGGGTTGTACAATGTGACTCGGGTTCTCACTGCCACGTGGCCACAGATTAAAATCAGGCACCCAGAGCTGCCACTGCCCGCAGCTCTACCCCTCTGCCAGGCACTGGCAAACCCGCTGAATCCCTTGTGCAGTGGCTTCTGAACTGCCATAAATTAAATGTCCCTGCCTCTGGGTGGTCACATCCATCAGCAGGATGGGGGCACCCGACAGCCTGATTTTAATCCACCGGCACATGTCTGTCGGGGACCTCTGTGAGGGCAACATAAATCAGTGTGGCTCTCTGGAAGGGAAAGCGATGCCGTGCTGATTTACAGTGGCTGAAAGCATCTCTCTCCCCTGGTCCAGGTGGTGAAAACTCACAGCAATCAGCAGAGAGGCTGATGATCACCTTGCCACGGAAACAACGCTGGTGATTGTTTGATTAAAGACAGAAAGGGCTCGACAGAGAGGGGATAGAAGACAGGGGATATATTTCTGGCTCTACCCCTTACCTGCAAGGTGATCTTGAACTGCTCGTTTTGCTTTCACCTGCAGTTACAAACACACCAGGAGCAGGCTTCCAGGTTGGACTGAGCCAAAATATCAAACCAGTTCCTAAATGCAATCAAAGCTTTGTCAGGTTTTTAGTGACTTTTGGGAGAAAGAATAAGACAACGGTCATTTCAGAATGGTCTTTTCTTAGGGCTATTCATGTTTTTTAAACCTTTTAAATTATTCACCAGGAAGAAACCAAAAGAATTCTATTTTGAGAGACCTCTTTGATCTGCCCTGCTTTAAAAAAAGGCATTCAGAGAAAAACATCTGGGTACTGAAGTGATCTTTAAGGTCCCTTCCAACCCAAGTCGATCTATGATTCTAAGCCTCCTTTCCAACTGAAACCTTTCCCTCTGTTTGACCCAAAGGATGAAGGATGCTTGCATATCCATCCTGGACCGCAGGGATTTTGGGCTGTCCCTGTTGGTATCGTGCCTCTAGGCATCAGCATTAGGACTTGGCATCCTGATGATGTGCCTTAGATGTACCTGAAGAACACAGCCTGCACCTATGTGGATGTGTTTATATCATGGATTGGTTTGGGTTGCAAAGGACCTCAAAGCCATCCAGTTCTAACCCCCTGCCATGGGCAGGGACACCTCCCACTGGATCAGGGGGCTCCAAGCCCCATCCAACCTGGCCTTGAACACCTCCAGGGATGGGGCAGCCACCAGTTCTCTGAGTAACCTGGGCCAGGGCCACCCCACCCTCACAGCAGAACATTTCTCCCTAAAATCTCATCTCAATCTCCCCTCTTTCAGCTGAAAACCCTTCCCTCTCATCCTCTCCCTGCACTCTCTGAGCAAGAGCCCCTCCCTAGAGGGGAGAAACTGTTGAATACAATGAGATGAAGAACAGCGATGGATTCCTGGCCTGGGAATGGTTTAGATACACGTCTCCTTGCACATACCTCCCCCTCCCTATACATAAAATCCTTCAAGATTGCACTGGGTCCACCACCCTTCCCCTACAGAGACAAATCTTCCCCCAGAAAACTGTCTCCTTGCTCAGATGAGGATTTCTGATAAAAAAAAATCAGCAAAATCCATTCCTTGCTTCTTATGCTCTTCCTTTGAAAAAGGTTTCATCCTCTTCCCATCCCCTAAAGCAAGCTCCTGGCAGATTCTCCATCCTCTGTCATCTCCCACCCTTTGCTGATGTGGCAGCCCTGAGCAACATTTCTCTGTCAGGTTAGAGCAGACGTGGAGAAGGGAATTTGTAACACAAGTGCCAAGGGAGTTAATTTGAACTGTGTGCAAAGCCACGACCACCTCATGTGATGTTACCACTCAGCTCAATTTAATGTGTTCTTAATTATAACCATTATTCAGTTTTTCCTTAAGAAAACTCTCTGGGTTGCCTTTGTCTCAGCCCAGCAGTGCTGTCTCTGTCCTCTCTCTTGTTGCACTGGCATTTCAGATGCTATTTCTCTCTCTCCAGGCTGTTTCTGCAGGGCTTTTCTTCCCCAGGCAGCTTCAATACCTCCAGAGCTGCATCACCGCTGCCGGATTTTGCTGTTGCTGGTGTTCCTTTAAAGGCTGTACCAGAACATCAGATTTAGGATGCAGACAGGAACAAAACCATCGAGGCCACGTAGACGTCAAACAACAGATGGGCAGTGCCTGGCTGCTCTGGTTGGGCAGATTTTGAAGCTAATAATAATTGTAAACATCTCTCTCCATCTTGTTTAATCCTTATAATCTCCTTACCCTCCAGTCCAGACTGTTGTTTTCTTTGTGTACCGAGATCAGTCCTTGTTCCATCTCCACCAGACCTGTATGCACTGCACATCACCTTTGGCAAGGTGTATCCAACCATCCAGATGAAGCCTTCCATAAGGATTTCTTTCCCAACACAGCATGCTTCATCCTTCCCAGGAAGAAGGGGCAGGCAGGGCTGTGGCAGTTTGAAAGATGCCAGCAAGTTAAAAATAGAAATAACCATTTCCTGATGAGTACATCCAGAGAACAGGGGTCACATTTTATTCCCAGTTTTGCTCTGGATGTTCTCTGCAGCTTTTGGAGTGGCCAGTTCTTACGAGCCCTGTAGTTTAATACACAGGCCCTAGGGTTATGTTATCAGATTACAAGTCTTCCCTTCCACCAAAACATGAGGTTTCTAGATTCTTGTGGTTGAAAATATGAAGAGCAGAAGTTCAAAAATCCAGACAACATGCAGAGAAATCTGCCTTTGTTTTTATTTTAATCTTCAGGCTCACAGAGGAGCTGACTCTGGGGTTTTGAGCTTTTAATAGTAATGCTGGAATCTCATCACGTGGGCGATGAGCTTGGCCCTCCCAGGGTTGAGTGCCTGGGTCTCAGCTGACCACGAAGGGAAGGGCAGGCACCCACCACTCTCAAAAGTCATCAAATTCTCTTCTGGAAAACAGTTTTGGCCTTTGCTGGCTTCTCTCTTTCTTTTTTTCCTGATTTTGAAGCAATTTGAGGTCTCCACACAAGAGGTGGAGCTCTCAGTGGCAATAATGAGCCTGATTCCCTCTCCTCTGACCCACAAGCAGAGCCAGTGAGGGAAGGAGGCACAATAGGCTTGTCTGGCAGCAAATCATCCCACTTTGTATCTGGAGAGCAGCGTTACAGGGAGCAGCACCTTGACCAGAAGAGGCTCTTCAACTGGGAGGCAGAGAGATCCCATCCAGTTATTGAAGAATGAAGCTGGGTAAATTTGACTCAAAACAGACTGGGGTGGGGGTTTGGTTGGGGTGATTTATTTTTGGTTTTTTTAGGTGGGTTTTTCTTTTTAAGAATGAGGATAATTTGTCATTGGAACAATTTATCAAGAACTGGGTTGGAGTGGAAAAACTCAAGCTAAGCCTGGGTGTCCTGCTGAAAGGGAGAATTCAGTCCTGTGGCTTCTGCTATTCAGGAATTCAGAGTGGCAATCCCAGCCCTCCCCTCTGACCTTTTATTCGCTAAACTGGCTGCACGCTGGGTTTCAGGTTGTTGCATGCCAGGTGCATTGGATAAATCAGTTTGTTCTGAATCCAACTCCCTGTGGCTGCTGATCTCCTGGCCATATGGCAGAGCTGCACATCCACCCGTGCCCCTCAACTGTTCCTCCAAAGGTTGCTGGTACCTGCATAATCTTTACATCCTATAGTTCTCTGACTTGATGCTGGATGTTGTTCTGCTCTCATCTCTACCGAATCAATTTGGAAATCCATCTGCTTTGAACCCTGCCAAGAGGTGTAACAAACCAGAATATGGGTATTGATAATTCCTTGTTAATAACTTCAAAGAAGAAAGATAACTGTCCCTGAGCAAAGACTGAAGATGTCAGAATAATGACCTCCCCAGGGCAAGGATTATCATGTTTCTCATGAGCATCTTTGGCACAGAGGAGTGGTCCCTGCTCTACCTCTGCTGTCACAAATGATGCAGCCGGACTCTGGGCCCTCTCCTCTGTCACTGAGAGAACAGGAGCTTTAATAACCCCAAAGGAAGCCAGACTGGCCCCTGCTGCTGTTTTTAGCTCTGCCACTTCACTAAGACAGCAGCCACCCTGCATGAGTCTTGTCCCAGGGTGAACCCCGGCTTCTGCAGCCTTGGGGACCCCCTGCCCTGGGACAAGTGCTGGGGACCCCATCCTGGATACCCAACGGGGTCCCTTCCTCTGTTCTCCTGCAGAGAAGAGAGGCTCTGTAAGCAATTTGGGGCAGTGAATGCATGTGTTAAGCCCTACTGCTATTTACAGTGCCATTTCCAGGACAGATAATAATAATATCATGCGACAAGTGCGTGACCACCCTAACAGCAAATGTGGGGTTTGATTTGCAGCTTTAATTTGAGCCTGGCTAGTGCCAAATGCTGGCCTTTCACATTACAGCACGCTCAGGCTGCCTGACTCGGGTGTCTGGGGATGCAGCAGAGCATGTGAAAACAGGGATAGACTAATGTGCAACCTCTGCCCCCCCCCGGTCCTGTCCCCTGCCACTCAACAGCCCAGGTCCCTTCTGCTGCCTCTCCTCTGGGAAGCCCCTCTGGCAGCCTCAGTCTGATCATGTGGTTCCTGATCTACTAAAAGCAGATTATTTCTGCTGTACCATATGCAAAAGCTGTCTATGTATTTACAAAAGCCTTTATTTCCTATTACAAGCTCCAGCTCCCCCTTCCCACCCCCCCTTCTCCAGCCCCAGCTTTATGCACCACATCTGAGAAAGAAAATACAAGAACAAAGAGTGGTTACCTGGAAAACAACAACAAACAAGGTGAGAGCTGAGGTGAGGCAGGGAGCTGTCAGTCCCATAGCAACAAGAGGTTTCAATTAATCACATGTAAATGGGGATGCAGTGTAAAGTGGGAAACACATTGGGCAGGTGCTGGTGGGCAGGGTCAGCCTGTGCCCAGCTGAGAGGCTCCAGCTGGAGAGAAGTGGGGTGGGAGCTGTGCCCCGGCTCTTCCCTCTCTGGCTGTGAGACCTGGGTTGCAGGGGGTCACTGGCTGACCCTCTTGCCCTGAAATATCTGGCTGCATCAAGTGCTGCTTCTCATTAGAGAGCAGAGCTGACTGAACAGGTTGTTCTTGCAGTGATAGAGGCAACACAGCACCTGAGCTCAGGAATACAAAAGATACCTGCGTGCCACATCCACAGGGATGAGGTGGGTGTTCTGAGCCTGTCTGTGCCTGCATGCTCACCCCAGCAGCTCCAGGATCCAGTAGCTGGTTTCACTCCAGCCTTGCAGAGCAATGATGACCCAAAGATGCTCACACACCCACTGAACGTGGGTGAGTCCATCTCTCCCCAGATGCTGGAGCCAGCAAGGCACAAGCACTGGGGAACCAGTCCCTTGGCTGGATCAAGACACAGGCTTTTGTCTCACAACTTCAGTGGCAAAACTGCTGAGCCTGAGCCATGTCTTGTGTCCTCAAACAGTGGAGAAATCCCCAAAGCCATGCTGAGAAATAGGCTTGCTGACCCCAGGGAGGGGATGGCAGGAGCCCATCAGGCTTTCCATCCAGGAGGAGGGAGCTCCTTTCACTGCTTCTGCAGGAAATTAAAGCAGGTCCCAGCACTCCAGGGAGAAATGTCTTTCCCATCCATTCAATGATCCCAGCCGAAGCTGGAGCTGCACAGCAGGTGATGGAAATGTTTGACTCCCTTCTGCAGAAGTCCTGGAGTGTTTGGTTGTTTCTGGATGTGGCGTCTCCACTTGCTGGGGGCTGCGGGTCAGGCAGTGCAGCTCCTTATGGGCTGTAAACACACCCAGCCTGAGAAGGTGTCATAAAATATTGACTATTCTCAGCACACTCCTGTCCTCCAGCCCTTTAGCAGCTCACTCTTCCTGCAGTCAACAACAAAGCAGAACCCCCTGCTCCGGAGAAAATCCTTGCTGGGTGAGTGGAAGTGCAGGGACAGGCAGCTCGGTGAAGGCAAGACCAGGAAAGGGCTTTGAAAAACACAAGGTCTGGGTGTTTTAAGTTTAATGAGGAAAGAAATACAGCAGCTGAGAAGCTTGCAGGAGCTCTGGGCAGTTGATGTGTGTGGAGGGGGATGAGGTATCCACAGAGCAGCAGAGTAGCTCATCTGCTGGAAAACAGGAGCAGGTGAGGCTCCGCGATCCCGGCACATCAACTCCTGTCTGCGGGGTCTTTGCTGAATTGTTGCTCTGTGTGCAAAGCAAGGGCCGTGCAGAGCCAGGCCGTGGGTGCCACAGGCCCTGATGGCCCCCAATTACCCCACTGCAAGAGGGCACACGGCCTCTCTTCAAGCTCTCAGCAGTCATCAGTGAGGGAAGGGGCCGTCAGCTCCCTCCTGCCAGAGCCAGCCCTGAAGGAGAGCACCAGGGTCACCGCTCACATCCAGTGTACGACTGGGTTCTCTGAGCATGCTGCTCCAGCCTCTCCTGCCACATTAGGAGTGATGGTATCCCTCTCCTCACAGGTTTCTGGAGCATTCAACACCCACTTGTGTAGACAGGAGTGCTGAAGGGACTTGTCCTGGCCTGCCAGCCACCAGAGCAGAAAGCATCTCCTGGATCACATCTCCTGCCTTCGGGCATTTCTACCTTCCAAGGTGCTTTCCACAGATCCTCCCTCAATCAGTGCCTAAATTGGCTAGGAAGTCAGCCTAATCCTTCCGGATGAGCCCAGTTTTGCTGGAAATCTTTGCTGGTGTGCCATGCCCGAGCTGTCTTTGCAGCCAGGTGCCCGAATCCCACCAGCCGGTAGGTCCTGAGGCAGGGTTTTCTCCTCCACAGCCTTTATTCCTGTTGCTGGTGAACAGCAACAGTAGCTCCCTGGGGAATTCTGGAAGATGTAGAATGAGGAGATGAAAGGAGAGGAGAATGGAAGTGTTGCTGCAAAACAGTCTCAAGAAAAAGAGGTCAAAGCACCTGCAAACGAGACAACACATGGCTTTGCTTCCTCTCAGCCCTGCAAACTGCTGTGTAAGAACTGCCTTATTTATTTGGAAACGCGGCTGTAAAATGGGTCCCAATGGTGTTTTGAAAACTCGTGGCTTGGCTACGAGCAGAAGCATCAACAGAGATTGCTGGGATTCCCAGATGGATGGAAAATGTGTTTATTCCTGCCAAGGCATTTTCTGCATGCTCTCTGCATCAATCTTGTAGCAAGTGGCAGCGAGACAAGAGGAGGGCACGTTCAGCAGGGGCAGAGCGAATCCGCTGTGTGGTGTTTCTTCCTGCTCCAGCCCCGCTCCTCGGCTGTGCAGCTTCTCATCTGCACCTTCTCTGACGCTGCTGCCAAAAGGGAAACCCAAAATTGATGGCCAACAGGATGGCAGCAGACGACTTGTTTAGGATTTGACTGCAATGAAACAGCTGTGCCAGGCTCTGAGCTTTTCCCCCTGCTACCCTGGAGGCTTGTGCCTACTGTTGTGTTGCCTGGAAGAGCCAGGAGACTTGTCCTGGCAGAGGCACCCAGCCCTCTCATTGCATGTGCTGAAAGAAGGACCAGGGCACCCAGCACAGTCCAGGATGAGTGGGACTGGGCAGAGGAGGATGGGGGCAGCTCTTAAGAGGGATAAGGACAGGGAGCAAGAGCTCAGTCAGACCCTTCAGCTGCTTACCAGCACTTACCTATTTGGGGTTTACCAGCTGGTTCTACCTGGCTGAGCAGCACAATCCCCTGCACATCTGCTGCCACTTGAAACTCCTCTGGAAACATCCCACCTGGTCCCTTTGGAGTTTTAGCACACAGCTTTGAAGGAAGAGAGAAGCTGCAAGCCAGGGGTGGGGTAGGGACAAAAGAGCATCTCTTGATACAGGTTTTCAGCTGCCTGCAGCATTGCAGGAGTATGGAGACACAGCACCTGCCCCAAAATGCTCCCAATCTAATCCTTAGATGCAATCATGACTAATAAAGTGATGACAGAAGACCAAAGGAGACAGTAGTAACCCTGCCGACTTGCTCAGCTCTGAAGCAAGATCCTTTTGACAATTCAATTACCATGCGATGCTAATTACTGAGTTGATGGTATTGAGCACCAAGGCAGAAGGGCACTTCAAGAAAGTGATACTGATAGGGGAAGGTGGCAGCAGTAACACTTCTTGCCCAGAGAGATGCCAAACTGCATCAAGGGAGCACTGAAAAGGAGCCAGATCTGGGGTGGAGGGCGGCAGGGAACAGTAACGTGTGATGACAGCTCCGAAAGGGAACGATAATGAATGTGATAGTGGTCTGAAACAGAGGCCAATCGTGCACAGGCAGAAGGCAATTAACCAGGAGAGGGTTTCAGATCTGGGCTGGTGTAGCTGCCTCTCTGCTCTCAGCCCTTTAAAAGCCTGCAGCTGGGCATTTGCACTTCTCAAACCTGGTGCTCCCAGCTGAGCGCAGTCACCACACAGTGGTCATGATACAACCCCAGACCTCTGACATGCCAGAAAAGACACAGGGGGCTCATCCTTCATCAGATGAAGTGTTAAAGTCACTCCATCGTGCCTCAAGTCCCCTTGCTCACCAACACACATAACAGTGCCTTCCCTGAAAACAGGGTCACCAACGCGCTCGTTTTCACTAATTCCACATTTAAAACACTGCTTCTCAATCAAAGAGATGCTATTGCCCACAAAGCAGCTTAAATTGTCCCTTAGATTTAAATACAGCCTGTTGCATAAAACATCTTTTTATCAATTTCACTTAGGGCTGACAAGCGCTCCCCCACGCACATCCTTTTAATAACGTCAGTGCGCTTCCCAGAGCCCTTAAGAGTGCTCCTCCGGGAAGGAAAGAGCCTTAAGGGCACCTTTTGTCACCATTCGTTTTCTCCAGTAGCTGGAGAAGCTGCACTGAAGAGCTCTGGGTTCCTATTGCATCAGGCTGTGTTTCAGAACAGCACTCTGCACGCAGCTTCCAGGAGGAGGGTTGGGGGTGCCAGGCTAGAAAAACATCCTCAGCTGCTGTGCAGGGCATGAGAAGGGATTGGTTTTTTCCTTCTCCTCCAACCTGGTGAGAAATCCATGTTTGGTTTTTGGTATGAACAAGCAAAATTGAGAGCGTTGTCGTGGTGAGGACAGAAGTTCCTCACCAAGGATGCTTTCAGCACCAACAAACCTGACACAGGCATTAAATTGCTGAAGCCCCAGTTGTCCATTAGCAAAGGAGCACCAAATCTCCCTCCAGTTGCTGTGGCTCTGCTGGTGCTGTGTTATCTCTGGGACATCAAGTGATGTGCTCTTTCACACAGCAGAGGCACAAGGGTTTGAGGTAGATTGGGGAATTATTTGGGAGCCAGCTGAGTGAAGCGTTCTGGCGCCTCAAGGGGAATCAAAAGGAGAAGTAAGACTACCTCTATCAAATTTTATGGGGAGGAGAGGCCAGAAGTGGTTTTGCCTCGTGGCTGCTTGGCATTTGGGGAGCTCTGGTTTATCCTGGCTTCTGCAGAGGGGCTCAGCAGATGACAGCCAAAATGTTGGTCCTCTGTGGTTTAGCTTCTCTATCTACCAAAGGAAGAGAACAAGACAAATGAACTGATGAAGAGCACTGCATAAGAGAGAGATTATGTGGTTAATTAACAATGGCAAGAGTTCAAGATACAGACTTTCATGATATTTTCTCTCAGGCCACAGCAACTCCCCTTTGCTGCCTGTTGGAGGGCTGGGGCAGGAGCAAGCCCAAAGCCTCCTGCTGCCAGCAGCTCGGTGCTGGAGTTGGCTTCCCCTGCAGAGCATCCATCCGTGCACCAAACCCAGCCTGGCTTTGTGTGCAGACTTGATTACAGCATCACAGGCACTGCCAGCAACTGGGGACCAGACAGAAAAGGCATTGACTACTCAGGCTCTTAAAAACTGCTCACTGCTGGCACTGCAAGCTGGTACAGCTTGTGGCCATTGCACTGGACTCCTCAGCAGCTGCTATGCATTAGGGTTGGGGATGGAAAGGAAATACAGGAACCTCTTTTAAAGTCAAATTAATAGAGGCTTTTCTAAAATGATGGGGGAAAAAAAAGAACAACAAAAGCAACCAAACACAAACCCCAAACCTGCCATTATTTTAAAAAAAAATCCATCAGAAATGGACTGGAAAAAATTTGCATTGCCTGCTGTTTAGTGAGATGGTTCCCATCTTTCCATCAGCTGCTGGAACTTGGTTCATCAGAACCACTAGGCATCTGTAGAACAACTGCTTTCATATTAAATCACACAGGTTCCCTGCCAGGGACCTGTGCTCTCCCCCAGTTTTTGACCATATGTGTCCCTTTGATGCTTTGGGGCTTTATTTCTCCCTTTCCTACTCTTCCAAGGGACATTTGCCCTCCAGGATTAGGAGGTCACCATCTCCATCACCCTGGGAGAAGGGCTTTCACCCCAGAGTCATCGAGCCCAGCTACCAAAGCATTCAAATTGCTTGTGAAGGGAGCTTTTAAGTCTCTCTGCAGTCGATGGGATGTGCCAGGCAGAGACCAGACAACCAAGAACACTGCAAGACTCAGCTGTGGAGCCAACTTACCAGGTACTCCAGCCCGTGGTGCCAGGGCCTCCTTGAAACCCTTCTGCTACCAAGTCAGCTGCTGATGCAAATGCAACGTGCTCACAGCTGAAGCCCAGCAAGCAGTGTCACTTTTGGATGCAGGCTGATGCTTGGCAGAGCTAAACCTTTGAGAAATCAATTTTCTATTTTTTTTTTTTGATTTTTTAACCTTTCCAAAGACAATTTCAAAGTCTCTGTGCATCTTCCTCTGCTTTCTGGCATAGCCAACACCCCCTGCCATCCTCCTCTTTAAATCAGCACTCCTGTTATCATTGCAGAGGTGCAGAGTGAACACAGCAGGAGCAGAAACCAGACAGATTGGGGTTAGCACCGGCCACTCCGGCTAAGTGGACTGACGGATGCTTTTAATAACCACAAATGCTATTCTTGGGGCTGATGATTTAGCAGTTATCATAAGATACAGAGGGAATTAAAATGAATCTAAGGAGAGTCCTTACTTTTCATCTCTGCCTGCCTGCTGCCTTGGCTCCGGCTCACGCTGGTACTGCAGGGAGAGTTCTCTGTCTTTCAGCAAAGAATCAACATCTACAGTTGCTTGATTTAACAGCTGGGATAGCGCTGTCTTCTTTCTGCACATGGTCACCCAAATCACTGAAAAATATCACAAGGTTTTATGTTTTGATTTTTGTTCTGGTCTAGAACAAAACCTCTGCTTCTCAGAAGTAAACGACAGAACTTGGGCTGAGCTAAGTTTTGCCATTAGTTACTTGGTTAAAATCCATTTTTTCAATAACTCTCTTTGAGGATGTGTGACCTTTCCAAACACACAGTGGGTTGGACTGTTCCTTTCCAGACCAAGAGAGATTTTAAGAATAGTCTTGAATGGTGAAGTAGCCCATTCCAGGTTTGGGTGAAGAACACAGGGACACAAACCCCTTCCTGCAAGCACAAACTGTTTGAGAGCCAGAGCCCCAGTTCTTCAACCAGGATTCTGGCCTTCCTAGATGAAACTTGCTGCCCTCAGAGGATCCAAAAAGATCCTCTAAGGCAGCAGAAATTCTTGCACTGAAAGATTTCAGAGAGCAGAGACCTTGGGTCTTTGGAATCTATGAAGTGTTAACAGTTTTTACCACCAGTTTTGAGCTGTGTTTGTCAGAATCATGGAATGGGTTGGGTTGGGAGGGACCTCAAAGCCATCCAGTTCCAACACCCTGCCATGGGCAGGGACACCTCCCACTGGATCAGGGGGCTCAAAGCCCCATCCAACCTGGCCTTGAACACCCCTAGGGATGGGGCAGCCACCACTGCTCTGGGCAACCTGGGCCAGGGCCTCCCCACCCTCACAGGAAAACATTTCTCCCTAAGATCTGATTTTTTCTTACATTTCTCCCTAAGATCAACTCTCAAAGCATTGCATCATTTCTGCTATTTACACCCATAAGCGTGCAGGATGCTGGCCTGTAGGTGGTCACATTTTAGTGCCCATCAGTGAAGCCTCAGGAGCTGCCTGAGCTCACACAGCTCCATGGGCAAGGGAACACAACCAGGCTGTAGGAACAAGGACCAAGCCAGCGCTCAGCCAGCGCTCAGAGGGCACCACACCACCAATTAACCACTGTTGCCTTCAGGTGTGTGCCTGTAGCCTGCAGATGGGACTATGTGAGTGCAGCCAAGTCAAGACTTGGCTACAATTGATTATTCTTTTGGCTTTACCAGTACTGGCTAACATGCACAAGAAATACAGGTTCCTTGGGGCAAGTTAGGCTACAAAAGGTTCATTAAAATAAAGCAGGTTAAAAGGTCACCTTTTTTGCTTTGTGTAGATGACTGAAAAGGGGCAGGGAGAACCCAGCTTCCAGGCATTTAATATTGTATTTTTTCATTGCTCTCCAATAATTTGAATTTTTGCATTCATTAAATCAGCATTATCAATTCTCAACATCACTGCTTGCCTCACTTCCTCCCTCATACAAGACCTCAATTTATTCCATTCAAATCCTCAGAGGCAGCTTCCTGTGTCCCTATTCTGACCTTCTTTCATGTTTAACTCTTCTTCTGGTACACCCCAAGCCTCCCAAGGAGCAGGGGTCACAACACTTGCTGCCCTGCAGATCCCCAGTCCTTCCATCTCTGGATGGGGAAGGAACACTTGGTTCCCCCAATCTCCACCTACACTTTCCTTTGCCTCCTGGGTTGACTTCTCCACCTGCAGCCCCTGTGCTCTTTTCCCATGGCTTAGGCACGAAGTTGCTCTCTCAGCTGTAATAAAGGGGAGCCAAATTTTGCACAGCCTATGGAGACAGCCCCAGCTCCCCTGCCCTGGGATATTTTGCCGCTGTCCATTTTGAAAGAGGAGGGAAATTGTGTTTGGAACATTGAAAGCATCTTAAAAATGAGGTGACATTGTCGTTGCTTGCGCTTCCATGGCAACCTGCATTCGTTCCTCAGAGCTGTTTCATAATAATTAATACACCACTTCCATTCACGTGGCCCATGCTCAGAGTGCATGGCACAGCCCCCACTGGGACCTTCCTGGGTCTCATGAAATATTTATACCAAAGAATGAGAAGAAAGAACTTTTCTGGTGTCTTCTGGATGAAGAGGTGCCACATGGACATCCAAGCAAGCCTTCGCTAGCGGGGACACATCTGCTGACAGTTGTTAATGAGATCCCTCCCACACGATGCCAGGACAGCTGGAGAAGCCCCAGGCTTGTTGATCACACCAGGATGGAACAAGGCAGGGCTTGTTACACAGTCACAGCACCCAAGCTTCTCCTCTTCATGCACTGGCAAATGGCGGCTGCCCTACCTCGCCAAGACGTGGCCAAAAGTGATGGGGATTTGGGCAACTGAACCAGCAAAATCTTCAGGAATGGAGAAGTTGGATATCCTCCCTCCTGCAGGCTCTGGGGGAGTGTGCACGTGGGAGGGCACAGAGGAGAAGTGATCAGAGATGCAGTCACCTACCACAGCAATAAGAAAGACAAAGCCACGAGCGCAGCCTGAAGATGTATCATCTTGGGGCTGTGAGCCTGCCAGATCCCATGTGTGAAGAAGCAGGCTCTCAGCTGGCAGAACCCTGATAGAGATTGCCAAAGAAAATTCAGGTGCTGCAGACTGAGGCTAGGAAAGATTTGGAAGGTGCTACTACATAGGCTTTGCTCCGGTGGGAAGCCGGGGGGGTTTCCTGCTCCAGCGACTCCAGCCTTTCAAGGGATGCATAAACCCAAGTGGTTGGACCCAATATAGTCATCAAATGTCCAATGGCACTTTCACGGGAGGAGGAGGGTGAGCCCCAGAGTCCTGGCTGGACTCCAGTTTAGATAATTATGTTCTGCCAACCTTCATTCTTTCTGCAGCATCAATTGGATACGGGATTTGGGGGCTTTTCTCAGCTGAGATGTATTCCTGGCCCCTTTTCCTGCTGACTAGACTCTTAAAAATCCTCCAAACCCACCAATCCTTCCTATGCAGCCTGGCCCAGAATCAGCCTGGGAAAAATCAGTCATCTTCATGGGCTCTGAAATGGACTTTATGAAGGCATTTGCATATGAAGTCTGGGTTTGTCTCTGTCACTTGCTGTCCACATCTTCCCATAAACAAGAGGCTCTGCTGCAGCTTGTAAATACTGAGATCCTTCACCAGACACCGCAGAGATCCACACGTGCTGGACACTTCCTACAGAGCCTGGCACTGCAGATGTGAAAGCCAAGAACTCTGCTCTCCCTTGTTGACCTTTCCTCTGCTGAGTGAAAAGCCCGAGTGGGGCACATTAAGTGATCAGCAGCAACCCTAAATTAGGGGAGCGAAAAGGAGAGACCTCTCGCTGGAGCTGTGCCTTGTTATCATTTAAAGAGGCTTGAGAGCCTTAATTGCAGGCTCTGGCAGAGCCCAGCCAGGCTGCTTCACCCCACGCTCGCGTAGTCACAGCTACGAGCAGGAACCGCCCCGGCTCCCGGCGTCAAACCCTCATTCACCGCCGAGCAGTGCTGGTGGAACTGAAACATTCCCATGTCCCTGTGAATTATAGTGAAAAGAGGGCTGATAAATCTCAATTGGCTGAACATACAAACCCCCTGAAGTCCCAGACAGAGTGTGTTTGTTTTCTCGCTGCCGTGGCTCCGTGTTTTCCTGCTGCTGCGGCTCCTGTTGTCAGAATCTGTCAGGAGATTTCTCTCTGTATTTCGTTACGATGGGAGCACGTGCAGCTTGGATTCTGCTCAATCCCCTTTTATCAGCTTCATTTGAAGCTGCAAAGCAAAGGGCCAAAATCCCAGGCGACAGAAACCGTTTGTTTGAGTCTGCCTATGACCATTCAAGAGCTTAATGAAGAGATCCTCGAAGTGGCAGCAATTGCATGGGCAGTCCGTGAAGTGCAAGAACTTTCCTGTATCAAAAGGTCAGTTATTCCACTCTCTCCCACCTGATGATCCCTCACCAACCTTTATCAGACTGACAGGGCTTCTCCTGGTGCTATGTGTCACAAGGGACATCACAGAAGTCCTCCTCCTCTTCCCCCTGGGGAACAATGCTTTCACAGCAGACACTTCCAAAGCCCATGCCAATTCTGAAAGATAAAGCAGCAGCTTTTATTTCTTCATATCAGCACCCACCCTTTCCGACCCTGCTTTTAAGTACTCACTGCCTTGTTTACCATAGAGGGTTCTTACATTGTCTCCCTTGTTCACTTGAGGTGTAGCTGCACCAAAGACCATTTGGGTGCTCCCCACTTTTTGTTTCTGATTGTACACCTCTGACAGGGCCTCACGTTTCAATACTCCCCCTCTTACCATGCTTCCTTTTGCAAAATGCACCAGTTTCATCCTTCTGATGAAGCAATGAGTCAGGAGTGCCTACAGGAACTTGCAAAGTTATTAATGCCCAAACCCCAGCAGCTACACACGATGCTCTACTCAAAGAGGGTTTGGTTTTGTTTTAAATTGTAAAGCTAAACATCCGTTCTCCCAACAACTACAGAACTGTGACAACGCCCTTCCTACAGGGCTCTTGAGGGTTGTTCTCAAGGTTGTGCACTATCATCCTCCTTTTAAATAGGGAAGGAAGTTCAAAGCACTGACAGGTTAAATGGTTTGCCCGAAACCACTGAGAAAGTGAATGGCAGGGTTGGGAAAAACTGAGGTCTCTTCCCACCCTTAGTACTACCAACCATCAGGAAAATCAAAATGTTAAGCCAGATTCTTGATGTCCTTTCCAATTAACTTTCAGCAAAGGGAAACAGTCAAAGCGCAGGATGCGGCACTGAAATGCTGTCAGAGGCTCTGGCTGGCCTGCAGTTAACCTGCCCCTCTGAGCTCGGATGAGAAAAGCTCAGCAGCATGCTTTAGACTTGGAATTAATAGAGAAGCTTGTTCTTCAGCTGGAGAAATGGGATGCCCCTCTCTTTTGGGGAAGCAACCTGCTGCTTCAGTTCAGTTACACCTGAAGATTGTACGTGAGGCAGCGCACACAGCGGCTTCGGGCTGACGCCCTCCAGCTTGGCACAGCAGGCTGAGCTTTTGCAGCACAGATTATCTCCAGGCACGTCTGATCACACGTCATTTCAGCACAGATTATGGGTGTAAAACCACAGCATCCACTCATTTCCTTTGCATATCTGCCACGTGTTAACTGAGCTCTCAGAAAACTGTGCGTAGCGCTTCGGGCTGCAAACACCATGAGGCACCTCCAGCCCGAGGTTCATTTTCAGGGAGGGATACAGAACGAGGTGCCTGTGTCTCATTTCAAGCACAGTTACAGGTGGAATTGCTCCCACTTGATTAAAACCAGTGACCTTTTGGGCTGCAGCTGTCCTATGGCAAAGCAGCTCCTCCCCCAAGCTCGTTGGTGAGGGTGATTGGGCACTATGTGGTAGAGAGCACCAGCACATATCATGAAGAGAAGATCATTGTGCTTTCACCTGCTATTAGAGACAGGTTTTCTACTCAGGCTTGCATACGACCTTCTCCAACCAAGCATTAACTTTGGAGCAAACAATCACTAGGGAGCATTTGCAAGCTTTAATAATTATTGCTTTTATTAATCCACTGACTCCACTTCGAGCAACAGGTCTCTCCGAAATTAATTCTGTTCCCATTTAGAGGAGAAAGAAATGAATACTGTTTCAAGGCAGAGTAGGAAGAAGGTATTCAGATTCCACTGCACTTTCAAAAGGTACTGGATCTGCTCCTAGAACTGTAATTATGCAACTTATTAACTCAACTGCCAAACATAAGGCTAAGTAATTTTCAAAGCCTGGGCTCTGAGAAATAGTGTTACTGGCAGCCAGGCAATCCAAAATCCAATCAAGAAAGACCACAAACTTTCAATAGGCTGAAACTCCATCAGCTGCTTATTGGCTGCAAAATCCAAAGGAGATGAGGAAAGAGGTCCAGCAAAGCAAATCACCTCCTTTAGAACAAGGGACCTGCCAAGCAATGAGTGGAGGGACGTGTACCTGCTCAGAGCTGCAGGCACAGACAGACCAGCTGGGATGGAATAACTTCATTGAGTGATTTGGATTGGAAGGGACCTCAAAGCCCATCCAGTTCCAAGCCCCCTGCTATGGGCAGGGACACCTCCCACTGGATCAGGGGGCTCCAAGCCCCATCCAGCCTGGCCTTGAACACCTCCAGGGATGGGGCAGCAACAGCTTCTCTGGGCAACCTGGGCCAGGGCCTCCCCACCCTCACAGCAAAACACGTCTTCCTAAACTCTCATCTCAATCTCCCCTCTTTCAGCTGAAAACCCTTCCCCCTCATCCTCTCCCTGCACTCCCTGATCAAGAGCCTCTCCCCAGCTTTCCTGGAGCCCCTTTCAGTACTGGTAGGCTGCTCTAAGGTCTCCCTGGAGCTTTCACTTGGGGGTCTTTATAGTTGTGATGAGAGCCCCAGGAATTTTAAAGGTCAAAAATACCCAAGAGTCACCCCAAAGCACGCAGCTCCTCACTTTCCAGGGATGATTTTTAACCTCTGTCCAACAGCTCTTTGAAATGCTACCACAGAACAAATAAAGCCGCTGTTTCACAAGCTCACTAGAGTGAACCAGATCAGATACACAAGCTGGGAGGAACTCAATGGTATTTCCTACCCTCTTTTTCCTTCCCTGGATCAGTGTCTATTTAAGAGTAGGACAGGCACATGGCTGGTACCAGTGAAATACAAAGAAACTGCAAAGCAAACTGAGAGAAGGTCAGTGAGGAGTCAGTAAGTGCTGGTAAATGTAACTACCACCAAACATGCAATGCTGCAAAAAATAAGGAGGAAGGGCTGAGAAAATTCTCCTGCTTAATCCTCCTCCCTCCAGCGTCTCTGCAGATCAGTTGCTATGGGACAAGAAGCTTCCTCAGCATTTTTCAGTTTAAAAAAACCCCTTTTTGCAGCAAGTTGCAGCAACACGGCTGGGACTGGAACCTGCTCTTGCTCAGAGCTTTGCAGAGCTCTGCTTGACCCACCAGAGAATGCTCCTCCCCTTTGAGTGGTTTGGTACACGTGGGATGACTGAAGAGGCTCCCTCTGCAGCGAATAACTCTTGCCTTTGTGTTTGGATACTTGAGGAGCGTTTTGGCTTTCTAAGTATTGCTGCCATTTAGAAACACAGCATGAGAATCAGCCTCTTAATGCATGGCTTCGTGCTATAATATGTAGTAAACCTCATGGTTTCAGTTCCTCCAGCTTCTCCCCTGTCAATGCCTAAGTAGGGGTCCTGCTGCTCTCCATCACGTTCCTGTGTTCCCTCCTATTTTCTTTAGTTATGGTAAATCAGAAACAAATTAGAGAGAGAGGGACCAGAAGGTATCAGACTCTTGTTAAAAATATGCATATATTTAAGTTTTCCTTTTACTATTACTAAAGTTTCGCAGCTATGGATTAGATAAGACATAGGAGGAAGCCAAATATGTGGCAAAACACCTGCCAGAGAAATTCCTACCTGTGAGCTCTTTCATGGAGCCTCTGCAATCCCACGTGTCTGAGCCCAGAGAAGCCCCCCTCAGAAATACTGAACATTTTAGTAATGCCCTAAACATTTAAAGCAGCAATAAATACAGAGAGAGGTTTAAAATATTTCCTGGAGAAGCCAAGAAACAAAAATCCCATTTTACAGATGGGTAAGCAAGTAGAGAGAAGTTAAACAATTTCCTCCAGGATATAGAAACATCACAAGGAGATGGCATTAAAGTTACAACTCCAATTTCTTGGCATCGCTCAAAATTGGCCACAACCCTCAAGGCCCAGTGTGCAAAATCGTGGAATGATAGAACAGTTTGGGTTAGAAGGGACCTCAAAGCCCATCCAGTCCCACCCCCTGCCAAGGGCAGGGACACCTCCCTCTGGATCAGGGGGCTCCAAGGCCCATCCAACCTGGCCTTGAACACCTCCAGGGATGGGGCAGCCACCACTGCTCTGGGCAACCCCTGGGTACGGGTCTCGTGATGAACTATAAAGCCTAAGAAGACTCGACATCTACGTAGAGCTGTTCGTGTTCTACTCAGCTGCTTGTTTTCTCAAAGGTTGTATATCCTTAACATTAATGATTTGCTGCCAGTTTTGACAGAAATTAGCAAACTGATTTTAAAACTAAGCTGAAGCAGAGAGACAGACACCCAGTCATATGGAAATACTTGTACATAAATGCAAGTCCAATGTACAATACAAATACATACGGAAATGTATGAAGATCAGGTAAAAGAGAGTTGAAAATACACTTTACAATTTCTGGATTAGAGCCAGAAAATGAAAAGTACCAGGCTTTATCAATCTGCACCTGTAAGGCATGGTTACTGGCACTCAGAAATATATATTATAAAGATTGCCTCCTCCCTGGAGGTGTTCAAGGCCAGGTTGGATGGGGTCTTGAGCAGCCTGGTCAAGTGGGAGGTGTCCCTGCCTATGGCAGGGGAGTGGAACTGGATGATCTTTAAGCTCCCTTCCAACCCAACCCATTCTATGATTCTATTACCTACAATGCACATATTTTTCTTCTAATATCACGACAAAAAAAATAGCTGAACGATACTCAAGCAAATTCAGCAAATTCGAACAGGCATCTGGAAAAAAATGCCTCCTTGCAAAATGTTAAAGAGATCATTTTTACCTGGTTATTCAGCTTGTCCACTGATAGAAAGAGCCTTAAGGTCTCTCTTTGCTGCAAGTGGGTTTGGAAAGTCGTGCTAATGATATGTAAAAATGCCATTATGAAAGGGCAGGTCCATTTTTATACTCTGCACTCGCGTTGATATACTGACTCCTTGGAGCAGCAGACATGAATCTTTAGAAGTAGCAGCAGTTTAAAGCCTGCATTGCAAGCTCTTACTCACGTTGCCAGCTCTGCCAGGGGCTTGGACCTGCTGGAATGCCGACAGTGAGATGAGTTTTGCAAAAAGCTGGGCTTCCATCTGGGCAGCAGCACCCTGAGCAACTCTGCAGACCTGGCCCCAGCGGAGCGGTCGGAGGTGGTGGAGGGGAAGCAAATCTAGAATATTTGCACCTTGCTAGCCAAGTTGGAAAACAGGAAAGCTGCCATGCTTCGTGTTTGATTGATTTCTCTCTCTTCTTCTGCAAGCCCACTCAGGCTCTGAGCACTTCAGGGCAAAAAACCTCCTCCTCGGCTGTGTACTGACAACACAACGCACAAGCCCTCTGAGGTCGGTCCAGGCTTGTAAGTGCTGCTTATAGATTCCTAATGTAAGTAATAAAAATAACTAAATGGAAGGGGGAGAAAATGGAAAGCAAATTCATTCCATAATCCTTCTCATCTTCTTAAAAGAACAATGGCCCACCCGTGGGGTGCTGTGGTGGCAGCGCCCGCTGTCCACAGCAGACACCGCGAGAGCACAGAGTTCAAAGGGGCAGCCTGGAGAAATGCATTGAAATTAGGAAGATAAAGGAATGAGCTAATGAAGGGCAACTCCACAACAACAGAGCGTTAACAGGACATATTGCAGCACTGGTGTGGTATCTCCTTGCCCCATGTTAAAATTTGGTATAATGCTTAAGGTTCAAAAAGAGTTTAAGGTTTTGAAAAGAGTATTTCTAAACACAGGGTATTTGTAATGAAGTTAATTCAGTGCTGGGCATGTTTACTATAAATTGAATTTAATGAGAAGAATTATCCTCAACTGAAATCTAAACCACACCGGCCACGATGTATCTTATACCTCTTTGCAGAGAGAGGAGGGTTTCAGCCACTCATTTTTAGCTCCAAGAAGTCAGGCATCAGATCACAAACTGGACTGTGGTCCAGGACTCAATGTCTTCCACCTGCATTTCTAAATAATACCTTTCTTTTATGGGATTTTTGGCTAGCAAAGACATAATGGCTTGTAGGGTATCATGAATCACTATGGACTTTTGAAAGGTACTTAAGCTGTAATATTAGTGTTCCTGAGGGAAAAGAGTTCCTGGCAGGCTGTGCCTGCAGGAGGTGGGCAGATGGGAATGGTGTTCCAGCAGGTGAGGGCCATCGCCATGGACAGGAGACCCCATCACTGTCTGCAACTGCCTGAAAAGAGGTTGTAGTGAGGTGGGTGTTGGTCTCCTGTGTGACAGGTGATGGGATGAGAGGAAACAGCCTCAAGTTGTGCCAGGGCAGGGTCAGGTTAGACATCAGGAAAAATTTCTTCACTGAAAGTCTTCTCAGGCACTGGAATGGTTGCCCAGGAAGGTGGTTGAGTCTCCATCCCTGGAGATTTAAAAGTTGGGCACATAAGTGTCTCAGGGATCTGGTTCAGTAGTGGACAGATACAGCTGGACTCGATGATCTCAAGGGACTTTTCCAACCAAGCAATTCTGATCTATGACACACAATAGCTCCGTGCCTTGTGGAAAGCTTCCTCTGTTTGCACCAGAATTCAACCAAGGATCTATATTGATTCAGTTTCTGCAGCAGAAAGCTTCTGGATGTGAAGAATAAAGCAAAGCCTTCTTTCTTCCCTTTCTTTGAATTCTGTCTTTGGAGAGAATGTTTACATATTGATTACACTTCTATCATCACACAAATCCACGTTTTCTACTCCCCTCTGGTGAGACCCCACCTGGAGCCCTGCGCTCAGCTCCGGAGGCCTCAGCACAGGCAGGACATGGAATGTTGGAGCAGGTCCAGAGGAGGACACAGAAATGATCCCAGGGCTGGAGCATCTCTGTTCTGAGGACAGGCTGAGAGAGTTGGGGTTGTTCAGCCTGGAGAAGAGAAGGCTCTGGGGGGACCTTAGAGCAGCCTCCCAGGAGGGAAAGGGGCTAAAAGCAAGCCATTCTATGATTCCTGATATCCCTGGGCTTCCAAAATGAATTTCCTGTTCTCTCACAGAACAGAAAGGCATTCAGATATCTCTGTAAAAAGAAGCAGCGTTTTTCCCACTGTTTTGGTGATGGAGCGATGTTCAAGGATTGCTCTCCGAGCAGGGCCAGGCTCACTCCAGGCATCCTGGGCCCTCTCGTGGCTGGCTTGGAGAGGACACAAAGTTCTTTGCCTTTCAGCAAGTTCAACCGTCCAAAAACTTGTAGGAAGCGTTCTCTTCGGATTCTCCAGATCTGAATGCTTTCATGATAATTGAAAATTGAGGACAGGCTGAGAGAGTTGGGGTTGTTCAGCCTGGAGAAGAGAAGGCTCTGGGAGACCTTAGAGCAGCCTCCCAGGACTGAAAGGGGCTCCAGGAAAGCTGGGGAGGGGCTCTTGATCAGGGAGTGCAGGGATAGGATGAGGGGGAAGGGTTTTGAGCTGAAAGAGGGGAGATTGAGATGAGATCTTAGGGAGAAATGTTTTGCTGTGAGGGTGGGGAGGCCCTGGCCCAGGTTGCCCAGAGCAGTGGTGGCTGCCCCATCCCTGGAGGTGTTCAAGGCCAGGCTGGATGGGGCTTTGAGCCCCCTGATCCAATGGGAGGTGTCCCTACCCATGGCAGGGATTGGAACTGGATGGGCTTTGAGGTCCCTTCTCACCCAAACCATTCCACAGTTCTATAATTTAGTTCCATATTCAAATTTCCTTGGCATTTACGGCTACTTGGAGTTTTTGTTTTGCTTCAAGCCAATTGCCCATAAAAGACTACTTCACTTCTAATTCTCTTCTCCCCACCCCCTCAAGAGTTCAATATTTAAAAGTTAACTCTTTAAGGATGGCATATGATCTGGCTGCTTTACAGGCACGGGGCACAAAGAACCCTGGGGGCTTAACCACATTCCCATGGGTAAGGGATGCACCCCTATATAATTGCATCAATTTACTTCATCACATACGGGACTAAAAGCAGATGAGGCATCAATCTTCTCCTCATAAAAACTGCTTATAAATGTTCTATACTGCAGTTAATTCATAGAGAGGTCTAAAAAAAAAAAAAAACAACCCCCAAACCCTAAGCTTGTATTAAAAAAAAAAGAAATCACAAGTAAACAGAACAATTTAAGTGAAAAAACACCAGGAGAAGGCACAAAAAATAGAGACTGTCTACAAAGATCATCAGGAGAGCGAATTGTTTGGTCAAGGTTAATGAAAGTTAGGATATAGTGGCAAATGCATGAGGAAACGGATCAGATTAAGTGAGCAATTACAGAGATAAAGATTGTAAAATGCTGGTTATTTCAGTCTTGTAAGAATCCCCTGGTTTTAGCACCGTCTTAAATTGTCTTTAAAATGCTTGTCATGCATTTTGCATAAGGCATGTTTCAATCAGACTTTGAATGGAATGGCTTGAAAGCAGAGGATAAGAAACTTCACCTGCAGCTGACACTTGTTTTATGATCAGTGCTGTGTTCCAGCCTTCTTTGTCAAGAAAACGAAATCGCTTTGCGGGGAGAGCAAGGAAAACCAATTTCCCTGCAAACCTGCACCACTCCTGGAGCACCTCCAGAAACGTAAAGAGAACCAGCTACTCTAACTACCATTATTATTTTATTATAATCCAACCATTATTGTTCATTCTGGCTACATTTTGATGGGAAATAATTTCTTGTTAATTACGTAAGACGAACAGTTTAAAGATTTTTCATTGTGAGCAGTAAAACCCACTATTTTCTGAACCTGACAACATGCTTTATAACACCATAATTACTGCTCAGAGGGATTATAGGTAAATGAGCCACTTACATTTGAACTTGATGGAAATGGACTCTTGCCTTTTTTCTGCCTCTTCCCCTTTATTAGAAAGGCTTTAGTCAAATGCTTGTGTTATTTTAGTGCATCATAGAAGCTGATTCAATTAAGATATTGCAGCATCTCAGATTCCAGTTTTATAATCTATTATGGATTAACTTGCCCAGGCTCTGTTTCTGACCTTGACTTCCAAATTGCACTACAAGGAAAGGAAGTGTCCAGTGGTAAAGAAACACATCCCTGTTCTTGGGAACAGGCAGCAGCAGGCACTGTTGGTGAAGGGTTGAACTTTTTAATAGAGCCTTTTCTATTGGAAGGAATGTGATTTTTATTTTGAAGTGCAAAAAAATCCATTTATTGCAGACAAACATCATCAGTAACCACATGTTTGGAGCAGCAATCTCCAAATGGCTTAGGGAATGCCAAAAGGAACGTTTCTTTTTGGGCTGTGAAGCTGTCTTGGAGCCAGTTACCCTAGTGTGCACTTCCAGTGTGCTTAAGGCAATGCTGGGCTAAGCAAACAACTTCCAAATCTGATTTCACAAATAAGAAAAAGGAAAAACAAACCACAAGTGTGTTCAGAGGAAACAGCTACTTTAAGGCAGACAGAAGCCCACCTGCTTTCCTGCGCTGAGGTTTGCATCTCCAGCTTCTGTTCCACCTGACCAGAGAGGACATTTCAGTCCAAGCAGCATTTTTTCACTTTCTGGGAGCTGTTTGTTGAAGCAGGACTGAGCTCAGCACATGCATTTAGGCCCTCCCTTCCCCATCACCATGAAATACTTTAAGAAAGTGGAGCCAGTTCATCTTAGCAGTTATCAAACAGATTCTATGAATAATGACCTTTTCGTTAAATATTAAAAATAAAATTACATACTGCTTTCTACTCTACTTAAAATTTTAGAGAGGATAAACCCCGAGGTGCCCAAAACCATTACAGATAAGTCCTGTCTTTCCATTACCTTTTCTTCCTAGACTTATGCAGGCTGGAAAAAGTTGTGGATACTTCAGTCTCATTTTGGCAGATCCCTGGAGTGTTTTCTCCACTCTAATATTTCAAAATTGACAGTAGAAAAAACAAAATATCCTAGGTGACCCTTCGGCAGGCTTATGGTCCTAAATTCCCCATATATTAATCTTGCAAGTACAATTTATGATGAGTCATTGAGATATTTCCCATTTCAGACATTTAAATATTTAAAGATCCAGGGGCTGGCTGGTGGAAGATTTGAGTGCTTAAATGACCTCCTTCCACTCACTCCACTTATCCTGCACAGCAGAGTGGTGTCTGCAGATACTTTCACCTTTCCTAAAGGAACATTTCCATTTGGACTTGAGGAGGGAATAAAACTCCTGCTGTGCTGCAACGTGATCGGTTAAAATTGCAAACTTATTTATAATGTATTTTGAATTTTCCCTTTTTTGAGCAGGAAACGGGCATAGAATGGTTTGGGTTGGAAGGGTCCTGAAAGCCCATCCAGTTTCACTCCTCTGCCACTGGCAGGGACACCTCCCACTGGATCAGGGGGCTCAAAGCCCCATCCAGTCTGGCCTTGAACACCTCTAGGGATGGGGCAGCCACCACTGCTCTGGGCAACCTGGGCCAGGGCCTCCCCACCCTCATCATGAAAAATTTCTTCCTAATGTCTAATCTAATTTATCCCCCTTCCAATTTAAAGCAGTTCCCTCTCATCCTATCCCTACAGGTCCTTGAAAATCATCCCTCCCCATCTTTCCTGGAGCCCCTTTCAGTACTGGGAGGCTGCTCTATTGTCTCCCCAGAGCCTGAAAAACCCCAGCTCTCTCAACCTGCCCTCATGTCAGGGGTGCTCCAGCCCTCTGATCATCTCCATGGCCTCCTCTAGACCCGTTCCAACAGCTCCACATCCTTCTTACGATCTCTGCCTACGTCAGAGCAGTGGTGGGTTGAGAAGAAAAGCAAACAAAGAACGTGTGCTCAGGGCAGTGGGAGGTTCTGGCAGCACTCGAAGCACAATCAACAGAACAGCTGAGGTCAGAATTGCTTGGGACCTGAATAATTTTACCTGGAGGCCTAAAGCAGTCAGAGAAGAACATCTATGTCAGAATGAGCTACAGCAGCAGCTGAGACATAGACAACAGCTCATTTACTCTGAATACAACTGCAGGATTCCCGACAAAAAGATGTTACAACAGGAACTGTGGCTGCTCAGAGAATCAAGCAAATACAGTGAGAAGTGAGGACAAGTTTTTCTTTCTTTTTGTCTAGACAAGGACAATGCTTAAACCTCCAAACCGCCCAGCTCAGCTTTGCTTTTTGTAATAAAGGAGAATGGCTGGGAAGGAACAAAAGCTGAGCTTACAGACAGACTTGTGCAATTCTCAAGAAATTCACTTATTTTTGAGAGCCCACAGCAGGGTAAACTTGCAAAGTTTATAAATCAAATAGAAAAAGCATCTGTTCTTCCTTCTGCTTCACAGGAGTGAAGCTCTGTTGCAAAAGAGAAGACTTACCTGGAATAGCAGTGCACTCTTTAATCAAAATATACTCTTTGTATCAGGCTAAATTAGGTCAGTTAAAAAGGCAGAAATAAATTGTTTTTTTTTTATCTGCAAGAAACTGTTTATTCTTTGTAAACCCCACAGAAAAAAAAGAATGCAGCCAAGACCAAGTATTGAACGAAAATTGTGCCCAAGTAGGCAGCAAAAGGGGGAACCTCAACACAAAAAGTCAGTGACAATATTCCATGTTTTGCACAAAGATGGAAAACCTATGACATTTCTGAGTAACACTTCCATGGTGACAAGTTACACAAGATGACTCAAAAATGCAAATGACAGCAACATGCACACCTGGCTAAAGCTAGAAGTTTTATCCCAAAAGAATATCAGTGATTAAAATGAGGAAACTTTAATACTTCTATTGATTTGCGTGTCCTACTTTGGTTTTTTAACGAGGCAGCCATGCCAATTAACAGGAAACTTTAAAAAAGGATTTCTTTTCGGAAGAACTTTGTCCTTCCAGAGTCCACGCAGAGTCACGATGCTGGGTGTTTAATTCTGCTAATTTCCAACACAATTTTGCTTCCCACCCCTCCACAAATCTGAAACACTTCAGAAGTTGTCAGTGCAAGCACTTTTGAATAATGTATATAATAATACATTTTTTAACTTAAACCTCTGTGCAACGAGTTGCCTTTAAAACTCCTTTAAAGAACTCCTTGGCACAAGAGCTGAAAAAAAATACTCAGCTCTGTTTAAATCAGCAAACACAAGGTGATATGAAGTGTAAATCACTTGAATAAAATAAAAAAAACCCAGAACTGCAGCTTTTATTAGCCAGCTTTACAGTCTCTTGTATACAGTACATTGCACAGTTCCGCCTTCACGATAACGCTTCCTGGATTAATATTGTGCCTTCCACAATGCAGTATAATCAAGGCAAGTTACAGAACACTGCTGAGTTTATATCAAAATAAACAGAAGATGTACCCTTGGTTTCTAATGAACATCCAAATTACCATGTACAGTTTGCAGTAGACTCTGTAATGAGCTTGATATATAAGCTAGATGACAGTGAAGGGGGGGAAAAAATAGTTTAAATTATCAAGTTTCCTCTTGAAATGTCTTTTCCCAAGGCACTGTGAACAAGACTGTTAGCAATTCTCACTGACTAAAAACACCAATGGGAATATAAATATTTCACACAACAACCACCGTCACATCAGCTATTTCTCTTATTCTTGCTCTTAAACACCGCCCCTGAAATTTGTTTGGTCCTTTGAGGGGTAAATCAAATTATCTTCTGCAAACATCACATATTTGTATTGAATACATCTAGAAATCAAAGCTTTGTTAGATTATTTAACCCTTTCACTGTAAAAACTAAAGGTTTTTTTTTTCCCCTCACTATCTCTCAATGAATCTGTAAATTCCACTTAATTATTAAAACAAAAAAGAAAGGGTTCAAAATCAAGCAAAGCCCTGTATTTTTCAAGAGGAAACCATGCAAGAGTACATAAAAAGGCAAATTGGCTACTTGAAAACCAAGAACTGTTTTTAATGCATTGGCCAAGGAAAATAAATTGCAAAGTTCTGTGAGGTTTTCTAAAAATTTACAAGAAAAACTGATGGGCAGTTCTAGTCAATCCAGATGTTCTTTTATCCTGTTTTAAATGACAACAAATACAGTCTCACACAATACAATTTCATCTTGACTGCAAGTGACACTCCTGTGTGATGCCTTCAGCATGACAAAATTACTGGGCAAAAAGAAAATTGGCATTCATTTCTTCAAGGGCTGATAAACAGAGGCATTGGGATCAAGTCCAGAAGGGCTGGTCTCCACAAATTTGGAAGAGTAATGTGGGGAGACAGGACTCAGAGTGCTGGTGGCTGCAGTGTATGTTATGCTGGGCATTACTGCCATAACTTCTGCAATCTTCTGTTTTAGGTCCTTGATTTCCTGATCTTTTTGAATGATTTGCCCTGAAATAGCAAAGGACATCGCTCAGAACCAGCAGCGTTTTCACCCTCCCCAACTCTTCAATGATCCAAGTTGTTAAAATGAAAACACCCAGATGATGTTCAGTGCTTTAATGGAACTATGTTTAAATCCCACTGGTTACCAGGTGACAGCACTTCCATTACACTTTAATAGAATCATGGGATGGTTCGGGTTGGAAGGGACCATAAAGCTCACCCAGTTCCAACTCCCTGCCATGGGCAGGGACACCTCCCACTGGATCAGGGGGCTCAAAGCCCCATCCAGCCTGGCCTTGAACACCTCCAGGGATGGGGCAGCCACCACAGCTCTGGGCAACCTGGGCCAGGGCCTCCCCACCCTCACAGGAAAACATTTCTTCCCAAGATCTCACCTCCATCTCCCCTCTTTCAGTTCCCCCTCATCCTATCCCTGATCAAGAGCCCCTCCCCAGCTTTCCTGGAGCCCCTTTCAGTCCTGGGAGACTGCTCTAAGGTCTCCCTGGAGCCTTCTCTTCTCCACAGGCTGAACAACCCCAATTCTCTCAGCCTGTCCTTGGATGGGAAGTGCTCCAGCCCTTGGATCATCTCTGTGGCCTCCTCTGGACTCGCTCCAGCAGCTCCATGTCTGAGCCACAGCTCCACCATACCAAAAGATTATTTGTAGGGCTCAACTTTTCAGTTCACGTTTTACAAGCACCTCACAGGAGCACAACATTTCTTAATAAATGTGTTATTTAATTTATTTTCAAGCCTGTCCTCTTACTACCATGTTTCTAACCCCTCTTTGTGCCCACTCACATTACTCCAACAATTTATGACACTACAGAGGAAGAAACAACAATGAAATTAAAAAAAAATAAAATATCTCACTCTAATCAATGTTTCCTGCACCCAAGCAAATTTCTGCAAGGAAATTAATCAGGTACCAAATCAGAAGTTCTATTTGATTTTGCTTCACAGTTTGCAGAGCTGAGCACAGGGCAGCCTGGGCTGAGGTTTATACTGGCTTCGTGCTCCCTCTGGTGGCTTCCACACCAGCCCAAGGCAGACATCAGTGCCCACGCTCCCCTCACCGGTGTGAGGTTTAAAATAGGTTTGGTTATTTTTTTCTGCCACATTTAGGTTGTATTTACTTGAGTAGTATCAAAATATCAGGATTGAAGAAGAGGGGCTTAATAGATGGCAACTATTTTAGCTTTTAGCTCTTTAAAGTAAGTTCTCCAGCTTTAAGGTAACTGTTTATAAAAATGTAGGAAATCACTCTAAGTTAACTTAAACACCCATCTTGATGTTTATTGTCTTCAATTCAATAGCTTGGGGAAATTAGGCCAGCTGAGCAGCAGGACTGGTTAGACTCACATTTCACTTTCACAGTGAAAGACAAAAGCCCCACTGCAAGCTGAAATCCCTAACCAAACAGCGAGGATATTCCCTCTGTTGTATTGTTGCCATTTCAGCCAGCACTATGTGGTGAATTATCCTGTTCCACATTACCTTGGGCAATCTCAAGCTGCCGTTTTGCATCTCCTAATGCAGAGAACAGATCCAGCTTGATTCTTGTCTCTGCACTCAGGCTGTTCTCTAAGTGCTGTGTTTTATCCTGCATGGCTGAAAGTGCTGACATTAACACCTCCGTATCCTTCTCATTTTCCTTGTACTTCCGCAGTTCCTGTAGGAGTAATTAAGACAAATGTTACTCTCATCGACTTTACACATGAGATATACTGAGAAGTCTTTCTCTTCCCCACAGCACACCACTGGGCTGGGTATTAATACTGGAAAATTAAAATGATGGTTAATTAAGGACACTGTAATATTACCTCCAGTAATTATACACGGCCATCGTACAAGTGATTAAAGCCATATTGTACAACACATAATTACAGTGTGGTGAGCAAGTACCATTTACTCTGCTTCCCAGCCCTCTGTCATCCGTATCGAGGCCCTCCACCCAGAAATCCTTCTCAGCACTTTCCAGCACCAGCTAAGCAGCCACACGGTGCTTTTAGCCAAGCTGTGGAACACAAAAAAACTTCCCACAAGCAAAAAAGGCTGGAATGGGAACTGATCTCTCACTGGATAGTTGAAAGTGGTACTAAATAAGCATTTTAAACTACTTCAATTGGCTGATGAGGGACTTTTTTATCTCAGAAGACTTTCCACGTTAGGTACACCCAGAAATTTAGGAAAGAGAAAAGGAGAGAGTGAGTTTTCTGCACATCAGAAAGGCAGGAAGCATGCATTAACATTTTGACTATGAAAAAAGTAATACTACACACACAAAAAAAGTTCTATACCTTTAAATAAAGAAGCAATGATACAAAGAGGGAAATGTTACTGCCAGTAACAAAAAGCTTCTCTAACGGTTTGAAGATGTTAATAAAAAAGCTTGATTATAGCTGGTTTTAATTATTTGAAAGCCATGCTCTGCTTTCTCCATGGATGAACTATACTTGTTTTCAAGGGCTGGGTAAATCCAGGAATAACAAGGCTGCATATGTTATTTAGAAACAAGTTCATAACAACACCAGGTGGATTTTGAAGAGTGTCTAAAAAACCTCCAGACATTAAAAATATATAGTCAAGCAAATTGTCAGTTGACAGTCCAAGTGCATCTTCAGAAACAGACATTTTAATGAAGTGAGGTCAACTTCAACTCACACGTTTGAGCTCTTAAACTCCAACACGCCAGACAATGTGTCTGCTCCAAGTCAGCCACAATGTTCTTTCAATATTCAAATCCCAATCCTGTCTGGGCAGTGATTAAGACTGCATCGAGTAAGCAATCTCACTTGTTAGCAGTGAGATTTATAATGATAGAGACTGGCAATAAGCTTCTTGCATTAGGTAAAAAATGTGGTTGAGGGGATTATGTTCTCCATCTATCCAGACGGATGATTTGGGGAGAAAACTCTAACAATTTAAACTACTGAATGGTGTGGAGCTGCAGTTTTTAACCTTCCTCATACCCGTGTTCTTACAAAGCCTGATGCAAGACAGACATCTGAAGTCCTAATTCTAGAAGGTGTTGATTGCCTCTTATGTAGATCCACCAATTTCAGAGGGCTGAAAGCACTCATTGTGATGCTGATCTGAGCCTCTGGTGTTTTCTCATTACCTGAACTTTCATTTCTAGTTCTCGCATCTGATCTTCTTTCAGCTTTATGTCAATTGTGAGCTTCTTGCACTCTGTCTCCAGCTCTCGGATACGATTTCGTAAAGTTTCAGTACACTCTCCTCTGCAGAAAAAACATTAAAAGAGAAGATGATGAAATAAGAATGAGGCTGTCATTCCTGAACTGTTTAGAACATGAAAATTAATATAAATACTGAAGGATAAAAAGAGGAAGCTAACTTTGTTCTTTCCAGCAAGAGAACTTCCTTCTTTTCAACAAGAGAAAGCTGCAAAGTTACTCAATATTATGCCTTAAGTATTAGGAAATTTGGAATATTTATGAAATATGGAGAACAGAAAAGCAGAAATAATTCTTTTTAGATATTTGGAGCACTGCAGATTAAAGTCATCCACGCTTGTGCCATGCTTTCACCTTGAAAAACTTCCCATCTATGCTATGTTACTACTGAAACACCACTGTGCTGAGCACTGGTGGTTATGGGTTAGAGCAGAAAACGTTCAAGGTGTGAGATCAAGGCAGTATTTTGGGCAACATCACGGCATGAATCCTTGATCTGCAGTCCCCATGTGAAAGGGGATGTTCCTTTTGTTAAAGCAGACTGACCCATGCAGGGTACAACACCTCTGTGATAGTACAGTCAAGGTACAGCAGATAATTTAGAGCACACTCATCCTTTACACCCTGTAAAGGTATCTGAGTACAGAGACTCAGGTTCATGGAAGGAGAGGCCTCCCACTGCTTTAACATAAACAAACTTCTCCAACAAAGCTTTCTCAAAAAAGGAAAATCAAAGACAGACTGCTCCTTCACGTACAGAAGAGTGCAAAATGCCTCCCCAATCACCCCCAAAACACATCCCAGTGATTTTCTGGAGCCAAGGTTGCTTCTGGGGCAGGACCAAGTACCTGGTAGCAGCAGCAAATGCGACAGCCCGTGCAGCAGTTGCTTCTTCCAACTTCTTTCTTTTCTTTTCTTCCATTAATTGTTTTTCTACAAAGGCTCGTGCCTCCTGTTCTGCCTTTAGTTTCTTCTCCAACTGGCTGATCATTTGTTTGTCTTTTTGTTTCATTTGTACAGCATTGTGTAATCTGGAAAGGAACACGTATGGGAGTTAAGGGAGAATTTTATTAACCAAATAGAAATTGCTGTCAGCTGTGCCAAATGAATCTTGCTGGATTTGCAGACAAATGCCTTGAATTTTGTAGTCTTTCCATAATATTTTCTCTTTACCAGACTACAATCAGCAACCAACTTACACCACTGGGCAGAAACACATACTTGTTCTGAAGCAGTTCGTTTTCTTGCCGGAGCTGCCCGATTTCGGATCGAATTCCCCGCTCTGTGTTAGTCAGAGAACTGATCTGACTCCGTAGCTCCTGTTCTATCTGCCTGCTCGCTTGCAGATCAGCCTTTAACTTTTTAATGTCTTGTTCCAACCTAAGAAAGACAATTATAGAAGACAAGTTCAACTTTAGTTCCCAGTTACCCAAAGGTTAAAACATGTTATATAAAAATAAGCAGAATAAACAACACACCATCTGCCAACCCCCCCAAACCCTCGATTCTTAAAATAATAAACACTCAGAAATTATGTCCATCCTTGCTAAATAATAATGATGTTTTATATAACTGTACATATATCTCCATGTATAGCCAGACACACACTTCATAGCCTCCCACAGGAATTTTGTTTTCCTCCATGCACTGTGGAGTTGTAAAAGAAATCCTATGGAATTATATTTTTCCTTTTCAGGCAGAAGTGCAATGGATAAGTCTGAAAAGTTGTAAACAAGGACAGGTGCACAATTTATTTTTCTCAACAAATCCAAGTTTCACTTGTTCACTGTAGCTGAGCTATGGAGCATCCTGCTGAATTCTCACCTCACCGTGGCTTTTTTACTTGAAGTACATGATGTGCATGTGGAATAAAGAGTACGTGTGAAGTCATCCACAGTTCAGGAGTCAGTAAATTTAGTTTTAATTGCTCCTGAACAGAGACCATCTGCTATACACTTAATTGCAGCTTTATAAAGTTCTTGAGGGCTCATGCAAGCTTACTAATTACAGTATTTTCAACCAAAATTGGTTAAATAAAACACAAATTTCTGAAGAGAGGCCCCTCACCTTCATTTTTGCCCCACATTTTCAGAATAAGATTATTGATTCTTAGAATAAAAACACATCATGGGTGAATAATCAACCACTTTATGAGCACTGTGTCGCATACTTATTTAAAGCAAATGTGCCTCTCAGTGATTCACACCTCATCTTCATTTGCTCCACCACTCATTGATTTAAAAGGTTTTAAATGTCCATAAAGAAGATGGAGATGTTTTTATTTCCTATACAGAATTAGTAGTAGTCAAACATTAAGACTTGGAGTCACAAAAGCCAAAAGGAACTGCCCTTATTGACATTTGCTAGCGCAGATGAACAATTACAGCTCTCTGTCCTCAGAATGAAAACCCTTGGTTCTTCTGAGCTTCAGTGCAGGAAAATCTCAACCTAAACTGCTCAGTCTAAAAGTGAGGGATGTAACGATACGAGGCATAAGAACATCCTGTGGGAATGAATCAAGAGGTTAAATGTGGAATCAAATTTATGGAAATTCATAAAGCACATCTGTAATAGGCTGAAACCACAACGAAGAGGTCGAGTGGGTAAGTTAACAGCAGGAAACGGCCTCTAAAGGATCATGGTTTATAACACTTGTATAACTCAGCTGCTCAGATCCCACTTTCTACAATGGCACTGAGCTGTCCTTCAGTTATACTTGAACTACACAACTGGTAGAACATAAATAGTGGTCAAACATACCTTTAACAAGAAAAAAACTCCAATTTATACCTAGTAGGCAAACAGTAATAGTACAAAGCAAATATATATTTCATCTTTAAGATCACAAATCGTCTCAACAGCTTCTACTCCGTCAGAGGTGGAAAAGAATTTGCAAACCTAACCAAACATTCATCCAACCATGTAACCACAGCACACAAATCAAAAATGGAAAGCCATCTGCAGATGTTATGAGGTTTTCCCCCCCGTGTTCTGTATATTAAGTGACTGAGTGGGACAGGCATTGGGCGAAGATCTAACTGCAATTTCATTTTCAAATATGCAGTAACTAAGCATTCTAGAAAGAGCAAACTTATTAATTGAAGAGATGCTGTAGGAAGTACTAACAGGCTGACTGGTAATGACAGTCAGCATTACCAGGCCAACAAGTTGATTGTTTTAAACCTAGATTTTCATAAATACATTAAAAAAATGGTTGTTAGGACAATGTAATGGACTGCACATAAACCACACACACCTTACATTGCTGAGTGTCCATAAATAATTTCAACACACAATAAAGTGAGAACTGTGAAGGTAAGACAGCTGTAAATAGCCTTTCCCTATAACTATGTCAAACTTGCTCAAAGAAGATATACAGGAATTATTGTATTTAGTATTCCAGGAAGAGCAGCACCGATCAGATGAGGTTCGAATAAATCTGAGATGCTGGCACAAGACAAGCTGAATTTGTATTTTTGGCAACAGAGCACTGACATTGGTTCAAACTTCTCCAGCCATCTGCTTCGTGGCATTCCTGCTGGTTTCAACGAGGGCTCTGTACCTGCAGTGCACATGGGGCTGCTTCAGTGCTGGAAGGAAAGATGAACCCCGAATGATCTGTAGAGCACACACAAACGTGACCAGAAAGGATGTTGGTATTCCAAAGCAGCAGAAAATGCATCAGGCCATGAGCCACATCTTTCCTTTTCTGTCAGCATAGTCCAGCCAGAGTCGTGTACGTTAACTGTTGTAAACCCGTGATATCATGATACAACGCTTAAATCCTGCCTGAACACAAAGCCAAAGCCTCACAGACCTCCCTTCCACCTTCACTTTTCAAGCATGCTCCAAGGGTCACATACTCGTCCTTTCACTCTGAAGGACCACAGGGGGTCTCTTACAGGAAAAGGAGATCGACCTGCCATTCATTATGGCTGTAAATGACAAAGTAGCCAGGATTAAACTCTACAAGCACTGATCAAACTCTGGGTGCTTTCACTGTTTATGGAAAACCAGCATCCCCAGCATTAAAACACACCCAGGCGACCACGTACCAAGAGATCACAACTGCCTATGAGCAGTTGGCATTGCTCACCCACACCCCTTAATTCATAAATGCTGCAAAGAGGAGTTTCTTTTCCTCAGCAACTGCTGGCAGGTGTGAAAAGGGAACTTTGTACCTTATGCATCCCTTAAATCACAAAGGCCCTGCGATTTACTGGCCACCACAAATAGCTCACAGTAGGTTCAGAAGTGAAAGAAGGCAACTTCACGGGTTCCAGGTATTCTAATAAAAGGATTCCAGTACTTCTGTGTATCTGAATTTTTCAGGCCATCATGCGGTGAAAAGATTTTATTCTGCTGCAAAACAATTGCTCCCATCAGCGCAGATGACCCAACTCAAAGAGTCAAAAGGCAGAACAACATATGTAAAACAGGATGAACATACTGCATGATCAACTATTGTAGAGCAATTCCAAAGGGGCAGAAGAGAATTAAACCATTGATCTCTTCCAAGCCAATGGTAGACAAAACCACTGGAAATTTATCTGTCCATGGATTTGTTCAGAATAAGTTCTAAAGTAAGATTTTAACAGATTTTAATTACCCTTTTCACTATGTTGTAGGTTTTGCTACAGCTTTAAATATCAGAGCAGACCTTTTATGCTATTTATAGAGCAAATAAATGCTCCTTGCTATCTAAAATAAGTTGGAAAGCTAATAACTCAAAATAATGCAAGGATCTAATGTTTCCTATAGGGTTTCTTTTCCAGACCAGCCACAGCTAGCTAAATACTATTTTGTTTAAAATAAAAAAAAGACTTCAAGTTACTTTGCCCTCAAACCCACGTGTATTCCTTGTGCAGTCTGGTGTGTAACCATTTTCTTACCCGTCTTCTAACGTCCAGACAAACATTTTCAGCCTAAAATTCCCCTCCTGTGGAATGGCGATTCAAAGCTCTTCACTCTAGACAGAGGTCATCTTTCATTTTACAGAACTACAAGATCAAACAGACCCTTTTTGTCATCCCCCTTTCTAAAATGAAAGCAAATCATCAAGGTAAAGCAACACAATGTCATGAAAGAAAGCTTCGCCGCTACGAGCGCAGACCAGGGCATGCAGCTTTCCCTCCTCCCCTCCATAACAGCCTGCGCCACTCTTACCATGATAAATGACCCAATAAGACAGCACTACTTTTTTTATTATTACTTTTTCTACCATTCCATTTTCTGCTTAAGTCTCTTATTTCCAGACTTATTGGAAAAGTTATTTATGGGGACGGGGGGTGAAGAAAACTTGAGTTCTAGAGAGACTTTTTTCTATTGCTGCACAAATTACAAGTCATTTTGACACCCAGCTATTTTTGAAATGAGGGTTTAGTTGCAGATTATTACTTTGTGCTGTTTACACAACCAAAGCTGATTTCTTTCAGTTGGCCATTACTATAAATGCAGATTTACCCATTTTCTCCTCACTACCAAGCACCGTTCCTGATCTCCCTGATGAAGAGAATTAATCAGTAAGCACCTCCAACACTGAGAATTTTTCCAAATGCTTCAGGGAAGATTGATGGATCAACTTAAAGACAACTCAATTCAGCTTAATCCTCTTAAGTATTGATCAGAGGTGAACAACACATCTGTGTTGCTTACTTTACTCAGTTAATGCACTTCTACAACGACCTAGCAATCGCACTCAAATGAAACAAAATTTATATAGAAATTAAAGTTTCTAAAGACCCAGATGGTACTCAAATGCTTTTCTAAGAGACCCATTTTTCCCTTTGCTCTGTTCCAACCCAATCTATTGGCAAAGGCATCCTCTTCAATGAAGTAGCCAATGTGATCCCACAGCATGAAGGTTCTCCTGCTCTAATAACTAAAATGCTGTTCCTAGCAGCCCCTCAGAGCATTTGTCATTACCAAAAAAAGACAGTAATCCACAGAGAAAGTCAAGTTACTTATTTTTCTCATATACAGAATTGATCCAAATAGCTGGCATTTCAAAAGGTTATTCTGTTTCTGAACAGTCCAAGCACGATGTTGACAGTGGCTTGAAAATGGTCTGCTAAAAGGATTGCCTCCATGATTTCTGATTCACATTCCCAATTCTTTTGCTCTTCTATTCTATACTTTCCTCCCCCCATCATATTCCACGAAATGCTGATCACCTTCCTTACTGCAGCTGAGAGCAGAAAGCCTTCTGCTGTACCAATGCCATTTCAGGCATGGGGGATAAGGAAGAAGCAGCAATTGCTCTTAGGACAGAAAATGGACAATAATTAGCAACAAACGGGCAGAAATTTACATTAAAACCTTCAAGGCTGCCTCTGCAGGTAACATCATATTTTAAGAACGCAGCATAAGATGTGGTGGCTCAGCCCTTGCTTCACTAATAATTTTCTTAGTCCAACTGCCAGAAAATGTCATTGTTATCTCTGAGAATAATTAGTACATAAGACAGCTTGGTTCATCACCTCGTGTGCCAAAGGCAAGAGCTCTACGGACACAAACAGTTTTGCCAAGATACACTGCCAGGTTTTTGTGGGCTTTGGTTGTTTTTTTTAAGGGTGCAGAAAGCCAAAGGCAGGTCAGGGTCAGTGCTGTGGAATACACTATCCAACAGTGTGAATCTACAGCAATTACAGCTTGGGCTCATCCCATACATCAAGCCCCTACAGTGCAAACAAAGCCTGCTGCACCTCAGAAGCAACAGCAAAACAGGAACAAGAGGTCAGCTTGCTCTGTACCCACAGACAAACAACATGAGTGCAAAGGCATAGAGAGTCCATCCCTCCACTGAGTACTGGATGTCTCCTTCCATCTTACCACAGTAATCACAGAATGGTTTGGGTTGGAAGGGACCTTAAAGCCCACCCACTTCCACCCCCTTGCCATGGGCACAGACACCTCCCACCAGACCAGGCTGATCAAGACACCATCCAACCTGACCTCAAAACAGCATATTTGAGCATCCATCAGAAGCAGATATTCATTTCAATTGTAGGAACAAAAAACCCCAAGACAGAGATTACTTTCAAGGCTGATCAGAATGGACAGAGCCTCTTGAATACCTCTGCTTTCCCCATTGAGATGCCAATAACATAAGATAATAATCCCTGGAGATGGGGATCAGTAGCTTCCTCTCCAGAAAACTAAACACACACAGTAACCACTTACCAGAGAAAAACTAAAACCCTACTGTTTCAAATAAGAGTAATATTGTATATATAAAATATAAACTTAAATGAATTAGCAGTTTTCTTTTAGATATGTCACATCAAGTATTTAAAAGTTAACAAGCGTGCAAGAGTGTCTTGTTCTCAACCCCCTCAATCTTTGCTGTCTTGAGTAACCCTGTTAATCCCAAGTCCCAAGCAGTCGTAAGGCTCGCTTCACATTTAATACTGGTTAGTCAGCTCAGGGAAATCATTTGTGAACACAAAAGGAAAGCAGCTTGGCTTGGACATCGTGCTGCGAGTCTGCTGGACAAGGAGTTATAAAAAGCATCTTTATTTGGAAGCTGAGCAGATCTGATCTGAAAGTCGGACGCACATGCAGGACCTCAGAGAGCCCTTTTCAGGGCACACCACTGATGAACTAATAACAGGAATGAGTAATACTGCTGGAAGTGGAAAAGATGATGAACTTCCACTCCAGGGACAGGATAACTGACAAGTGAAAAAAATAAACATGGATTTTTGAATTTAGGTGTGTTCCATCCAACCTGTCAGCTAAGCTTATGCTCCTCTCAGTGTAGGAGGTACAAACTCAATCTGAACTGAAACAAGATTTCATTAATGATTTCAGGCATCTACGCTTGTAAGAACCTGTGAGCAGCAACACACAGGATGTTGGTGCTTTAGGTGCTCCTGGCCTGCCTATGTGGGGAAAGCAGTGCACAATCAGCACAGATTTGTAGCACAACAGCCACATTGCACCCATGCATCACACAAACACTGGACAAACAAAAGACCGAAGCAGCTTGATTCACTTCCAGGGCAGAGCAAGGCTACGATGCACAAGAGGACACTGTGTGGGCTGTCCCTTCCCAGTGACTTAGAGGAGCCAGAATTCTGTAAATGCACAGCCTAATTCAACCACTTCTGAGTTAGAAAAACCCGTTTTGGACAATTACAATGACCACCTGGTCATTAGATAACATCTGAGAAAAAGCACATAAAAATGTCAGTCTGGGATTTTAAAATGAAAACACAAGAGGTTTGAATCTCATTCCCTGTCACAGCTACATGGGACAAAACCCTTAGTCAGGCAGGTCGTTCTATAAAGCATTTCCCTTCTCTTTTCTCAGGGCTTATGAAGCACATTTTGAACTGCAGCAAAACTGAACCAAACTGTGCTCTTCTTCAGTGGGCAAATATGCCATATAAAGAGAACAGAGATGCCCACCTGAAACTGGCAACACGAACACAGCAGTCGCACACGTGTTTATTTAGATGCAGCTTTGCTGAAGACAGAGCCATCTGCATCCCATTATTGAGGCTGAATTTGATTCACAGATTAGATTGATTAGCTGGTTTTTTATTTGCTTGATGTAAGTTCTCTACAGACATTAGGTACCAATTAGGCTGGATATTTAATTGGCAGAGAGATGCCAAGCAGTGGCAGAGGGATTATCAGAGAAGAAAATACTATTTTCATTGAAGCACTTGTATTCACACAGCAGATATTCACATACACTGAGTACTTGGCTGCATTTCATAAATACATCAGTATTTAAACCTCAGATAAGTGTATGTAAAGATGTGACTTTTTCAATCCTTCCATTTTCCAAGGCAGCTAAATTAAATCCCTGTGACCTGCACTTAAACCAATGAGACAGCAGGAATCAGACTCATGGAATGGTTTGGGTTGGAAGCTCATCCAGTTCCAACCCCCCTGCCATGGGCAGGGACACCTCCCACTGGATCGGGGGCTCAGAGCCCCATCCAACCTGGCCTTGAACACCTCCAGGGATGGGGCAGCCACCAGTTCTCTGAGCAACCTGGGCCAGGGCCTCCCCACCCTCACAGCGAAACTTTTTTCCCCAAGATCTCATCTCAATCTCCCCTCTTTCAGCTGAAAACCTTTCCCCTCATCCTCTCCCTGATCAAGAGGAGCCCCTCCCCAGCTTTCCTGGAGCCCCTTTCAGTCCTGGGAGGCTGCTCTAAGGTCTCCCAGGAGCCTTCTCTTCTCCAGGCTGAACAACCCCAGCTCTCTCAGCCTGTCCTCAGAGCAGAGGTGCTCCAGAACGAAAGCAGAAATCTGAACTTAGCACAGCATTGAGTTACACAGGAGCCAGTACTTTGCCTCTACACTTGTCAGCTGAAGATCACAACAAAAGCTGAACATCTGAGGGGGAGAAGATTAAGACAAAACATCCGTTCAGACACTATTTAACCCCACTGAATTCCCTGGAAACGTAAAGGTCACCCCATGGAAGATTTCTCAAGAACACATCCACGGAGCTCTGTAATAATGATTCTCCACATTGCTCTCATGCCTTCTATCAAAGGATAGTCAGAGCTATTTATTATGCCTCACAACACCCCTGTGAGGTAGGGAAGCATCCTATACTGAGGCAGATACAAGGCTACATAGCAAACCAGAGGCAAATATCAGCAACAGAACCCAAGAAGACCCAAATCCTAGTTATCTTACTCTGTTAATAGACAATTCTGTCCTCTTTATGGGATCATAAGTTACATTTTCCTATAGGAAGAAAAGAAGCGATGTCCTGGAACGAAGGGAGGAGAAGAGAGGCAGTTACACAACGCTCAGATCAAACTTACCTTACCAGTGCATCTGGTTTGCTTAGCTGGTTGTTAGGAATACAATTTTCCATTAAGTCCTTGTGTGTGCTTGGGCTCTTGCTGGCACACTTCTGTTTTTTCTCATTTTTAGCAGATGAGGAAGGGATGCTCCCGTTGGTTGCACTGTGACTGCGAGGCGAGGAGTTCACAACTCCACTGACGTTTTTGTAATTTTTGGACGAGGCAGTGCATGAGTCCTCTTTTAAGAGGTTTTCTGTACTTCCTACGAGATCATTATTTAATCTTTTACTATTGATATGGTTCTCCATATATTCAATTTCTTGTATTTTAGAGTCTACAGGTTGCAAAATATTGTTATTTATTCCAAGGTTGTGTTTCTTCGCATCCTTGTCCTTTTCTTTCCCTTTTTCTCTATATTCTAGCTCTGGCAAGGTTGCAGATATTTTTTTATTGGCTGGAATGCCTCCATTGTGCTGCAAAAGTATTGAGGAATCCATCTCGGATAACCCTTTGGTTGCTGCAATACCAAAATAAAAACATACTTAGTTAATTAAATCAATCAATATTGTGACATACAAAGAAAAATCATTAAGCACACATCAATCATTTCTGCAGAAAACAATCACTATTAGAGTCTCTTTAGAAGAGAAAATCAGAAGTCACACGATATTTTAAGACTTCTTTTCTCTCCTTTGTTATGGTTTGAGTAAATTGGGGTGATTCCGGGTCAGCCTTAGTCTAAAGTAACTGCATTTTCTGAAAAACTGACTGCATGCTTTTCAGACAGTTTCTCTCTAGCAGTGATAACATGGAACACTGCTATGCACAGAGGCCAAAGTTTATAACTACTCCTCCAGTATCCAAGGCCATCCTCAAGCTAGCAAGGAGGATGGGAGGAGTAGACAGGACAGGTGACCCCAAACTGACCAACAAGAGTATTCCATCCTATACACATCATAAAACTGAGAGATCACAAGGGTCTCACTCTTCTGCCACAGCCAATATCCAATGAGGACCTCACTTGTCTGATTGTTCCTGACCCTGGATCCCCGCATCCCTCCATCCAGTTCCTGAGATCAGCTCTCTCTGGCTGAGGAACCGTTCCTTGTGTCTGCTCTACAGCAGTTGTGGTGACCAATGGTCACTGAGGGGTGGGGAGGGGTGTGAGCTCAGATATTTGTACATATTTTCATTACTTTCTGATTATTTTCATCATTATTACTATTATTATCATCATTTCATTCAAGCTGTAGCTTTAGTTTCCAATCCACAAGCCTCTTCCCCTCTCATTTTCCTCTCCCTTCTTCCCCTGGGGGTGAGGGGGTGAATTTGGCACGATTTTAGCTGCTGAAAATTTAGCCAGGTCAGGGCTAAAACGCTGACATCCTTAGAGGCAGGGAACTGTAACCAAGGGATTTACTAACAAATACCAGTGGTTCACAGAGCACTGACTGATTGGATTGATGCAGTTGCTAGCAAAGAACTAAACAGAGAGGACATAACTCATTTCTACTGTCACCCCAACCACTGCCAAACCAATTCTATTTCTGGCTCCTCTGTTTCTACGTTCACTGTACATTCATCAAGACAACATGAACTGAGGAAGCTCTTCCTTAGGCTTATTTTTTTTAAATAGCAGATAATTGCAAACACGTTAAGGAATAACTTGCCTTCCTCTGCCTCCCTCTCCTGCCTTTGTAGCATCTGCTGTTCCGGGGGCAGAGCTTGCTGGAGAAGCTGCATGTAGAACTCATTCTCTTTCTGCACTTCTTTTTGTTTTCTTAAACGCATTTTGTAGCTGACGTAACTTTTAAAGCCAAAGCCCAAAGTCACAACAGGGTAGCCAATACTACAGGAAAAAAAGCAACACTATTATTCAAAACGGAACCACAACAGCAAATTAATAAATCATAACAGAGCACATAGCTGAGAATATAACTGGATTACAACTTTTCATAAAAAATTATACACAGTGTTTTTTTTGTACTGCAATAAAGCTACAGTTCAAGAATGCAGGCACCTCTACCAAGATAAAATTACACTTCATTACAAACAGCAATTAACTGCAGCATAGATTATGACAATGCAATGGCACTACGCATAGCAAAGAGCTTGTAGACAAGCATCAGATGAGGAATTGTGCATCTTGTAAGGAGATAACAACCAAATACAGCAGAAGTTCCCAAGTTCTGTTCCTAAAGGGCCATGTAATCTATATCAAACTGGGACTTTTGTTAGCCATGTTCATCCAGAACAGTGAAAGAAGGAACTGATCCCTAGGCCCGTCCTTTTGCACTCAGGAAATAAGAGCAGATTCCGTTTCCAACACTCTTTAAAGCTGAGATAAAACAATAGTTTTCCAAAACACAGCCTCTGCAGCACAGGCTGAGAAACAGGAGCTGGAGGAGGTTTGGGGATTTGGGGCTACTGCATGCAGGAAGGGCATCACCCACACCTGGACAGCCAGAAGTGACCGTGGTGGCAGTGTCTCAGTAACCATCTGCCTCTGGTGAGGATGGCCACAAGCAAAAGATCTTTTGTGGGCAACACACAGCCTTTGGAGGGCCACAAAGTTGATGAAGGGTTTAGAGCAAAAGTCATATGAGGAGCAGCTGAAATCACTTGGTCTGTTCAGCCTGGAGAAGAGGAGACTGAGGGGAGACCTCATTGTGGTCTGCAGCTTCCTCATAGGGGGAGGACAAGGAGCAGGCGCTGAGCTCTTCTCCCTGGACCCAAGGGAACGGCAGGAAGATGTGCCAGGAGAGGGTTAGGTTAGACAGTAGGAACAGGTTCTTCCCCCAGAGGGTGGTGGAACCCTGGAACAGCTCCCCGAGGAAGCAGTCACAGCCTGACAATATTCCAGGAGCACACACGGTGTGAATGTTAGGGTGAATGTGCAAGGACAAGGAGTTGGACTCCATGGTCCTTGTGGGTCCCTTCCAACTCAGGGCATTCTACGATTCTATGATTTGGAAATTCAGGAGACTGACCTTGAAGCTGTAAGTGAAAAACACCTCATCTCTAAACTGAGTTCTCCCACTTATGTTACTGACAGATAAAGATATGAAGAATTTCACTTCCAGCCAGACTCTGCTGTTCCATTTGTTGATGAGGAGGACAGAAGCCTAACAGAACTCAGAATTATTTTTTGCAGATCAGCTTCATCATGCAGAATTTCAAGGATTCTTATTAGTTTGTGACAACTGCACTGATACAGAATGCTAACAAATCATGCTAATGGATTTACTAACAAGGACACTTGATCAAAGAGCAAACATCCCTGTACAGAAATTAATATATCTCTGACTAGTATTTTAACACAGGGAAGCTGCATTTTAAACACTGAAGGTGTCCTAGATCGGGGAAAACTCAGATGCAGACGAATATTAACCATTAAAATCTTCTCATTCTTTGTTCATTAATAGCACTGTGCAAATTGTGTTTCTAAGTAAGCTGCCAGGATGCAAGAAGCATTTGCATATGCATCTGACATTATCTCTGCCAAAGCTTCTTTTGTGATAGTGTATAAAGCCAGTTGTGGCTATGGTTCTAAAAACTCTGATGACAAGCTGAAATGTTTGCATCCAATTCAGCAGCAGAAAGACCTTTCTTCACAGCTTCTAAAATGCTTTTCTAGCCTATTAAATAATTTAATTAGTGTTTAAGGGACTTATTGCACAATGTAGATAATAGATATTAAAATGACAGATATCTAATTCACAGGAGACCGTATCAGAGGGAACTCAACCAAATGACTGCAGGAAATACAGGATGCATTTTAAACGTAGTCTGATCAATGCATGCTAAACTAAAAACCTGCAGAATAAAAGTGCATTTCTTCCAGATGTGGATGCTCTGCAGTTAAGCCTTTTGCCTGAAGTCACTCTTGTAACTGTGATGATTTTCAACCTGAAGCTTATTCACTTCCTCCAGTGAATAATGAAATTGGATGCTCACGAGAACCCTTCTTGTTGGAGCACAAAGAGGAAAATGCTTTGTTACAGGGGAAAAAATATAATTTTTGTAACAAGACACATAAATCATCAGTGAAACTGGTTTTTTTTCTCCCTTTATCATCTTTTGGCCTCAAGTTGTGCCGAGGGAGGTTTAGATTGAGTATTAGGAAAAATCTCTTTACCAAAAGATTAGTGAAGCACTGGCAGAGGCTGCCCAGGGCAGTGGTGGAGTCTCCATCCCTGGAGGGGTTCAAAAAATGTGTGGATGCGGCACTTTGGGACATGGTTTAGTGGGCACAGTGGGGTTGGGCTGACAGTTGGATCTTAGAAGTCTTTTCCAACCTTAAAGATTCTGTGATTCTGATTCATTATGTAAACACAAAATTTATAAACTGATGGCAGAACTTTCAAGACACACTAGGAAGGAATATCCATGCTACAAACTCCACACAGTCCACAAGCACTGCATCTTCAGGAAAGGTCAAGCTTGTTTAATGTTTAGGATACATTTCTCACGGAATATTTAATAACAGGTGTGTGAGGGCAGAATCAAACAGCCAAACCATGAATCAAAATAAAAAGCCCTAGATATCAATTTCCAAGGTGAAATAAAGGTTAATAGGAAAAGGAGATAAAAAAACCCACTCACCAGTGTGCTGCAAACGGACGACAAAGGTCTACATGGAAGTTTTTCAAATCTTTAAACCTAATGGCTGCTTCAATATAAACAAAAAGTATCCACAGTGATACTGTTGGTAAGCACACCCCCCTCTCTGTTGGGAGAAGAGAGAGAGAAACACCTTAGTAATACATTACAAGCAGAAATACTACTGATCTCCCTAGGGAAGTGGTGGATTCCTCTACATTGGAAACTTTAAAGGCTCAGCTTGACAGGGTGCTGGGCCAGCTCATTTAAACTATGGATCACCTAAAAGGTTGGACCAGATGATCCTTTAGGTCCCTTCCAACCTGGCATTCTGTGACTCTATGATATTTTAAAGTTATTTTTAAAACATTCCAAAAGCCAAGGGAAATTTTCAGAAAGGCTTTTAGGGAATTGTTAAGAGCATTTTATCAGAATAAAATACCTAGGATGCCTTTATTTTAAACCCACTCTAAACTTCCATCTCCTTATCTTGCTTTATTACTTTTATAAGGCATCAGTGAAAAATAACAGATGCAGAGCTAATGGAATAGCTTGGCACAAAACCCAACACGGAAAAGGAACACAAATGGAAGAAACTGCAGAAGATGAGGTAATGCTACAGCTTATGATCTTTGAGTCAGAAGTGGTATGCTCGGACTGCTTTCTCACCCCAAGTCAGACACATCTCAGCAGTGAGCAAATCAGCTGAGAAAAGGGGAGTGAGCAAGCACAGGACTGGCTACTGCATGGGCAGTAACACAGACAACAGCCTGCGCCTCGAAACCCTCCATTGGGAACACTTTGGATGCTGTATTGATCTCTCTCCAGCACTACTGGTGAGAATGGAAAATAATACCCAAGCAAAACTAAGATCTTAATCCTCTTGGCCAACAGAAGCATCACTGTTGCTTGTGATACAGCCACTGCAAAGCTCCACACATCGACTCTGGTTACACACCACAAGCTTTGCAATAACCAAAGCTCTTGATTATATAGTGATATCAAAATATTGTGTGCTGGTTTGGAAAGAGGTCTCAAATTTGAAACAGAAAAGAGCATTACTCTGAGGCCCTGATGTTATTTATTGTGGTCCCTGCTATGGCTTTCTTGGATAGCTGCACTCTGCATAAATGAGAAACCCAGAGCACAAACCACCATCTCAAAGGGATTCGACACTTCAGCTGGGGAGACACCACCTAGAAAGACATAACTTCCTAAAAAAGCAAGAACAAGTTCCCACCAACTCAGACAAGCACTTAAAAAGAAAAATCCCTAAGGCTGCAGTGACTTAAAACATTAAACAAGCTCAATAGCTACAGTCAAAACTGGCCCATCTGGTTTGTCCTTCAAGGTTTCTAAATATCAGCTCTGAGAACAACTGTGATAACACTTTAACGTACAATCCTAAAAATAACTCCAGGTTCTTTATGTGTTTTAAATTGGGCAGCAACTGGTTCACAGCATCTTCCATTAGCTCCCACGTTGCCATTATTATAAGTGACTAACTTGTCAGGAAGATGACTGCCTTCACCAGTGAGCTGAGAAGTGATCCATGCTATCCCGCAAAGTCTTGTGATCTGTTGGCAAGTCTAACATGGAACATTACAAAAGCCCAGATCTCAAGGACCTGAATAGTGAAAAGTTACCTCTAAAACAAACAAACAAAAAACACACAAAAAACCAAAAAAAAAAATCACATTTTATTCCTAAAATTTTCTGATTGAAACACACACACATAACCCATGTCAAGTATTCATGCTCATGAGGCTTGTGGATGCCCCATCCCTGAAAGTGTCCAAGGCCAGGCTGGATGGGGCTTTGAGCAACCTGATCCAATGGGAGGTGTATAAGGGGTGTAAGTTCCCCCTGGGAAGATTCTAATTGGATTCCAGAAGAATATTTTTCACCATGAGAACATTTAAACATGGGAATAGTCTCCCCAGGGAAGTGGTGGATTCCTCTACACTGAACACTTTTAAGGCTCAGTTTGACAGAGTGCTGGGCCATCTCATTTAAACTACAGATCACCTAAAAGGTTGGACCAGATGATCCTTGAGGTCCCTAACAACATGGCATTCTATGATTCTAAGACTGTAACACTGTTTCACAAACTCTTCCTACGTCCTCTGTATTTGTTGAATTGCTGTTTTGAAGTCAAAGAGATTTATTTTTTACTGTCCTGGAATTGTTGTTTTTACACCTTCAATTCCATTGGTCAAGCTGTAACAGTTACTACAAGATCCACCCAGACGTGGACCAAGAAAGCAAAAGAATGTTTTTTAATTATAACAAAAGAGCATTAAAACAATTGTGGTAAGAAATAGAAGATGTTTTCTGCGTTTTACCAAAAGCATCAAGATATATATTTAAACCAGTAAGTGGTAAATAAGGAATTGTGACCTACCTGTGTGCCAGACATACTGTACCCAGACATAGGTGCTGGCAGCAAAGAACAGCCATTGGATTGGTATGAAGAGCAGACAGATTATATTTGATGTGAACGCTACACAAACAAAAAATACTGAAAAGGCCTAAAAGAAAGGAAGGGTGGGGGAAAAGAAGGGTGTTTTGGTTTATTCCAGTGAATATGACCAGTTTGTTTATTAATGGTGACACCACAATGATTTCAACATAGAAACACGAGTGTTGTTTATAATCAGGGCAAAGAAAGGGAGCAGCCCAGCCAAGGAAAGTAGAAACTGAGCCAACTGAGAGAAAACAGTGCAACTTGAAAATCTGTGCCCATCCACTCCTCCAGCAAGTCTCCAAACAGCTATATTTACTCATTATTTTGTTTGAAGACTTTCATTTACACTGTTGATACAGTATTATCACTACTATTTCTCCTTCTGGAAAGAAACCACCCCAACCCATCACGAGCATCACTGGATCTCTGAAGGAGCAGTAAATATCTAAACAGGCAAGGGCTTTTGCCTTGTTTTAAGGAAAACCCTTTTATCCAGTGATCTAAACCAATCCACTGATCTCTGGATTGCAAAGAATGTTTTCCTATGGTGAACATTTGATTCCCACTTGCCACAGACCAAATAGGTAGTCGGGGAGGAGAGACTTGAACCCAGGTTATTTAAAAGCTCCTCCTCTTGTGAGAATGATCACCAGCACCATGAAGTCAGTTGTATAACACAGAATATGCCCTGAAACACTGCAGAATTTCCCTACAAAGGGACAGGAATTGTATGTTATACTTACCAAACCCTGGTATCGGAAGGAATCGTAAACACTCCTGATGAAGAGCCAGAATGTCCACAGATACTCAAATCTGAACTCCAGGACAAAATCTGCCAGCAGAACCAGGGCCCACACCACCAGAAACTTCAGATACAGAAAAGTACTGTAAAAAAAAAAAAAAGAAAAAAGGTGATTTCAGATCCATATTTTCCCCTCATCCTATCTACTGGAAGGCTGCTATAAGGTCTCCCCAGACCGTACATTATTATCTTGGAAAACACCCATGTTAAAGTAAATGCATCCATTTAAAAACAAACCCAACACAATAGAAAAAGGAAGGCACATGAGACTCAAGACCAGGCAGCCCAACTTAAATTTCTTCAATCATTTCAAAGCCATATTCCCTTATCCTGAGTCTTGCCTTTCGAACCACCGATGAACCTTCTTGGCTACAGAGCTCGAAATATTATGCGATCACACATAAGTAACACAGGAGAATTTGAGAGACTGGCTCAATCCATTCTGCCAAAAAAGGAGGAAGCAAACACCTCTTTTCCCCAAAACCCAGCACCCAGAAATCCAGTTTATTACTCCAGTACCCCACAACACAACCACCTGGTTGCACTGTATTGGATTATAACAAAGAGCAAGAAAATAAAATACGTTTTTATTTTTTAAATCAAGGGTAGTTTTTCCCTTTTACTTATTTTTCCTCTTCTATCACACTGCCAACAAAACCAGTAGAACTTTGCCCTGGAATGTTTACTGATGAGGTGCCAAGGGTTTGCCTGCACAGTGCCAGGTAGGGTCAAGTGTCTGCACTGTTCATGGACACATGGCTTTTTTAGGAAGTTGTTCAGAGCTCCAGAGAAGATACAAAATAGAAAACTCCTGTGCAAAGCGTTGGGTACCAGGAGAGGTTTAGAAGCAACTGAACTGCTCGTCCAATTACCACTCACATTCCTTGTCCCACAAGGTCAGCTTCCAAACCACACGATGGGAACACACTTTGATTTCCTGCAAATCAAAGATTAATTGCCTGAACGTGACCTTTATCAGCTGGCCCTCCAGCTTCACCCAACGGCACAGCTCTTGCTTAGCTGTTCTCACTTACTGCACATTATCAGCCCCTCCCCTAGAAGTCCAGTTCTGAGGTTTTCACTGTGCCAAGACTCCCTGAAAGGAATTGCTCCAGTGGAATTACCAATATTTACAGAAATGCTCTTATACAGAATCACATGAGTCGTGCTTGAAATCAGCACAAACTAAAGACAGACTTCACAGAAAATATATTTATTAACCCCAAAGAAAACCAGGCTAAGGAAGCTCACCCTTGGGCAGGCCACTCGCTCCCCTGCTGCTCTGTTCCGTACGACAGACTGCTCAAACACCATCACATGAATGAAATTACTAATGAAATCAAGCCACAGCCCTCTTCCCTTTCTCTGCTCTGTACAAGCTGCTTCTACTTCATCTTTGCTCTTCAATCTCTTGATTCCTTCCAGAGACTGTTCTTCCCTTCAGCCCATTCCCATTGCTATCCAGTCGCTGTCCCTGCTGTGAAGCTGCTCATCCTCTGACCCAGACAGCCGGAGCGCCTTTGGAATCCAGCAGCAGCCTTTTGCTGGCTCTGAACCCCCCCATACTCATTGATCTTTCTAGACACATCCACACGTTGCTCCAATCTGGATTGCTGCTGCGTCAGCATCCTCACCTAGAGATAACATTCATTGGGCACGAGTGCTTGCTAACCTCTGTAGCCCTTGTGTTAGAAAGGCTCAAACACACTCCCTGATGCCAATTATAATTCCAAGTTTGTTCTCAATATAAGGTAAGACTGTTGCAGAGAAATACCCAAAAACTGGGTTATCCAATTTTCTCACACATGTCAATAATCTGACTTCAGTGATGTGACAGAGAGGTAAGGAAGACAGGGTTTTCCCTGTAAAGCTGGCATTTGGGATCAAATCTTGTAGGATAACACAAGATAAGGGGAAAGATGGACACATTCAGAAAAGCAAGGCACTAAAGGAGAAGAAGCCGTGATTATAGTGCTGCAAAGTCTGTGAAAGGTCAATTGATAGCTAATGCAAACTGAATATAAAGACTTATTCCTAACCCAGCAGTGGCTTTGTTCCCTCTTTGAATTTTCAAACAAATAATTTTCTTCCTTTTACTCCCTCACCAGGGTCAGATGCTACTGCCTTTTTTTCCCCCCCCTCTTCCTTTCTTTTCTCCTCTTCTTTGTTCTCTTTTTACCACCCCACAGAAGTAGATCCTGGATTGGTTGTAAAGTAAAAACCTGCAAAACCCACCACTAGATAAACACCACAACAATTTACACACCCAAATCCAAACTGGTGGCAAAATAAAGCTCTGGTCTCTTCCATTATGCCCAGTGAGAGCCAAAGGCTGGGAAGTGGATCTGCGCAGCAATGGTGGTGTGTTTTGTTTTGCAGCCTGACTCACACCAGACAATGGAGGGGAAGGCATCGTGAGGCTGGCAAGGAGCCACACGCACAGGCAAGCATCAGAAAGGTGAAGTTTAGCATGGGTGTGAGATCACCAAAGAGTCAACCATCCCCACCTCCAGGTTACCCATGCAACGTCAGACAGAACATTGAGGACACTGACCAAACATCACTGGAGATTTCCAAGTGAAAAAGCTTGATATAGGAGAACACAAATATATATATATAGACATGCATATATATATATACACGTACAAATATTACTAGTGGACAAAACTGCTACAGAATAAGCACAGCAGGTGAAGCCCAGAAGGCCACCTGTATCCTGGGCTGCATCAAAAGAAGCGTTGTCAGCAGGGCAAGGGAGAGGATTCTGCCCCTCCTCTCCTCACTCGTGAGATCCCACCTGGAGTCCTGTGTCCAGTTCTGGAATCCTCAACATAAGAAGGATATGGAACTATTGGAGTGGGTCCAGAGGAGGCCACAAAGATGATCTGAGGCCTGAAGCACCACTGCTATGACGACAGGCTTGACAGAGTTGGGGTTGTTCAGCCTGGAGAAGAGAAGGCTCTGGGAGACCTTAGAGCAGCCTCCCAGGACTGAAAGGGGCTCCAGGAAAGCTGGGGAGGGGCTCTTGATCAGGGAGCACAGGGAGAAGATGAGGGGGAACAGTTTTCAGCTGCAAGAAGGGAGACTGAGATGAGATCTTAGGAAGAAATGTTTTCCTGTGAGGGTGGGGAGGCCCTGGCCCAGGTTGCCCAGAGCAGTGGTGGCTGCCCCATCCCTGGAGGTGTTCAAGGCCAGGTTGGATGGGGCTTTGAGCCCCCTGATCCAGTGGGAGGTGTCCCTGCCCATGGCAGGAAGTAGGAACTGGATGAGCTTTGAGGTCCCTTCCAACCCAAACCATTCCATGATTCTATGCAAGAGAGGACACAGCTGCTGGATGAGGTATATACGTTGGAAACAAGGATGTGCAATCCTTGCCAATTAAATTTTTGAAGAGAAATGTAAAGAACCCCAGGAAACCTTTCTGCCTACTTATTCAGTGTCTTGATACAACATAGAATACATCAATCACTGGACTACAGGAATGTTAAGTGTACAGGGAGACAAAACAAAACTCTTGCAGTAATTCTGGAAGCCAGTGTAACAGCCTGCTGACCTGCAGGCACACCATCAGCCACCAGCACTGCAGTACAGAAACAAGAGAAGCTGTTAGCCCACTCCAGGAGCTCTGCTGAAAACAACAGAGTCCAGGACACAAAATAAAGCCACAGGAATTGCAGTGCACGGAGAATGAAAGTCACTGGCAGAGGGAAGCAATATTGCATGTACCACTGGGGCTGACACAGTGGAACATATCTGAATGTAAGTTAAATTAGATTTGAGACATGAATTTAAGTTAAAGTCATAAAAGGCAGCACTGCTGATTTGTTACAGACCTCCAAGGGCAGGCTGGGAAGAAAATGTTGTGGTTCCCCCTCCCCCCCATATAGGAAGGTAACCAAAAAAATGTTAGAATAAATCAGTGGGAGGAACTATTATGGATTTAAAAAAAAAAACTAAAAGAAGGCCATGTTCCTGGAGTCAGTAATGACCTGCTTTTCCTTACAGTTTATTTGGCTGCCAGAATCAAAACCCAAGTATTAGGAAATAGGTGGTATCAGAAGTTTGGTGGCAAACAGAACCCTGAGACTATCTCCATCAAAAGATCATGGTATCAAGCCAGGCTTCCCAGTGGGAAATGCCCAGGGACACGGGCTGCCTTCCTGCCACCCACAGGGACCTTGGCAACCACTGGGAGATCGCAGGCACACACAGATCCTCCCAGGCACCCGCTGGGATAACAGCACCTGTGATAAAGGGCATTGAACACAGGGCTAAGCAAAATCCAGGACTGCTTAAGGACCATCGTCAGGAATTCCAGGATACACAGCTTGGCAGCTGATGGGGAAGTTAAACCAATAACACATGGAATTCATCTTGAAACTTAACCAGCTACAAAACTGGTAGCAAGTGCCAATATGACTCAGTAGAGCCAAAACAAGCACTATCAGCAATAAAGCTGAAGGATTTTAAATAGATGAAGGATGAGGAGCAGGAAGACTTAGAAACAAGCAGTAACAAGTAAACTTTAATTGCTTAACTGATTGCAAGCTGCAATGAATACTTTAATTAACAATTAAGGTTTAATGCACACACAATGTCAAAGGTATAAGGTGTTAATCACTCCAGCACTGTAAAACAATGGCAACAGAGAGCTTAAAAAGTGAAAAGGGAGAGTTTGAAACATACCCAGCAGAAAAAGAGGTCTCATGATCCCTACATCAGTTTGTTGGGTTTAGAGAACTACTGAAAGCAGTTATGTTGTAATTGTAATAATGTACTTTCCACAAACACTGTAAGACTCCTGAATAGCATTAATCTTTGTCATTTTGTCATGCTTGCAGATAAATCTTAGACTGGGATTTAGTAGGTTTTTCATACTGCAGGTAGTAATATTGATTGAGAGCAGCCCTGTGGAGAAGGAATTGGGGTGCTGGTTGAGGAGAAGCTCAGTATGAGCCAGCAACGTGTGCTCGCAGCCCAGAAAGCCGTGTCCTGGGCTGCATCCAAAGAAGCATGGCCAGCAGGCAAGGGAGGGGATTTTGCTCTGCTCTCACGAGACTCCACCTGGAGTATTGTGCCTAGTTCTGGAAGTCCCATCATAAGAAGGATATGGAATTGTTGGAGCGGGTCCAGAAGATGCCACAAAGTTGATGCAAGGGCTGGAGCACCTCTGCCGTAAGGACAGGCTGAGAGAGTGGGGGTTGTTCAGCCTGGAGAAGAAAAGACTTCTAGTACTTCAAAGGGGTTACAGCTGGGGAGGAACTTTTACAGGGGCCTGTAGTGACAGGACAACAGGGAATGGCTTTAAACTGGAAAGGGGAAGATTTAGATTAGACATTCCTCACAATGAGGGTGGTGAGACACTGGCCCAGGTTGCCCAGAGAAGTGGTGGCTGCCCCATCCCTGGAGGTGTTCAAGGCCAGGTTGGATGGGGTCTTGAGCAGCCTCATCTATTGGGAGGTGTCCCTGCCCATGGCAGGGGGTTGGAACTGGATGAGACTTTGAGGTCCCTTCCAACCCAAACTGTTTTGTGCTTCTACAATACTCCCTGGGAGCTGTGATCCTGCACCAATGGCTTCAGTCACAGCACAGGGGAGCAGAGCTGCTCATGGCAGTGCTGGTGTGTGCTGTGGTACAGAGCCCTTGGACATGGCCTGAAGCACCTGAGAGCTGCAGTAGGGAGTACAACTAAACTGAAAGGAGAAAAGAGGGGGGAAGGCAGAAAGCAAGAGGGAAAACAGCAGCATGGAAAAAGCAGATGAAAGAAGAACAGGGAGGGCAGCTGCTGGAAATTTGGTAGAGAAGGGGCAGGGGGGAAGATTGGTCAGGAATAACTTCAAAAGCTTGTATGAAGGGCTGAGGCCAAACAGCCCATTTAGTTTAGATTGTGAATGTGGGGGAAAGGCATTTAAAGAACCATAGCTGGAAAATTTCAAATTAGAAATGTTTTGAACCCTCTGAACTTTTTGAAAGGACACTGCAGAAGCTGGCAAAAACAACGACACTTAGGGAGACTGAATATTCACATTTTTTCAAAGCAAGCCAGGATTTTACAATTCCAACTGTTCTGTGACCAGAAATTATTTTTCTATAACTTTTTTTTTATCCCGTTCAGATTTATGCACAAAGAACCCTGCCCCCAGAGTTCTATTGGAGGACAACTCTTTCAGTGCTTCACCTGCTCCAAAACTCTGCAGCTCACACTTGTCAATCAGTGAAAGCTGTGCCAGCTCTGCATGGCAAGATTGGTGAGGGAACAAAGATGGGAAGATTGGTCTTAATTTAAAAAGCAAACAAAAATCTGACAAGAGTTAAGTCTCTCAATCAGGCTGTTTGCTCAGCCTTGCTGCTTTGTTTATAACTCTGTGATGTTACCTACTGATAACTGTATTTACTGGGTCTGTGTAAGCTGGTGGTAACAATTAAGATAAGTCAAGTAAATAACTACAGTAATTACAAGAATTTAGAAATCTCTAGTTATAGAGAAGCTCCTGAATGTCACCTCTCTGGGTTATGGGGGGAAAGAACAGAGGAAAAAAATAAGGAGAGGAACAAACCAGGAGAAAGATATACAATCCCTGTCAAAGTGCCTCCCTCTGGTTTGATTTCCAGAAGTGAGCTTTCACATTAGTTTCTCTTTTCTTGCTGTGGAACAACACTGAAGTCACTGGAGTTGTCTGGAGAAAAGAAGACTCTGGAGAGACCTTATCATGGCCTTTTATTACTGAAAGGGGCGTTTATAAGATGGGGAAAAGCCTTTCAGCAGGGCCTGTAGCAACAGGACAAGGGGTGATAGTTTTAAACTAAAAAAGAAGTTTAGACTAGGTATTAGGAAGAAATTATTTACACTGAGGGTGGTGAAACACTGGCACAGGTTGCCCAGAGAGGTGGTGGATGCCCCATCCATGGATACATTAAAGGTCAGGTTGCATGGGGCTTTCAGCAACCTGATCAAGCTCAAGATATCCCTGCTCCTGCAGGGGGATTGGACTGGATGACCTTCATGGTCCTTCCCAATCCAAACAATTCTATGATTCTATGACTACTTCTGTTTACCAAAACAGCTGAAGCTAAAAATCCTTGTTTGGGGCTATAGCATTCTAGGTGAAGTCAGTAGCAGAAGCCAGATGTCTCTTAGCTGTTCACACAGCTACCAGAGCCTTACTGGTGAACTCCACATCCTTATCACCTGGTGTTCTCACCTTTTTTGGGTTTCCCCTCCTTCCCTAACCTAACCTTGCCAGCCAGAACCCTCAAACACAACAAAGAACATGCGATTTTATATTATTACTTAGTTTTCAAAAGTAATTAAAAAATTGCTTCCATCTGAATTCTTCTCCTAAGCCTGGTAATCTTAAATATTAACTTCTAAGCAATGGGTGTTTTTCCTTTAACATTCCAAGCACCATCTTCTCAAAACCTGGGAGTCTAAAGAAGATGCTCTCACATAGATTCACTTTGACTAGGATAAGCAGTACACTGTGACAGTTTTGTTACAGGCAGAGCTCACTATCAACTGTTTTCCTCATGCAAAGCTAACACCTGCATTGTACAAGTTTGCTAAAGTTTCCATATGCTACAGATATGAACATTGACTGAATGAGGAACAGAAAAAGGACCTTACACTTAATTCCAAAAGCTGGCATTCCAGCCTCTACTAAAACAAACTCCTCTTTATTCAGGAATACTTAATTCTTGCCTTTCATATAGAATTTGGCATACTTTTGACACAGCTCTAAAACACCCTTTAATCTTCACAACAAGCAAATCCTTAGGAATCTGTGTTTTGGTGCGTTCTGCAACGTGAACACCTGGCGAGCAAGCTTTTACTCCACAACACCAATGAGGCACATCCCGTGGATCTCACTTCACTACCATTTCCTTTCTCACTTCATAGGTCACAGGCAATCAGATACCCACTGTGTTTTCCCCACCATATCCATCCATCCCTGCTCCAGGCATTGCCCACACATGCTTTTGCTCACATCCCTCACTGCTACACCCCTCGCTCTCGCCTGCTTTCACTGCAGAGCCCACAGCAAAGAGACCTTTACCACCACATAAAAAGCTGGCAGTCCAGATGCCAGCTTGCTCTACTCCAAAGTTCTCCCACTTCCAAGTTGAAGAACTTGGCTGGGAAGAGATGGAGGCAGTGAAGCCCCTCAATCCCATGGCAGGGTGTGAAGCATGGTGTGCAGCTCCTGCCACCTCCTTGGCCAGCAGCTCCCCTGCACCCCACACTGCCCCCCTTGCCCCGAGGCTGGGCCAGGGCATCAGGATAAGCTGTGAAGGGGACAGGGCTGCCAGGGGGTCTAGGGGCTCGGCTGTATGGGGGCACCTGGCCGCATGGGGGGACTGGAGGCCAGGCTGCCAAGGGGGGACCAGGGTTGATGGGAATGCTAAGCAGGGACCAGGGGACTGGAGCTGCCAGGAGTGGAACAGGGCTGCTGAAGAGGAAAGGGCACTGGGCTGCCAAGGCAGAGGAACTGGTCTGTCAGTGGAAACGGAGGGCCGGGGCTGCCAGGCAGGACAGGGGAGACAGTAGGGTAGGGCTGCCAGGTGGGATGCGGAAAGCGGGAGCTGGGGCTGCCAGGGGAACAGACTGTGAAGGGGGAACAGGGAACCGCGTTGTCAGGAGCAAGACGGGCACTGGGGCTGCCACAGTGGAAAACAGGCACGGGGGCTGTGGAGGTACACGGGACTGGGCTTCCAGGAGGAACGGGGGCCGGGCTGTCAGGGAGCTGTATGGGTTGACCAGAGGCTGCGCTGCAAGGGGAGAATGGGGGATGGAGGGGCGGCCTGCCGGGGGGACCGGACTGCCTGGTCTATCAGGACTGGGGCTGCCGGAGGACCGGGCTGCCAGGCGGGCCGGGGCTGTCAAGGGGGGACCGGGCTGCGAGGTGAACCAGGGACCGGGCTGACAGGGGTGGAAGGGGCCGGGGCCACGGCGTCTCCCCTCGCCCCCCAGCTCGGTACCTGCCGTAGATGCCCTCGGCGATGCGGTTCCGCTTGAGCGGCCGCCGCAGTTTGCTGCAGTCCGCGTTCCGCCGCTTCATCCTCCCGGCCGCCCCCGGCCCGGCCCGGCCTGGCCCCGCCGCGCTGCCCCGGCCCGCGCCGCTCACGGCAGCACCATCCGGCCCCGCGGGGGGTTCCCTCGCGCGGGGCTCTGGCCTTTAATTTAATGTTTTCTGTTGTTTTTTTACCCCGGGAAACAAAGAAATAACAATAATTCCCTACCCGGCCCTCCCCGCCGCGTCCCCCGCGCAGCCGCCGCGCGCAGCCCCGCCTCCCGCCTTGTGGACCAATTAAATGACGCGCTCGGCTGGATTGAAGGTATGCTAAACCAATGGAAAGCGGGGAAAGACGGATGGACGGTCGAGCTAGCCAATCACAGCATCAGAACATTGATCCCGCCTCGCCACAGCGGAGGCCCGCCCACGCTCTTGAGTGACATACACCAGAACCTATCAAAGAGAAGGATTTGTGAATTGATTGGCATGTGGACCAATCGTTGAGTAGGTTCGGGTCTCCTCCTGCCAACTGTCCTTCTGGGCTGGTTCCCGCCCCTCAAGGTGATTGACGGCCAGGCTACCCAATGGAACAGGCTGATAACACTAAAGGGACAGCTCAGCGATCCACTCGGAAGCGGAAGAAGGAGGGCTCAGTCTCCTCTGTCACTGCAGCGCCGAAGCACCGCCCCTTGCACTTGATTGACAGCCCCGCCGGCAAATGGGCTGTGGGGAAAGGGAGAGCTGGGTCTCGTGATGCAGAGGCGGCTCCTCGCGCCCTGCGGCTCCCCAGGGGCGGGGGGGGAGTTGCGCTCATATTGACTGAAGGGCTCCTCCAGCCAATAGGGAACGCGTATAAGAGAGTGACAAGCAATCGGACCAATCGCAAGGCGGGAAGCGGGTGAGGGGGCGGGGAGCCTCGGGCCTGATCGGCCCGAACACGGCCGGTGGCTGGGAACGGGCGAATCAGAGGCCAGGAAGGACACAGCCTCGGCCAATGGGAGGCCGGTCCCTAAGGGAGGCTTGCGGGGAGGGGCGGGAGCTCAGCCAATGGGAGGGGAGGGGAGGGGCGGGGCCGCCACCGCCCGGGGCTGCCGAGTCACGGCCGGGCCCGCCCCGCGCGGCCATGGGAGGGCGGGTGATGTGGGGGCAGCGGGAGGCACTGGGAGGTGGCTGGGGGGGGGGGGGGGGTCACTGTCCCTGGAGGGGTGTGCTCAGGGATGGTTCCGCAGTGGGCAGCTGCGGTTGGACTCGATGATCGCAAAGGTCTTTTCCAACCGGGTGATTCTGTGATTCCACGATCATCGAGCCCACCCATTCCTGCCCTAAGCTCCTCATCCAGCCGTCCTTTAAACCCCTCGAGGGATGGAGCCCCCACCGCTGCCCTGCGCAGCCTCTGCCAGTGCTGAGAACCCTTTCAGCAAGGGCTGAACCTGTTGGCAAGACTTCACTTTGTGAAAACACTCGGCAGAGCTGAAGGGAGAGATTGCCACTGCGTGTCTTGTACGAGCAACGAGCCTTCTCTTTGCTCCTTTAAAAACAAATGCAGTTGAATGTAATTAACTTTGCTAGACCAGGCCTCATTTTAATGTAATAATCATAGAATTGTTTGGTTGGAAAAGAGCTTTGAGATCGAGTCCACACAAACCTTTCCACTATTGAACCATCCCTGAGCACCTGTTAAACCCCTCCAGGGTGGGCAGTGGTTCCAGTGCTGAGACCCCGTTCTGTGAAGAAATTTTACTAATATCCAACGTAAGTCTCCCTTAGTGCAAATTCAAGCTGTTCCCTTTCATCCCATTGCTTGTTACGTGGGAGAAGAGCCCAGCAGCCACCTCACCACAACCTCCCTTTAGGAGCTGCAGAAAGCGATGAGGTCTCCCCTCAGTCTCCTCCAGACTGAACAGCCCCAGCTCCCTCAGCCACTCCCAGAACCCCTGTTCTCCAGACCCTTCCCCAGCTCTGTTCCCTTTCTTTGGACATGCTCCAGCCCCTCAAGGTCTTTCTTGGGGTGAGGGGCCCAAAACTGAACCCAGGATTCGAGGTGTGGCTTCACCAGCACTGAGTGCAGGGGGACGACCCCTTCCCTGCTCCTGCTGGCGACCCCATGGCTGAACCAAGCCAGGATGTTGTTGGCCTTCTTGCCCACCTGGGCCACTGCTGGCTCATGTCCAGCTTCTCATCCACCAGGTCCTTCTCTGCAGGGCTGCTCCCAATCTCTTCATCCTCCGGCCTGTGTCCATACAGAGGGTTGCCCTGAGGATATTATTCTCTATTTCTCCCTGTCTGAGATGATTGTCTTCCTGTTCAGGTGGGAGTTTAAGCTGCAAATCGAAGCATCAGTGCTCACAGTGTGGCACGTCATCCTGAGCAGAGAACATGGGTAAATTCCCAGCCTTTGGTGTATTTTCCCTGTGACAGGGGCATTGGTAACAAGTGTCAAAAGAGCTAATTGTGTTCATTTGCCCATGGCAAAATGATGGAAAGAGTTCTGGGTTCTTCTTATCATGGATATGAGTCCTAAGGGATTGTCTCGCAGGAAACAGATGAAAGCTAATTAGATACATTGCATTTATAATACAAACTACACAAAGACATTGCATCAGTTAGCTAAATCAATTTCTAAATTGCTGTTTCAGCTGTTACCTTTTTCTTCTCTAGGGAAAGTTCACCAGGCATTCTGGTTCCATCTGAATTATGCATGTGACGACAGAATTCCATAAAAAGGGGCTGAATGAAGACCTTTCTCCATCCAAATGTAGATCTTTCTGCATTAGGATTTTTCTGAAGTTGGGTCAGCCCTCTGCACACCTGGGAGAGTATTTTGAATGTTGTTTAGGAGTTTCTGAAATAGGGGTAAGGATACGTCAGTTTTGGTTTTGTTAGCCCTAAGTTAAACCTGCTAAAGGAATTTGATAATGGATGTGAGGAAGGTGAAAATTATCACCACAAAGACAAACCTTTCAAGGATGGCTTGAAAACTGCTGTTGCACCAGACAGCCTGGCTTTGTTGCAGGAATGGCCAAAGATACAAGTGAACTGGAATTCTTCTGCATATTTGTTTCTGTGGTCCATGTTTCTGTCACCAGTAGGTGGCTTTCTACCCATTCCTATGCTTTGCTGCTATCTCAAACCCCAGCGTGCAAGCACAGCACTCGCTTTGAAAGGGCCTCAAAGCAGAAAGTCTGAGGCATAATTACTGTACTTTCATCTTCTGGACTGCCTGAAAGGAGAAGCATTCAGCTTGTCAAAAGCACAGTGAATACTGAGAGGGGGAATCCATATTATGGGTTCATCAGTTGTCTTGAACAACAAAATTATCTAAGAAATTCTAATGTCTGTGCCTAGGGATATACTGAACATAGTGAGCTTCCCCCCCCAGCTCTGCTCCTGTGCCCCAAATGCTCGCTCTAGGGGCTCCTGGTGTAAACAATCACCACCTACAGCAAATAGAAGTATCAAAAGGCTCAGAACCCATCATGCTATGGGTACTTTGTAGCCCCAACATGGTAATTCATATGGGTGTCTCGATGAAGGTTAGGTCTGAATTAAAGAATCAGGAGGGTGTAGGTCATAGAATCATAGAATGCTTGGGTTGGAAGGCATCATTACAGGTCATCCCATCCAGCTCCCCTGCAGAAGCAGGGACATCTTTAACTAGATCTGGTCGCTCAGAGCCCCATCCAACCTGACCTTGAATGTTTGCAGGGATGGGGCCTCCACTGCCTCCCTGAGCAACCTGTGTCAGTGTTTCACCATCCTCATTGTAAAAAATTATATCCAATCTAAATCTCCCCTCAGTTTAAAACCGTCACAACAAACTTTGCTTAAAAATCCCTCCCCAGCCCCTTTCAGTACAGGGAGGCTGCTCTAAGGTCTCCCCAAAGCCTTCTCTTCTCCAGGCTTTACAACTCTCTCACACTGTCTTAGATCTGTGGTTTGGTTCTCAATTAAACACTTGCAGCACTCTGAATGGTGCTGTCTGCCCTCTGGCATTGGGTTGGATGTTGTGATCTGTGTGGAGCTGTAGCCTAACCAGCCTGGGAATCACACTGAGAATCTCAGCAGGACCTTCCGTGGGCTCTGTATGAAGGGACTTAGTGGGTATGAGCAATGTAAATCATTAATGGTTTTGCATAAACATCAACATCCTACTCTTAGGAGTCTACATTCTTCTTTGCTTGCCCTTTAGCTGGTGTGTAAGGCCACACAGTGCTGGAGTGCTGAAAGGAGCTCTACAGGAGCATTAACAGTGCTGACAGCTCATGTCTATGTTCATGAGCACTCCTTGAGTTCAAGTCCATGTCCGTTGTGGTAAGCTGGGCCTCCTGACGTGTTGCAGATAAGGAACTGTTCCTTGCTAACGCCTCTTGGGCTTTTTATCTCTCTGAGTTTTTATTCCTGCTCCCCCACACCTCCTTTTCTATTGGGTTGAGGTTTCTGGAACATTTTTATAGAAAAAAATATTAATGTGTTTGAATTTGAGATAGTGCACGATGCCCTCTAATTACCGCAACTTCCGACACAGCGTGCCGTGGCTGCTCCTTTTTCTGGAAGCTGTTTTCATCGTTGTCTTTTATTTTTTGTACTCAGATGACGACACATTCATATCAAGCATCTCCTACCCAGGTGAGATTGGCAGCTGTGGGAAAAAGGGTCAATGTCTGCTTTTATTTTGCAGTGCAATCGAGTTGGGATTGAGCGATTTTGTGTATTTGTTAGTGAGAAGTAAGATGCTTTTGCTGCCTTTTAAGTACCCTACCTCGCCATGTATGGTGTGTATTATTTATATCAAAGCAAAGACAGTGAAGAAAGATGTAAGTGATGCTTGATTGCATTGCTGGGCTGTTTTCTGCTGCTCGGTTGGGGTAATCTTGGCTCCTACAACTTTACCAAGCTCCAGAGGCAGGCACTACTCTTGGGTTAAGGGTCAACCCCCGTGAGGTCTTGACGTGCAAATGTGGTGTGTGCTAAAAGGTAAGAATTCAGATCAGTGCTTGATGTAAATAGATGAAATTAATCCAGTGGAATTAAGGGTTTAAATATATTCTGGCGATGGCTGCTATGCATGGATCAAAGGAATGTGTGAGCAGATTCTGCTGTGGCCATAGTGTCAGAAAAAAAGGAGCTGATTAATCCTCATTCTTGTGTCACCCTCCCTGTTTCATAGCTTGAGCTTAGTAGCAGTTTGATATTTTGCTGTATGTGGAGGCCACCACAACCTTCCAAGAATGGATGTGGGGGATGCATTCAAGCCTACCCATCCAGGAGGTTATATCTTGGGCAGCCTCTACCTGTCAGGCAATGGTGCTGGTAACCGTATTGAACTCCTGCTGCTGCTGTTTCTGCTCCTTCTACCCGTGATGAGAACATCATACAGGTTTCTCTTTGTAACTCATTTCTCCCCTAATGCCTCAAGGATGAATCAGCACTAATTCATAGCGACTCTTCCTGAAAAGACCAACTTGAGCTATTTAAATTCCCCTCAGGAAAAATTAATGTCCAAATGGCATTGCTAAACAGACTTCATTTCTGCCCTGCTTTTTGACCCTTCAACCCCCACCCTGTGGCTTCCATTCTGATTCCTTTGTAAAATTAAATTCAGGGTCAAGGGTGTTGTTTTTCTGATTACTTATGGATTAGAAAGCAAGTGCTGGAATTCTTTACAAGTACTAAATAATAATGGCACCTGGATTTTTATCCAAAAGATTCTTAGTTAATTGTGATCTTTTATATCTGTATTTTTTTAACCAGAAATCCAGTCTCCATGAATAAATTCCCTGCTCTCTTGGTCTTTTCTGTCATGCAGTTTTTCAAGACGTCAACCACATGGTGATTATTGGATTTGGCTTTTTCCTGACGTTTCTGAAAAGATATGGGTTTAGCAGCACTGGATTCAACCTCCTGATCATTGCTCTTGGTGTCCAGTGCTCCGTGTTGACAGAAGGTTTACTAGCTTTCCTTCTTCAACGGGCAGAGGAAGGTGCTCTGGAAAGGTAATTAGAACTAGAATAATCTAGAACTGCTGCCTGCTCTTTGTGGAGGATAATGCCTTGTTATATGGATCTGTTTGCACATCAGCACAGTCACATTTGCTGACATTTTAGAAGGTTTGGGGGGATTAACTATGTTTTACTCTCTCGTTCTTTCTTTCTTGGCTCTGGTGGGGTCCTGATATAGAATTTTTTTCCTTTCCTTTCTTTTATTGCAGAATCACAAAGGCTGTTGTGAGTATGACTGCCGTGGTCATCTCCACTGGAGCTGTTCTGGGGAAGGCTAATCCTGTGCAGTTAATCCTGATGACAGTTGTGGAGATAATAGTTTTCCATACGAGCAGGTGGCTCAACAACAAATTCCTGATGGTACAGTAGTGTGATTTCCAGGCACAAGGGGGAATATTTCTCTGGGACTGGGGAATGTTTCCTTTTGGTGGTTTGTAAATGATCTGCTGACAGGAACATCAGTGGGGTTTATCTCTTCTCAGTTAGATCATGGCTATTTTTTCATTAAAGAGATGAAGTTTGCCTTTGGGACTGTACTTAAGGACACTGAACTCCACTCCCTGCACACTCTCAGTATAACTGGCTGTCTCTGTCATCTTGGCCTTAAAGGGTGTGTTGGTCTGATGGATTGGGATGAGGCGCGTTTGGTGTTGCCCATGCCCTGACCATCCCCTACACACCAATGAAAGCTTTCCCCTACACCAGGGCACTAATTGCCTTTAAACTTTACCCCCTCCCTGTGCCAGTTGAGTCTGGGAGATCTCCAGTGTGAGTGGTTCACCAGCCCAGTCTGCACGGCAGAGTCAGGCCTGTTTTAATGTACAACGTAAACACACCTCAAACTCTCTGTGTAGGAAATGTGTGTTCATGAGCTACATTGGACTCAGGTTAGTTAATCTTGCATTAATAACTCATGCATAAATTGGTGGACTGTGACAATAAATTGCTTATAGGGAGGTTGCATGAGCAACTGCATCAGGAACTGCACCAAAGGCTTCCTGTGGGATGTCACAAAGCACAAATCTGGTTATTCTATTGACACAGGTTCCACACAACATCAGCATGATGCATGTTCACCTCTTTGGAGCCTACTTTGGGCTGGCAGTTGCCTCACGCTTCTCTGAGCCATCACCAAGGTCTGAGAAGAAAGCAAGTACCCCCAAGTCAGATCTGTTGTCGATGCTGGGTAAGGCTTTTGCTTTCAAGTCTCAGATGGGAGAAGGGATTGCGGTGACAGCATAAGGAATGTTTCTGGGGGCTGCCCATGGCACTCTGGAGCTTTTGCATCACTGGTCTGAACACAGCCAAGCACAGAAAACTGCTGCTGTGCTGCTGTGGTTTGTGGGTTCTGATGATGAGCTGGTGAGTCTCAGCATGTTTCCTGCAGCGGTTGTGGCTTAGTTTGCTTTTGTCAGTCTCAGCATAAAGGCTATGCCAGATTAACCATTCCCTTTCCTAGCTGAGTTGTCTCCTTTGGGCATGTATAGACACACTGGTAAGGGACCTGTGCACCAAAACTGAGGTCATTACTTGTATTTTGGTAGGGCTCACAGTTCCCTGCTGGGTCCACAGCTTGGTTTTGTTTTGCAAGGTGCCGTACAGAGATATAAAAAGGCGGTCCCTGCCTAGTCATGTAAATGAAAAGATAAAGCTTGATGAAGGATGGGGAATGTGATACAGACAGGCACATTAGAAACTGTCTGAGGGATGACAGGCTGAATGTATGGGAGTTCCATTCTTTTTCTTAAAGAAGCACTTTGGTTTCGTTATTATCCTGACTTCTGCTGTGTAACTTCCATCAGCCAAACTCAGATCCTTCTGTCAAGGCCCACAGAATCCAATTCTCAGTCAGACTTTGCCCAGTTTAGGGAAAGAGAAACTTAAATGCTGCTCTTTTGAGTCCCTTGGAGTTTTTGCTTTGCTGGAAAATTCAAGAGGTCAGTATTTTAATCTAACTCATCACAACACTGTTAAGCCTTCATCATCATTTTAGTGCAGCTTTCTGCAACACATGCTTGCTCTTTGCTGTAGTTATGTTGCCTTGGCTTGAAAACTTCCTATGGAAGGCTGGGTAGAAAGGAGCAACTTAGCAGGCAAATTCTTCATCATTTGTTTTTGTGGCCTCCTTCATGGCCTGAGGGTGGTGTGAGGAGTGCTGAGGTCTGCACCCATATTTGGACTCACATTGTGACTTCTGTTTCCATAGCTGAGCAGGTTCTCATCAGAATGCTTTGGTGGCACTGGTAGAATTTTTTTCCCTTCTTTTTTTAATGACTGACCAACTCCCTCATCAATGGGACTAAGATTGCCACAGCATGGATCATTCCACCAGTTCTCACTGCTACCATAGGTTTTCTTTAACAAAGTGGCCTTTTCTGTCTGAGAGGCAGGGTTATCACTGCTGTGGTGCACTGACAGAGTGAAAATTAGTAATGGAAATCAGATTTCAAGGAGCCAAGATAAACTTGTACAAAGGCAGTAGCTGCTGGAGTTGGTAGAAGCTGAGTTTAGCCTTTGTGCTTTGCAGTGACAATGCCTGCACCACTTTTTAATTGACTTGAACAAGAACACTTCAGATTTTACTGGGAAGTGAATAGCACAAGGGTCTGGAGAATGGAACATTAGCAATGGAACTTAACTGGACAGCAAAAAATAATGACCGGGCAAGGCAGAATAAACTGTTGCTTGTTTGTATTGTATTATCCAGTGGAAGAAGTCCCTGTGCATGGCAGGGGGCTGGAACTGGATGATCTTTAGGGTCCCTTCCAACCCAAACCATTCCATGATTCTATTGTCATCCTACCAGCAACCCACGGAGCAGAGGCATGGATTGCCGTGGTCCAACTCAGTGCGAGGCCTCCTGCTTCCCTCTGCTGGCTGGAGTTTGATCTGTGCATGTGAATCCACACACGCATAGGAAACGAGGTGTCCTGCCAAGCAGTGAACTTGTTTTATAGAGGATGAGATTCCTAAATGCTGACAATTAGGGCCTGGGGAACCTGTTTTCATTCCTCTTGTTAGCAAAGCCTATGTGGTCATGAAAATGTGACGCTGCAGTGATCTTTCAGGAGGAAAGCGAGTTGTTCTTTTGGATCTATAAACCAAGGAGCAGCTGTTGGGCAGGTAATTCCCTGACACATGACAAGAAAGTGAAGCTGTGTACAGCTGAGTTGGTGAAGCATGGTCACCTCAGCTCAAGCTACTGGTCCTCTGCAGTAATCCTAGTAGAGGGAGAGAGGATTCTGTTCTTATGATCCAGTTCATCCTGTTTTCCTCTTCAAAGTCTACCAGGAGGTGAGACAACCAATACCAGTTGTACTGACATTCCAAAGTGCACTTTGGGTATATTTATAGTCATTTGTACCACATGAGCTGCTTTATCATCCTCCTTGGCTTGCTTTCATTCTCTCCTGCAGCTGGTTTTGAACAGCTATTCCACAGTTCCATGAAGAAGAGCAGCAATTTTGGCCAAGAATGCTGGAGCAAGTCCCTGGCGCTTGTGCAGAACAGGCAGGATGTTGATTGTATCTGTACCTGCATTTAAGGGGACAATAGGCAGGAAAAACTGATGTTAAAGATGTTCTAGAGAAGAGGATCCCACCTCCAGGTCTGTGCAGGACAGCCCGAGCTGTTCTTTGGGTGTGTGACATTACAGTGTTTCTGGGAAGGTGTTGGTACAGCAGGAAGCTCTCAGGGCCATCTGCATGGTGAAGGTTTATAATGTGAGAATTACAGTGAATGCAAAATGTGGGCTGGAGCCTTCCAGAAGCTGTGTTGGTTATGGAGCAGCTGTGTTTTAGAGCAAGTAATGACAGTTGCTTGTCTTTGTCTCCAAGGTACTCTCTTTCTCTGGGTGTTCTGGCCAAGTTTCAACTCTGTACTATTTGCAGAAGACAATAACAAAGCAATCTACAACACCTACTTTGCCCTTGCAGCGAGTGCTGTCACTGCCTTTGTGTTGTCTGTTCTGACTACCAAGGATGGAAAACTGAGAATGGTAAGACACAAGGGAAAATCACTGTTTGGACAAGGTATTTTTCTGTTACTCTCAGTAAAACGCTGAAAGGAGAAGAGCTATTAAATAAAAACAAGTCCAGGTTTTCAGCCTGACAGTGATCATCAGCCTCCCAAGGAGAAATGAAGATGTAACTTAGAAATCATGTTCTCAGATAGTAGTTTACAGTACACAGAGACCTAAATTCACCCTAAAGAATCGCAGTTTATGATACTGGGCTGCTGTGAGCAATGACTGAGCTTTCATGCCCTGTGTTGTTGTTCTGTTTTGCAGACTCACATCCACAGTGCAGTGATAGCTGGTGGGGTCGCTGTTGGTTACACAGCACACAGTATCAGGTACCCTTGGATTGCAATGATCTTGGGTCTGCTCGCCAGCGTGATCACCATATTAGGATCCTACTGTTTACAGGTAGTACTGAAAACCTGAAGCTGTTTTTGTATAAGCTGTATAAACTTCTTTTCCAATCATAGAATCATCTGGTTGGAAAAGGCCTTTCAGTTCATCAAGTCCAACCTTATCTGTCCACTACTAAACCATGTCCTAAGAAGCTCATCAAGCCGTTTTTTAAACCCCTCCAGGGATGGAGACTCAACCACCTCCCTGGGCAGCTGTGCCAGTGCCTGATCACCATTTCAGTGAAGAAATTTTTCCTAATATCCAGTCTAAACCTGCCCTGGTGCAACTTGTGGCAATTTCCTCTTGTCCCATCACTTGTCATTTGTGAGAAGAGACCAACACCCACCTCACCACAACCTCCTTTCAGGCAGTTGTAGACAGTGATGAGGTCTCCCCTCAGCCTCCTCTTCTCCAGGCTAAACCACCTCATTTCCCTCAGCTGCTCCTCATAGGACTTGTTCTCCAGCCCCTTCACCAGTCTTGTTGCCCTTCTCCTATCAATGTAGGATACCTCTTCCAAAGAGATTAAAGCTGGGAAACCTGAAATCTTCTGAGCAGAGCACAGGTTTGCAACTCACAAGACCGAAGTTTATTTCTGAAATCCATGGTTGACAATGATGTGCCATTATCACCTTGTGTTTCAGTGTATCACTTAAAGCTTTTCTTCTTCTCAGAGATGCTTGAATCCTGCTCTAAAGATGCATGATTCCTCTGGAGTTCATTTCACTTTTGGTTTGCCTGGCATTCTTGGAGCTCTTGCCCAGGTGATTCTCTTTGTAATACAAGACTGGACTTATTTATCAAGGTATATAAATTCTTGCTATTAAGTAATGAGCATAGCTAATTGTTATTGTAGTGTGCCTTGAGAAGAGCTCTTATACAAACAGAAAGCCTGAACATCCTCACAGATAAATCATTTTATGCCAGATAATATTAGATAATCACTGAAGTCCAAGAAAGTCAGTACAAAAGCCTTTCAGACTTTGGATCAAAACTTTAATATTAGTGTTTGGTCCTGTATTGTCTCCCTTTTTATTTGGAATTAAATACAGCAGACAAAAGCAATGAAGGCTGGGGATGTGCATCCTTCCAAGACCCATATTGGCTTTTGTGATTTGTTTAGGATTTGTGTGCTAAAACAGGGGGGGCAGAAATCAACATTTTTGTTCAAATGAGGCTTTAATTCTGAGTCAGGGCAGGAATGCCAACTTGGTCTGAAGCCAGTCTGGACACTGAGCTGGAAAATACACTTGGGGAGAAAGCCTGTGAAAGCTGAAGGGCTCAGTTAAGGATATTCTCTGTAGGATGTTTTGATCTGGCACTGGCATCTCATTTTTGCAAAACAAGCTCACGTTGTGTCATACAAGAAGTTGGCTGATTTTCTCAACTCAGGAATGAATCAGTGCAGTGTAACGCCCTTACGCTTCTCGTTGTATTCTTATTCTCCACAAATATAGTGGAGTTTTAGTAGCACCATGATCATTTCTAAGGGCAAAATATGTCATCTGAAGTCTGCATTAGGCTTCTGATAGGATCTCTTAAAACATCCAACTGCAGCTACGGACAGATTTGTGAAGAACAGAATTTTTGTGAGAGGCTTTGATGTAAAATGCAGTGCAGATACAGATGCATTCAGTCTTAATGCTAAATTCAGCAACTGTCAAGGGTGGTTTTGTTTTATTTATTTGTTTTGCTTTTCAGCCTGGGTCATTTGGTGATGATTCTCATCGGTGCCTACTGCCTGACCATCAGTGTTGCCTTGATAACAGGTTTTATTACAGGTCAGTGTTGAAAATCATGTTTCATGAATATCTTCCTCGTTGCCTCAGGGAGAGGGGTTCATCCTCTCACTGCAGCTGCGATCGTGTGAGTGCAGCCCGAGGCTGTGGAACTGGGGCTCTGAAGTGGCTTCCTACAGGTAAATTGTTTGTAGAAGCAGCCATGGGAAACATGAAAACCAGAAACTCTTCAAAGCCAGTCTTTTGAAGAAGAGATGTGTTCAACAAATAACCTTCTGGCACCATTCTTTCGTTGGTGAGGTTTATTTACCAGATGCTTAACAGCTGCCTTCACGTTTCAGACAGGAGATGTGTGAGGATGAAAATACTTTTGGGTATTTAGTGACCGAAATTGCTATCTAGAGCTTGTCACTTTTCAGGCCAATTGATATAAATCTGCTTGGTTTCAGTAACATCACTAGCTTGTTTGCATAAGCCAAGCCTTGGCCTTTGATCACTCGTGGTTTGGGATCGCTGGGGCTCATGTGTTTCCCATGTGATGCTCTGTTCTGAGGCAGCTGCAGTTTTGCTGTAGCTGTTGTCTTGGATAAAAGAGAAGTGGCAGATGAAAATTACTGTAAAATATACTGATTTTTTGTGCTTTAATCAATCTGAAACCTTTGCATTACTCAAAGTGTAATTGAGAAGCAGAGCTAATAAAGCAGATTTTTAAAAAACATTCAGCTAAAATAATCAAACATTTAGCATTTAACTAATCTAGATGTTTCCACCTGAAATCCCAAGCTGCCAGTGCTGATAAGCCTGATTGCTTAAAATGCACAGGTATTCTTCATGCAAGACATTAATGATTTTTGATGTGTATTTAGAATCTGGCAGGCTGTTTAATGGGGTTATACCTGGAGTAATTAATTTTTAGTAACACAAGCCTTAATCCTGGCAGGCTTCTCTCTTTGTATTTAAGGTCAGCTTGAGCCACGGGGCTCTGTTGGAGCATTTAGTTCTGAGTTTGTCTTTTCATCTGTCTTGCATTTGGCTGTGGCTTACTAAGAAACCTCCAGTTAGGCACATTTTTCCCCTTTCCCTAATGTATATATTTATATCAGATATATCTGTTTTTACAAATAGGTTTAATCTTAAACCTCAAAGTCTTTAAGACCATCCCTGTGTCAAAGTACTTCGACGATCAGTTTTACTGGGAGGTAAGTCTCCATGTAAAATTTACTGTGTGGGAGTATATCTAGCACCTTGTCAGCCTTGATGAAGAATTCTAGGTGTTTGAATTAAAAAAGGGGAGGGATAATTCCATTTCACAGTACATTTTGAATGCCCTGTGTGACATGGATGAACTGTTCCCGCAGTTGGTTCAGAGCCTGAGCATTATAAATGCCTTTCTTTAGCCTTCAGCTGGGGTTGTCAGAAGCTGAAATGAGCTTGTGTGTTGGAACACATCATCCCAGGTGTTCTGACATCCCCTGGGACTCCAAGGAGAGCTGAGCAACATCGATTCGTTTTAGAAGTCAATGAGTGAAATGGAAGGTGTTTTTTATGAAAATAGATGGAACATCCTGGCCTTCCTGGGTGCAGAGGGGCTCTTCAACCTGGTGCACAAACACAGCCCATGGGAACCTTTAGAAATGGATGAAAATAAGCTTCTAGTAAGGTTTTCCATTGCCTTTTTGTATGATGATTTGATGCATGAAGTGTTCTGATACAAGAATGTTTGTCTTCACAGTTTCCCCATTTGGCTGTTGGATTTTGAATGGAGGAGCCCAGATGATGGATTTGACCAAGATAAGATTTTCCTATCTGTCACTAGAGAAAAAGAATTGTGATAGGTTGAGAGAGTGCTTAAGTATCAATTTTTAGGCTCAAAAAAGCCATCTCAATGGACACACAAAAGATTAGTGATGAACTGTTCTGGTTATTCTTCAAAGACACAGGGTGTAAATTGTCAGATGCAAACTTACAGCACATTTTGCTTTTCAGCTCTGTTGGTCTTGGCTTAAATATTTTTTTTGTAGGATATGTACAAAAACATTGGCTGTATTCACTGCTATAATGGGTGATCAATCAAAGTGCTTGGGAACTTTAAGCTCCCAAGCTTAAAGTTTTAACTGCCAAGTTTAGAAGCCAAAATACGGATTTTAAAGCGTATTTTTTCAAGGAATACATACTCATTTTTATCTAGCGAGGCATTAAATTACTTGTTTTTAAGCTAAATTAATTCTGTTGAAGGCCTTGTTAAGCAAGGATTTGATGAGTGAGCTGGATACGGGCCAGAACTCTGCATTTTACCAGACTGAAATCTTGGTGTTATCTGACTGCTTAATGAACAATCTATAATTCCTGAGCTTGGGCTGGCTATTGGGAAGTTCAAAAGGTAAGATGTTCAATTGTTCTGCTTGCGGAAGGTGCCCCTAAAGGCAGAGGTATTACTTGTATTCATCTGGCAGCAAATCTCACACAGCTCAGCTCCCCAAAGGCTCTGGCTGCTCCATGGGTGCAGATGGCTGGAAAGACTGGGGAATAGTCCTTGGCACTGCCTGGTACTGAGGTTAAGACCCAGTTTCTAGAGTCTACGTTGAGCTGGTTTACTTTGAGAGAAGCAGGGGCTTTGCTGCACAAGCTATGGCAGAGGATTCTGTGCAAGTGAACCCTTGTTTTCAAGTGGATTGTGATCCTCAGCTTTTCTGCTTCAAAGCAGTCGACATAGAAAAAACCTCTTTCAAAAATGCTTAAAAATAAAAAAGTCAAAATGTGATTGCTTTTATTTATTCAGCACACTTGCTTAAAAAATGAAGGAATGAGGAAAAATGCAATACTGAAGACAAGGTGTGAGTTCTCTGCTGCTCACTACAGCAATGCACGCTGACCTCAGTTCACTCATCAGGGATTAAGTGAAGCAGATCACTACAGTTAAAGCATGGTGACAGAGGTCTTGAGCAATAAAAGATGACTGGCAAGGGCCAATTTTTATTTCCAGGTCACAAAGCAGCTGGCAATCTGCTGAGTTTATCAGCTGCCTGCAGCTTCTGCTTGGTGGCACTCAGCTTGGCTGCACACCGAGTCACATCACCTCGCAGTCAACGTGCTGAGCATCAACCAGGCTCAACTCAGGTTCTTAACTTGCCAGCAACCAACCAAACACAACTTCTGCCACATAGACAGCTGTTTTCCTTAAATCACTCCTGCTAGAATACTGTTTTATTCCCTCCCTTTCCCCACATCTCTTTATCCCCGATTTCTTGAGCAACCAGTGAATGCACTGAAGGGGCAAAGACAGGATCCAAATCCTTCCCAGCAGCTGCTGTTCCTGGTTGGAGCAGGGCTCTTTGCCAGAGAAAATTCTTCTTCCTCTTACAGTGATTAGAAAATAGTTGGCAGCAAGCTTTGGGGATAAGCAACTTCCTTCTAGAGCCATGACACAGTCTCTACAGTGTCATCCCCAGCAAGAGTAACTGTTACTCGCCAGATTTCCTCATTATTGTCCTAGGATAACCTAAATATTCATGGAGGAGGGGAGAATCCCAAAGCAATGTTGTTCTATATTGTGCAAGAAAAGCCACACACCAGTTAAGTTTTGAAATTGAAGAAATGATTACATTGTCCAGACATAGGAAATATTTAATAAATATATGTTAAAAAGTTGGCTTAAAGCATTTTTAGTAAGTCTTGGCTTGTAAATAACATCATAGAAACAGCAGGGTGAATACATCCATTTTCCACTATGCCATTTACTTGTAGCAAACATCGTTATCACAAAAGTGACTTCATGGTTACTGGTAACGATTTTACATTTGTCAAAACCAGGACAATATTTAACTCGACGTACAAGAGTAAAAAAATGAAACCCAACAGAACCGGAATTATCAGTGCCACGATTTAAGCTTTCCTCAGTTCATCTTTAGACACAATTGAAGTCACTGTTTACAAAATGGTTTTACAAAACTTTGGGGGTGTGCAGATAAAAACTGAGCATGGCCAATGCACTTCCACAGGCGTGTTCATTGCCACAAATCCTCCGTGCGACCAAATTTGAAGACCAGTCCTCTGTTTAAAACAGAATAAAGGGACCTGAGTACATCATGGAGCTATCAAATGCCAAGTATTTTAAATACATCATTCCAGGGAGCAAGCTGTAATGGTCACAGATCCAAGTCCCTGGTCCTGCAACTAAACCCATCCACACAGATTCCAGATATTATCTGCCTGTACCAGCATTCATTCACCTATGTCTAGTTAGAAAACAGGGCTTAAGGAAACACAGATTACAGCAAGCTTTAGGTTTTATCATTAAAACCAAAACAGACAAGAAATGAACAAAGGAAAATAGTCTTACCCAAAAAAGATGAACGCATTCTGGAAAAACACAGCTATTCCTGGGTATACAACTGTTTTTTCTAACAAAAGAAAAACATCTCTTATCAATTTTTTGAAAGTAATTTTCAAGAATATTCCATCTCCAACATTTCAGAAACACCAAATTGCACAATGTTAGCAAAGATAACCAGTTTCATTCCAATACAAACATCTGGAGTCTGTGTGCTGGGAAGCAGTGGTAAGGAGCAGTGTGACAGAGGGGCCCATCACGGTGCAGGATTCCTGACTGGGATGAAGTGACTGCAAACTCCAGTGCTGTTGCTGCTACATCACAGATCTGCCTTGGCCAGACTGTTCTTGTGAGGCATTAAGACAGCGCTGCACAGCACACAGACCCTTTTGCTCTCTAACAAGACACTCCCCTGCAATGTGGCTCAGCCATGTGACACTCAAGACAAGCACAGCAATGGTTTTCCTGCCCCTCAAAATCATTTGACTTTCCAAGTAAAAGCAGCCTTTCCCGTTCTCTAACCCAAAATATGCATCTCAAAGACTGTAATTATCACATGGGATTGCACATCCTATTTGGAGTGCATGTGTGTGTGTAAGTATACAAGTTGGCATGTTAGCAGCACCACAATGTGACTAAGGTAGCAAATTCCCTACAAACTGAGTGAGGCCAAAGCTGAAAAGGATGTAAATTAAACAGAACCACCAGTTTGCCCCGACTCGCGTGGAATTCACTTCATTTCCAGGTACAAGCAGCAGCCAAAATATTAAACCTGGGCTCGCCTAGAAACTGTCTAGAAATAAGCTTTAAAACCTAACAGCCATTTAAAATACTTAAAACTCTTACCTTTAACAACATAGCCTCCAAAAAGGATCCACATGGAAGCAATCAAAGATCCAAAAGCCATCATAAAACCAATGAACAGCCAAATCCGAGCACCTTGAAAAAGACGGAAGGGTGGTTTGTGCCTATTTCTGAGGACAGACACTTGTGACTTTCTGCATGCTTTTGTCTCAAGAGCATCTTCTGTGACACACTGTGCTCTGGAAGAGCTCTTACCACCCTGCCTGCAGGGAAGCTGGGGAGGGGCTCTAGATCAGGGAGTGGAGGGATAGGACGAGGGGAAACGGTTTCAAGCTGAAAAAGGGGAGACTAAGATGAGATCTTAGGAAGAAATGCTTTCCTGTGAGAGTGGGGAGGCCCTGGCCCAGGTTGCCCAGAGCAGTGGTGGCTGCCCCATCCCTGGAGGTGTTCAAGGCCAGGTTGGATGGGGCTTTGAGACCCCTGATCCCTGCCCATGGCAGGGAGTTGGAACTGGATGGGATTTAAGGCCCTTTCCAACCCAAACGATTCTATGACTCCGAGACTTACTGGTTTAACAGATCTTTCACTAAAGAACAGTCAAGGCCACTGTACCTGTTTGTCCCAGACAGCCTTCACTGTAACTGTCACCCCGCACTTGTCCATTAGACACCGCGTTGATCCTGTACCGGTAACACAGGATGAAATGGGGTAAATGCAGGTAAAACAACAAGTAGATGTTTACAAAACAATAGGAGAAACTTCTTAGAAACCTATATAAAAAGGATGATATTGTATTTCCAGTATATTTTGTATTTATTTTTAAAAAAGGGGTCAAGACTAAAAATTAAAAAGCATCTCCCAAAATACCAATAACATTTGGACCGCTATAAGACACTTAATTCTTAAAAAAATGGTTCCTTGCTGTAAATATGAACAAATGTAAGATATGTTAGAGATACTCAGACAGTAACTTTCTTAGTTACTCCTCCATTTAAAGACCATGTGTTCTTCTGATAATTGCACAAATTAAGTTCTAGGAGTGCGTAGCTCTGACCAAGAAACTACACTTACATCAGGAATGCAACAGTGGCTATAACCCCGCAGGCATGGTATGAATGGTTGAAATCTTCCATACTAGGGTATTTTACAGCTGCATCTATGATTATCCACCAACCTGTAAAAAACTGTTAAAAAAAAAAAGAGCACAATAGCTTAAAATACAGAAATAGCCTTTTCGCAAGGTAAGATTGCTCTAGGAAAAAATAACATTAAGACCACCCTTACAGTCTCCAATCCAGAGGCAACCAATAGCAGAATTGGTTTTGCTATCAACTTGGGAACAAGGTTAAGCTCCGACAGTTAGTGCATGGGCAGAAGCTGCAGAGCGTGGGTGCAAGAACCCAGAACAGATTTGCCCTTAACTCTGCTGCTACAGGCAAGGACAACACATCCCCGTTCTTCTTTTTACTTCCAAAGGGCCAACGATTTCTAGCTCATTGAGAGCAGGGGCAGAGCCGCACGTACCAGCACTCCTGCAGCCACAGACGCGATTGTGTTCCGTTTCTCTCCCCAGTCCACGCATTCCGAACACCTCAGGCTCTCAAGAAACCCTGACATTTCGCAGCGCTCTGTGGACCTGCAGAAGGAAGAAGAGAATTTGCTTTCCAAGTGGAAATCCAGCACATACCAGGGCTGCCGTGCTGTGATGTGCACTGCGTAAAGCAGAATAAAACAGGATAATCCACGGCCAGGGAGCCTTTTGGAGCAGACAGAGCCCAGCCACCTCCCGGGACACCACGGGTGGTGAGGTAAAGGCACCCTAAATGAGGAGGATTTAGGAGGCCCTGAAACTGAGGTGAGGGCCCCAAAATTCAGGCAAAGGTGCCAAAAAAAGGAGGCGATGGCCCCATAGGTAAAGGCACCGCAACTGAGGTGAAGGCCTGATGCTGAGGAGACGGCCCCGGAGCTGGGGTGAAGGCTCTGAAACGGAGGTGGAGGCCCCGATACGGAGGCGGAGGCCCCGATACGGAGGCGGAGGCCCCGTGGCTGAAACAAAAGGCACCGCCAACCAGGGCTCACAACCCTCGGGAGGGAAGGGGCCGCGCCGCCCTCCCGCGCCTCACACCGGGGGAGAAGGAGGGAGGAAGGCATCTGCCAAGCGCCCCGGCGCTCCCCGCCGCGGCCCCGCTCACCTGAGTGCGGGTGAACGATGGTCGCGGGCGCGCTGCGCGCCCCCCCCCCCCCCGCCAGACGCGCACGCGCGGGCGGGGCGTGCGCGCTGGGGCTGGTGGCGGGGCAGGAGATGCGCATGCGCACCGGGCGCAGGGGTGTGTGGGAAATGCGCATGCGCACCAGGAGAGACGGGAGTGCTTGGGGAATCGCGCATGCGCAGTGGGAAAGGGCGAGGAAGGGGCGGGTATTTGAGGAGCTGCGCATGCGCATTGGGTGAGGGCGGGGCGGGAGCTCCGTATGTACACTGGGTGCACGGGAGGGGCGTGGTTGAGAGCTGCGCATGCGCACCGGGACAGGGCCAGGGAAGGAGCCGCGCATGCGCACTGGGTGCCGTTACATAAGCGCGGGAGGAGGAGGGGGAAGTTCTGGAAGGTTCGCGGGTGCTTCAGTCGCTGTAGGGCGGCGGAGGGAGCGGACGCGGCTGGAGGCGCTGCGTTCCGCTGTGGGGCTGCATCTGGCCGGGCCGTTACCGCGGCTGCTCTGAGGGCAGCGTCCGGCGGCACCGTCGCGGCTGCCCTGAGGGCTGTGTTCGGTCGGGGGCTGATCGCGGTTCCTCCGTTCCTCGTGTGGAAGGCGCCGGTGCGGCCGCGATGGGGGTGACTCACGAAGCGGGGCTGTCTCCTCGGGCGTCCCCGCAGGAGCAAGACCCGTGCGGGGGGAGCCCGGCGGGCTGGGGCCGGTGAGTGGCGGGGCCGGTGGGGGGCGGGGGGGGGGGCGGCGGCGGCGCTGGGCCCGCGTTGAAAGGGGAGGGAGAACCAAACACACGTTATTTACGGTCCTGTCCGTTACAGGAGCGCCCTGGCGGCTCACGGGAACCAGCACCGGGGGTGTCCGGACGCTCCCAGCGGTAAGTGCGGCGCCCGCCGCGAATCCCCCCTCCCCATCCCCCTTGAGCCGGTGCCGGGAGGGGGCGACAGCCCTGGGAGAGCCCCTGAGGGAGCGGCGGGGTCCGGGCAGCCGGGCGGGTGGAGTTGGAATTACTCGGCTCCTTCACCCCTGCCCTGTGACCTTGGCCCTGCCTTAGGGGTGAAGGGGCAGGGGCTGGCTCCGGGGTGCCCCCCGGGGCGGGGGCTGGCTCCGAGCCGTGTGGGGCTTTAGTACCCTCGATCGGGTTCAGCAAGGCTTTAAAGTTTTATCTGTCGGGGGAGGGTGGGACTGGATGATTTTTTAAGGTCCTTTCCAGCCCAGACGGTTCTATCTGGTAACTTGGATTTGCCAAGGAGCCATGAGTTGAAATTTTATGATGACGGCTCCTTTAGCTGTAGGTGATGATGTAGTTGGGGGGTGCAGTCCTGGTGTCGGTTACGCCCTGGAACGCGACAGCTTTTGACGATAAAATGGCGGTGGAACAGCCATCTTATTGACATCGAGCCTGAGCATCACAGCCTCTGGGTCGTAAACAGTGAATCGTGAACTGTATCTCTTCGCTAATTACATAGAATGTTTATAATAACAACTCGCTGCTGGGACATGTGGAGTTCTGTGCAGAATTTTAACCAGAAATAGTCAAGATCTTAAAGTGGCTGTTTTATATCTTGAAGGTTCTTTCTTTCTTTCCTTGTTGGAGTTAATCTCCCTAAAACTACAGAAGTGAATTATTTATGATGCGTTGATGTGGAAGGAATATCCTTAATTTGCATTGTAGATGCATTTAGAATAGATTGAACATGAATTTCCTTGGGACTACTGCTTTTGGGGGAAAAAAGGGTATTAACTGATAGCCTTTCCACAAAACTTGTGAGCAAACATAAAAGCCCATAAAAGTAAACCTCTCTCCAGGATTGCACACAGAACCTCTCATAGTTTAAACCAAAGTTTATTTTTATTCCATACAGAAGGCTGAGTACAGGAAAGGAAATGATGAAACTTTAAATTGCCATGGCTAAAATATGCTGATGAACAAGATGAGCATTATTGGTGTGTTTTAATTATCCTGGGATTTTAGCCTATGTGTCATGATACTTGTAGCTGTAGAAATGCCTTGTTGCATAGAAGTAATGAGCTTCACCTGCCTCCCCACCCAGGAACAGAGACTGGGTATTACAGAACACCAACAAAACCAGAACCAGCTTCTGAAACTACCTGCGTGGAGAAAACAGTGGTCAGGAAAACAGAAGATATGACAGGCTTTATGGATGACTTAACACTCAGCTCACCAAAGAAGAGAGAGTCATCTCTGAGATCCAGGAGGAGCTGTGACAGGTCATCAACAAGGTCATCCAGCCGATCCTCTTGCAGTTCGAGGTCCAGCTCAAGTAGCTCCTCCTCAGCTTCCTCCAGGAGCTGGAGCCGGTCCAGATCCCGATCAAGGTCACGGCCTAGAAGAAACAGTTCCCGAAGGTACAGAAGATACTCTCGCTCATATTCCAGAAGCCGGTCAAGATCACGTGGCTACCTGAGGTACCGGGGAAGGTACCACGCCAGGCACTACCGGAGGTACCACCGCTCTCCTCCAAGGTACAGGTCTCGCAGCAGGTCCTGGTCTCGTGGGAGATCATATTATAGGAGGTCCTACTCGAGAAGCAGATCACGTTCAAGAGGCCGGAGGTATTATGGATTTGGGCGAACAATTTATCCTGAGGCTTACAGGAGCTGGAGAAGCAGGTCACGAACAAGGTCTCGGAGTCGGTCACCTCTCCATTTGAGTGAAAAAGGTACTTTTTTGATACTTCTGTTGTGTGAGAGCCTCAAATAAAATTTAAACTTATTTTAACCAGTCAATTCTCATGTCTTGCTTTACAGAGTATAACTGATAATCGTAGTTTGGAAGAAAATAACTGCCTGGTTATAAAAATGTATTAAGAAAACAAGTTATTTGCACTTCATCTGAAGCTAAATCTGGTGAAAATTCATCACAATTGATGGGCACATAGATGTAGTGATAGCAAACAGGAGGCTTGCAGGAGGTGTTTAAGTGTTGCTTTACACATAAAAGAATGACACTTTTTTTTTCTGTCTTGTAGAGAAGAGAGAACTCCTGGAAATTGCGAAAGCTAATGCTGCCAAAGCTCTGGGAACAGACAACATAGTCTTGCCAGCAAGCCTGAAGATCCTTCCTTCCAAAGAGACAAAAAATGAAAAACAAGAGCAGAAAGATCCTGGAGAGTCAGCTGAGGTAAGTATGGACTGGAGTATTCTCAGAGAGAAGGTAAACACTGCTGAAAGCTGGTCTGCATGGATGTGTTACAGTTCTTAACTGTGCAGTTGGCAATTAGGAATTTGAACCCTTGAACTCAAGCTTCAGTTTTACGAGAATGCTAAGAATTGCTGTAGAAAAAGCTGTAGACTTTGTGTAAAACTGAAAGCACTGTGGGCTCTTAAGAGGTGGTTGATCCACTGAGTCCCTGCAGGCTTTCCTGTAGTGGTAGGCTGGGAAGGAGAGGTGGATGTAGTTTGTTCTTCTTGCCATTGTAGATAGACTAGTAAGATATTTCTGACCTAAACCGAGGAGTCTCCTTCCCAAACCTAGAGAATAGTTTGGCTTTTTTTAAGGTTGAAATTTTTTTACCCTTTTTAATGGTTAAAAGCTTTTCATATGCAACAAACTTGTTTCCCAGAAATTCCATACCCAAGCACACAATGCATTTTACAAACTCTATTTCTGTCTTATAGAAATCATGACTATGGTTCCAGACATGATGAAGAAAATCTGTTGGTAATTAAGGGACTTGTGGGCTGTAGCTGCTGTGAATTGAAGGGAGGGAGAAACTTGAGCAGCTTAAACTGAATTTGACTTCTATTTTGGCTCTGTTACGGTGTGTTAACCTGATTTGTGGTAAATGCAAAGCTGCAATGACTTGCGTTGATCAGATGCTGCTATTTCAAATGGAAGTAACTTTACTAGGGGTTTTAGACAAATGGTACAGGCATCCCTTTCATAATATATGCAATATATTCCAGATGTTGAGAGAGTACAGAAGAAGAGGCCTGCATCACTTGCAGATAAGTTTATTGTCATTATCCAAAGCTCTGCAGGATGGACGTGCAGAACTGAATGCAATTTACTCTCCCACTACACTTCATTGTGTGGCAGTCCATGCTTGCATCGTTTGAGTCCTGTTTATAACTGTAATCGGGGTGTGGATGGATGTCAGGTCACCTGTGAATTGGCACAGTGACATTGGCAAAAGTACTGAATGCATTTTGAATCGAGTTCAGCATTGATCTGTTTGCATAATTAGTAGCTTACAGCTACTTTTGATGTAAATATCTGAAACAACTCGACCAGAAAGCTCTCATACTCTGTAGTAACTGCCTTAACTCCAACAGAGTAACATGTCCCCTACTGAAGCTCTGTGTGCTCTTCTCTAGCAACCTGGCAGGCCAGCAGAAGATATGACCAAGAGTGGAATGGAGAGAGCAACCATACAGAGAAGCATTTCTTTCAGTCCTAATGTAAGTGGCATTTCCCAAGATGGAATTCCAGTTATTCATGTAATAGAATGGTTTGGACTGGAAGGGACTTCAAAGCTCATTCAGTTCCACCCCCTGCCAGGGGCAGGGAGACCTTCCGCTGGATCAGGTTGCTCCAAGCCCCATCCAGCTTGGTACTGAACACCTCCAGGGATGGGGCAGTCACTAATTGATCCCTTCTGTGTGAGGCTTTTCCTAGCATTGCTTGCCAAAGCAAAGACCTTAATAGTGGTAACAAATGGAGTGGTTTGACAGTGACTTTCCTGGAGGAGTTAGGTTAGCTCTCAAGCAGTAGAGCACTGCAAACTCCCCACAGAAGTAGAGCCATACCTTTAAGCAATTGTATTGAATGTACTACAGACTCCAAAGTGTGTACCAACACTTGTGTACACCAGAGCTTCCTTCAGATTACATGTTTGGATGTATTTTAGTACTGCAGAAAAAGGGAAAGCAGCTTCCTCAAATTTCACATTGGTCGTGTGTGCGTAGTTAAAACCTGGAAGGCATTGGGTCTTCTCTGAGCTGAAAAGAAAACATCTGTGATTTTAGCACAGATAACCCCCTCGCAGTTGGCAGCTCTGGCCGTGTTCCTCCTCAGTCTGGCATTTCTAACAGCAGTTTCTTTTTCCAGAACACAATGGCAAAACCAGTCCTGCAGAAGCCAGTGACCCATGTTGTAAAAGAACCGGCAGTTTCTCCAGCAAGAGAAGATGACAGAAAGGGAAGTCCCTATGGGCAGTGGGTTCCTGTCAAGAAGGAGGAGAAGAAAACATTTCTAAACTTCTCGCCCCGAAGTACAGCATTCCGGGCACGCTAGCACGTTTCTCTCTGGCAGCATTATGCATATTTCAGTAGTGAGAGCTGAAATGTTTTGATCAGGTTGAAGACTTGTTAATACTGAGTATTTATTGAGATCTTAAATGTGGAGTCTTAGGTTTCTCTTTCAGGTGTAGAGCACAGTGATCCAGAAGATGGGAATCTTGTGTACAGTTGTAAATATTTTGTATTGCTTTAATGGACTAGCACCTCCAGGTGGGTAACTTTTTCTAAACAATAGATTAGTAGTTGTTCTTTTGAACACTTGATTTGTGTTGTGTAACTGTTTAAGTAAATAAACTTTAGTTTTGCACTGGCTTCTCAATGTGTCAAGTCCGAGACCTGTTTGGTGATGAGTTCTGTCCTGCAAGTGGTTATTGCTAGGTTTTGCTTTCACCTACCTTGCTGTCTTCACGAAGTGCAGCACAAGGGGATGCTTATGTCATTCCAGTAGAGGACCTTTCCCCTGGACTGATTCCTGTTGAGGCCTTTAAAGGAGTTTCCCCAGACCCCTCTGGATGGGGGAAAAGTTGGTGCTGGGAGTGGAGCTGTTGCCATTGCAGCCGCTGAAAGCACTGCGCTTGTGCTGGCTATAACTGAACTGCAGTTAACATGGGCTTGTGTTGTGGGGTGCTTTAGAAAGAGCCTGTAAGGTAATAAAACTATTCCTGAGATTAGTTGAGGGTACAGGTTACTGCCTGTAGTTGTTCGGATTGACAGTGTGTTTCCTGCCACAACCTCTGCTTGAAAGAAGAAAAGCACCCAGCCAGTCGCCAGGCTGCTGCACGGATTTGGAACATTTAGTTGCACTCATTTCTTGTAAAAATAAATGGTTAAGTAAAATAAACTGCATTTGACAACTTTGGTCTGGAAGCTTGTTCATTAAACTGGCCTGGATGAGGCTGGTGAATGCTTGAAGGGTTGTGTGTGGTGTGGGGATGCAAAGTGGGTGCTGGGGAGAGCCTGTGCTTGCATGGGGTGAGGAGCAGGAGTGGTTTCCCTGCTGGGACTGTGGGACCTTGTGTGCTGGGCAGGTGCTGCCCTGACAGAGCTCTGGGCTCAGGCACCCAACAGCCCCCAGGCAGCATCGTGTTTTTCAGTGTCCTTCACCCTCCTGCTAAACACCATTTTCAAGAACTTCACCAGTAAAGAATAAAGAAAAGCTTTATTTGAAATGGGGCTGGTTACTCAGTGGAAGCTATGTACAGCTGATGATTCTATGCAAATCACTTTTCATTAAATACACTATTCAGTTTGCAAATTAATGAGGTTACAAAGTATTTGATAGACTTTAATGTTGCTCTCTTGACCACAGAAGCAGGGCTGTGGGAGGGTGGTTCAGACGGCTGTTCCTCTCTCCAGGTTCTGTTTGATCTCGGCCGTGTACTTCCCATAGAACCTCTCTGCCTTTTTGTTGAACTTGGCGTTCCTCTCGTTGATGTAGTCGATGTCGGCATCGTCGTTGTACGGGCGCCTCCGGCTGTACTTCTCACGCTTTTCAATCCTGTGAGACAAGCAGCTGTGGGTGAGCCCAGGGCCTCCATTCACACAAAGCTGTTGTGCATCACCCACCTTTCCATCTATCCAAGTTATTTACTTACTGTTTCTCAAGGTCTGCCACCATTCTATCGACCCCCTCCTTTGAGGGCACGTGAGTTCCATGGAGAAGGCTGTCAGAGGTGGGATAAAGCGCTTCACCGCTGGAGGAGACGAACAGAAGGTCACACAGCTGTACTGATGGCACTGAGGTGTCCCTCCTGCTTTCTGATCCTTAACAGAACCCTTACCAGCGCTTCCCTCATACCACACTGTGGGTCACTGAGGACACACTGATACCAATGAGCTCTGGATGATTTTGAGGCACTTGGCACATCCCTATGGAAGATGCAGAAACCCACTGGTATTCTAAATCCCTCTCAATGCAAACCTGGTGAGCTCTCCCCTGCCAGTCAGTCTGTTCTTAAACCAGGCTGCCAAAAAACCCAAACCTGCTCTGGGAAATGAGTCACCTACTCACATATTTAAACACAATCTAACTAGCAAAGTATTTCCTCAAAATCCGGAATGACAAGTTTGAAGTGAACCTCAACACTGCCACCCCCTGTACCCACTGATGCAGGGCTTGCAGAGTTGGTTATCAGGGAGGCCACGCCTTCCACAAGGGTATTACAAGACTAATTAATACCACAGTGTATACGAGAATATGTGTGTGCAGGAAGGATTAACATCCTTAGTGTTTGCCCATACTGCAGAAATACCACAGGCACAATTAGGTGACTGAAATGTGAACTCACTACTGCTCCTTCAGCTTCTCGTACTGCTCCAGGTCGGGTTTGATCTGCCGGGTCAGGCGCTGGTACTGGCGCAGCTGGGCAGCCGCGTAATCTGTTGGATGACGGATTAGTGCCAGAGGAAGGGGTTTATTTCACCATTCAGTTTGGAGATGAAATACTAACAAAGGTGTTTGCTACCAATATGGACAGTTACATCAATAAGCCATTACCTGAAAATCCCAGATCTGGATTTTTCCTCTTCTTTTTCCTTTCCCATCTCTCGGCATCCTCAGCACTGATCTCCAGCAGCTTAACTCGCTCGTAGTCTTCCCCTCTTGCTGCACATTCCTAACACACCACAAAGAACACAATAAGATAATGGCCAAGGATCAGACTTAGCTACAACTACTCCAACCAGTCCACTCAACCTCTAGTGCAGGACAGTAATTTAGATAATGAGGAGTCTAATTAGGAAGCAGATTTTTGGGGGTAACATCTGTATGAGTTTCTAGTCCCCAAGAAGGGGCTCAGCCTCAGTGCCTGGGCTGAGGCTTGGCAGGGCAATGGCCAGCTGGAACAGCACGTTACCTTCTTCTTTTCCTCCACCTTCAGCTCCCACTCCAGCCGAGCTTTCTTGGCTTCCCAGTTTGCAGGCAACTTAAGTCTTTTATCTTCTTCCACCACTTCTTGGTGATTCAGTTTGCGGGCCTCGTTCTAAGGACAAACCAGCTCATTACCTGTAGAAACGCTTGGTCCTGGAACCCCCAAGAACCACCAGAGTCCCTGATCAATGCCCACTGACCTCACCACCTACAGCACTGCATTTGGCGAGGGGTTAAAGAAACCTCACCCACAGGTGCCAGCTGGGGAAGGGCTGATGGGATGGCAGCAGCGAACTGAAGGCACAACCGCCCTGGGACCACCGGCCCGGGGCTGCCTCTGCCACCCCTCTTGCTTTGCTTTCCCGTGCACCAGTGGCAGCGTTGGCAGGACCAGGACCAGGACCAGGACCAGGACCAGGACCAGGACCAAACCAGGATCGGGACCTGGACCCGCACCAGACCACAACCAGGAGCCGGCACCAAAGGAGAACCAGGATCAGGACCAGACCAGACCCAGGTACAGGACCAGACCCAGACCAGACCTGACCATAAGCCAGGACCCGGCTCCCTCCGTACCCGTTTCATGTGGAGCTCGCGGAACTTTCGCAGCCGCTCCTCCCGCTTCTGCGCCGCCGCCGCCGCCGCCGCCCCAGGCCGCGCCTCGCCCTCCGAGCCCTGAAAGGACCCACACTGAGCCGCCGGCACCGGGGGGCATCCGGGACTCCCCCGCTCCCCCTTTTGCCCCCTCCTCCTCCCCCGCCTCACCCCGCCATCGGCATCGGGAGCGCCCAGGGCCCCGAGCGCCGCCGCCGCCTCCGCCATCGCCATCGCCTCCGCCCGGGGCGGCGCCTGAGCGCCCCCCAGCGGGGGGAGGACCTGCGGCCGCCTCTATAGCGCCTCCGCCCGGGGCGGCTCCTGAGCGCCCCCCAGCGGGGGGGAGGACCTGCGGCCGCCTCTATAGCGCCTCCGCCCGGGGCGGCTCCTGAGCGCCCCCCAGCGGGGGGAGGACCTGCGGCCGCCTCCGCCAGCGCCTCCGCCCGGGGCGGCTCCTGAGCGCCCCCCAGCGGGGGGAGGACCTGCGGCCGCCTCCACAGCGCCGGCAGCGCTGGCCCTGGTCCAGGTTGCCCAGAGCAGTGGTGGCTGCCCCATCCCTGGAGGTGTTCAAGGCCAGGTTGGATGGGGCTTGGAGCCCCCTGATCCAGTGGGAGGTGTCCCTGCCCATGGCAGGGGGTTGGAACTGGATGATCTTTAAGGTCCCTTCCAACTCAAACATTCTATGTGAATCACTCACGTTCCCCACAGCAGGGAGAAAGCTGCAGCCCTCATAGAAAATGAAAAGTTTTACTGCAACTTCTGGGCAAAGAAGTTAAAAATGGCATAATATTGTTGGAGTGGCCAAGCTACAAGAAGACAAATGTACATTTATCGTAAGGGTTTATCAGTGATACTGATATGTACATACAAATACATATACGTGTATGTGCATGGAATGTCCTTCTGTTTGAACAGTAAAGGCAGAAGGGTTCAGGACTTCTGTTTTTCCATTCAGAGATGATCAAAGCCCCATAAGGTTCATAACTGCCAGCCGATGATAGGTTTTTTAAATCGAACTTGTCTGCTGTAGCTCATGACTTTCCAGCAGAGGGAAATGCAGCACAAGCGATGAGGGGCTGTGGCAATGGCAAGCAGCCCTGGCAAAGGCAGGCTCTCTCTGTTCTCTTTTAACTTCGCTTTCTTCCACTGCCAAGCTCTGATGCACGCTGAGTGATTAAAAATATCAAATACAGCGTTACCCAGCAAGGAGTCAAGTCAGAGGGAAAAAAAGAAACCCAGCCTAGTGAAGGCAGTGCTGGAAAACAGAGCAGACTGGGGCAAAGAGAGGCAGGCGGCTTTTATAGAATCATAGAATCATTGGAGTTGGAAAAGATCATCAAGTCCAACCAACAGCCCAACCCTGCTGTGCTGACTAAACTATGTCCCAAAGTGATATATAACCCCATTGGCAAAATCTTCAGTAAAAGGAGAAGGTTTTCCCAGTGTGGATTGATTTTGGAGCGTTCCCTCTCACTTGCCTTATCTGTACCCTCGTGGCTTGTCTGGGAGGCTTCAGATTTCCATGCAAGCTGCCACCACGCCTGGGGACAGGGACCGCTGGTGCTGGAAGAGGGGACATTTCTGAAAGAAGTGGCCAGTGGAGTGGTTGATTTTGCACAGTAAATTAGGCAGTGCACTGTCAAAACCTGAGTTATGTGCTTTGGCCAATATCACTCAGCTTCATCTGGAGCTTCCATCCTCTCTGCCCCGAGGTTGCCCCTTTGGTTCTGTCCTTGCTGGTGCTGAGCCCTTTGCAGCAAGGGGTGTCCCAGCCACCCATGTAGATGGCCCCAAGGAGATGGGTTTTTTAGCAAAGGTGATCAGTGCATTATGGGAGCACAGGAAAGCTGAGAAACATCTCGCTGCCACTGCAACAGCAGCCCTAGCTGTGTCCCAGCAAGTCTTGGTGCTGTAAAGAAGAGCAGCAGGATCTGGCCATGCTCACATACCCTGAGATTGTGCTCTTCTTCAGGGGCTGTCTCCGTGTCCCTCACATGTGGGAAGTGGTCGCCACACTTGAGATCAGAGAAGTTTTGGGAGGAGGGAGGGGTGCTGGCCTGGCCCTCGGATGTGTGGAACACT